>CM073500.1:31500688-32723188 GCA_037074585.1 Biancaea sappan | reverse complement strand
CTCTGATACCAATTGAAGGAATTTATAAACAATTCCTATATACAATTATATATTGCAGATAGTTCAATAGCATATATGAATAATAGCAAAAATATGCGTACCTGGGAAAACAACAAAAATCTTGATAGTAATTGATAATCGAGTATAAATAATAATTGAAGAAAAGAAAATAAAATAATTAAGGAGAGTAAAATTGCTCTCTTAGTCTAATATGTTTTTTAGAGTGTGTTACTTCAATGGGACTGCTACACCACATATATAGGCAGAGAGTAGAGACTCTTCCTTGTAAAACCCTAATGGGCTGACATTCCCATCATTAGTTAGCCCACGTATAAATAATGATTGTTTAATTTATAAAAGAATTTATAATTAATTTGTCATTAAAACTGGACAATACATATAAATAAATAAATATATGTATAGATAAATATGATTTATGGTAGTCCATATGAAAAATCTAACAGTTGTTACTTTTTTTTTTCCCTTATCAATTCTTGATGTTGCTTTTTTTTTTTAAATATAACATGTATTAAAATTTTCTCTTTGATTATTTTAAAATAGATAAATTTTTTTTAGTAGTTGTGTATGAAATTAATCATTTCAATTAGTTATTTCTAGTATGTATGTGTGTATATATATATATATATATATATATATATATATATATGTGCGCGCGCATGCATGTGTGTGTAATAATGACATTTTATTTTAAAAAAAGTAATTCAAAAATTAAAAAAATAATTGACAAATCTATTGAAAATGAAATAATTAGTATTTTTTTTATCAAAACATAACATATTTATGAAATATTAATCCTAATTATTTTTGTGAATAATTTAAAGTAGATAATAAATGTTAAAATTGTTTTGTGTGCATATTTAATTAGTTATTTTAAAATATTTATATATGTAATTATTGTAAATAATTGTTGTAGGTAGAGAGACAAATGTTGAAATTAAGAACTTTGCTCAAGTTGGTACCTCTCCTAGACTCAGTAATTAGGTATTTATTTATTTGTTTTTGGTTACAAATGAGATATAGGACTTGAGGAAAAAAGAGTAAGAATAGGGCATGTAAGAGTGTTTAAAATCATACCAAACTGATCAAATTAAAACAAAATTAACCAATCTAATTGAAACTAAAACAAAGGAATTTCAAATTGGTTTTGGTTTGGTTCTGTAACCAAAGCGAACCATATATATATATATATATATATATATATAATTTTATATACTAATGTAGCAATTTTTTTAGCATGATTGAATATCAATTAGATATATTGTCACAAATTTATATACATTACTAATGCAGTAAACTATTATTTGAATTATTAATAGGTGGTCTATATAATATCTACTAGATTTTTACAATTTTAAGAAATTGTAATATGAGTAATGTAAGAAAAATTGTTGAAAGCCAAAGATTTCTTTGAAAATTCTTGAAAAACACCACCAATTCTTATAAAAATAGGAAAATTATAGATCATTTGAAACATAAAAACTTTAGGCTGGACAGAGGACAATTAGTCGACTAGTCGTCTTCTGTTTGTTATGTCTCGAAATCTCATAGGCTATCGGTCCATTGATATAGGGTACTGGTCGATTGGTAGGTCCTGTATTCTATATTTTCACTTATGCCAATCAATTGATGACACTCTATTAGTTGGCTGGTAGTACAACTTCATTTTCTGGCTTTTCTTACTAAATAGTTTGTTGAAATATAACATATATACTCATCACAATATAATTCTACCCTAAAACAAAGAAATAACTATCTTGGTTTTAGTTTTCTTCTCAATATAGCTACAAACTTAGAGACTTTTACATCAAAGTCTCATATTTCTATACACATATACAAAATATGCATGCCAAAGATTACAAAGGAAAACATTTCTATAGATATGAATTATCTCAATCTAGCCTATTCTTTTCCTTTCTCTTGCTTATCCACTTCAACTCCTGAAATGGTAATTCATGAAAACCAAGGTGAGATATAAATCTCAGTAATTAGTATATGTATAGTGAAAACAACAATATAGCCATTTTAGTCATAAAAGCAATCTAAACAAATATTTTTCAATTCAATGATATGTAAACTATCATATAAACATATGATTAGTATATGCGCATTCTTATTATAGTGCGCTATAACCTCTAACTATTTCTCTTGAAAAGTACTCTACATCTCATGAGGAAATTATAGTTCTGTTATCCTATGAGAAATTTGTAATACCCGTTAATTTCAGAATATAATTCGCTTAAGAGTATTTTAGAATTCTACAACGTTACTTTAGTTATTTATTTTGGTCATTTTTAATTTTCATATTTAATTGTTCTCTTTGAATATTATTTATGAAAATTGAGTTAAATGACTGGACTAAATATTTGCACAATGAGGGATATATTCTAAGAATGGTGAAATTCATGGAAAAGTGGTTGCAGAATGGTCAATTAATCCATTTATTGTAAATTGACTGGATGGGTTTGGATGTTGGGTTATGGATACCCATGGGTTATTGAATAACCCATTAGAAATATTTAATATAAAGTTTCAATAGTAACTTCATATTTTTCGCTCAGCCGAAGGAAGCAGAAAAGATTCTTTCTCAGTTCTTCATTTTCTTCTCAAATCCTTTCCTTGATCTTCAGAAGTTCGATTATTTGTTCGGTTCAAAAGCTTTGTAAGGATCAAAGGTAAGCTTTAATCCGATTATTTTCCTTAAATTTCAGTTTATGTAGAAGATCAGAGGAGGTTTTGTTCTTGAAGATTTTGATGATAATTCATGAATCTCAGTTGTTTTAGAAGTTATATTTGAGTTATAATCGGTTAAAAGAGTTGAAATTCTGGTTTTGAAACAAGAAAGGAAAGGATGAATTTTTGAAAGATTTTTCTGCAAAACCGAGTTACTGTAGCGACCAGGGATTTCGAAACAAAATCTGGAAAATTTTCGTCGGGTTACTGTAGCAGTACTGTAGTGTCGGCAGTCAACGGTACTGTAGCAGTCAACGTTACTGTAGCGAACCGGTACTGTAGTGAACCGTTACTGTAGCGAACCGACACTGTAGCAAACCGTACTGTAGCAACCCGTTACTGTAGCAGTCAGAAAATTTTACGTATTTTCGTGATTTTGTTTCCTTTCTTATGATTCCTTGTAATATATTTTACTAGGAAATTTTCCTACACAAATTCTAGTGTGGAACAAGGTAAACTTGGACAAACATCAAGGTGAGTGAATAACCTTGCTCAGCTACTTTGATATTACTAGTCAAAGTACAATATAAGTCCCATTTACAATATTATTTGGATAATAAGCAATTAATTTTTCATATGGGAGTATATGATGATCAGTAGAAATAAGAGTATGAAGAAACTATTTATTTCATGACAATTGTACTATGTGATGAATTCTCACTATTTTATTAATGAGTAAAGATCTACGGGATCTAATACACGAGTGTGAAAGGGTTAAAGTCCCATACTACTCGGTGTATATCTAAGAAATCTTATACACGAGTGTGAAAGGGTTAAAGTCCCATACTACTCAGTGCATATCTATGAAATCTATACACGAGTTGAAAGGGTTAAAGTCCCATACTACTCGGTGTATATCTATGAAATCTTATTCATGAGTTTGAAAGGGTTAGAGTCCCATACTACTCGATGTATAAGATAATTAATTATATGAGTAAATGTGGTATTTGTACTTTTGATATTTTATATAGTACAGTTATTTACTTACTGAGTTTTTAAATAAACTCACACTCCCTATGATTATTTTTTTTCAGATACAGAAAACAGAGAAGAAGAGAATCTGTTTGAAGATTAGAAGCCCCTTGGGATTATTCTCTATTTCTGTCTGGTGGGACACCAGTACTTATTAATGTGGATATTAGAAAAGCTCTGTATTTTCTATAGGTCTCCTAGGCTTGCGATGAGATAGAAATATCAGACTATGTATGTCTATATTTGCTTATCAGATGAATATAATTCTGTAGTGTGGAATGAATGATTAAGGTTGAATGTAAAACCTTACAGAATATATGTATATAACGTATGTTTGAGAATTATATCAAATGAGTAGTATCTTTTCACATACTCAATTTTTGGGATGTGACAAATTTGGTATCAGAGGAAAGGTTTTATAGGTCCCCTATAGAGTACAGAGCAAAGTGATCTTTGTGGGCCCTTCCCTATTGTCATGAGCCGCGGCATGACCATAGGATTAGGTTCCATAAAAGACCTTGTAGAGTATAACGTCATTTTATAGATAACTTCTCAGTGGGGCTAGTAAGTGATATTTTGTTTATGTCTGAAAATTGTTTGTTATGTGTGTAGATCTGTGACAGATCAATGTCGGAAGGATCTTCTAATAATAATGAGCATATGGGTCCAAGGAGGGCCATAAATCCACCAGTACATGTGCAAGATGATCCTAACCGTGGTGATAGTTTACATGCTCAAAGTACTGAGGGCGCAACTAGTGAGCAAGCAAGAAGAGTCGAACCTGATGCTCATGTCGGTAATGCAACTATTGCACATGTGATTCATTTGATGAATGAACGATTTGACCGATTTGAAGCTGAAATGAGAGGTCGAGCTGCACAAGCTAACCTGCCAGTGGATCCTCCTATTGTTGAAGCTGAAAATGTACCACCAGCTCCGTTAGCGGGAGGAGTTAATGTAAGAGAGGTAAGAATGTCTGAATTCCAGAAAATGAGGCCTCCTACTTTTTCAGGGGAAGATCCCAAAGAGGACCCACAATGTTTTCTTGAAGATTGTGAAGCAATCTGTGATGCTATAGGGTGTTCTCCTACTCAAAAGGTAGAATTCACTTCCTTTCAGTTAAAAGGTAGGGCTGGTAAATGGTGGAGGAACTGGAAGAAAGCTAGAATTCAAGGCGCACCGCCAGTTATGTGGACAGAATTTTACAGATTGGTTATGGATGAATTTCTTCCGGCAAGTGAACGATCATCCAGGGCCAGAGATTTTCTGTATCTACGGCAGGGAACCATGACTGTTGATGAATATTCAGCTCAGTTTGTTAAATTATCTGAATATGCCCCTGAAATCATTCCTTCTGAAAGGAAGAAAATAGAAAAGTTTGTGGAAGGGCTTCGTGATGCCTTATATGATCAAGTGGGTTCTAATATGAATGATTACTCTTCGTACTCAGAAGCTGTTGATGTGGCCCGAAGAATGGAAAGGAGGTCAAAGAATAAAGAAGAATATCGTCAAAAGAAGAAGGCCAGATATAGGAGATCTTTTAATCAAGGGGAAGACTCAGGGACTTTTACTGCACCACAACAAGCTCCAGCCACTCCTACTAAGTCATCTTATTCTATAGCCAGTGTGGCTAAGCCTCGTTCAGAGAGCAGGGGTGGTTTTAGCTCTTCTAGTAGAGGAGGTACTCAAGGTAGAAGGGAAAAACCTCAATGTCCTGAATGTGGAAAGTTTCACTTCGGAGAATGCAGGTTAAACACTGTTGGTACAGGCTGTTTTCACTGTGGACAAAAAGGACATTTTATAAGGGAGTGCCCTCAGCTCATGACAAGACCAGGTCAAGGGTCTACTTTGCCACCTCGACCACAATCTATTACTCAAACACCAACCCCTTCAACAGGGGGTAGTATGGGAAGAGGTTCTGGAAGAGGCCAAGGTGACCGTGGAAAACAAGCTGCTGGCAGAGGAAATGCAAGAATATATGCTCTAACCCGACAGGATGCTCAAACATCCAATGCTGTAGTTACAGGTATATTATCTGTTAATACTTTTGCTGCACGTATTTTGTTTGACCCCGGTTCTACTCACTCATATGTGTCACCCCTATTTGCCAAGAGATTTGCAATTGATTCGATTATTCTTAAAGAACCATTCTTGGTTTCCACACCGATGAGAGAGACTTTGATGGTTAAAACATGTTATCGTTCTTGTAAAATAATCGTTGGAGGCATGGAAACTGAGATAGATCTTATGGTTCTCAATATGTTAGATTTTGATGTGATTCTAGGGATGGACTGGCTATCTTCTTGTCATGCTACTATAAATTGTCGTGACAAAGTTATTTCCTTTAATATACCGGGGAGGAGTAATTTTGTGTTTCAAGGAGATCGAAGTGATGTACCTTGCAACATGATATCTATGTTAAGTGCCCAGCGTATGTTGCGAAAGGGATGTCAGGGATTTCTAGCTTTTATCAAAGATTTAGAAAAGAAAGAACAGAAGTTAGAAGACATTCATGTGGTTAATGAATTCCCAGATGTGTTCCCAGAAGATTTACCTGGATTACCGCCAGAAAGAGATATTGAGTTCAGTATTGATTTGGTCTCAGACACAAGACCAATTTCTATTCCACCTTATCGTATGGCTCCTGTTGAGCTAAAAGAACTTAAAGAACAATTGGAAGATTTGTTAAACAAAGGGTTCATTCGCCCAAGTTTTTCACCTTGGGGTGCTCCTGTTCTTTTTGTGAAAAAGAAAGATGGTTCTATGAGATTATGTATAGATTATCGTCAACTGAATAAAGTCACAGTGAAGAATAAGTATCCTTTACCAAGGATAGATGATTTGTTTGATCAGCTTCAAGGAGCAAAATACTTCTCAAAGATTGATCTAAGGTCTGGATATCATCAGTTACGAATTAAGAGTGATGATATACCTAAGACTGCTTTTCGTACACGGTATGGACATTATGAGTTTCTTGTGATGTCTTTTGGGTTGACAAATGCACCAGCAGCATTTATGGATTTAATGAACAGAGTGTTCAAATCATTCCTTGATAAGTTTGTAATTGTGTTTATTGATGATATTTTGGTATATTCAAAGAGTCATGAAGAACATACTGAACATTTGAGAAAAGTGCTTCAGACTTTGAGAGAGCATCAGTTGTACGCAAAGCTCTCAAAATGTGAATTCTGGATGAGTCATGTAACATTTTTGGGACATGTTATTTCCCAAGAAGGTATTCATGTAGATCCAAGTAAAATTGAAGCAGTAAAACAATGGCCTCGACCAACAACTGTGTCTGAAGTACGTAGTTTTCTTGGCTTAGCAGGGTATTACCGTCGCTTTGTCAAAGATTTCTCTAAGACGGCTCTTCCATTAAATAAGTTAACCCGAAAGAATGTTAAATACATTTGGGATGATTCATGTGAACAAAGTTTCACCCAATTGAAAGAGTGTTTAACTTCTGCACCAGTCTTAATTTTACCATCAGGACCAGGGGGTTACTCTGTATTCTGTGATGCCTCAAAGATAGGCTTAGGGTGTGTGTTGATGCAACATGGTAAAGTCATAGCTTATGGCTCACGTCAGCTTAAAAAGCATGAATTGAATTACCCCACTCATGATTTGGAAATGGCAGCTGTAGTGTTTGCCCTAAAGATATGGAGACATTATTTGTATGGGGAAACTTGTAAAATTTTTACAGATCACAAAAGCCTTAAGTACATTTTTGAGCAGAGAGATCTCAATCTAAGGCAACGAAGGTGGATGGAACTTCTGAAAGATTATGATTGTACCATCCTTTACCATCCAGGTAAAGCAAATGTAGTGGCTGATGCTCTAAGTCGAAAGTCTATGGGAAGTTTAGCTCACATTGCCACTATAAGGAGGTCTCTAATACATGAACTACAAGAATTGGAAGCTGATGGAGTATTCTTCGAGATCACTGAGTCAGGTACATTTCTGGCTCATTTAACAGTTAGATCATCCCTTGTTGAAAAAGTAAAAGCAACTTTAGAAGGTGACATTGATATGGTCAAAATAAGAGATAAGGCAAGGCAAGGTCTAGCACCAAGTTTCTTGGTAGATGAAGAAGGAGTCTTATGGTTTAATGGTAGACTCTGTGTCCCCAACATTGAATCTTTGAAGCATGAAATCTTAATGGAAGCTCATGGTTCACCCTACGTTGTACATCCTGGTGCTGTGAAAATGTATCAGGACTTGAAACAAGTTTATTGGTGGGAGGGCATGAAGCGAGACGTGACTGACTTTGTAGCTCGATGTTTGACTTGTCAGCAAGTTAAAGCTGAACATCGACGACCACCTGGATTGATGCAAAAACTAGATATTCCCGAATGGAAGTGGGAAAGGATCACCATGGATTTTGTAGTAGGTTTACCTCGGTCAACAAAAGGAAATGATTCAATATGGGTCATAGTGGATCGACTTACTAAGTCAGCACATTTTCTTCCTGTTCATACCACTTTCAGTGTAGCAAAACTTGCTCGACTTTATGTTAAAGAAATAGTGAAACTTCATGGTGTACCAATATCCATTATATCAGACCGAGGACCTCAGTTTACTTCTCGGTTCTGGAAAGTCTTTCAAGAGGCTTTGGGTACCAAAGTGAATCTTAGCACAGCATTCCATCCTCAGACTGATGGACAGTCCGAAAGGACAATTCAGACTTTAGAGGATATGCTAAGAGCTTGTGTGATGGATTTCAGTGGAAGTTGGGAAGATCATTTGTCTCTTATTGAATTTGCTTATAATAACAGTTACCAAGCCAGTATTCAGATGGCACCTTTTGAGGCTTTGTATGGGAGACGGTGTCGATCTCCTATAGGTTGGTTTGAACTTGGTGAAACCAAAATATTTGGACCTGAGATGATACAGGAAGATATAAATAAAGTTAAACTGATCAGAGAGAAGTTGTTAACTGCTCAGAGTAGACAGAAGTCTTATGCGGACAACCGACGACGTGACCTTGAATTTGCAATAGGTGATATGGTTTTCTTACGAATCTCACCTATGAAAGGAGTAATGAGATTCGGGAAGAAAGGCAAGCTTAGTCCGAGGTATGTTGGCCCATATGAGGTTGTAGACAGAGTGGGTAATGTGGCATATCGCCTAGACCTACCTTCCAACCTAGAGGGAGTTCATCCAATATTTCATGTGTCCATGCTACGGAAGTATCTTCCTGATCCTTCTCATGTCATTCAACCCCAAGAAGTTCATTTTGATGAAACTCTCACCTACGAAGAGGTACCAGTAGCTATCCTTGATAGAAAAGTCAAGAAATTGCGTACCAAAGA
Organism: Biancaea sappan; assembly: GCA_037074585.1. Lineage (NCBI taxonomy): Eukaryota > Viridiplantae > Streptophyta > Magnoliopsida > Fabales > Fabaceae > Biancaea > Biancaea sappan. Next base: position 32,714,153 of record CM073500.1, on the reverse strand, counting down.
AATTCCTACTGTCAAGGTTCTTTGGAGAAATCATTCTCGCGAGGAAGCTACGTGGGAGGCAGAAGATGAGATGTGGAAAAACTATCCACATTTATTTGAAACTTGAGGTAAGATTTTAATTCGGAGGACCGAATTCTTTTAAGGGGGGTAGAATGTAATACCCGTTAATTTCAGAATATAATTCGCTTAAGAGTATTTTAGAATTCTACAACGTTACTTTAGTTATTTATTTTGGTCATTTTTAATTTTCATATTTAATTGTTCTCTTTGAATATTATTTATGAAAATTGAGTTAAATGACTGGACTAAATATTTGCACAATGAGGGATATATTCTAAGAATGGTGAAATTCATGGAAAAGTGGTTGCAGAATGGTCAATTAATCCATTTATTGTAAATTGACTGGATGGGTTTGGATGTTGGGTTATGGATACCCATGGGTTATTGAATAACCCATTAGAAATATTTAATATAAAGTTTCAATAGTAACTTCATATTTTTCGCTCAGCCGAAGGAAGCAGAAAAGATTCTTTCTCAGTTCTTCATTTTCTTCTCAAATCCTTTCCTTGATCTTCAGAAGTTCGATTATTTGTTCGGTTCAAAAGCTTTGTAAGGATCAAAGGTAAGCTTTAATCCGATTATTTTCCTTAAATTTCAGTTTATGTAGAAGATCAGAGGAGGTTTTGTTCTTGAAGATTTTGATGATAATTCATGAATCTCAGTTGTTTTAGAAGTTATATTTGAGTTATAATCGGTTAAAAGAGTTGAAATTCTGGTTTTGAAACAAGAAAGGAAAGGATGAATTTTTGAAAGATTTTTCTGCAAAACCGAGTTACTGTAGCGACCAGGGATTTCGAAACAAAATCTGGAAAATTTTCGTCGGGTTACTGTAGCAGTACTGTAGTGTCGGCAGTCAACGGTACTGTAGCAGTCAACGTTACTGTAGCGAACCGGTACTGTAGTGAACCGTTACTGTAGCGAACCGACACTGTAGCAAACCGTACTGTAGCAACCCGTTACTGTAGCAGTCAGAAAATTTTACGTATTTTCGTGATTTTGTTTCCTTTCTTATGATTCCTTGTAATATATTTTACTAGGAAATCTTCCTACACAAATTCTAGTGTGGAACAAGGTAAACTTGGACAAACATCAAGGTGAGTGAATAACCTTGCTCAGCTACTTTGATATTACTAGTCAAAGTACAATATAAGTCCCATTTACAATATTATTTGGATAATAAGCAATTAATTTTTCATATGGGAGTATATGATGATCAGTAGAAATAAGAGTATGAAGAAACTATTTATTTCATGACAATTGTACTATGTGATGAATTCTCACTATTTTATTAATGAGTAAAGATCTACGGGATCTAATACACGAGTGTGAAAGGGTTAAAGTCCCATACTACTCGGTGTATATCTAAGAAATCTTATACACGAGTGTGAAAGGGTTAAAGTCCCATACTACTCAGTGCATATCTATGAAATCTATACACGAGTTGAAAGGGTTAAAGTCCCATACTACTCGGTGTATATCTATAAAATCTTATTCATGAGTTTGAAAGGGTTAGAGTCCCATACTACTCGATGTATAAGATAATTAATTATATGAGTAAATGTGGTATTTGTACTTTTGATATTTTATATAGTACAGTTATTTACTTACTGAGTTTTTAAATAAACTCACACTCCCTATGATTATTTTTTTTCAGATACAGAAAACAGAGAAGAAGAGAATCTGTTTGAAGATTAGAAGCCCCTTGGGATTATTCTCTATTTCTGTCTGGTGGGACACCAGTACTTATTAATGTGGATATTAGAAAAGCTCTGTATTTTCTATAGGTCTCCTAGGCTTGCGATGAGATAGAAATATCAGACTATGTATGTCTATATTTGCTTATCAGATGAATATAATTCTGTAGTGTGGAATGAATGATTAAGGTTGAATGTAAAACCTTACAGAATATATGTATATAACGTATGTTTGAGAATTATATCAAATGAGTAGTATCTTTTCACATACTCAATTTTTGGGATGTGACAAAATTTATCTACATCCCATGAGGAATTCTGGTATTTTTTCCCATGTGGAATTAAGCTATACTTTTCAAGACAAATTTTTTTTTTCTAAAACATTCATGGAAAGCTTTATTTCAACACTTGATATATCATACAAATAGGATGACAAACATGTAAAATAATTTTCCTAGAGTTGAAGTTTGTAAACTCTCTTCTAGTTTCTTCCTAGTTCCATTTGCTTCTCCAAATTTCAGATCACTTCTTCCTCTTTTCTCTTTCTTTAAGTCTGAAACCTATTGTGCTATCAATTCTCAAGCTATAAAATTTATTTAAACTAGAGAAATCAGCTAAGAAATTTACCTTTGGTGTTTTTCTTGCTAAATCCTCAACTAGACTTCCTTCTTTCTCTCCTTCTTCTTCCTCATTTTCTCTCTCTGTCTCTCTTTGTCTTTCTATTTTTGTAGAAAAGTTGATTTCTCTTTCTTTTTAGCTTCTAAGAAGAGTATATAGTAAGCTTGCATGTAAAATGACTCTATTATCCCTATTTACTTATTTCTGAGCTGTCTTGGGTATGTTAGGGGCATTTTAGTCAATTCTACACTGATTTTCAGCCTTTAACTAACTTATTTTGCACTCCATAGTGCTATCAGTTGACTGATAGCTCCTCATTAGTTAGTTGATGGCTACCATCTCACACTTCAGAATGTTATCAGTCGACCGATGGCTACTGAATCTAGAATCTCATTCTTACAGAGTGTAATCGGTCGACTGATCCCCATCCATTAGTCAACTAATTGCAGATATCAAAAATTTAGTTTGGTTTTAACTACTATCAGTTGACTGATGGTTGTAGGAATTGACTGTTCCACTCAGAACTCAATTTTTCTTCTATATCTAACATAGTTATTCTAGTTCTTTTATGCCTTTCTTTTATTATTTGTTTCTAGGCATCTAAAGATATAAATAATTTAATGTAATGTTACTCAAAGCTTGATAAAGAATATATGGGATGTTACAGTCTAATGAGAGAAAAGTGAAGTTATGAAAAAAATAAAAAATATGTATTTATTGTATTTATAAAATAATATTTTACAAGAAAATTTTTCCAAACATAATAATGAAAGACTTCAAATATTATACAAGAATTTTATGATTTTTTTTCTCTAAAACCACCAAAAAGCGAATCAAACTGCCTAATAAAAATTGAACTAAACCGCTTAAAAAATAAAATTGAATATGTCCCTATTTTCCAAAATCAATTGGTTTGATTCAGTTTTAGATCAAAATCGAACCAAATCAAACCTTTGAATACCCCTAAGGGCATGAGATGAATCAAACACACAACCTTCAAGATAAAGCTTAGTTGCCACTTAAACCAAGACTTTCGGACTTTTTTTTTTTTTTCACTTTAGAACTCGAAACTTTTTGCTTCATTTATAGCAAAAACGAAGGTTTAAAAAAAAGATCATCATATGTTACTATCCAACTCACGTTAAAAAAAAATTAGTCTATGTAATAGAAACTCACCTTTTATTTTAATGTGAGTTTGCACCCATAAAATATGGCACACATTGAAGGAAAAAAAGTGATATATACTAGAAATTGTTTTCAAGCCCTCTACCCACTATAGTTACATATTTGAATATTGTTTTGGTCTAAAATTGCCACAGCTGAGTCGGTATGTAATTGTGCAAGGAGTTTATTTTGGGCATGTGTGAAAATTTTGGATGCGAGTGCATAAGAGTAAGCTTTGAAGATCATAAAAACCTAGAGTGGATGCTCAAAATGAGTACGTGACCATAAGAGCGTACTCTTGACGGGTATGAGTATAAGTAATATTCAATGAGGGACCAATTTGATATCGTTGGAGGGAGTAGGTGTCTGTAACACCTATGGAGTTAATCATGCATGGATCTATGAAGGAGATTTTTGTGTGTGTGTGTGTATATATATATATATTGTCTTTATAACTTGCTTGTATCATGTTTGTGTTTGTTATTGGGAGAAATAAATGCATGATTTTCTGGGGATATTGTTGTGATTGTGTTTGTTTTAGAGTTGGATATGCTATGGAGAATCTTATCAATTAAACCCTCGACTAAGGACTAAATTGAAAACAAAGAGAAAAGTAAGCAATTGTTGTGGAGATATGAAATGGAACCATTGTAGGAGTTATTAACCTTGTTGGGTGAGGTAGTTTGGGTTTGGTAGGTGTTGGTGATGAAAATAAATTGTTCTTGTGATATTTCCCATTTTGCCCTTATAACTAGATTATTGGAAGACATAAGTTAAAGGGAAAGGGAGTAATAGATCCCTTTAACTCACCCACACTTAAACTCATACCTCACACTTTAGCTATTCACACTTACCTATACGATGAACCAATCTCCCTCACTCTCTTCACCTCTTTCACCCTCAATCCACCTAAAACTCACTAAGACTTGCTAGGTTCGTGTTCCTTGGTAAGTCCTCGACCTCCACCCAAATGCCTAAAATCGAGGTAAGATTCTAAATCCTCATTGTCACGCCTCAAGCTAGGCCAGTGACTGGCATAGAGGTGAGTTCCACATCACCACTGTAAGCCTATACACCAACATATTTGATTTCACAAATTAAAGAAATCCAATAATTTAACAAGATTCATCATTTGATTATGAAGAAAAACGTTTGGTTCATTCATGGATTAAAATTTCATAAATCACAATATTCTGCATTTCATAACTTCCCTTTTTTCAAATACATTAACATCCATAACAGGGGATATTATTAAGCATGGTTATAAGCAAATCAAGAATGAATCATCCATCACAATTACAATCACCACCATTACCAACACAACCTAGGAGTTCTATTCAACTATAGAGTGACTCAACTAGTTTCTAAAGTGACTAAGACCAAATTTTCCAACCCCAAAGGTATACAAAAGAGGGGTAAGTATTTAATACTTAATGAGAAAGAATTCTACTAAAGACTAGGAATACATTACTTTGTACCACTAGCAGGGATGAAACCTTAGGGAGGGTCCATCCATAACCACAAGCCACAAAGTCTAACACAATCACAACCCACCACCATACCACACAACAACCATAGAATAATTCACACCAACATATCCAGCACAACACACAAAAGATTATGATGTCACACTACAAACATAAAATGATTCACACCAAACATATCTAACGCAAACACATAAGGTATTATGTTACCACATAGGCCTACCGGCATTGTTGTCCAAACAGGCATTGTACACCCATTGATGTATTATATCATAATTTCATCGCCCTTCCATCACATGGGTGGCATCCTCAAGGGTTTAATGTCGCACTACCACTAAGCAACTCATTATATTTCATCACAATTTATAAGTCATCCACCATCACACTAACGTAATTTATATTTCAATATCAAGCAAGGGCAAAGGCATAACCGTAATGCGAATAACTCAAGAGAATTTACATGGATCGATTTCATTACACAACACTTAATCCATTAGGATTGTATCAATGAGAACCATCCCTAATTCAACCTCAACCCAATTTATGTAGCCATCACATATTTACAAGATTCAAGAGTGAGAGGGGAACTAAAAACACAAATTCAAGAATGATGGATATCCTTCACTAACTAACAAGTCCACCACAATACTAATACACAAGGGTTGCACTCACTATATAGATCTGTATTATAATGTAATTCCACCACGTGCACTTGATCAAGCCATACATATCCAAGTACATATGTATACACAAATTCAATATGTTCTTATTTCATGATCCACGCTCCATATAAGTGTAATCAAGGAATACTAACTTTAAGCCAATATCATTCTAAAGGTATAACCAACACATATTTTCAAGAATTTAAGAATGAAAGATATCATGAATATATAATCCTCAAAAGTCGTAATTATCTCTCATGATTGAATTCAATTGTAATATTTTATCTTTAAGTTAACAGTAATTCAAGTGTACCTCAATCACATATTATAAAAGATCCAGTTTATCAAAGATGATTAAGTCACATAACTTCAGATAAAGATAGCATTCATCTTTCACAAATATGACATATAATCTTATGAAATGACCCATCATATAAGCATAAGTAAGGTAGTAATTATTCCTCATTTATAATATAGCCATGACATTTCCTTTTACGATTTAATAACATCCAAAAAAGGGACTCCACCACAATTTAAGAATTTCTAAGGAATTAGAAATAAATTGATTCCACAGTTAAGATAAGGGTAGAAATCATTTCTCACCTTGATTCCGAGCTAAAATTACTTATTTATGATCTTTAGAAGGTGCCGAAAGAAGCTCATCCAAGATCTACAGACTAAACCACACAAGAAAGCGTCAATTTTTACAACTTTGGAAGTCACTATTGATGACACGACAAGTGTATCGATCGTACAAGTAATAAAAGTGAGAGTACAAGTGTCGTATCCGTTGGGATTGAACAACTAACTACCTAAGAAACTAAGATATACTATTTAAACAAGATATTTGGATTGAAGAACGCTTTAAGTAAACACTAAGACTTGACAAATACAACGATTAGTAATAATAAATGCATCATTAACAACAAAGATAATCAATCAAAAAAACCTATAATTGTTAATCCCCTTCCTTCATCCTAGAATTTACTATGTGAATTTAAAATTTTACAAGCTAATCTTAGAACACTAAACTGCCTAAAAGGATTCTCTTGAACCTTAGTTAAGCTAATCTAACATTTACACAGTCCCTTATGAGTGCTAGATTTAATTAAGATCAAGTCCTAATTTTGATTAAAACTACAAAAAAAAAGACTTTTGGTGGTGACTTTTAGTGACGACTAAATTGTTGCTAAAAGTTCGAGGTTGAAATTTTTTGGTGGCGACTAAAGAAGTCGCCACTAAAAATCATTTTTTTTGCCCAAAAAAAATTTCATTCCAAAAAATGATTTTTGGTTATCTTTAGTGCCGACTTTCAAACTCAAAGTCGCCACCAAAGGTAGTTAACAATAATTTTTTTAGACTCGAATTGGTCTGACAAGTCGACTCGAGACCCATTCAACTTGTGCAAGTCTTGGCCGCTCCACTAACTCACTGCCCTGGGGTGACTCAATTTTTTTTATGCAATATTAGAGTTTATTTGAAATTAAACTAAATATATGCATATATGAGATTTGAACCTGGATCCCTTGCTTGCAACCATATGTGTCTTGTCATTATGCCACCACTTTTTTTGTGTTATGTAAGGGTTGTAACACCTAATTTTGTCCATCATGTTTATAATTTCTCCTTTTCTTTTTAATAAATAAATAATCAAAAAAATATAAAAATATAACAAAATAACAAAATAACAAAAGGTATGTCAGATGCCTTTTAATATTTATTTTTGATATGTTCACCGCATCCTCACATGGGAAACTCCACTTTAGCACATGATGAACAACTCACCATCCCACTATCTCATGCATGGAGCCACTCACATCATGGAGCCACTCACATCATGGAGCCATTCAGCCAAAAAGGAGGGAGATTTTTGGGGGGAGTGAAAAGTCTGTAGTGTTTTAAAAAAAAAGCCAATTAGGTCTTCATCCAGGAGGAGGAAAGGGAGGATTTTGGCTGCAAAATTTTGATCTTCATCGTCCATCAATCCTTGCTAGATTCGAAGACTCATCTCCATCTTTAAATACTCCCTTAAATCATTGCAAGAGAGAGGGGTCAACTGTACACTAACAGCCCTGTCGTGAAAGAGAAAAAAAAAGAGACTACGCAGTAGGAAGCAAAAAAAGAGCATGTCGAATAGGGGAGAAACGTGAACACAGAACAGAGACCAAGAGAACACGGTGACTGAACAAGAATAGAGAAGGCGGCTGTCCAAGAAGGAAAAACAAACCACTGCGAAGTCACCAAGAGCTGACCCGAGGACTTATGCGAAAGAGCTAGAAACCACCAAAATAGAGCACACCAGAAAATAAACAGCACAACTACGACAATGGAGGAGGAGAAGAGTAACCAGAAAACCTAGAAAGGAGAACGCCAGACCAAGACGCATTGATGTATGTCTATGCGAATATATACATATATAGGTATTAGTTCAGATAGGTAGATGTCCGGATGTATATTCATATGTGGGAACTGTGTGTGATGTCTGGACGTATATATATATATATATATATCATATATGTATGTTATATATATGTATATGTATACTAACGTTTATATATATATATATATATAAATGTCAGTACACATATACCTATATATTATACATATATGACATATATATATACATATATATATATATATATATATATATATATATGTATGTATGTATATATATATATATATATATGTATGTATGTATATATATATATATATATATACATACATACATATATATATATATATATATATATATATGAATTTATTTTGTATATGTATATATGTAGTTGTGTCCAGGTAAGTGTATGTATGTATATATATATATATATATAAATGTATATGTGTGTGTATGTGAGTGTGTATTTAATTCAAGTTCATATTTAAAAAATAAAAAAAATGGAAATATAAAAAATCTTGATGATGAAAATAAATTCAGTCTCAAATATTTAGGAAATGACTAACTCTCTTGGAGTAGCGTTGTCCCTACCTCTAAATATTTGTTTGATTCTCATTATACGATTATATAACAATGCTGGTGGGATAACTTTTTTTAAGGAAAAAATAAATTCATTAAAATTTCAAGAATCAAAAATATTTTCACAATATAATTCCAAAAATTCCAAGAAACTCTTTTTTTCTTTGTTTTCATTTTTAAGCTAATTCCAAAGATCAAGAAATATGCCTCATTTAAAATTATACTCCTCAAATTCCAAAATTAAAAAAAGATATGATTCCCTTTTATTTCAAATCATTTCAAAATCCAAAAATGAAACTTTATTGTTCTATTGCGCAATTGTTAATCAATGTCATAGGACAATTAAATAAAAAAAAAAAGCAATCTTAGATGGAAATAAGAGGTGGATTCCGTTAGAGCGGATCTTCTCTTGTTTTCCTAATCAAATACTCACTATGTGATTGTCACATCCCAAAAATTGAGCATGTGAAAAGATACTACTCATTTGATAAAATTCTCAAACATACGTTATTTACATGTATTCTGTAAGGTTTTACATTCAACCTTAATCATTCATTCCACACTACAGAATTATATTCATCTGATAAGCAAATATAGACATACATAGTCTGATATTTCTGTCTCATCGCAAGCCTAGGAGACCTATAGTAAGTACAGAGCGTTCCTAGTATCCACATTAATAAGTATTGGTATCCCACCAGACAGAAATAGAGGATAATTCCAAGGGGCTTCTATTCTTCAAACGGATACTCTTGTTCTTTGTTTTCTGTATCTGAAAAAAATAATCATAGGGAGTATGAGTTTATTTAAAAACTCAGTAAGTAAATAACTGTACTATATAAAATATCAAAAGTACAAATACCACATTTACTCATATAATTAATTGTCTTATACATCGAGTAGTATGGGACTCTAACCCTTTCAAACTCATGAATAAGATCTCATCGGTATACACCGAGTAGTATGGGACTCTAACCCTTTCAACTCGTGTATAGGTTTCATAGATATGCACTGAGTAGTATGGGACTTTAACCCTTTTCAAACTCGTGTATGAGCTTTCTTAGATATACACCGAGTAGTATGGGACTTTAACCCTTTCAAACTCGTGTATTAGATCCCGTAGATCTTTACTCATTGACAAGATAGTGAGAATTTATCACATAATACAATTGTCATGAAATAAAATAATTTCTACATACTCTTATTTCTACCGATCATCATATACTCCCATATGAAAATTGATTGCTTATTATCCAAATAATATTGTAAATGGGACTTATATTGTACTTTGACTAGTAATATCAAATTAGCTGAGCAAGGTTATTCACTCACCTTGATGTTTGTCCAAGTTTACCTTGTTCCACACTAGAATTTGTGTAGGAAAATTTCCTAGTAAAATATATTACAAGGAAACATAAGAAAGGAAACAAAATCACGAAAATACGTAAAATTTTCTGACTGCTACAGTAACGGTTTGCTACAGTAACGGTTCGCTACAGTGCCGGTTCGCTACAGTAACATTGACTGCTACAGTACCGTTGACTGCTGACACTACAGTACTGCTACAGTAACTCGAAGAAAATTTCCCGAAATCTGGTCGCTACAGTAACTCGAGTTTTGCAGAAGTTTTTGCAGAAATTTCTCACAAATTCATCCTTTCCTTTCTTGTTTCAAAACCAGAATTTCAACTCTTTTAACCGATTATAACTCAAATATAACTTCTAAAACAACTGAGATTCACGAATTATCATCAAAATCTTCAAGAACAAAACCTCCTCTGATCTTCTACATAAACTGAAATTTAAGGAAAATAATCGGATTAAAGCTTACCTTTGATCCTTACAAAGCTTTTGAACTGAACAGATAATCGAAATTCTGAAGATCAAGGAAAGGATTTGAGAAGAAAATGAAGAACTGAGAGAGAAATGCTTTTCTGCTTCCTTCGGCTGAGTGAAAAATGAGGAGTACTATTGAAACTTTATATTAAATATTTCTAATGGGTTATTCAATAACCCATGGGTATCCATAACCCAACATCCAAACCCATCCAGTCAATTTACAATAAATGGATTAATTGACCATTCTTAAACCACTTTTCCATGAATTTCACCATTCTTAGAATATATCCCACGTGGTGCAAATATTCATTCCAGTCATTTAACTCAATTTTCATAAATAATATTCAAAGAGAACAATTAAATATGAAAATTAAAAATGACCAAAATAAATAACTAAAGTAACGTTGTGAAATTCTAAAATACTCTTAAGCGAATTATATTCTGAAATTAACGGGTATTACAGTGATTGTATAACAATGCTAGTGGAGAAAATTTTCTCTTAAAATGTAAATCCATTGAATTTAAGCCCTTTGAAAATTAGATGAAATACTTATTACGCGATTGTATAATAATGCTTATGAGGAAAAAGTCTCTCAAATATTTCTTTGAAGAAAGCATCTTCCAAATTACGAACTACGTGGACTTTGATCCCAATGATTGGGTACGTAGGCCTTAGGCACTGCCTAGCCAAGTCTATCTTTGTATATACTTTATTTGTTCTTTTTTTTTTTATCTTTTTCTTTGGTGATTTATAAGGGTAATTTTGAGGTGACTGTTAAATAATTGTATACTTTCTAAATCAAATGTATATGGTGCCTAACACCTTCCCTATGCGGTTTAACTTTCGAAAGTTTTAAGGTTTTTTAAGGTTTTTTTCCTAATAAGGTTTTAAGGTTTTTAAGGTTTTTCCAAAGTTTTTTTAAGGTTTTTCCACCGTTAAATTTTAAGGTTTTTCCAAAGTTTTTTTCCTAATAAATAAAATTTTGGTGGCGGCTTCAAATAAAATTGGTTTTCAATTTCGAAAGTTGATTTTATATTTTTTTTCTTTTTTAAGAAAACGCCGGCCGGTCACATTTCGGGTGTGACAAGGGCAAAATATTATATATATATATATATATACACATATATATAATCTGTTAAAATTATTTTAAGTCAAAAATATCATAACACTGAAATGAAACAACATCTAACTTAACAAAAAGGAAATATATTATTATTAATAGATTAAGAGATAAAAAATATATTTATATATAAATAAAAATAAATTAACTTTTGTTAGTGACTATGAGAGTAGTCACTGAATGTCTCACTTTTAGTGATAACTCTCAATAGTCATCACCAAAAGTCAATTTATTTTTAAATAAAAATAAAAAATTTAGACTTTTGGTGGCGACTCTTAGAGTTGTCACCAAAAGTCGTCTTTAGTCGCTATTGAAAGTTTTTTTTTTGCAAAAAAAAGTTCCAAAAAATAACTTTTGATCACCTTTGATGGAGACTTTGAAAGTCATCACCAAAAGTGAATTTATTTTTAAATAAAAATAAAAAAATTATACTTTCGGTGGCGACATTTATAGTTGCCACCAAAAGTCACCTTTAGTAGTGACTATAGTAGACACAAAAAGTCATTTTTTGCAAAAAAAAAAGTGTCAAAAAATGATATGTGGTCACCTTTGGTGGCTACTTTCAAGGTCGCCACCAATGGTATTTTGGTGGCAACTTTAAAAGTCGCCACCAAAAGTCAATTTATTTTTAAATAAAAATAAAAAATGTCTTTTGGTCACCTTTGGTGACTACTATAGTCACCACGAAAGGTGACTTTTGGTGAAGACTCTCAAAGTCTAATTTTTTTAATTTTATTTAAAAATAAATTGTCTTTTGGTGGTGACTTTGGAAAGTCGCCACAAAAAAAATTATTTTTTAATTTTATTTAAAATTAAATTGACTTTTGGTGACAATTTTTAAAAGTCGCCACAAAAAGTTGGACTTCTAGTGGCAACTCTTTGAGTTGCCACCAAAAGTCGACTTTTGGTGGTGACTTTTTTAGTTGCTACTAAAAAGTGGCCACTAAATGTCAATTTTTTTTTTGTAGTTATATATCCTTATATTGTTAACTTAATCTCTTCTCTCAAATTCTCAAGATTCATGAACTCACTTTATTCATTTGGTGGTCTACTCCCACCTTCTTCACCAAAGTTCGAAGAAAGCACCAAGCGATCTAAGAATTGATCATATTAAAGGAAAGCACAATAGAACAAATGAATAAACATGTATTAATTGATAAAAATCACAAGTACAAAGATAGAAAAAATTCTATTTAGAATTCCAGTTTTTAAATAATCCTAGATGAGAAAACTAGCCATTTATGGCAATTAAACAACAAAAATCAGAAAAAGTAGAGGAAGGATGCATGAATCCAAGATGGGGGTGGTGGAAAACGGCTTCAAGAGTGCTCCTAGGTCAAGTTCCCTTGCTCCTTAGGTCAAAACTGGCACCTCCCTCTATCCTCAGCTCAAAATCCTTTAAAATTTCTTAAAAATCCTATCTAAAGCTCAAATCTCGTAACTGATACTGTTCTGCCTCGTTGCAGCGAAGAAACTTCTTGCTGCAGTGAGAACGACCTTGCTTCAGCGCAAAAAGTTGTCACTACAATGAAGATGCATAGACTTTAGACCAAAGGATTTCACTTCTCTACTCAACCGAAAATGTTTATCACTTTAGCCAAGATGCACAGTGACTATTTTGAAAAAAAATGATTCTCGCTTCAGTAAAAAAAACTCTACAGCAAGCAATTTCGTGTAACAGGGACTAAATTTGATCTCTATCTCTTGAGCATTTCACATATTAACAACCCTACAAAACCACACAAACACAACAATTATTAGCAAAATTAAAAGCCAAAATACTATAATATAAAAATAACAACAACAACAAACACTCTAAGAAAACCAGAGTTAATTTTACTAAGAAGGCAACATTTATGCATGTTAGGAGACATGAAATTATCATAAAAAAGCTCCTAATTTAGTAAACTAAAGAAATTAATAAGCCTCATACCAAGTAGCCTTCATTAGGTTGGGGCACCTTAGGTGCCTATAGCCCTGCACAAGGACCTTAACATGATCAGATCAGGGTGCCTAGGTGCCCACCTTGGTGCCAAGGTCCAAACCCACGACCTAGTGGGTGCTCACTGGGCTTGCACTTCCACCATTAAAAATGACCTTAAACTATCTCCTTTTGGTCCCAAACTATAACATCCCATTTTTTTTAATCTAAGCTTTGAGTAACATTACATTAAGTCATTTATGTCTTTAGATGCTTAGAAACAAGTAATAAAAGAAAGGCATAAAAGAACTAGGATAATTAAGTTAGATATAGAAGAAGAATTAAGTTCTGAGTGGAACAATTGATTTCCTACAACTATCAGTTGACTGATAGTAGTTAAAATTAGACTAAATTTTTTATATCTGCAGTTAGTCGACTAATAGATGGAGATTAGTTGACTAATTACACTGTAAGAATGAGATTTTAGATTCAGTAGCCATCAGTCAACTATCAAGGAGCCATCAGTCGATTGATAGCATTATGGAGTATGAGATGGTAGCCATCAATATACTAATGAAGAGCTATCAGTCGAATGATAGCACTCTGGAGTGCGAAATAAGTCAGTTAAAGGCTGAAAATCAATGCAGAATTTACAAAAATACCCTTAACATACCCAAGAGAGCTCAGAAATAAGTAAATAGGGGTATTAGAGTCATTTTACATTCAAGCTTACTATATATTCTTCTTAGAAGATAAAAAGAGAGAGAAATCATATTTTCTGCAAAAATAGAAATAGAGAGAGAGAAAGGTAAGGAAGAAGAAGGAGAGAAAGAAAGAAGTCTAATTGATGATTTAGCAAGAAAAACACCAAAGGTAAGTTTCTTAGCTTGATTTCTTTAGTTTAAATGAATTTTAGAGCTTGAGAATTGATAGCACCATAGATTTTAGACTTAAAGAAAGAGAAAAGAGGAAGAAGTGGTTTGAAATTTGGAGAAACAAAAGGAACTAGGGAGAAACTAGAAAAGAGTTTACAAACTTCAGCTCTAGGAGAATTAAAGGTAGCTAGTTTTTCATAAAAGCAAATTATTTTACATGTTTGTCATACTATTTGTATGATATATCAAGTGTTGAAGTAAAGCTTTCCATGAATGTTTTAGAAAAAGATTTCTCTTGAAAAGTAGAGCTTAATTCCTCATGGGATGACAAAACCAGAATTTCTCATGGGATGCAGATAAATTCTTCATGGGATGACAGAATTAGAATTCTTCATGGGATGACAAAATTTTCTCATAGGATATAGAGTACTTTTCAAGAGAAATAGTTGGATGTTATAGTGCACTATTATAAGAATGAGCATATTCTAATCATATGTTTATATGATAGTTTACATTTTATGGAAATGAGAAATATTTATTTAAATTGCTTTTATGACTGAAATGGTTATATTGTTATTTTCACTATACATATACTAGCTACTAAGATTTATATCTCACCATTTCTTATGATTAACCATTTTAGGAGCTAAAGTAGAAAAGCATGAGAAAGGAAAAGAATAGACTAGCTTGAGATAGTTTATAATTAGAGGAATGTCTTTTTATATGATCTTTTGGAGACTTATGCATACTTTGTATAAATGTATAGAAACATAAGAGTTGATAAACATTTCTAAAATTGTAGCTATATTGAGAAGAAAACTAGAACTAAAATAGTTATTACTTTGTTTTTGGAATATAGCCTAGATTGTGTTGAGTACATATGTTAAATTTCAATAGCCTCGCTAGTAAGAAAAATCAGAAAATGAAGTTTGCAAGCTACTAACCAACTGATAGAGTGTCATCAGTCAACTGGCACAAGTGAAAACATGGAGTAAAGAACCTACCAAAAGAACCTACCAGTCAACTGATACCTTGTATTAGTTGACTAATGAACCTTGAGATTTCGAGACAGTTAAAATAGAAGATGGCCAGTTGACTGATAGCTTTCTAGCAGTTGATTGATTGTTCTTTGTCCAACTTAAAATTTTTATGTTTTAAATAATCTATAATTTCCCTATTTTTATAAAAATAGGTGTTTTTCAAGAATTTTCAGAAAAATCTTTGGCTTTCAACTATTTTTCTTACATCACTCATATTACAATTTCCTAAAATTGAAGAAGTCTAGTAAATATTACACAAACCTTCACCCACAATTCAATCATTCCAAAGAGCACTCAAATGATATTTGTTAGCCACTTAAAAGTCTCCCAAAACACAAGGAAAAGAGTTAAAAGTGAAATCACAAGACAACCCAAGGATCACATAGTTAAAATTTCCATTTCATCACATTTCTTTCAAACCACCCCATTTGTTCTTCCACCAACCATTAAACTAAGATTCAATTGAGCTAAGTTCACCAAGAGAAGTTTAGAAACTCAAATCATAGGCAAGCAACACACATACCCTTTCCCATCCTAAGCTAGGGTTTGCTTAAAGTCCCAAAAGTGAAGGAGTTAAAGAAAGTGTTGCTCTTACCACTTTGAAGAGAAGATTCCTAGGAGATCACGGTCGTCGAAGAAAGGATACTTGGTCGGAGTGAAGGCAAAATGGTGGTTTTGGTGAGTGAGGAAGAAGAGGGATGCCAAGTGTTTGGTGGAGTGATCTCCATGTGTATGTGGTGTGTAAATGGGCAAGGAGAAGAGTAAAGTGGTCATATAAGAAGCATAGCATTTGGACCATTTTGCCCCCTCACTTCCAATGCTTAAAGAATAGGTAATGAGGGCAAAGATGAAAATCTTCATTAAAATACCACACTTAGCATAACGCCAACTCTGGAATCCTTGCCAATAATTACAAAAAATGCATAAGGATTTAATGTTTCCCTCACTAATTAGGTCCCTATACAAGGGCCTTTTTGATATAATTCACAAACCACGTGTGTGATAAGTTAAATTACTGTTAATTAATTATTTCCCTTACCATTACCACCAACAAAATTAGAAATTCCAAAATTTATAATTCTAATAAATTTCAAATTAGTCCTCAAATTTACAAGTAGGCACTTAAAGCACTGAACATATTACCCGAGTGAAATAAAAAACTCACAGGTATTACTCTCACTGATTGTTTCATTTTCGAACTTAGCAAACCCTAGGGTAGGAACTGGGTGGAAATTAATGGGTTGTTGAGAGTGAATCTTACTATTGGTGTCAATATTTTGTCCGCCCTGCAAGGTAATCATAACTAATTTTCTTTGACTTTATGATCAAGAAAGTGTATCAAATGGTATAGAATTGGAGTTTCTAGTGTGGAGCTATAGGTTCAAGACTCTTTGTAATTAAAAAAAAAAGTGTACTATTTAATTACATTTATTATTTGGGGTTTTGAGTAATATTTAAGAAAATTTATTCTTTTAAAATTACTAGACTAATGTGAAAAATACATTCTTAAAGTTCTCTAAACTAATCCAGAAATACATTTTCTTACTTCACAAAAAAAGAAAGAAAGAATAAATTATTAATTTAGTCCCTCAAAGAATTTTTATTATTTTAATTTAATTTTTCAAAAACTAAATATCTAATTTAGTGCCTTAAATATTGTATTTATTTTAATTTAATTCGATTGTAATATAAGACTAAATCAATAATTTATTAGTCAATAGGAAAAAATAGTCATGAATGATAGTAGAACAAAAGTAAACCGTAAACCATTGAGACAGTGAATGACTTTACTGCAAAGTAAAGGAATATATTTATACTTTGTTTTTCAAGATTTACTATTAAAATTTCATTAAAAAAATGTTGTCTAAAACAATTCGTTAAAAAAAAAAATTAAACATGCAATACTGAATCGTAAAAAATATACAGTTATTTTTAAAAATTATATATTTATTATTTTCCAATTGAAAAAATTGATAATAAAATACAAGGAAGTGCATATATAATTTTTTTTTTAACTTTTTTTTCTCCGTTGAGAAACTGAATGACTCTACTGTAGGAGATTCTCTTGGCAAACGGTTTTGGAATCCTTAAACCACATAGTAATCACTGCATCTGACTCAATGAATTGGATGTTTTTGATTTGTATCATTCAACAATGAACGCTGGAAGAGCATCACCAGAATTCCGCCCACAAAACCCATAAACAAGATAGTGTGCTCATATTGGGCTGCTGTCTGCATCATTGCCCACATATTTATTAAGTAACCTGTTACATTCCTTACATTTCTTCCTAGTCACAACTAGTAAATTTAAACCATATAATAATCACTGCATAAGAATATATATTTTTTAAACTGTTTATGCCTTTAGTATACCGATTAGGGCAAACACCGTTTTTTTTTTCCCTCTTCTGATTTACGTATGCAGATTCCATATCATGGTCTCGTGGTCGTGGTGATATAATTAAAGGCAACAGCGAGAAGTTTAGTGCAAAAACATTGATTAGCTAATCATTAAGCAAGCAAGTGGAGTAAGACGTACAAAATGTTCCGTGTTTTCATTTTCCATCATTTCTACTCTACGAACGAATGGATCAACGTTGTAAAAATCAAGGTCAACTATGAATTGTCAAACTGTATTGTACTATAGTACCTAGATTTTCGCAACAACATTCGGGATTGATTTCATCATTACTTGGAATAAACGGATCAGAACCACATAATAATGTGATGTTCAACGCGTTTAACAATTGCAACTCGCCTTCCCCTTTCATGCATCATTTTCTTCTTCAATGTGTATCATTTTCAATACTAAACTGTAATGGTGATAACGCATCAATATGTCTTGCATCATACAGGTGAACCAACAATATCTTTCTTCATGTGTGATTTTTTTCTTTAGAATTGTCGTAGTAACAAATCATAATTAATTTATCTGATCCAATTTTATGGTCCAATACTCTGAATTCTCTAACATTGGTGATATTATATTTCGGCTGTTACATTGTGTGAGATAGACGACATCTCGCGAGTACACGTCACCCTCCAAAAGACCAAGGACAGCGCAATACATGGCAAATTATCTCAACAGTGTTGGAGAGGAGATTCAAACCCGTGACATGGAGGATAAAGAAGAGAGCAATCACCATCTAACCAATGATATATTGTCAATTTGTATACTCAAAAGTTTATATATATATATATATATATATGTATATATATGAATGAAGATTCTAATATTGTACAAAACTCACGTACCAAAATTATTATATATTATAAAATAATAATTAATCTTATAATAGAAGAATATGTTATTATTTTACATAATTCATTTTAGATTATATAATAGTTTAAAATTTTTAATAACAAATCTTATAATATAAATTCAGTTATTATTAAAAATATATTATGCATATTAAAATTATTTTTTATAAATCTTATAACATAATAATATACTATTATTTTTTATAATATATTGAGACGACTATTAAGACTCTATTGAAACCCCACCTATTCAGTGATTTGTGATTTAATGATTATATCGTGATTGAATATGATAAATTAAAATATTTTATTAAAATAATCCCATTAAAATCATGAATCACTGAGTAGATGTAGATGAGGTTCTGATAGTCGTCCCAATACATTATAAAAAATAATAGTATATTATCCTATTATAAGATTTATAAAAAAAATAATTTTAATATGCATAATATATTTTTAATAATAATTGAATTTATATTACAAGATTTGTTATTAAAATTTTTAAACTTTTATATAAATTAAAATAAATTATGTAAAATAATAGCATATTCTTTTATTATAAGATTAATTGTTGTTTTATAATATATAATAATTTTGGTATTGGTGTTTTGTATAATATCACTATTTATATATATATATATATGAAGATAGTGATTGCTTTCTTTTTTTCTCCTTCATGTTGCGAGTTTGAATCTCTTCTCCAACATTGTTGAGATAGTTTTTCTTCATTGTTTACGCCACGTGTTGCACTTTCATTGGTCTTTTGAAGGATGATGTGAATGCACGAGATACCGTTCATCTTGCGTGATCCAATAGTCAAAGTACAATGTCATCAATGTTAGAGAAAAACCAATGTTAGAGGATCCAAACTCCAATACTCTAGACAAAATATCCAACTCAACAAATCCAACTCCATAGAGAGAAATATTCTAAGGCTCTATTTGGATAGCATAACTTATAATTTATTAGAATTTTTCTATTAATATAAGTGTTTTTATATTAAAAAAATAGTATTTGAATAAGATTAAATAAGTAACTTATTAATCTTCAAAAAATTATTTTAGCTTATTTTTATGAAACTAATTTTTTAACTTTTTGAAAAGATCTTATGCGAAAGCTCAAATTCATATGATCGAAAAGTTATTTTGTATTTTGTATTCATATGATCGAAAAGTTTTTTTATACTTTTATAAGACAAAGTACATCATTGATCATAATTTGAAATTTTATAAA
Source organism: Biancaea sappan (assembly GCA_037074585.1). Taxonomy (NCBI): domain Eukaryota; kingdom Viridiplantae; phylum Streptophyta; class Magnoliopsida; order Fabales; family Fabaceae; genus Biancaea; species Biancaea sappan. The sequence continues at coordinate 32,694,209 of CM073500.1, read as the reverse complement.
AACAAAACCTTTCACCTCTTTTATTTTCAAATCATAATTTAAAAACGCTTCTTCAAATATATATCTAAACATTAAATAATTTAATTTTAAAAAAAAAATTATGATATAAAAACCTTTCACATAAGATATTTTTCAAAAAACATTTAAAAAAACAGTTTATTCAAACGAAACTTAAATGCCACTCAACATCTCCCCCCAACAATAACTCTTCCACTAGCGGGAAGATCAGGCAATTGGGTAAAACATGAAAGCCAATTGCCCTTGATCAGTTTGGGCCAATTGACATTATCACATGACCCTGCCTAATGACCTACAACAGCCCCATGCCAGGATGCTTGACTTAAACAAACAACACCTTCATATGTAACTCATCTTTAAGCTAAACCAAATATACAATCTTGCTCAACTATTACTCTCTCCGTACTTTACTCCCAGACTAATTAGCCTATGGGAAGGGGTGCGGATCTCCTCTTCCGCAGAGGAGGATGCTACGCCCCTTCATTGTTTTTTCTTTTTTTTTAAATAATTTTTTTAAAAAAATAAATATTTTTTTAAAAAAATTAGCAATCAATAAATTATATTAAATATTGTTATAGACCCAATAATCCTAGATTCAATAAATTAAACTAAATATTATTGTAAATCCTAAATCTTAAACCTTAAACTCTAAACTCTAAAACTCTAAAACCTAATCCTAAATTAAATATTATTATAAACACTAAACCCTAAACTGTAAATTATAATCAATTAAATTAAATATTATTGTAAATCCTAAACCTTAAACTCTTCTCTAAATTAAATATTATCCTAAATCCTAAAATATAAATTACAATCAATTAAATTAAATATTGTTTTAAACTCTAAATCTTACTCTTACAACAATATTTAATTTAATTGATTGTAATTTATTTAATTAAATATTATGATTTAGAGTTTAAGATTTGAGGTCTATAATAATATTTAGTTTAATTTATTAGATTTAGAGTTTTGATTTAGGGTCTACAATAATATTTAATTTAATTTATTAACTGTTAAATTAAAAAAAATTCTTTGTAATTTAAAAAAATAGTAAAATAAAAAAAACGTAAGAAAAAGATCCGTTCGCCAAATGAATTAATTTTAATATCTAAATAAGCTCCGAAATGTATTTGAAAAAGAAAAGGTTGGATGTCGTTAGAGACAGTTAGTGTGGTTTGATCACCGAACAGAACAAAAGCAACCATGGAAATTAAATCAGAGATACCAATGTGAATGGCCAATGACATGTGCTAATCGCAGTTTGTAATAAAGTGGTGAATGTTAAAACTGTGGAATCTGATGTTGGTGTAGCGTCAAAATTCACACAACAGACACGAACTTCAATTCATACAAGAAACAAAAACTAGGGGAAATAGAAGGTATTTGTCTAATTCAATTACTCCAAATTACGACAGAACTTGCCGACTTGCCGGTGCTACCTGCTATGCCAGCGTCGTATAAGCTTCGAAAATTTTTCTTAGTACGTCATGTACGTTATTCCCTCAAGTTCCTTTATTATTAGCTATCGATCATTTCATCTTCCTGAAAGATAAAATGTTCAGTAGCTAATAATAATTTTTTATTTGATCTTAAAGTTAAATAAAATGTTTAGTATAATTTAAACCATTAGATTTTACAATAAACGAACCAAATTTCAAAATTTCTTACATCCTAAAAAAATTATTAGTTCTAAAATTTAACAGTTTAAATTATGTTAAATATCTTGTTTGACTTAACTTTAGAGTCAAACATGAGATCTAAATCTCCCCCCAAATAAGCATCCTTCCTTTTCAGATTGGGATTGTTTCAAAATAGAAACATGACTTTTAATTGGTAGACCCCACTTTTTCCAAAACGTGGATGTCAAGTCACTTGCGTTTATCTCTTGAAAAATTTACAGTAGAATGTTAATTTCTACAAATTATCTACAACCTAATTCTTCCTTAATCTTCAGACATAGATCAGGATTATTAGTTAGTTACTGGGTGGCTTCAAGTTAGTATTCCTGTACTATTGTTGACTTATGTAGATTTCAGCTCAATCCAAGAACAAAAACTATATATATCAGTGTAAAATGCAGGTCTAATTTTCTTAATGAAAATTAATTTTTTTTCAATTAACAAATTTCGTTATCTTTTTTTTTATTTTTGGATTACAAGGAATTGAAAATCAATATTAGCTTAAGTCTATGTTCTTTTACATCCCACTTTAATCCATCACGTTTTATAGTCTTGGCGTTTTAAATAAGTTGCCTTTGTGCTAGTTTTCTAGCCAAGAGCCATCATTACAATAACAGTGTCAATGTTGCATGATTGCAATTGAGATTATAATAAATTGTCTTGGCATTGACTGATGTGACTTGAGTAAGGAGGATAGCTAGGTGTCTTATAACTTAAATGTCATCCTATATATCTTAATTTGACCAATATGAAACTCTACTAGATGTAAGGCTTTGAAAGTAGAGTGTGAAAACAACAAAATAAAGATATTGAACCATTGAGGGATTCAAGTGAAATAAACTGTTTCTAAAAAATAATTATCATTCATCATTACTGGCACATTTAGTTTATTTGTGAGTTAGTGTATATAATTGTCAATTTGAATTCGTGTACAAAGTAGAACTTGCTTTCCACAGGGGTGCTAGCAGCATCCACGTTGACCTTGCATACTCCCTTAGGATTATTTTCATACACTGTTAGTACGCGTTGATTATTTTAGACTAAACATTATGACTATTACTTAATGTTCCATTTTATTTCCTTACTTTATTTTAAATTAAACAAAAAATGTCATGATAACCTGTGATCACTTAATATTATATTATTTTGTTAATCAAGAACTCTCATATGTATAGGAATGATGGGAAAAAGGTTACAGAACAGACAAGAATGAATAACAGAAAAGTGAAATTATATTGGAAAGGAAACAGATTAAAGAAAGTTTGAATTATTCTTTCACTCAATATAGTTTTGTTTAATTTTTAGGTACATCCTTATAATTTAAAAATTTACAATATAGATTCTTATAGTTTCAAAGGTTTTTAATTTAGTCCATATTGTTGAACTTTTGCATTAAATTTTGCTAACATGATCAGCTATACAATGTTTTAACGAACACCTTAAATATACATGATTCTAATTTATCCAAGTTAGTTAACATAAATTGCATCATAAACTACATATTTGAAGTTGATTTTGTTTAAGTATCTACTTTTACTCATTTTGTTAGTTTAAACTACGCATCTTGAAAGTGTCAATATGCATATATATATATATATATATTTGGCTGCATCAACAAAATTTCATATCACGACTGGGCTTAATAGAAAGGGACTAGTCTCTTATAAAACAGTGAAACAAGGTTCAAATCTCCAAAAAGGTACTTGCGTTTAATTCAAGCAAGATTGCTTCTAGTGCAAAATACCAACGAGGAAAAAACAATTCTAGCACATCCATTGAAGTTTAGCAGCAAATAGGGGAGAGTACCAACCTGTTAACCCGACCCAAACCACACATTTGAGTTGGTTTGGGTTGGATTGGGTCGTGGATTGAAAAAATTTTAACCCAACCCAACTTACCAACCTGATATATATATTGAGGAATTTTCATTTTCTAGTTTTAGCCCTTCTCATTCAGATCTCACGCACACACACAACACACTCTGATTAGGCCTCTCAGCAGTAGTCACTCAGTCCCTCCTCCACTCTAATCTCTAGCTCTCCCCTAAATCTTTGCTTCACTTTGTCTCCTTCAGTCCTTCTCTATCACTTCCTTCGTCTTCGTAGCCTCCTTGAGCCGTCGTAGCTTCCCTGCTCCATCGTTCTTCCTCTTCAGTTTGCCTACTCCTCTGTGTCTCACTCCGTCAATCTCCCTCGTCCTTTGTGATACAACAATCATCTTCAATTTGTGGTCTCCAATCTTAGCTGAGTCATCATCTTCGTGATTTCTGGTAGGGTACTAGAAAGGTAGAAACTAAGAGAGGCTGAGAGACTTGGACGAAGAAAAAAATAGAGCACGGAGAAGACAGAGAACACGAAGATGATGACAACACAAAGACAATAGAGGCAGCGAGAGATAAACTTGCAAAGAAGAAAGAAAAAGAAAAAGAGGCCAACCTGACCCAAACAAACCTGTTAGGGTCGATTTTGAGTTGGTTCAAGATTAACATTAAAAAATGATGAATCCAACCCCACTCGCGTGTATTTGGTCGGTTCGGGTTGAGATTTCTCCAACCTAAACTGACCTAATCATTGTTTACCCCTGGCGGCAAATATTAAATTAAACAATTATAAAAATATAAAAACAACTCAATTACAAATTTTTAGATTACAATGACCAAAATAAAAATTGAGTAAAATCATAGAAACCAAAAATATGAATAAATATACAAATAGTTCTCTGCACGATACAGTGTTTCCTTATATTGTTTAGTTCCTAAATTTAAATATAAATCCTGATAAATAACGGACCCAATATAAATTAGAGTTAAATTTTCGATAACCAAATAATTCACTCATGTGCCTTGTGAAGCTAAATTAGTAATATAAAAAAAAATTATTTAACCACAAAAGAATTATAGGACAGAGATGGGAGTTGATGATGGAATTAATTTTTTTTTTTAAAAAGAAAGGTACTTAAAAGAGACGCCGTTGATGAAGGTGAGGTCAAGCATATGTAAATGATAGAGTGGCCTTGTGGATTATGGTCAAAAGTATACTTAGCTGCCTAAAAATATCTTCAACTCTCCCATGCTCTGCTCTCCAACCAAACTAAGCAGAGGCGGCTAATGCTGAAATAAACTAATATGTTGTTTTCTCGATGCCTAGTGGGGAATTCTTTATTACATTAATTCCACGAGTGGCGTGACCTAAATGCTGACACAACTAAGAAAGAAACGAATATGTTGGCAATATTTCAATATGCGAAAGCTCATCCACCCAACTACATTACTTTGACCACATATTGTTTATTCATTTCTAGGCATATGTCACATACACCCGCCGACAGTCAAGACAAAACCCAACGTTGAATTTTTTCTCCCCTTCGTTCCCCAGCTGCCTCACCCTTTCGGTTGTTGTCTTTATTTGAAAAGCCTATGTCCACAATTCCACATAACTTAATCGTTGCCATTTATATCCACCTTATATATAAATAGCTATATATATATATATCGGAACCTTAAGCTCATCATCTTCATCAGTTACACATCGTAAAATTCGTAGGAGATCAATGATGGAGCAAGAGTATTCAAGTTGTCATTCGTCCTCCAACTCGGATGTGAAGTATGGATCGTTGCTCCATTCTGTGAGAAAGTCAATAGCGAAGCCGTGCAAGAAGGCTCCAGTGGCACCAATGCCTCCAACGCCGATCAGAGTGTACAAGGTGGACCCTATGAACTTCAGAGACCTGGTTCAGCACCTTACTGGTGCACCAGAGTTCAAGCCTCATCATCACCAGCTTCAGAGCCTACCGCCAATGGCTGTTCCTTCCTTCGTTGATGCTCGAAGCAGAGACATTGCAGCAGAAGGCTCGAGTGATTTCAGTTGGGCACCTAAACTGCCCGTGTCTGAGATGTACCTGCAGGACCTGCAAGCTGAAGCAATGGGAATGGGAGTGAAGTCTCAGGGCATTACAGAAGAGGCTAATTCCCTGGAATTGAATCTGTCTTCACCTTCTTATAACTGGTATTCTTCCTTCCCGCCCATGAGCCCCGGAAGTATGACCAGCTTGGAACCAGGCAGGGTTCTCTAGACACTATACCTTCTTTGTATGACTTCTTTTACCATAAAATACACTGTACTCCGGACCCTTATATAAGTTACTGCATCAATGAATGTCTGTGTTTACCTTTGGAAGGTGTAAATGATGTTGTCAAACAAAGCAAGTCAACAACTGTTATACCAGTTGAAGTCGATACATAAAAAAAGTGTTCTTGCCAGTAGCTAGCTTAGCTCAAATTATGGTAAAAAGGAAAAAGAAAAAATCAACTTTCTTCGGACCCCTGCAACTGCAGTTCACGGAATTCTGCTATATGAAAACCACATTAATCCTTTTTGAATTCACCATCAATTAGTTTTTGTGTCACTAGATGCAAATAGAATTAACAACTCACTGTTTTGTATAATGTTATTCTATAATTAATGAGACTTTGGTAGACGACATCGCTGCTGCCTCTAATTTGTCTTTCTTTTAAAGCTCATATTTTAGGCAAGTACAAGATTTTTTTTTTTTTTGCTTTCATTGTGGTAAGAAAATCAAAAGTACTTTTTTTTTCCCCAAATATTTGTTTTGAGTTTAAATTTTGTCTATAAGACTAATGTTATTAACAAAGTTTATAAAAAATGATGATATAGACTTCTTCAAATGATATATAATTTCTTCTATGTGATACATTAAACGCTTAAACATTAATTTAAGGCGAAAGAAAAAAATGAAAAAAAATTATTTAAGGCAAAACTAAAATTTTTAAAAATGTTTACGATAAAATTAAAATCAATTACTACGATATATTGGTAGGAGACATGTCACACGAAAAAGTTTTCGTCAATACTTTTCATTCACTATATTAACAACATTAATTTTAAGAACAAAATTAAAAAATATATAAATCAAAAGTGGCTGACAAAATTAAAATTTAAAGTAAACGATAGATGTATAAAATATGACGCCTAGGTTTTCAAGCCCTCTATCCTAAATGAAGAGGCAGGGGGTCAAAGTGATGTGATTTTGTGTTAGAAGTTAGTATGAATTTAGGTTAAAGTGATGTCATTTTGTGTCTAGAAGTTAGTATGAATTTAGGCCACAACCTTAGCTTTAAGAATAGCAAAGACATTTATGTTGGCCGGTTAGCAATTGACTTTAATGATAATAAAAAAAATATTTTTAAAGTATTAAATTCTTCAAAAATAATTGAATATTTTGAAAATATTTCTATGCTTGTGAAATCATTGATTTTGAGACTAAAGGCATGTTCGATAGATTTGCAAAGGTTCTAGGTGGCCTGAAGGTGTTTGGAAAAATATACTCGTAATATGGACACAATGTCAAAATATTGAAGAGTCTCACCCCTAAATGGCAATCTGGATCAGGATCTGCTCTTGCACTGTGTAAAGTCTCCTGTTCTTTCCTTAACTGTTGGATGTTTTTGTATCCAACAGTTCTGATTCATATTATCTTTTTTTTTAAAATGCATGAATAATCCTCACTCTGTCAGATCTTGATTAACTAACAATTTGAAATACTTCATTTTTTATATTACAATAAAATTACAATAAATATAAAAATTTAATTTATAAAAATATAAAATTACAATAAATGTACAAATTAATTTAGAAAAAATACAAAATTAAAATTATAGTAAAAAAATTTAATTTATAAAAAATATAAAATTGCAATAAAGTTACTGTAAATTTATAATTTAATTTAAAAATATACAAAATTACAATAAAATTACTGTAAATATAATATTTAATTTAGAATATAATTTAGAAAAAATATAAAATTACTGTAAATGTACACCTTAATTTAGAAAAAATTATAAAATTACAAAAAAATTATTGTAAAACTAAAATTTAATTTAGAAAAAGTATAAGGTAGAGATTCTAATATGAGCAACTGTACAAATAGAGGTTCAGGTCGAGATTCTAATAGGAGCATCTGTACAAATAGAAGAAGAAACAATAACTATTAGAGCTCTGTAATATTTTCAAATTCTATTAATAATATTCCAATATTCATGAATAAGCAGCTTTAACAGCAAGTACATTATGTGTGAACTATTGGGACATCAAAATCATATTTAAATTGAACCTAAAAGAACAATAAGGAGAGAGAAGCATAAAACTTTGACACGAGAAGCAGAAAACTTTGACACATTGTCAATAGCATCATATATTACAAAATTTTATAAATTAAATTTTATTTTTACTATAATCTTGTTGTAATTTATTATTTTTAAAATTAATTTGAACATATACTTTAATTTTATATTTTTATAAATTAAATTTTTTACTATAATTTTATAAATTTATAAATTAAATAGTATATTTACAGTAATTTTATATTTTTCTAAATTAAATTCTATATTTACAGTAACTTTATTGCAATTTTATTTTTATATTTTTCATAATTAATTTGTACATTTACTATAATTTTATATTTTTATAAATTAAATTTTCATATTTATTGTAGTTTTATTGTAATATAAGAAAATAAAGTATTTCAAACCATTGGATGTGCTAACTGTGACTGAGATCTGATGGGTAAAGATTATTCATATAATTTTTTTAAAACAACAAAGACAAAAAAAGATAAAATGAATCAGAACCATTAGATACATAAGCATCCAACGGCCAACCTCACGTATGATGATTTAAGAGCATTCTCATTGCTTATGAAAGAATTTATCTCGGGAATATTGAGAAGGAAGGCAGAAAGAAGAATCTTGATATCAAAGTAGGCTAGACAAAGCCAACCAGAATCAATCAATTAGAAACATATGATGACCTAGAACAACAATGAGCGAATGTGTCTCACGGCTCTTGAAGAATGAGGTAAATTATGAAACTAACAGTGATTATGATGATGATGAACTCCAAAAGTTGTTAAAAGTAAAAGCTCAGTTTTAAGAAAAGTATTCTAAAATGAAAAGTCCTTGAAACCTCTTGCCGATGAAAATGAGAAACTTGTTTCTAAAATTGAATGTCTTCACTCACTGGAAAATGATATAAAAGTTAGCCAACTGAAAGCAGAAAATGAATCTTTGAAACAAGAAATAGGTATTTTGAAAAAGGATTTGACAAATTTTGTTAAAGGAGAAGAAAACCTCAACATGATTTTTGGAAAACAACAAAGTGTTTTCAACAAATATGGTCTTGGTTATGAAAGTGAAGAAAATGTTACGCTTTATCAAAATTTCTTCAAAAACTCATCAAAGCCAACATGTATGTTATGTGTGAAATTTGGATATGCTTGCTATAAGTGCAAAAGGAATGAAAAGTTAATACCCAAGGGTACTAAGGTACCACGTTGTCACGAGCTTAAAGATTTGACACTAAGTTCAACTCGTGTGGCACCCCTACCTTACATTCACGCTGTAGGAGTTCAGTCGTTTTGCCTATATAAATAGAAGGTTCGCTAGTTTCGTCCTGTCATGGACTCATCAGGGGAGTGGCTCCAACTCCCAACCAGTGAGGTGCCCAGGGGACAAACCCGCAAGGCACACACAACAATACATCCGTTGGAGCCACAACTAATAGATTGCAGTTAAAAACCAAGTGAACCTATACAATATCATACATGTTGCGTAAACCCAATCTTCAAAATATCCGGGCCGTGACATTCTCCCACCACAATTTCATGCATGTCCCCGTGCATGGCTGAATTCACACAACGCCACGCCCTATAACATTAAAGCAGCCCGCATACAACCATCTTGGCTTTCGTTAGTGGAAACAAGGGACGCCCATTCCCTGCTTACTCGTACTCGGCGTGCAGCGACCAAGCCATTCACCCTTAATTGGCTGGCCTATTACTCTCTCCGACGAACAAGTGCTTGGAGAATCTCACTCGGGCGAGATCACCACGATCATGTCACATCGACTGACACCCTTGGGAGAACACAACTCCCACCACAAAGACATTGCCAATATTTTATCTTCGTGCGGACTACTTATGCGCAACATTCCCATGGGCCGAAACCCGCTCTGATACCACTTATCACGAGCTTAAAGATTTGACACTAAGTTCAGCCCGTGCGGCACCCCCACCTTACTTCCACTTGGTAGGAGTTCAGCCATTTTGCCCATATAAAAAGAAGGTTCGCTGGTTTCGTCCTGCCATGGACTCATCAGGGGAGTGGCTCCAACTCCCAACCAGTGAGGTGCCTAGGGGATAAACCCGTAAGGCACGCATAACAATACATCTGTTGGAGCCACAACCAATAGATTGCAGTTAAAAACCAAGTGAACCTATACAATATCATACATGTTGCGCAAACCCAATCTTCAAAATATCCGAGCTGTGACAACGTGCTACTAACCTCCAAGGACCTAAAAAAGTTTGGGTACCAAAGAATTCTTGAACTTTTGTAGGTGTGCCTTAAAGGAAAAATGTCAAAGGACCAATGTATATTGGATAGTGGTTGTTCAAGACACACGATAAAAGATGTCTGCAAGTTTGTCTCCCTAATTGAGAAGGAAGAAGGGGATGTCACCTTTGGGGACAACAAGAAATGTAAACTAAAAGGTATAGGTAAGGTAAAATAAGGTTAAATAAGAGTTGCCTTAGTGTCATCTATCTTGTTGGAGGGCTTAACATAACCTCATTAACATTAGTCAACTTTGTGACAAAGGTTACAAAGTTATTGATAGGAACCTGATTATAATCAAAGGAGAAAAACTGAGATTGTACTATCAGAAAAAGAAGAAATACAGGAATATCAACCAAAAACTAAAATAGCGAGAAAATAAATGCACCAGAGACCCAATCTCCTATACCAGAGCACAAGTGCTCCTACCCAAAGCAAAGAAGCTCCTAAACATTACTAACAATAAAGATTATGCGTGCCTTCCTTGCCTGCCCCTTATACTATATAATAGATTGCCTTGCCACCTCATCCTTTTTATTTTGTCCTTTTCTATAACCACCAGACCATCTAAAATTCCCATTGTATCCCCTATCCCTTGGTACCTATCATCACCCCCACCTTAAGTAGAACCTTGTCCTCAAGGCTGAGATTTAAAAAAAAAAAAAAGATAGTCAGCATATTCCTCCATCTTCAATCTCTAAAGCCATTTTCTCTCCTTATTCGTTGATGGTTCCGTCTTCACCTACGATCATCACCCTTAGCTACTAGTCAGTGCATCGATGCAAGGGATAAAACCTTTCGCTACAATGAAAATAAAGTCCTCTAGCTTTGCAATCTAGCAACTCAGCACGGGTTATACATTAGACACCTTTGCTCTTCTCGTCGTTTCCTCCTTGGTCACTCACAAAACCCTTTTCCAGCGTGCTCCGTGTTGTCACCACTGATGGAAAACTTTTACAATTGCTCCCCTGCACGGATATCGAACTCGAGTGCCCATGTTGTGTTGTTAAAGGAAATGGGTGTTGTAAACTTGACCTAAACCCGTTTCCACTTGATTTAGTTTAGGCAAGCCTAATGACTTCATTATTGTCACCAGCAGGTTGCATGCCCAAACCCTGCCCACACTTCCATGCTCGACCCAAACCTTTATTCTTATTCTCAGTGTCATCTTCATTGTCTTCTCCCAGTGACAATTGTAACTTAGCTTCGATGTCTTGGGCGAGTTGCATGGCTCGGTATATGTTCTTAGGTTTCAATGTCTGGACTTTGCTTCTAATGCTTTGGCACAGGCCCCCAATGAAATACCCAAGGAATTACAGCTCAAGAAGATGTCCACTGATATTGGGTTTTTTTATGTACAATTTAGTCCCTATCTTAATATTGTGAGCTCTCTAATTTTATTATATTTTGATAATTATTGGGTCTAAAATAATTGTAAAACTCATATGTTTTAATTCCATATTTTTATGAGCTTAATTGATTAGAGACCTATTAATCCTTGTGCCTAAATTATAGATTTAATTATTTGGAGAGCATTTTGCTAACCTAGATGCTGACATGGATGAAATGATGATGTGGCATTGACTGGGCATGGCAAATTATGTTGACTGGTTGACTAGGGTTGACTAGTCCAGTGAGGCCTACACATTCTGCGCTGTTCTGATTCCCTTTTCTATACAACAGCAAAATAAGGTAGCATTCTTGCTTTTTACAGAAAAGCAACCAACAAAACAGAAAAGATGCAGCAGAAAAGTAGCAGCAGAAAGGGACAACACTTAGAGAGTTAAACAAGGCAAATTTGTCTCCCTCCTTGGCAGCATGATAAAACACCTTCAGACCACCATTTTGCAACTGTTGAAGAGTTGTCTTCTTCCATTTTCTTCTGTAATTCGAAGGTCTTCTTCCCCCCTTTGTGTATTTTGGCCTCTATGGAAAGCTAAAAGACTTGTAATCAGTCCATGGATGAACTAAGGTTGTAATATGAGTTCTTGGAGCTTAATCAGTAAGTTTCTCTTGTTGTTTCTTCTATTTCATTTCTATTCTTGTTTATTATCTCTATTTTTATGCTTGTATTAATCTGGTTGGATTTTTATAAATATGAACACTAGTTTAAATGCTTAAATCTGAGATGTCCTCTTGTTGTCACTAGTTGGTGTAGCAAGTAGAATAGAAATGGCTTGCTTTAGTAATTATCATGCATGATTTGGTTAGGGCTTCATGGGGTTAAATGTAATCCACTTCTGGAAGGTTTTCTAAGAATTTTAGTTGATGACTAAATGATAGAATACAACTAGAATTAATTAAAAGGCAAGAATGATGATAGTTGCAATTCTAAGGATTCTATGGCTACTGATTGCATTTCGTTTTTGTGTTCTATTGTATTTCATTTTCTGTTTCTGTCTCTGTTAGGTTTAGCTGTTATTGTTTACATTATGTTATGCTTAATCATGAAACCCCTGCCTCCCCGGTGTAGTAATTAGGCTATAGATTAGTGTAGATAAGTAGGTAATTAGAGTAGCTTAGTGTAGAATAATTAATTAGGTAATTTAGAAGCAAGACTCAAAGAGTAAAATGACCTGGGAAGACTACTATACTGCAAGTGGTCTTGAATTCAATTCTGGGCGACTCGACAGTTGTAGTAGCTCTAACCATCCACATTGGGTTGAGTAGAGTTCAAACTTTGCTATATAGTCCTCCATCATACCTCTCTGTTTCATTTCCTTCAATTCCTCATATGGATTGTCAAGTCTCCTAGCACCAAACCGAGCCACCATGGCGTCTTTGAGATTCACCTAAGTTACCTCCTCAATTGACCTCTTCCAAAGACTGAACTAGTGAATGGTATGTCCCTCCATACTTAATTTAGCAAGCTAAATGCATACTTCTTATGTCGTATGCTATACCTTGAAATAGATTTAAGCTCTGGTGATCCAAGCCACTGAGCTAATCCCATCAATAGTTAGTAACTCGACTTTCTTTGTAGATAAAAGGAACTCGTCCAATCTTTCATTCACCATCCAAGTTTGTCTCCCTAATTAAGAAGGAAGAAGTGATATCACCTTTAGGGACAAGAAGAAAGGTAGAATAAAAGGTATAAGGTAAAGTAAGGTTAAAAAAGAGTTGTCTTAGTGTCATCTGTCTTGTTGAAGGGCTTAAACATAATGTAATACCTGTGAATTTTATTTTGCTCGATCAATGTGTACATCCTATTTTATACCTATATGCGAATTTTGGGACTAATTTGAAATTTAGTTAAACTATAAAAATCTTGGAATCTCTAATTTTCATTGTGAGAAATTTCCAAATAAATCCTCAATGAAAGACTTAACGAAAAATAATGATAATAATTTTTAGGACTTGTTTGAAACCGTTGGACCAAGTGGAGCTCTTGGATTTATTTGAAAAAGTGTGACAAGGGAGAAATAAAAATAATTTTAGACCTTGAGAGAGATTTGAGAATTTTTATTTGAAAATTTTAAGGACCATAATGGATAAGTACTTAGAAAAGTGTGGTTCTATGTGATTATAACTAAGGGAATGGACAAGTCGCACAAGGAGAGCCACACATGTTGTATTTCTCATTCACCCAATATAATACCCTAAACTATTAGAGGAAGCCAAAAACCTTAAACCTTTTTGTGATATCCCAAATTTAATTACCTTAGAAAATGAAGCTAAATAAATAAATGAGCAAGTAAATAAGGATAAAATAGTTATTAAGAAATTTTTGAGAGATATAAATAGAATTTTATCATTGAATAGGGACCTAATTGAATAGAATAAAAAGATTTGAGGTCTTTCATTAGTTTTAGCCAAAAGAAAAAGTGAGAAAGTGATGTGTGTGAGGTGTGTGTATATGCGGACGAAGGAGAAAAAGAGGGAGAAATTTTTTTAAAAAAAAAAGACATGTGGGGTAATGAGGAGGATAATATGTGTGTGTGTGTGTGTGTGTGTGTGTGTGTGTGTGTGTGTGTGTGTGTGTGTGTGTGTGTGTGTGTGTGTGTGTGTGTGTGTTATATGAGTGCACGGTGGGGGAAGGAAGAAAGAAAGAGAAAACAAGAGAGAAAGAGAAAAGAGAGAGGAAGAGACGAAATAGAAAACAAGAAGAAGAAGAGAGAAGACTGTAGGAAATATCAGAGGAAGAAGAGATTTAGATCCATATTTAATGCTCGTTCTTCATAAGGTAGTTAGTCTTCTATAAAAGTATGATTATTTGTGATTTATGATATCTATGTGTACAATCAGTTTTTACAGAATTTTATTTATAAATTTTGTTCTACATAGTGAACAAGAGAAATTTAATTATTATCAGTATGATATTATACTTTTATAGCTAAAATGATCTCCTCATGTATTTATATATTTTTAATAGAGTGACTAGCTACTGAGATATTTTATATCTCACTTTTAGAAAATTGATCATTTCAGGAAAAATGGCAAAAAGGAATGCTTTGATGATATTAATGATGAGATTGAAGTGTATAAATATATTTTATGTTAGTTTATGATAGAAAGATGTAAAGATAATAACAAATATTATGTAAATAATTTTTGTATATATTTAAGCTCAGACATAATTAATGAGAATCCTGTCAATTTTTCTGTGAGGTTACTATGCATATGAATAGTAAAATTTGTGAATAGTGAAATTCATAATTATTTGAAAGGAAATTATTCAGAAAATTATTTAGTAAACCGATTTAGAGCAAAAGTATTATTTTTAAAGGAAATAAAAATTCGGGATGTTATAAAGTGGTATCAGAAGAAAGGTCTTGCCATCTTATAGAAATGAAAATACTTACATGTAATTGTTTGATTTGTTAAAAGTATTATTTTTATGATGTTTGTGTTTAAGTTACTAAGAATGTTTACTGTGATTAAGTGAGATTTAGAAGAATCTCTGAGTAAAAGTAAGTCATATAGAGAATTGATTAAAGATGAATAAAGACATACTAGGTATCTTTTGATGAATAAAGAAAATAATTGAGTCTTATTTGTAATGTATGTCTGGCCAGTATATTTTACATGTAAGAAATCATTATAGCCTAAATTCATAAAAAGAAAAGGTATGCTGAAGTTGAATTAGAATTTACTTTGAGTGTGATAATCTAGATAAATATATTAGAGATATTTATCTCTATAAAATTAAGTACCTAGTGAAGTGTACATTGAATTATAAATAAAGCTTATATTTCTTATGATCATATGAATTATCCATATGTTTGTTCTCTCTTTAAAAGTATTCTTGAAAATGAAATTTTACAAAAATGATATGGAATTCTTATTCCATGCCAAATTTATAATTATATATGTTATTAGTATAAATATATCTATGTTTATGTAATAACTCTTAATTCTGTAGAGAGAATTTGAGTTAGAAGAAAGTATGTATGATTATGATGTATTATGAAACAAGTAAAGATATGTTTTATAACAAAAATTAAATTCTATAAGAAAATAAAATTAGAACTAAAAAAAAAAGAGATTGCCTTGGATGCTTTTGTGATGCATTTTCCATTGTCTTACACATTTTCAATGATGGTTCAAGGTAAAATTGGGCAAAAGTCAAGGTAAGTGAATAACTTTGTTAAGCTAGTTTGATGTTATTAGTCAAAGTACAATATAAGTCCTATTTACAATATTATTTGGATATTAAGCAATCAATCTTTCAGATGACAGTATATGATGATTGATATATTTTTATAAAAATTCAAAGGAATAAAAGTATGTATAAATTAATTTATTTCATGACAATTGTACTGTGATAAATTCTCACTATTTTATTGATGAGTAAAGATTTATGGGATCTAATACATGAGTTTGAAAGGATTAGAATCTCATACTACTCAATGTGTAACTATGAAAACCTATGCATAAAGAGTTTGAGGGTTAAATTCTCAAGTCACTCGGTGCAAGTATCTACGGCACATAATGCAAAGTGATTGAGGGATTGATCACCTAAGAAATCATACGCAAATCTACGATACAAATGCAAAGTGATTGAGGGTTTGATCACTCAAGAAATCATACGCAAATCTATGGTACAAATGCAAAGTGATTGAGGGTTTGATCACCCAAGAAATTATATGCAAATTCAAACAAATATAATACTACAGTTGTGTAAAATGAATGATAGATTGACTATGTTAGTAAATGTGGTGTTTGTACTTGTAATATTTTCGTGCAAGTCGTAGTTGCAATTTACATATGTGGATATATGTATTAACTTGAATTTTGGGGACAAAATTCATTTTAAGAGGGGGAGAATGTGATATCCCAAATTTAATTACCTTAGAAAATGAAGATAAATAAATAAATGAGCCAGTAAATAAGGATAAAATAATTATTAAGAAATTTTTGAGAGACATAAATAGAATTTTATCATTGAATAGGGACATAATTGAATAGAATAAAAAGATTTGAGATCCTTTATTAGTTTTAGCCAAAAGAAAAAGTGAGAAAGTGATGTGTGAGGTGAGTGTATATGTAGACGGAGGAGAAAAAGAGGGAGAAATTAAAAAAAAAAAGACATGTGGGGTAATGAGAAGGATAAAATATATGTGTGTGTGTGTGTGTGTGTGTGTGTGTGTGTGTGTGTGTGTGTGTGTGTGTGTGTGTGTGTGTGTGTGTGTGTGTGTGTGTGTGTGTGTGTGTGTGTGTGTTATGTGAGTGCACGGTAGGGGAAGGAAGAAAGAAAGAGAAAACAAGAGAGAAAGAAAGAAAAGAGAGAGAGAAAGAGAAAAGAGAGAGGAAGACTATGAGAAATATTAGAGAAAGAAGAGATTTAGATCCATATTTAATGCTCGTTCTTCATAAGGTAGTTAGTCTTCTATAAAAGTATGATTATTTGTGATTTATGATATCTATGTGCACAATCAGTTTTTACAGAATTTTATTTATAAATTTTGTTCTACATAGTGAACAAGAGAAATTTAATTATTATCAGTATGATATTATGCTTTTATGGCTAAAATGATCTCCTCATGTATTTATATATTTTTAATAGAGTGACTAGCTACTGAGATATTTTATATCTCACTTTTAGACAATTGATCATTTCAGGAAAAATGGCAAAAAGGAATGCTTTGATGATATTAATGATGAGATTGAAGTGTATAAATATATTTTATGGTAGTTTATGATAGAAAGATGTAAAGATAATAACAAATATTATGTAAATAATTTTTGTATATATTTAAGCTCAGACATAATTAATGAGAATCCTGTCAATTTTTCTGTGAGGTTACTATGCATATGAATAGTAAAATTTGTGAATAGTGAAATTCATAATTATTTGAAAGGAAATTATTCAGAAAATTATTTAGTAAACTAATTTAGAGAAAAAGTATTATTTTTAAAGGAAATAAAAAGTCGGGATGTTACACTTTTTGCATATGGTAGCTGAGAAATAGAAAAGAGAAAGGAGAGAAGCCGAGAGAAGGGAAAGGTTGCAGTGGTAAGAGAGTAGGAGAGAGAGAAACTACTATAGTGGCCACCGTCAACCACCACCACTCTGAAAAAGACCCTTCCTTCCTTTGTCTCCCTCCCTTTGACTTCCCCTGCCACTTGAGTCGAGACCAGAGCTGCGAGAGAGAGGAAAACAGTGAAGAGAAAGTAAGCTTTTGAACCCATCACTTCTCTTCCTCATCCGTCGATGTGGGTGGCTCTTGTTTGTGATTGGGTTGCCATAGTGGTGGCTCACAACTACATGATCAACTAGCAAGAGAATCAGAATGTGGATGAAGAAGAAGAAGGAAATGAAGAGCCAAGGCCGAGAGGTAAGGGGACTCATCCTCTAACTTTTTTTTGCAAAATTTTTTTTGATTTAGAGTCTCTCTTGTGTTGTTCTTATGCTGGAAGCTAGATAGGAAGTGACTTAGTAATGTATATATGTGTTTGTTCAAGATAATACCAAGAATATGTGTTCTGAATATAAAATTCTACTGTAAGTCATCAAAGTTAAGGAATATGTGAGGGTAAGATTAAGAAAGTTCATTTATATACTTAAGTAAGAAAAATTGGAATATATAACATTCATAGTAGAAGAAAATGGTTGAGAAATTGTAGGGAGAATAATGATTAAGCCAAAACTATATTATTTTGATTTGGTAGTCAAAACTAAGAAAATGTGCAAGGTTAAGTATTATGAAATTTAATTTGAATAATGTAGTTATTGTCTTTCGCTACTACTAGAGTTTTGACCTGTTTGAGTTATGAAATGACCTTGATTTGGCTTGAAACTTGGTATACCCCTTGTGCTAATGTCAAAGTAAGTGCTTACTGAAATTTATTAAAATCCAACTTCATTAAAATCCAACTTCGTAAACTAACCTAAACTCATTGAAATAAGGTTGCTGCCCCTATTTAAGATAGTTTCACTGTTAATGTGCTTTGGGAGATAAAAATATACCTAAACCAAGTCTTTTGGCTTGAAATTTTTATGAGGCATTTCTTGACATGTGTCGACATGAACTGGACAATTTCATAGTATTTGGAAGAGTATTTCTAGGTCATATAGTAGAGAAACAAAGCCTACCTTAGAAATTAGGATAATCTGACTAGTCTCACTTAATGATATGTTAGGCTAGCCAAATGATTATATTTTGCCTTGAAATTTCTATGTAAAGATGTCATAACATTAAAGAATAAGTTATCAATTTTCATGGGATTTAGAGATGATATGGTGGGTCAAATTCTTGCAAAACTAAGACCCTGAGGCTGCAAAGACAGTCTGGACAGCGGTTGGAAAAGCAAGGTTTTGAAGGGGAAAATTGTATTATTTCTTTCTGAAATTTTTATCTACGATTCTAGACATATTATGAATTTTTCCTTCCAAATTTCATGAATTATGGAGTTGTGGTCACTACCCAGAAAATTCATAAAGTCTAGAGTCCGAAATCTAGTCTTAAACAGAGCATGTAGAGAAATTTAATTGGTTTAAACGGGATTTACTACTAAGCTTAGTAGGAAAAGGTAAATAACATATAAAGACTTAGTCTCATGGTTTTTAATTCCTATGCAGGCTCATCCAAGGATGTTTTAAATGGATACATTTTGGGTCTAGGAGAAACAACAAAGTGATCTTATTGGAAACACCTATCCCTTTAAATTTGGGGAAGAAAATCCTAAAGTGTCTTGTTATCTTATTATGGAGGAGCCTTGTTAATGTATAGAAGTGTAGGCATGGTTCCTGTATGGGTAAGAATGACTTGTTTAAGTATGAACATGAATGACTTGATATAATGTACTGCTAAGAGAACTCGATGTCATTAAAGGTTGTGAAAGTGACTTATGTGAATGATAAATATCTTTTCTATTTCACCTTTCATGATTTCTACACCTCAAATGAACCTTAGAGATGGAAGTGGTTATGGACAAAGCTTGATTGTGGAAATTACTTTATTCTTGCCTCTTTGATCTTGAATGTAGAGGAGTTTGGTAAGTTTAGAATAATCTTACTCGAATTGTTCTGATGAATATTTATGTGAATAAAGTGTGGTTGGATTGAGTGGAATTGAATCTATTCTTGTATTGGTTAAGTTTTATGGACTTCATTATCATTTTCTCATGGAGATTGATATATGTAAAGTATGTGGTATGAAATTGTTTGAGCCCTTTTAAGGCAGGAGATGCATGAGTCTACGGGCTGGAGATATTCGTGCTTTTAAGGCTAAATTTATGTGAGCCTACAGGTTGGAGATATTCATGCCTTTGAGGCCGAATTTATGTGAACCTATGGGCTAGAGATGTTCGTGCCTACGAGGCCAGATATGTGTGAGTTTTCGGGCTGGAGATACTCGTGTCTTTGAGGCCGAGTTTGCGTGAGCCCTTGGGCTGGAGATATTTATGCATTTAAGCATGGAGATTTATCAAGCCTTTGGATAAGGAGATATGGATGCCTCGTGATGCATTGTTTTCACCGTTTGTGTTGGAAGTATTGGTTATATATTGAGTGTAGGTTATTGCGTTAGCCACATGTGTGATGTGAATTGGTGGTGACGTATAAAATCTTCCTAAGGCCCTACTTCTATGAAGGACGCCTGATTTGTGTTTCTTCTATGATTGTTTTTCCCCTTACTAAGTTTTATGCTCACTCTTCCTTTTTGCACCCCTTGCAAGTTCCTCGAGTAGTTGGTGAGTCTCTGTATGAGGAGTAACGAAGTCTCTAGGTTCGCATTCCTTATTTCGGGATGCTGGTACATATATAGTGGTTGGGTGTATAAGTCGTTTTGTAGTTAGATAGAATACTTAGGGATTTTATGCTGGTTGTAAAAGAGATCAGAATATTACATTCATGATATAATTTCTGTTCATGTATTAATTGTTTTTTAAATAAATGAGATTGTTATGAAAAAACCATTCTTTTAAACGAAATGGTCATCTAATTAAATTATTGCATTATGATTGAAAGGGGACCCTTATATATTATATTTATTCTACATGTTAATAGCTTGAGGTTAGGCTTACGAAAGTGAATGGAGTCCACCTCCTTGCCAGTCATGTTCCCAAAATTAAGGCGTGACACATAACCTCAATAACATTAGTCAACTTTGTGATAAAGGTTACACAGTTATTGATAGTAACCAGATTATAATCAAAGGAGAAAAATTAAGATTGTATTATCAGAAAAAAAGAGGAAATACAAAAACATCAAGAAAAACTAAAATAGTAAGAAAAGAAATGCACTAAAGACCCAATGTCACATCCCACTAGGACATATGACCGATATGAGAATGAGCCTTATTCTCACCTTGGAATCTAATTTATTTTATCAATCCAGCATAAACAACATTTGAAAATAAACAAATAAAATAAATAAAGGTAATCAATTAAAGAAATTTATCTTTCATACCTTTGCAACTATCATAACAAGCAAATAAAATACAAGATTTAAGAACATATTTTTCATGATCATTATATCATTTTTATACATCATTTACCAATTCATATCGACAGTGATCCAAATCCTAGGCTATCTATGCGATCACGGAGCGACTCTAAAATAATAAAACAAAAGATACAAGAATAAGAAGTAGATCATCCTCGAATTCAAATGGCATCTTGAGCTATGAAAATATCCGTAACTCTCTGCACGAAAATTCTCTTTAACTGCCAACTTTGAAAAATGTTAATGAGATGGTATAAGCAAACCACTTTCCCAGTGAGGGAACAACACTACGCTATGATGAAAAGAAAAAATAGTTATCTTGCATCATAATGCTAACATGTGCTAATTATTCATTAACCAACATATTTCACAATATATACAATTTAGAATCAGTCATACTAACAAGAAGATCTGTTAATTATACAATTTTCATTCAATCAATTATATAATTCTAAATCAAACAGTGACACAATTTCCTATACCAACCGGATCGTCTAGAGTACCACTAGATCGTTACCCGTGGCTCCTGCCACATCTACCCTTATCGTTCCATATATAAATCTCTACCCTTATGGCTTCTTGTAGAATTTCCCATTGGGTGCACCACCATGCCTTTCCTTTTCAATCAAACACAATCACAATAACAACTAAGAGTATATCAAACCATTCAAAATCCATAACAATTCTATACTTATGTCATACCACATGCATAGCTGTTCATAATATGTAACACATTTAATCCACAAGAGATAGGCTACATCAATACAACATACATTCAATAATTCTCATCTCAATTAAAGTTTCATATCATACATAGCCCATAATAGGATCTCCATATGTACCAGGCATCATATTGTATCAACATAATAACAAGGATTTTGCAACCTTCTTAAATCAATCTAAATATTAGAGTACCCATGTGTATGTATATGTTTATATATATATATATATAGGGGTGAGCACCAACCCGTGCAACCTGCACGTTTGGGTTAGGTTGGATTGGGTTGGGGCAAATTCTTTCAACCCGCCAAGTGGTGGTTGAAATTTTCCTAACTCAACCCAACCCACCAACCAACCCAATATATAATTTTTTTTAAGGATTTTCTAAGGACTTAACCACTTAGGATTTTTTGTTATACTCACTATTTATAAATAACTATTTATGTGTTATGTATTTATTGAAATTTAGATTGTACAATGTTGGATTTTGGATTGAATTAATTTGCCTACAGTGATATAGCCTAATGTTGACTGTTATTGTCTTGTTAGATGATATAAAGGATAATGTGTGCCTTTGTTGATTTATTTGCCTTTTATATGTTGTGTATCTTGCTTTGAGAAAAAAAAAAGAAAGAAAGAAAAAAGAGAGAGAAGAAGAAAGCAAAAAAAAAAACCCCGCTAACCAGACCCGACCCAATCCGCTAGAGTACGGGTTGGGTTGGTTCGGGTTCGTCATCAAAAAATCAGTAACCCAACCCAACCTCATCAAATTTGATTAGGTTGGGTTGAAATTTTCCCTCAATCCGACTCAGTCTAACTCGTGCTCACCTTTATATATATATATATATATATATATATATATATATATATATATTAAAGTCAAACCCTTCAAACAAGAAATTTACAAGAAAAATAGTATAAAATATATGTATGTACATACACCTCATACCTAAAGAATTATATGCAATTATTAGGTATACATACTCATATATATATCACATCCCAATTTTGGGCATATGAGTATTTCTATAAACTCGAAGATGTACCTTTATGGTATCCCATAAAATCTCTTATCAATACTAATGCATAACATAATTTTTCAGGAAAGAGATTTTTGCATATATACATATAAAAAGTTTAATATAGTGAAACAGTAAACACAAGCCAAATATCATACAATATGATACGATTTTCAAAGCCTAAGTGATTTATAGAGATTACAGAGCATTTCCTAAGCTTTTAGATTCATAAGCCCTCCAAACAACATGGAAAATATCCTTAAGGAATACTAATCTTCTTGCGGATTTCCTTCGTTCTCATCCATTGTATCTAAAAAAAAGTTCATATAGAGTGTGAATTCATCAAAACTCAGTGACTAAATGACTGTACAATAATAAATATGTGACAAGTACAAGTACTATAATCATTATCACAATAAAAACAATTATATTCATATTCAGGGTTTCTATACCTCTATTATTTAGTTTATTATCATGGATTCAGTTCTCATTATATTTATGTTCATAATCATTATATCTATTAGTATCTTGAGGGATCAAGCCTTCAACCATTCCATGTTTATAATTTCATGCATTGGTATCTTAGGTCAAGCCCTCAACCATTTCATGTGTATATTTTCAATCATAATTTTCATCAACATAACAATAAATTCTATTATCTAACTATCATCATTAAATATGGAATCTAATTATGATATGAGGTGCGATTTATAGTGTACTTAGAATAAAAGTAAATAAAATCGGTTAGCAAGATCATCTACTCATATGATTTCGTATCCAAGTCATTTTTTCGAGTTGCTACAGAGAAGAGTACGTAGCTGGATTTCAAATTCCACCATGGAGATTTTCACGAACATCAGATATAGAAAGTTGAGATTGCTTTTTATATTATTCATACATACGATCACTATTCATACGTATGAATACTATTCATACGTATAGATACTATTCATATATATATAGTTACTATTCATATGTACATATACTATTTATACATATGGTTATCATTTATATGTATAGATACTATTTATATATACGTATACCATTCATATGTATAGATATTATTCATACATACGATTACTATTCATACATATAGTTACTATTCATATCGGGAATAGTGAACATAAGCCGTACAAGAGTACACCAGGAAAGTTTCCAGGAAAGAAAAGTGGGTCACAATGGATACTCTCAAGTACCAAATCTTTCTTGAGCTAGACCTTTCCTAGACATGTATTCTTCACAGTTTTATACTTTACTTCGATAATCAGAAAATAATTCTCAAGCAGTCGAGGATAATTCTTCTGATGTGGAGGATCAGCTAAAGTCGCAACTACAGAGCATACTAAGAATTTAACCTCTCAATATTTACAAGAATTTAAAGAAACATAGTAGCCTCACCTTGGATCTAGGCTAAGGAAGAAAGACCTAGAATTTCAGAGCCCAAACGTCGAAACAAGAGAAGTTTTGAGGAGAGGAAAGAAGAAAAACTGAATGTGTGAGTTTAAAAGTGAAATAGAAGAGTCTATTTATAGAAGATGTCAAGGTACTATGCGCTAATAAAATATTCATTTTACTATGCGCTTTAATAATTCAGTTTGATACTATGCATTTTACTGTGCAATCACGAGATGGCTGAGTTATTGATTACTATTGGAAACTAAAGGAAAAATTATCCTTTCTACTTTCATTTTATTTTTGTCCTTTTCAATTTAGTCCCTAAGGGGATTTTCTCATATAAAACATTATTTTTTTTCCCAATTTCTTTCAGATTCCTCTTATACTCAAGCCATATTTTATCCAAGGGATGAATTCATATCATAACATCCATTATATCCCACAATTTATGCAATCTATAAATAAAAATCCGTATTTTCAATAATATGCACAAACAAGCATGCAAAAATTAAAGAGATAGGGAAATTTATTTTCTCCAAAATAAATTTATCATAATTCTTGAATATTTATAACTTTAAAACATAGTGGGTATTGCAATATATATATATATATACACATATGTATTTTTATAACTTTAAGACATAAAGCTTCACATGCTTTTATGTACATATGTATTATACATACATATATATATATATATATATATATAAATAAACACCTATACACCACTTTCACATCTTCAAGGGACAATAAAGCGCATATGTACATACATTGTCTAGCATTCCCTTGTAACTCAATATATTTCATAGATATATATTAACACATACACACATATTAGAATTATTTATTTCACTCCTTCATTCATCAGGAATATAGTTATATGTACATAACCACACATGTTTAACTATCTCATTTAAAGCACAACAATAACATGATACTCAACACACTCTCATATGTAATTCATAACTTTCTTTAATTTAGATACATTATATGTTTTCATTATGATGCAAAGGATCATAAGGAAAGAATCACTTAGCCATAAGAAGCATTAACTCACTCACCTTAATTCCAAGTTAAGTTATACCCTTCAAACCGGAGAAGGATGTTAAAGATCTTATAGGATGCCTTCAGTTTCTCGTTCCTCTGTTTCCCTTCATTGTGCCTTTTGTCCTCCATTTTCTTCCTCCTAATGCATCCCCTATATCAGCTTGGTTCTGCTCTTAAATTGTCATCTTGTGTTCCTTCGTTTTTTGTTTCTAGTTTTTGTTTTCAAGCCACAATCTCAGCCCAAAATCTCAACTTTTGCATACACTGTCATCCTTCACCATGAACCATTGTGGAAGGTCCACCTGAGGTCGAAGTAGCCCCATGCAACTATCATCTAGCTAAAGATCGAGAAGAGCAGAACCCACACACAGAGATAACAAGTCCAAGAAGAGAGTGACAAAGTTGAAGTTGCTAAAGCTAAAAGAGAGGAGTGTAGAACTTTCCATTTTCTTAGAATGTCTCTCTGTTAGAAGAAGAAGGAAAGAGAGAGGGCCCTTTTTCAGTGATGACACCAATGGTGGTGGCCAGCCATTCTCCATCTTGCACACTCTTCGTCACTCTTGGTCTCTCTTTCTCTTCTTCCCAAGCCAAACTGAGATGTGTGTGTATTTTTTTAAGAGTCCAGGAGCGTCTAAGCCATTGTGATATGAAACTGATACACATGGCATCATCTCCAAGTGACACATTTCTCTCCCTCTTGGTAAAATCACATAAAACAATCTTCTTCAAGTTGAATTTTCATTTGGGTCCTTATAAGTTGTAAAAATTCCTAATTTTACTCAAATTTTAAAAATTTAATTTTTACCATTCCTTATCTCACCCCTCCATTAAAACTAACTCTCTTACTAAATTAAAAAAAATCCAAATAAGTCCTTAAAAATCTATTATTATTTTATTTCCTATTGCATAATAAAACTCAAAATATCCATACTTTAAATTTTTTAATTCCTCAGAAATTTTATTTTTGAATATAAACGTCCATATTTTAAAAAATCTAGGATATTACACCCGGTCTACTATACTTAGGGCACAAGTGCGCCTACCCAGAGCAAAGAAGCTCCTAAACATTACTAACAAAAAAGATTTTGCGTGCCTCTCCTACCTACCTTCCTATACTATATATAATAGACTGCCTTGCCACCTCACTGTTTTTATTTTGTCCTTTTCTATAACCACCAAACCCTCTAAAATTCCCATTGTATCCCCTTTCCCTTGGTACCTATTAGTTATGTTTGAACACTTAAGTGTAAAGTCTTTGATGGTGACACTACAAGAAAATTGACTTTCAGTGGCGACTTTTTGGTGGCGACTTTTAAAGTCGCCACCAAAAGTCGACTTTTGGTGGCGACTAAATAAGTCGCCACTAAAAGTTGAGTTTTGGTGGCGACTCTTATAGTCGCCACTAAAAGTCGACTTTTGGTGGCGACTATAGTCGCCACCAAAAGTTTTTTAAAAAAAAAAATAAAAAAACTCAGATTTTTTAAAATAAAATAAAAAATTAGACTTTTGGTGGCGACTATAGTCGCCACCAAAAGTCTTTTTTAAAAAAAATAAAAAAAGTTAGATTTTTTAAAATAAAATAAAAAAT
Source organism: Biancaea sappan (assembly GCA_037074585.1). Classification (NCBI taxonomy): domain Eukaryota; kingdom Viridiplantae; phylum Streptophyta; class Magnoliopsida; order Fabales; family Fabaceae; genus Biancaea; species Biancaea sappan. The sequence goes on along the minus strand of CM073500.1, from coordinate 32,667,448 downwards.
TAGACTTTTGGTGGCGACTATAGTCGCCACCAAAAGTATTTTTTAAAAAAAATAAAAAAAAGTCAGATTTTTTAAAATAAAATAAAAAATTAGACTTTTGGTGGCGACTATAGTCGCCACCAAAAGTCTTTTTAAAAAAAAATAAAAAAAAGTTAGATTTTTTAAAATAAAATAAAAAATTAGGCTTTTGGTAGCGACTATAGTCACCACCAAAAGTCTTTTTTTAAAAAAAATAAAAAAAAAACGTCAGATTTTTTAAAATAAAATAAAAAATTAGACTTTTGGTGGCGACTATAGTCGCCACCAAAAGTCCAATTTTTAAAAAAAAATTAAAAAAGTCATTTTTTTACTTAAAAAATTCAATTTTTTTTATTTTTCTTAATTTTATTTAAAAGAAATTTAATTTTTTAATTTTTTAAATTTTTTAATTTTTTAATTTTTTTAAAAAATTAGATTATCAGTGACGACTGAATTCTATTTTTTTAAGTGAAATCGTTTTTTTTTTATGAAATTAGTTGAAGTTGGACTTTTGTGGTGAGTCCAATAGTAATAATATATTTGCTTTTTGTTAAGTTTAATATTATTTTATTTTTGTTTTATAATATTTTTGACCTAAAATATTTTTAACAGATTATATATATAGATATATATAATATTTTGCACTTACATAACATAAATGAAGCAGTGGCAAAATGGCAAGACACACATGGCTGCAAGCAAGGGACCAAGGTTCGAATCTCAGGTATGCACATGTTTGGTTTAATTTCAAATAAACTTGAATATTGCACACAAAAAAATCGAATCAGCTCGGGATAGCGAGTTATTGGATCGGCCAAGACCCGCACGAGTCGAATGGATCTCGGGTCGACCTTCCGGGCCAATCCGAATCTAAAAAGATGACGAGTGACTTTTGGTGGCGACTAAAGTCGCCACCAAAGGTAGTTTTTGCTGACACCAAAAATTCATTTTTTTTCACGAATTTTCTTTTTTTTTTTGCAATAAAAATGACTTTTGGTGGCGACTAAAGTCACCACTAAAGGTAACTTTTGGTGGCGACTTTGAAAGTCGCCACCAAAAGAATCAGCCACGGACTTACGCCAACAACTTTAGTCGCCACTAAAAGTCGCCACCAAAGACTTTTAGTGGCGACTTTTAGACTTTTGGTGGCGACTTTAGTCGCCACCAAAAGTCTTTTTTTTTGTAGTGTGACAAACTTTTGTTTGAAGGACAAAGAAAATAAAACACTTATATTCTTAACATGAATGATTTTGATAAGAATATGAAGTGGTTATCTTCCATAAGTAATGATTCGTGGTTGTGGCATAAACGGTTTGGCTATGTTAGTTTGTATCTTATTTCAAAACTTTTAAGATTTAATCTTGTAAAAGGTTTTCCAAAATTAGATTTTCAAAAAGATCATGCATGCCAACAAGGCAAACAAACTAAGGCTTCTTTCAAATCAAAAAAACATGTTTTAACTTCCTGGTCAGTGGAACTATTACATATAGATCTCTTTGGATCTACAAACGCTAGAAGCATGGGTAGCAAAACATGTGCATTTGTCATTGTTGATGACTTTTCACTTTACTTGGGTTATTTTCTTAGCTTATAAGGATGAAGCTTTCAAATATTTTGAAATGTTTTACAAACATATTCAAAGAGAAAAAAGGTTACCTCATCTCAAGTATTAGGAATGATCTGAAAACAAATATTTTGAAAGCCTTTGTAATCAATATGGTATTAGCCACATATTTTTTGCTCTAAGGACTCCATAACAAAATGAGATTATTGAGAGAAAGAATAAATCCTTGCAAGAAATGACTAGAACTATGTTGATTGACAATTATTTTCCTAAGAATTTTTGGGCCAAGGTAATCAATACATCATGTTTTATTCAAATAGATGTTTAATAAGATCAATTCAAAAAAAAAACCCCTTATGAGCACTTATGCAAAGGAAGAAAGCCCAATGTAAGTTTCTTTCATCCTTTTGAATGCAAGTGTTTCTTTCACATTAATGGTAAAGAGATTTTGGGTGAGTTTAATGCAAGATGCGATGAAGGTATTCTTGTTGGCTATCCTTTACCTAGCAAAGCTTATCTTGTTTTAAGTAAAAGAACTAGAATTATTAAATAATCTATATATGTTACTTTTGATGAGACTAACCCTTTGTTGAAGTAAAGTATAAAAATAGATGAAGATGTTGATGATCCAGTGCACTATAAGTCTTTAGAACCAAAACAAAATGATAAATCAAAGCTTGAAGGTTCTGAGCAGATCAAGGCGATTGAAATAGAAGGAGAGGAAGCTGTTAAGCAACCAAAGACGTCTTATAGTCAACTAGAACCTAGTACCAGTCAACTGTAATAGACAAGAAATGTAAAAATTCATAGGGATTGGAGAGGTTCCTCATCCTATCTTATGTAGTTCATAATTTATGATCTAAACAAAGGGATGAGAACTCAATCCTCTTACAAGAACACCAACAATAATTTACCTATTCTCTCCTAAATTGAACCTAAGACCATGGATAAACCACTTAAAGATGAAGGGTGTATTGAAGCAATACAAGAGGAACTTCATCAATTTGAAAGGAAGCAAGTATGGCAACTTGTAGAGAAGCTTCCAAATGCATCAATCTTTGGGACAAAATGGGTTTTTGGCAATAATCTCAATGAACACGGAAAAGTGGTTAGAAACAAAACAAGATTCGTGGCCCAAGGTTTTACTCAACAAGAGGGTGTTGATTGATTAAACTTATGATCATGTGGCCAGACTTGAATCTATCCACATGCTTTTAGCTTATACATCTTTTATGATATTTAAACTTTATCAAATGAACGTCAAGAGTGTATTCTTAAATGGTTTTATTAATGAAAAGGTGTATGTTAAGCAACCTATCGGTTTTGAAGATAAAAAAATTCCAAATCATGTTTCCATGTTAACTAAAGCTTTGACATAGTTTGAAGCAAGCTCCTAAAGATTGGTATAAAAGGCTAAGTAAGTTTCTTTTAGAAAATGGTTTTTCAAGAGGTAAATTTGACACTACTCTATTCATTAAGAAACTTGAAAAGGATGCATTGCTTGTACAAATATATATATTGGTGATATCATCTTTGGTAGTGCTAAAGAGTTGTTGTGCAAGGAGTTCTCTAACCTTATTCAAGGAGAATTTAAGATGAGGTAAATTTCTTCCCTGGCATTCAAGCAAACCAAAGGATTACTTAGGAAGTTTGGTTTTGACAAAGAAAAACCTATTGCAATCTTTTGAGTCCTTCCACATCATTAGAAAAAGATGAAAATGGTAAGGTGTATCATCAAAAGAAATATCAAGGTATGATTGGTTCATTGCTTTATCTCACATCACAACTAGTAAACCAAACACCATGTATATTGTTTGTAAGTGTGCATGTTTCCAAGCTAATCTGAAATAATCTCATTACATTGCATTAAAACATTTTTTAGATATCTTTTGGGCACCCAAAACTATGGCTTATGGTATCTTATATCTAATGAGTTCAATTGAGTTGGATATACAGATGTTGTCTTTGCAGGTGAAAAAGATGATAAAAAAGCACTAGTGGATTATATCAATATCTTGGTGAAGTCCTAGTGTCATGGTGAGATTGGTTGGAAGGCACTATAGTGATTTGAAGGCTAATATTCGAAGGGTGGAAATATACTTTATGAGCAACACATGTAGACCCATTAAGAGATTCCCCATTCCTATGCTGAATTAATGAGGGAATTAAATGAAAATCTTGGCAAGCTTCCAAGGCATTTAGGTTGTTGAGTTTTGTGTAATAGTGGTCGGCCAATGATAGCTTTCTTTTTATGTGTTTTTCTGCTTTTGTGTGTTGTTCTAAACTATCTCTTAATCTTCTGGATAACTACATAAATATTTGGCTAGAACTTGAATTATTTTATGCTTAATCGTATTATATGCTACGATCTTTTGATGTTTGTGCTTTTTTTTTCCTTTACCCTTTTACTGCTTACAAAAAAAGGGGAGAAATGTGTTATTTTGAATGACTCTAATGCTCTAATTTGGTTTATCTTGATATTTCTCACTCTGATCTAAATTTCTAAGTTATGAACTGAAATATATTTTTAGTCAACTGATATTAGTTTCAAGTTACTGAAAGTTTGAGCTACAGAAAGGTAATCATTACTAAACTCTCAGTCAACTGTTTCTTAATATAGTTAATTGTTTGTCATAGTTTCATTACAACATATTTTTGAAAATTTCTGTCATATGATTCTCATATTCAGTGGGAGGTTATGATATTCAAACGTTAATGCTTTCAGACTTGTTTTAGGTTTTTTCAACTTTAAAAGGGGATATTTTTTGGTCAATGAATTAGCAATTGACTTTGATGATAATAAAAGAAAAATATTTTTAAAGTATTAAATTCTTAAGAAATAATTGAGAATTTTGAAAATATCCTTATAATTGTGAAATCATTGATTTTGAGATTAAAGGCATATTTATCACATGGAAAAATCCATTATAGGTAAAAAGGTACTATATGCCCCTAACATTTACCCCGATTTCATTTTTGCCGATAAAGTATTTTTTTTGCTCAAATATACCCCTCTTTTTTAAACTTTTATCATTTATACCATTTTCCATTATCTTCATCAATTTGGTTAACGAAGACTGTTGAGTAGGATGCTAGGTGGCTCTTATGTTTGTCCACCTCAAATGCCATGTGGTCACGTATGGGAGAATTAAGAATTTACCCTTTTATTATATAACACAAGAGACAATGGTTGAGACAAAAAACACTTGGGTTCTCGCGTGAAATAAGAGTGAGGCAAGCAAATCGGTAAGTCAAGAGTGTGGGATAGTCATAGACGACGTTGATAAGGTTCTGACGAATGAGGTCCATGACGATGGCACCGAGTAGTTATTTTCTGACACCCTCAATTTGTTTCCCCCTTTTCACCTAATATGAAATTAGCCTCATTCCTCTTTGTGCACAGACGAAATCACATTCTAAAAGTGAAGGATAGCCATTGTGACAGTGTCGTTTTGTCTAGGGTTCTAGTGGACTGAGTCAAGGACGAGGATGACGATTAGGTTTCCAATGAACTAGGTATTTTCCCTGTCCCATGGATTTTCAAGTTTCATTGTCACTGTATTATCGAATTTACTTGTGTAATTTAGATTGATACTGTAATTTGATTTCAACCCCACATAATTGTAATTTGTTTCTGGCAATTGTAATTCAACATTGGATGCTTGTAATTATATAGATGTACATTTGAGTATGCGATTGTACTGTAAATCTTAGATATTTTGTAATGCAGCAAGAAAGATGTGATGTAGAATATTTATTGATTGTAATGCTATAGCAGCAAGAATGATGGTTGTTTCCAAGCTATTCATTGTAATTCTATTTTTTGTAATGTCCTTTATTTAGGGGAGCCCACCAGTAGCATAAAGAATTCTTAACATTTTTTATTACGTGGGACCATGTTGTTTTTGTTAACAGCTTTTAGCATAAAGAATTCAATTTGGGCATAAACTAATATAAAGAAGACTAAGTTTCAATGAAGGTGCATATGAGGTTTTGAGAAAGCAAAGATAAAACCATGGTGACTTGTGAGGAACTTCTTGTTAAAGAAGACTAAGTTTAAAAAAAAAACCTTTTTTGTTAAATGAAGTTTAAATGAAGGTGCATAGTCACACACTAAGTTTGAAAACCTTTTTTGTTAAAGCTTTGTTAAAATATTGCATTTGTTAGTCACTATTGAGGATCTCAATAAAAGTTAGTAAAGAGAGGAACCTTATCCTATACCTATCAAAAGTTTTTTTTTGTTTTTGTTAGGAAGAAATTAATGTACATGTTACTTGTTAGTAAGAAATGAATGAAGTTTACTTTTTTGTGATATGGGAAAAAAAACCTTCACAATTTTCCATTATTATTCTTGATGTGATTAAAGTGCATAACTTGCATATCTTTTGAAAGGATATATTCAAATATAACAACTTTTTTTATTAGGAAGCTTTGATTGTTGTCGTCTATGGATATATTCATTGTCGAAGTTCACCATGGTGGCCAAATTATAGGAAGAGAATATGTTGGCAGGCAAATGGACTTATGGGAGTCGTGTGACTCTGATAGATGGAGTTACTTCGAGATCTTAGACTTACTCAAAGAAGACTATAGGTATAAGAATGTTGAGAGTATGTGGTACAAGGGTCCTGGAGAATCATTTGATGATGGGTTGAAGATGCTGACAAATGACAATGGAGCATTGGAAATAGTAGGCATCATTACCAAAGAGGGTTTGGTTCAAATGAATGTCATCTTGAAGTTGGATGGACCTTTTGTATCTATCGACCGACTTTCTGACATAAATGTCAACCTAGATATTGACCAATCTCATAACGTAGATGACCACCCAGTCTCTCCACCTTAGCTTCCCCACATCTTAGCCGAAAATATGGGAGGAAAGCAAAGTTATAGGATTTTGTAAACAAGTTTAAATCGTAAACAATTTGTAAACAATTTTTATTCAAAATTAATTCTATATTTGTAAACAAGTTTGACTTTTAAGTTGTATATGTAGTTTTAAATTGTAAAGTATACAACAGATTCTATATTTACGTTACTTTCAATTTGTAAATTGTAAAAATCTATTATTCCATTTAGGTTCTATAGTAAAAATCTACATTAATTCTGAATAAAGTTGTTTTATTGTTTTTTTTTTTATGTTTGTCAAATTGTAGGGCAAGTAACCTATTGTACGTAAGGGGCGAAAAAAGGTTGCAACTCCTAAGTCTGAAGATGAAGACATTGGCAGCCATGATAACATTATTGGAATTGGGTATAAGACCGATGATAGTACGATGAAAGTAAGGTTCACTGATCGTGAAGATGAAGACTATGCTAACGGGTTATTATTCTAAGGAGATCGAGGTGCGTGCATGTAGTAGTGCGAAGGTGCTTACACAAGTAGCACCATCTTTTAGACAACCTGTGACACAAGATAAGCCGTCAACGAGTGTGATGGGCCTTAATGATGATGAAGAGTACAACTCAAACTCTTTAAACAACATTGATAGTGAGGATGACAAAGGAATGCCTCAAAAGTCGAAGTTCCCACTCCACAAGATGTTGAAGGATATGTTTGAGTACAAGTGGAATGTTGGGACTCTTTACCAAACTCGTGAGGAGTTTCAAGATGTTGTTGTCACGTACGTTGTACATACTGGGAGAAATTTGTATTATGCCAAGCTAGATAAAAATAAAGCAAGGGTGAGGTGCAAGGGTGAGTATCCTTGGGAAGCATACTGTGTGAAGTTGGCAAACAAGGCCACATGGCAATTGAGGATAGTTAATAATGAGCATAAGTGCACAAGTTGCATTAATGTGCACCTCATGACGTCAAAGTAGCTTGGCAATAGAATGCAAAAAAAAAAAGTGAAGGAGAACCCAAAAGTACGGCTAAAGGACATTGTTGAAAGGGTAAAGAGAAATGGAATATAGATTATTCAACGACCAAAGCCAGTAGAGCTAGAAGGGATGCACGAGAAGTGTTATATGTCTCATTCAGAGAGTAATTCATAAAGTTGTATGACTATTGTAAAGAGCTTAGGAACTCTAACCATGGGTCCACAGTGAAGATGCATGTGAACAAGCTACCTGGGTATAAGGATGACACCCCTACAGTTGGTAGAGATTCTAATACGATGCTGCCAACGTTTGGGGAAGCTATATTTCTGCTTTAATGTATATCGTCAGAGTTTCCTATTATGTTGGCCCATCATTGCTGTAGATGGGTGCTTTATAAAAACACCATCTAGGGGAAAAGTGTTGATTGCAATTGGCATAGATTCAAATGACCAACTCCTGCCTATTGCATTTGCTATTGTGGAGGCCAAGACGGCCGAGATGACCGAGACTTGGACATGGTTCCTACAACTCTTGGTTGAGGATATTGGGATACAGTATAGCAAGTTCATCACGTTCATTTCTTATCAACAAAAGGTTCTCCTCTCACTTTTCTTTCATGTTTTAAGATTGTTTAGTTTTGGCTCTCAATACCTTTCTTTCGTGTTTTAGATAGTTCAATTTTATAGCCTTTAAGTATCAATGTCCTTTAGAATCAGTTAAGAGATAGTTTTGACTACATTGAACTTAAAATGCCTCTGTGTTTTTGACTTCTTTTTTTCTGCTTAAATAGTTCAATTATATATCCTTTAAGTTTCAATAAGTTGTCATATATGTCCTTTAAGTTTTATATATTTTCAAGTATATCCTTTAAGTTTTAAAAAAATTCATTTATGTATATTTAGTTTATATGGGTTGTCATGTATATCCTTCAAGCATGCTACAAGTTGGAAATGCATGCATGTATGCAATTTATAGTCTGCATCTTTATGTACATGAATATATGTTAATATACATGCATTTGTATTACTGCAAACATTGCACGATTGGTCTAGGATCACTTTGATATTACTATGATTGCATATTATACACTTTTATTAATACTTTCATCTTTTTTTTTAGGATGTGCACAGAGGTTGGAAATTGCCCTAGATATAGTGATACCAGGCGTTAACCATTGGTTATGTGTACTTCACTTGTATAATAATTTTAGGAAGAGGTTCTCAAGAGCCTACTTAAAGAAACTTGTGTGGAAAGTAGCAAGGGCTACCTATCCACAAGCCTGGGAAAAAACCATGCTTGAAATGAAGAAACACAACAGTGACGCAATTTACATTTGATCAAAACTTCTCCACAGTTTTGGAGTAAGGCGTACTTTAGGTTGGAACCAAGATATGATGTACTTCTAAAAGATATGTGTAAAACATTTAACTTTGTGATTCTAGATGCTAGGGAAAAGCCCATAGTCTCTATGTTAGAGGAAATCAGATTGTAGATGATGGAATTGTGGGCTAGAAATAAGAAGAACATTGAAAAACTTCTTGATGGAGTGATGCTACCAAGAATTGAAGCAATGCTCGATATGAATTACACAGAAAGTAGCAAGTGGCTGCCAACGTAGGCCGAGCAAAAGAAGTATGAGGTGATGGGTCCAAATGAGAAGTTTATGGTAGATCTAGATACATATGTAGGCACTGGTCACTGATAGGCATTCCTTGCCCTTATGCGATCAGTTGCATAAACCATATAGGAGAGAGGCCTGAAGAGTACATCCCATCATACTTTAAGAAGGAGCATTATCAGGCATACTTCCAATATATGGTGCACTCGACTAATGGCCCAAATATGTGGCCATCTACCCTATATGATGATGTCCTTCCTCCTCCTTACAAGAAACCTATTAGATGACCAAAGAAGAAGAGAAGTGATGCTGATGAGGAATCTCAGAGCTCAAAGTGGTCGTCTCATAGGGGGTTGTCTTGTATGGGGATGTTACAGTGGTGTGGAAATTGTGGAGACTTTGGCCACAATAAGGGAAGTGTCAAAAGCCAATATCATCTCATGTCTAAGCTGTCACGACCCATTTTCTAGGCACATGACCGGCACAATGATGAATATCCCATCACTGTAAGCCTTTCGATAAATTCTTCCCACAAGTAAAATCGTTAGTCATTATCTCTATATTCTCAAAATACCATTCCTTAATAAATACAAAGAAAATACATCAGATTTTCTTAATTAAAAATAATAGATCCTCAGTACAAAATACATTATCATACTGAAATACAAGCCAAATACCAAACCCCTGACCTAGATGTCCTAGACGGTTACAGAGCAACATACTGTATAACAAAAGAAGGGCCTACCCGACAGCGGGAAGGTCCAACGTGATCTACTCTTCTAGCGGATGTACTTCGGCGGCAACCTGATCTGAACAAAAAGTTTGTACAAACAGTGTGAGCTTTTAAACTCAGTGAGCAAATCGGCCTTGCGTTAATAAAATTCAAATACATCACCAGTCATGCAAGCATATCCGAAGGCTCAAGCTCAACCAATAGACATAGTTAGAAATTACATACAAGAAAAATTCATCCAATTCAACAAACGATACTAGTACTCGTCAATGGCAATATATCCCGGAGAGCGCACACAGGCCGGCTCACCAATTTTGTATTTTTCCGCCATGACGCACAACCTCATCCTCTTAGCTAGGGCGCCTCACGGATTTATCACCAATCCGGGCTATATCCCTACTGAGGGAATCGTTGTCTCCACACTCATTGGTCAAGACACCCTTTAACCCGGGTTTTCCGCCTTGCCGTGAGAGGGGGTACTGTACCGCTCAATCACAATCAATAGTACAACAGTTCATATCATAATTAGAAGCACAATATAATACTCATCCATATAACAGGTATAGTATATAACTATATGATTCAAATTTCATATCATCATGAGATACTTGCTTTGTCTTATCCATACTTCTGGATTAATTATCTCATTATATTCGTCATTCTGAATCCAATTTCTCCCTATGAATCTTGGGAGTGTCCTACGACATACTTTTTATCACCAGTAATGCTAAAACTCTATTAAAACAGGGTCGTTTCACTCACCTGGATTCCGTACGAGTATCACTTCTCTAAATCGTTACGGACAAGAGTACGCAGGTGAATTTCAGTGTTCCGCTACAGAGATTTTCATGAAAGATTACAGAAAATACGTTAAGATCATTTTCGTACAGATACTGTTCATACGTACGGGTACTATTCATACGGTCACTATTCATACGTACGGTACTATTCATACGGTCACTATTCATACCGGAAATACAGAATACAATCTGTAAAAGAGTACACCAGGTAAGTTCCCAGGAAAGAGTGGAGGGTCACACTGGACACACTTAAAAACCAGGTCTTTCCTTAGCCAGAACTTTCCTAGACATGTATTCTCCACAGATTATATTCTATTTCGGTAATCAGAGAATCAAAATAACAGCTAACGACAGTTTTTCTGATGTGGAAGATCGGCCAAAGCCGCAACCACAGAGCATACTTAAGAAAATAACTTCTAAAATTTGAAAGACATAGAAATGGCATAGTATCCTTACCTAAGCAAAAACGGAAAGGCCCAAAATCTCAGAAGCCTAGCGTCGGAGCAAGAGAAACTTAAGGAGGGAAGAAGAGAAGTTGAAGGTGTGAGTTTAGAAGTGAAATGGAAGGGCCTATTTATAGCAAAAGTCAAGGGTACTATTTGACACTATGCGCTAATAAAATATTCAATTTACTATTCATGAAAATGACATTTCTAATAATGCAGTTACTGTGCACCTTACGCGTACGATGGAAAATTTTCGTTTATTTACTATTTAAAACTTTAAAGGGAAAACTATCCTTTCACCTTAAACCTTTAAGTTTCTTTTCAATTCAGTCCTTTCAATTTAGTCCCTGAGGGTATTTTTACACATAAAACGTCATTTTCTCCTACAAACTTCTTTCTAGTTTTCTCTTATAACCAAACCACATCTAGTATTTGACATTTTGATTGTATAAATGAACAGTACCATATACGTAAATAGTAACAGTAGTTTGAAAACACGCATTTATATTTTATTTTTCATGGGTATTACATTATCACCCCCTTTAAGAAATTCGGTCCTCCGAATTTAAATTACCTCAAGTCGTAAAAAGATGGGGATATCTAGAACGCATGTCGGCCTCGGCTTCCCATGTGGCTTCTTCGTGAGTTTGATTCCTCCACAAAACCTTGACGGATGGAATCTCCTTAGATCGGAGTTTCTTTACTTGACTATCGAGGATAGCTACCGGTATCTCCTCGTATGACAAGTTTTCATCTACTAGGATAGAATCATTCTGAGAAGGGTGAAGTATGTGAGAAGGGTCATGAAGGTACTTCCTTAACATGGATACGTGAAAAACAGGGTGAATCCCTTCCAGATCCATAGGTAGGGCAAGCCGATAAGCCACTTTTCCCACTCGTTCTAGAATCTCATAAGGCCCGATGTATCTAGGACTCAACTTTCCTTTCCTTCCAAATCTCAACACACCTTTCATTGGAGAGACCTTAAGGAATACCATATCGCCGACTGAGAACTCCAAATCACGTCGTCTGTGGTCAGCGTATGCCTTTTGTCTACTTTGAGCTGCTCGCATCCTATCTTGTATTGTCTTAACCTTGGTTAGGGCATCCTGGGCCAAGTCAGGTCCTAATGCTTTCGCTTCACCTACCTCGAACCAACCGATCGGAGATCTGCAACATCTCCCATACAAGGCCTCAAAGGGTGCCATCCCAATAGTGGCCTGGTAGCTGTTGTTATATGCGAACTCTACAAGATACAAATGCTTTTCCCAGCTACCACTGAAATCTAGAATACAAGCTCGTAACATATCCTCTAGCGTCTGAATCGTCCGCTCTGACTGTCCGTCTGTCTGTGGGTGAAAAGCGGTACTAAGGTCCACTCGAGTACCTAATGCCTCCTGAAAACTTCTCCAGAAACGAGAGGTAAATTGAGGACCTCTATCAGAAATGATAGATATAGGTACTCCATGCAACTTTACTATTTCTTTAATATACAATTGTGCCAACGTTACTACACCATAAGTGGTTTTGACTGGAATGAAGTGTGCTGATTTGGTTAGTCGGTCAACAATGACCCAAACTGAGTCATAACCTCCTGTGGAGCGAGGTAGACCAACAACAAAGTCCATCGTCACTCGTTCCCATTTCCATTCAGGAATCTCTAATTGTTGTAACGAGCCTCCTGGTTTTAGATGCTCAGCTTTAACCTGTTGACAGGTTAAACAACGAGACACAAATTCTGCTATGTCTTGTTTCATTCCTTTCCACCAGTAGATCTGTTTCAGATCCTGATACATCTTGGTGGCTCCTGGATGTACAGCATATGCAGCACGATGGCCTTCTTCCATGATGTCTCGTCTAAGAGTTCCAACATGTGGTACACACAACCGTTGTTCAAAATGTAAGACTCCTGTATCGTCGAGTGTGAAACTATTCACTTCACCAATCTTCACTTTTTCCATAATTTGGACAAGCTCAGGATCCTCCATTTGAGATATCCGTATCTGGTCAACAAGGGAAGATCTAGCCCTGATATGGGCTAAGAATGATCCTGTCCTTGTAACCTCAAGAGTAGCACCTTTTACTCTCAGCTCTTGTAGTTCTTGGATCAAGGGTCTTTTTGTTACTGCTATATGGGCCAGACTACCCATAGATTTTCGACTCAAGGCATCTGCTACCACGTTCGCTTTGCCTGGGTGGTAAAGAATATTGCAATCATAATCTTTTAGTAATTCTACCCATCTCCTCTGCCTCAAGTTTAAGTCCTTTTGGTCGAAAATATATTTTAGACTTTTATGGTCAGTGTAGATTTCGCAAGTTTCTCCGTATAGATAATGTCGCCATATCTTTAAAGCGAAAACTACTGCTGCCATTTCCAGATCGTGGGTGGGGTAGTTTTGTTCATGTTTCTTAAGTTGTCTCGATGCATATGCCACTACCTGGCCATGCTGCATGAGAACACATCCCAACCCTACTCTTGATGCATCGCAGTATACTGTAAAACCTCCTGGTCCTGAGGGTAAGACTAATACAGGTGCGGAGATTAACCTTTTCTTGAGTTCTTGGAAGCTTTCTTCACAAGCGTCATCCCATTGGTACTTTACCCCTTTCCTAGTCAGTCGTGTCAGAGGGGCGGCTAACTGGGAAAAATTTTGGATGAAACGACGATAATATCCTGCCAATCCCAAGAAGCTACGAATCTCCATGACGGAGGTAGGTCTAGGCCACATTTTGACCGCTTCTACTTTGCTTGGGTCTGCTTGGATGCCATCTTTGGAGATCACATGTCCCAAGAAAGTTACACGATCAATCCAAAACTCGCATTTAGAGAATTTGGCGTACAATTGATGATCCCTCAATGTCTGCAACACAACACGAAGGTGTTGTTCGTGCTCTTCTGAAGTCTTTGAGTACACCAGAATGTCGTCTATGAAGACAATGACAAATTTGTCTAAAAAGGATTTAAAAATCCTATTCATTAAATCCATGAAAGCAGCTGGTGCATTCGTTAATCCAAATGACATCACCAAGAACTCGTGGTGCCCATATCTGGTACGGAAGGCTGTTTTAGACACATCCTCCTCCTTGATCTTGAGTTGGTGATAACCAGACCTCAAGTCAATCTTTGAAAAACACTTGGCTCCTTGAAGTTGATCGAAAAGGTCGTCGATGCGAGGCAACGGGTATTTATTTTTGATAGTTACCTTATTCAGTTGCCTGTAATCTATGCATAGTCTCATCGATCCGTCCTTCTTTTTCACGAACAGAACAGGAGCTCCCCAAGGTGAATAACTTGGCCTTATAAAGCCTTTGTCTAGCAAGTCCTGTAACTGAGTTTTTAACTCTTTTAATTCTGTTGGTGCCATTCTATAAGGGGGTATGGAGATTGGGCGAGTATCTGGTGCTAACTCTATCTGGAACTCAATCTCTCGATCTGGGGGTATACCTGGTAGATCATCTGGGAAGACATCTACAAACTCCTGGACTACTGGAACGTCTTCTACTTTTAGTTCTTCTTTCTTAATATCTTTAACGAATGCCAAGTATCCTTTACAGCCCTTTCGCAATAAACGTTGGGCACACATTAAAGATATAAGATTCCCAGAAATTTCACTCCGTTCACCATGAAATACGAAAGAAGGCTCCCCCGGAATATTAAATTTAACTATCTTATTATAGCAATCCAGGGTGGCATGACAAGATGCCAGCCAATCCATGCCCAAGATGACATCAAAGTCTGTCATATCTAACAGCATTAGGTCTACTGTTGTATTTATTTCTCCGACTCTTACCTTGCAAGCTCGATAGCCTCGTTCTATTAGTAAGGTGCCTCCAGTAGGCGTAGTTACTAGAAACGGACATTCTAATCTAACAACTTTTTGCTTAAAGTTCTTAGCAAAGAATGGTGACACATAGGAATGCGTAGAGCCAGAGTCAAACAAAACATGTGCAAAATTTGATTCAATCAGAAGAGTACCTGCTACCACAGTATTAGACGCCTGAGCATCTTGACGGGTTAAAGCGAATACTCGAGCGTTCCCTCGGCCTGCTGAAGCCTGCCCTCGACCACCTTGTCCTCTGCCAGCACCTCTTCCGATTCCATTGCCTCCTACAGTTACAGGGGATCTGTTGGCAACAGTAGCCTCTGATTGATTAGGGCGTACTGACCCTTGGCCAGATCTCGTGTAGAGTTGGGGGCAATCTCTTTTGATGTGGCCCTGTAGACCACATTGGTAACAGACCCTAGTGTTGTTGTTGACAAAACAAGCTCCGAAGTGATTTCTTTCACATTTAGAGCACCAGGGCCTTTGTTGACCCCCTGTACCACTTTGTTGACGCTGTGGTGCACTAGCGGTAGAGGCTGCACGTCCAGAACTCTCTCCGTGGTAGCGTGATTTCTCATCTTGTTTCCTCTTTCTTTTGTTATTCCATTTTTCTTTTTGCATATCTCTTTCTTCCATCATACGGGCGATGTCGACGGCTTCTGTGTAAAATGAAAAATCTCGTATTTTCGATCCCACCCTGTCAAATAAAGACTCTCGAAGGCCTTTAATAAATCGTCGGATCTTTTCTTTCTCAGTTAAGACCATGTGAGTAGCATATTCAGACAACTCTATAAACAGATTGTCGTATTCATCGACGGTTCGTGATCCTTGCCGGAGTGCCTCAAACTCATTCATCTTTGCTTCTCGTATACTCTCCGGAATAAATTGTTCTCGAAAAATTCTTTTAAAGTCATTCCATTTAATGGGTGGGGCATTTCTGGCCATGCCCTTCTTCCATGTTCGCCACCAGCGGTCGGCCTTACCTCTTAACTGAAAGGTAACAAGGGTTACTTTTCGAGGTTCAGGGCATTCTAACGTGTCAAGGATTTTCTCACAGTCATCTAGAAAACGTTGTGGGTCTTCATTAACATCTCCTGCAAAGGTTGGCGGATTCAGCTTCATAAATTCTGAGATTTTGACCTCTGTACCTACCCAATCCTGAGGAGGGGGTGGAGGTGGCATCTGGTCTGTCTCTTGTACTTTTGCAGCATGTACTGATGCCTGTGAGCCATCTTCAGATGATTGTCCCATCAAAAGTTCCTTTAGCCCATTCACCTCGTTCTGCATTGCAGCTAATGCTTCCATCACTACAGTCGCGTCAATTTGTGATGGTTCTCCAGCATTTCTTCCAGGGTTTTCAGTGGATATTTCTCTGTTTTGTGCATGGTTATCTTCTGCACGATTAGGCATCTCCAGTCTTGCATTTGCTGACTGAGCAGCTGGAGGGACCAAGGCCCTGCCAGATCTTGTGCGGATTCCAGAAGCGTTTGATTTTCTTGGTGCCATCTAAACTTATTCTACAATTAAGAATAATATATATCGTCACTATTATGCTTCAAGTAAAGACACGAAAGAAAGGGATTTTAAACTCTACAGGGCTTTTGGTGGATCTTCATCCTATGGTCGTGCTGCAGTCACGACAATAGGGGAAGGCCCACTAAAGACACCTTGCTCTGTAATCACTAGGAGACCTAACAACCTATGCTTTGATACCAACTTTGTCACGACCCATTTTCTAGGCACATGACCGGCACAATGATGAATATCCCATCACTGTAAGCCTTTCGATAAATTCTTCCCACAAGTAAAATCGTTAGTCATTATCTCTATATTCTCAAAATACCATTCCTTAATAAATACAAAGAAAATACATCAGATTTTCTTAATTAAAAATAATAGATCCTCAGTACAAAATACATTATCATACTGAAATACAAGCCAAATACCAAACCCCTGACCTAGATGTCCTAGACGGTTACAGAGCAACATACTGTATAACAAAAGAAGGGCCTACCCGACAGCGGGAAGGTCCAACGTGATCTACTCTTCTAGCGGATGTACTTCGGCGGCAACCTGATCTGAACAAAAAGTTTGTACAAACAGTGTGAGCTTTTAAACTCAGTGAGCAAATCGGCCTTGCGTTAATAAAATTCAAATACATCACCAGTCATGCAAGCATATCCGAAGGCTCAAGCTCAACCAATAGACATAGTTAGAAATTACATACAAGAAAAATTCATCCAATTCAACAAACGATACTAGTACTCGTCAATGGCAATATATCCCGGAGAGCGCACACAGGCCGGCTCACCAATTTTGTATTTTTCCGCCATGACGCACAACCTCATCCTCTTAGCTAGGGCGCCTCACGGATTTATCACCAATCCGGGCTATATCCCTACTGAGGGAATCGTTGTCTCCACACTCATTGGTCAAGACACCCTTTAACCCGGGTTTTCCGCCTTGCCGTGAGAGGGGGTACTGTACCGCTCAATCACAATCAATAGTACAACAGTTCATATCATAATTAGAAGCACAATATAATACTCATCCATATAACAGGTATAGTATATAACTATATGATTCAAATTTCATATCATCATGAGATACTTGCTTTGTCTTATCCATACTTCTGGATTAATTATCTCATTATATTCGTCATTCTGAATCCAATTTCTCCCTATGAATCTTGGGAGTGTCCTACGACATACTTTTTATCACCAGTAATGCTAAAACTCTATTAAAACAGGGTCGTTTCACTCACCTGGATTCCGTACGAGTATCACTTCTCTAAATCGTTACGGACAAGAGTACGCAGGTGAATTTCAGTGTTCCGCTACAGAGATTTTCATGAAAGATTACAGAAAATACGTTAAGATCATTTTCGTACAGATACTGTTCATACGTACGGGTACTATTCATACGGTCACTATTCATACGTACGGTACTATTCATACGGTCACTATTCATACCGGAAATACAGAATACAATCTGTAAAAGAGTACACCAGGTAAGTTCCCAGGAAAGAGTGGAGGGTCACACTGGACACACTTAAAAACCAGGTCTTTCCTTAGCCAGAACTTTCCTAGACATGTATTCTCCACAGATTATATTCTATTTCGGTAATCAGAGAATCAAAATAACAGCTAACGACAGTTTTTCTGATGTGGAAGATCGGCCAAAGCCGCAACCACAGAGCATACTTAAGAAAATAACTTCTAAAATTTGAAAGACATAGAAATGGCATAGTATCCTTACCTAAGCAAAAACGGAAAGGCCCAAAATCTCAGAAGCCTAGCGTCGGAGCAAGAGAAACTTAAGGAGGGAAGAAGAGAAGTTGAAGGTGTGAGTTTAGAAGTGAAATGGAAGGGCCTATTTATAGCAAAAGTCAAGGGTACTATTTGACACTATGCGCTAATAAAATATTCAATTTACTATTCATGAAAATGACATTTCTAATAATGCAGTTACTGTGCACCTTACGCGTACGATGGAAAATTTTCGTTTATTTACTATTTAAAACTTTAAAGGGAAAACTATCCTTTCACCTTAAACCTTTAAGTTTCTTTTCAATTCAGTCCTTTCAATTTAGTCCCTGAGGGTATTTTTACACATAAAACGTCATTTTCTCCTACAAACTTCTTTCTAGTTTTCTCTTATAACCAAACCACATCTAGTATTTGACATTTTGATTGTATAAATGAACAGTACCATATACGTAAATAGTAACAGTAGTTTGAAAACACGCATTTATATTTTATTTTTCATGGGTATTACATAAGCAGTACAACCTGAGTCATATGTACATACTTTTGTCCTTTATACATATTGTAATGATTTTTATATATTTGATAATTACAGTGATACGAGTTACCTTTTTTACACCTGCAATGCCCACAAAAGGAAAAGATGTCGATCATACGTGTGAATACTGAGGCTCAACCACCACATACTACATCTTTGGTAATTGTTTACATTAAATACTTAACATTATTGATGTTATATAATTGGGTAACTATAGTAAAAGGCTACCTTCAAGAGTCCAAAGGCATGGCTCACCGTCATCGACTTTGATTCATCCTACTACCTCTCAACTGTTGACTTGATCCCAAGCTCAACAACAAGTATACCTTTAATTTAGTAACATATGTTTCACATACTTGACTTAATTAATTTTTTGTAATTATCTAGCTATAGCAATGGGCTCTACCTTTAACAGTCTGAAGGCATGGCTCACAGCCATCCACTTCGATTTGTCCTACTACAATGACACCTCCATCTACCTCTCAGCCATTGACTCGATCCCAGGCTCAACAACAGGTATGCCTAAAATTTATTAACATATGCATCTATCTAATTTAGTTCTATAATTTTCACATATAATTGCATTTTTTGATAATTTGGTTGCAAATAACATATTCTAATCATTTGCACATTTATTTGCAGATTTGTCAAACTTCACATGGTGGTTCACCTAGCTTTAGAACAAGGTACAAGGCCAGAGCAAGAAGGAATCTTGGTGGTGGAATCCGACTCTCACTGGACAATTGTCACATCCCAAAAAAATTGGACATGTAAATTAAACAGATATCATCCAGGATATACCTGTGTGGTATCCCTAAATCTCCTTGAACATTTGTAGTATTCACAATTATGTAAAACATAACTTCTTTTTATTTTTTAAGAAAGATATTTTACATACATACTTAGAAATATTCAACATTTATACATTACAATCTCATAAGCCTAGGTGACCTACTAGATTACAGAGCATTTCTTAATCCTTACCAAATCTATATCTATTTGTTCACCAGACAAAAGTAGAGTATAACGTTAAAGGCTATTAATCCTCCTCCTCAACCACTGTATCTGAAAAGATAATCATAGAGAGTGTGAGTTAATCAAAACTCAGTAAGTAAACAACTGTACATGAAAATATCACAAGCACAAATACCACATTGCTAATTTAATCAAAAGGTATCAATTAATTCAATACATTCAATGTATTTATATGTATAGACAACAGTGTTTTATGTCAATTTTGAAAGTCCTGTGAGCTTACGTTCTCACAACCATATTGAGCCAAAATCATTAGTATTCAATAAGTTTACGCTCTTTTATTTTTGAAAACCTTGTGAGCTTACGTTCTCACAAGCATATTAAGCCCGAAAATCTGTTAGTGCTCAATAAGTTTATGCTTCCCAATGTTCATCCTTAGGAATATTTATCCATGGATTTACCAATTGGTATTTTCAGGTCTGTTGGGTGATCAATCCCTCATCTTATTCAGGTCTGTTGGGTGGTCAGTCCCTCACCTTATTTAGGTCTGTTAGGTGATCAATCCCTCACCTTATTCAGGTCTATTGGATGATCAATCCC
The DNA here is from genome assembly GCA_037074585.1 of Biancaea sappan. NCBI lineage: Eukaryota > Viridiplantae > Streptophyta > Magnoliopsida > Fabales > Fabaceae > Biancaea > Biancaea sappan. Next base: position 32,647,243 of record CM073500.1, on the reverse strand, counting down.
TTACCTTATTTAGGTCTGTTGGGTGATCAATCCCTTATCTTATTCAGGTCTGTTGGGTGATCAATCCTTTACCTTATTTAGGTCCATTGGGTGATTAATTCCTCGCCTTATTCACACATCAAACATAATCACAATCATGACATATAATCATATTCTCACAAAATGCTCTAATTTATTCAAGGAACTACCACATCTAGTTATTTAATCAATTAGAGAAATTAATTCACATAAGGTAATAAAATAATTTCTAATGATATTGTGATTTTTCTCAACTTGAACATACATCAGTAATCTTCTCAATTTCACAAATAATGCAAATGAGATTTATATTGTGCTTTGACTAATTTAATAAATTAATTTTGTAAGGTTGCCCACTCACCTTGATGTTGCCCAATTTTACCTTGAACCCTTCTCGAAGATGTGTAAGATGATAAAATGTAATTTCCTTTATTCCAATCTAGTCACAACATCTCAAAAGATGTGGAAGATGTATCAAAGAACCCATCCCTATAAAATAATCATGTAAAAATATGTTAAGGTCACAAAATAGGAAAATTTCCTACTATAATTCTGACCTTTAATTACTTTTCTAGACATAACTCTCAAATGGTAAGGAATTTTCAAATGAAATTTTTTCATTTGAAGATAGACTTGAATAGCTTTCCAACGATACCTTATTTACTAAAAACGGAGTTCGGATGAAAGAAATATAGCCATTTTAAAATTGATACTACAATACCGGTTTGCTATAGTATCGGTTTGCTACAATACCGATTTGCTACAGTAGCATAAATCTGTAAAAAATTTATGAGTGCTACAGTAGTGCTACAGTAAATCTATGATTTTCCTCTTATGTTTTCATGATTTTGAGGTCAAATCATCACCATTTTTCTTGATTTTTTTCATGAGTTTTCATCCTTAATGTCTAAGGAGTGTTTTGACACCAAAATCCCCAATTTAAACCAACAATCCAAGTCTCAATCATCAAATTTTTATCAAGAACCCTAACTTTTCTTATTTTTCAAATTTCATCTTTTTCAGCCCCAAAACCATGAATTTCTCCTAGTTTTCTCTAAATTTCGTGTTCTATAAATATTATCTAACATGTAGAAATGTTTTAAACCAATATCCATACTTAAATTCATCCACTAGAATCCCAAATCAACTCAAAATCACACTTTTCTTCCATAAGCAAAACCAAATCTGAAAATAAAAATTGAAGTGGAGAATTGAGCTTACCTCCATCACTTGCAACTCAGATGAACCGAAAAACAACCAAAAAATAAGAATCAACCGGAGAGATTGGAAGCAAGGGTTGAAGGAGTTGAGAGAAGATGGAGAATGAAGCCTCTAAAATTGGTGATAGTGAATGAAGAGAAGAGAGAAAAGGAACCTAAGGTTAGCCAAATAGGTCAATAGATGACCCGTTGGTATCCAAACCCACTTGACCCATTTTGCAAAATCCCTTAATTAATTCTCAAATTAATTAAATTAAGTCCCTCTCTCATAAAGTCTACAGTCCACAAAAATATACCACATAACATTAAGATATTTAATCCAGTCATTTCACTCTAATTATACAAATAACATTCATAAAGAATTGATCAAATATGAAAAAAATAAAATATAATATAATAAAATAAAATAAATTGACTAAATTAAATATACCAAAATAATGCTATAAGGTATCGTAATACTCCAAAACATATAACTCCAAATTTGGCGGGTATTACAACAATGCTCTATGAGTTTTGTATTTCATGTATTGTGTGTCAAAACCATTAACACCTTTTTTGTAATCTGAATTGAGTGTAATATACACTTTGTGTGTAGTTCTTGGCACTTTTTTGTATATGCCACCCTTTTGGTACTTGACCTCTAATTTACCATTTGGCACCTTTGTATTTGGCCATTATTTTGTAATATGTATCCACTTCATAAGTTATGTACTCTATTGGTATATTTTGGTCCTATAAATGTGATTGAAATCTCTGTTGGTATTTGACTATAAATTTATCCAATTCATATATATATATACTATGTTGCTATTTCCCTTAAAATGGAGGGCAATAGCTTTACTTTGTTTATACAGATCATTATTATGTTGCTATTTCCATCATTTTTTTTTTGCTTTATTCTTCATTCCTGACAAAACAAAATTTTGTCTTCAGATTTATGTCAATTGTCATATATATCCTTCATGTTTCAATACGTTATCATTTATGTCCTTTAAGTTTAGAAGATTCATTAAGTATATCCTTTAAGTTCAAAAATCTTTACATTTATATCCTTTAAGTTTATTTAGGGTGTCATGTTTATCTTTCGAGAGTGCTGCAAGTATAGGGTTTAGGGAATAACATGTATGTGTAAAGGACAGTTAATAATCTTTAAGTTGATATGGGGTTAATACATAACATATGAGGAACAAACTTAGCTGAAAACCATGAGTTAATAAATTGATAATACATTATTCACAGTTCAATAGTATATAATATATCCTACTAGTTTGTCTTGCATTACACAATGAATCCTACTAATAAATCATCCACTATTCATCCTTAATAACTAATTTGTCTTGCATTTCTTACAATACATCCTCCAAACATCATCAGTCACTTTAGACACAATATATTGAGGATCATTGACAATATCAGGAAACAGATTAGCCACTTATTCCTTCTCTTTTCTTGCTTCAATTTACCCTCAAGAGTGCTAATCTTCTTTTTGAGATGGTACATAGGCAATGCATCATCCATAAATGGAGGATCTAACCAAATGAAGAAATCATAGCCTCCTTCATCCTACAACAATGTAAAAGTCATTATTACCCAAAGAGCAACAAACTCTATTAAACTCATGTTAAATTCACTTTTTCAAATGATATATATATCATACTACATATTTTTTGCATCCCCAGAACCTTGAACCTAGATTGTCTTCGGTGCATGAGGTCACCAATCGAGCATACTCGCCACAATCACAAATGTACCTTCCCTTCCTGACAATGTACCTAGAACCTTTGGACGCCATTGGTGTTAAATTACACAAAATGGTAATTAAAATTGGAAAAAAAATTGTCAACAATTGTTGGATTGATTCACTTTGAAAAATATACCATGATCAGAAGAATATAAAGGAGTACTATAATTTAACGTCTCACATAACCTGAACCTTGTTAAGCAAAAGCATTTGGCGTTAAAGTTCCCATAAGCACACTTTAAAAAAAAAAAAGGAAAAAAGGCTTCGAATCAACAAAAGCAGTACATGAACCCTAAAAACCAAATTTCCAGAAGTCTTCTTTATTGCCCAGATAAAACAAACACGAGTCCGATTTTAGATTAAGGAAAATAAAACAAAAGTGAAGTGAAAATTGGGATTAGGGTTTAAACACTTCAAAATGGAAGACTCAAATTGATATTGGGGAGAAATAAGGCAAAGCAATCGAAGAAACTACCTTAACTGAAGTTCAGAGCAACATGCCACTGGCATCATCATTTTCCACCGCCGTCCCGAACAAAACACCCAGTCCAAGTTGGCCATTAGCCAAGCCCTAAAAGCGACATCGTTTGAAGATATGAAAACCCAACATCTCATAATGATATTTAGGTTCCACAGACTAAAGATGAATCAGGGGTAACTTTGGCATTTTGTGAGTTGTGATCCACGTGGCATCTGAGGTGGACAAACATAAAAGCCACCTAGCATTATACTCAATAGTCTCCATTAACCAATTCACGAAGATAACGGAAAAAGGTATATATGATAAAAGTTTAAAAAAGAGGGGTATAATCAGACAAAAAAAAAATACTTCAAGGGCACAAATAAAAATCGCAGTAAACGTTAGGGGCATATAGTACCCTTTTGCCTCCATTATATCATATAATCTTAAAAGCTTAAAGGAAAGTTTCCTAAACAAAGTTTATTCAATCAAATCTTTCTAAAAGGAAATTTTGTTGTAACAAGTTATTTCTTGATTTATGTTTCACTATGTTTGGAAAGCATTTGAATTAGACTGGAACAACATTTGGAAAGATTCCAATCAAATAAAGTGGAATTCATGATTGAAGATTCTTATGGAAAGAAAGCAAATTAAAACAAAAATGAAGAAAGCATTCAAGTAAGTGAAAGTTGTATACATTGAAGGATTTCAAAAGTCAAGTACAAAAAAGGTAAGGAAGTAATCTGAAGAAGCAATAAGCATTTTGTGACTCAAGCAATCAAGATTTGAAAGGTCAACATAATCAAAGGAGGATTTCACTCATTAGTCAACTTACCTTGCAAATATGAGAAGAAAGTTAAAAAAAAAAAAAAGGAAGATTTCATCATTCAAGGAGATCAATCAATGAGACAAAGATTCTCAATGGAAAGATTTCAAATTCAATATTCAAGAAAATATATTGACGCTCAAAAATTAATTCTAAATGAAGATCAACATGATTCAAGGAGGAATTAGCGCTAATGGTCAAAAAACAACTCAAGAAAGGAAATAATTAGAATCAGTCGACTGTATCTTAAATATACTTATCAACATTGATTATAACCTTAATGTTTCAATCTTACCAATTTGAAAATTGCTTTATTACCTATTATGTGCTAATATCTTTTTTGAAATAGTTTATATGCAATAGAGGAAAGAATATAGTTTTGATGAAAAATCACCTTGATTCAAGGGAACAATCAAATAAGTCAAACAAAGCATTGAGATGGAAACAATTTGAAGAATATATGAAAATGGAAGGAAATAATGTTTTGATTGAAGAAGATTGAAGACCATCGTGCAATTAAGCTCAAATCACTCAAATTGGTCAACAATCAAGAATGGAATAATTGAAGAACAAATCAAACAACCAAATCTGTCATTGAAGATTTCCAAGTCATATTCCAATGGCTAAGGCTTGGATCTACATATATAATCACATCTTTGCAAGCCAAGAAGACAAACACAGAGAGCAAAACATTTTAAGGAGAAAAATCATATTATTATGAATTATTTTGTATTGAGCTAAGTGTCCTAGAATATCAAGTTTTTTAGAGCTACAAGTTTCAGTGAGTTGTAAGTGTGATCCATTGTGTGTTAGGGTTAAAACATTATTTGTCTATCTTCCTTTGTAGTTGTGGGTGAGCTGTAAAAGCCCTCCAGTTGCTGGTGAGCTCTAGAAACCTTTGTGGCTGTGGATGAGCTTTGAAAACCCTCCAGTTGTTAGTGAGTTGTGAAAACCTTGTTTAGTTGTGAGTGAGCTTGAGAAAACCCTCTAATTACTAGTAATCTAGAAAAACCTCTTAGCTATGGGTGAGCAAGTAAAAACCCTCAAGTTTGTAGTGAGTTTGGAAACCATCTGCTGTGTAATTGTAATCTTTGAATATCATAGTAGAAGAAAATCTGTTGCTTTGCAAGGGACTGGAGGTAGACAAGTGGTGGCTGAACAATGATACATCGTTGTGTGGTTTTTTCTATTCTTATCTTTTAATTTCTGCACATATATATTTGTTGTGTTTCAATCAACTGTATCGTGTAATAGTTAACTAAATCTACAAATTGAACATAATTTCATAAATTGAATAAAATTTTAATTAAAACCTATTCACTCTCCTCTAGGTGTATTCATAGAGTTTACACAGAAATGACCTTTAGTAATGGCCGGGCTAATGGTTTTAACAATAAATTGTGTACACTTCCTTGTATTCAATGGCATCTTGCTGCACTGTTAACTCTGCTCCTATTGATCCCAATAGTTTCTTGGTTGAGACAAATGCAACAGAAACTCATCTCCACCAAGTCCAGTGACACTGCTCGGTTCTTGAAAATCCCTTATTTTCTCATCTGGCATTTTTTCCCTTCCTACCTCTAATTTGGTAAACCAAAAGTGACTGGTATCTGAAATTCACAGAACTGCAGAAAACGATTCACTAACAAAAAAAGGATAGTAAGTAACTCAATATCAGAAAGCAACGCACATTGTTGCGTCAAAGCCAATTGGCAGAATCTAAGTGAATCTTTCGAGATGGAACACTTGCATCAGTTAGAAGCATGACAGCCACCTAAATATCTCTGTTCATAAAGCAGCCTTTCATGAATGAAGACCAACCCATTTTGGCAGCTTCCCTCTGATTAGTTTGCACCAGTTCACCAATCCTGAACAACTCATTTGGATTGATGTAATGCAATGGAATAGAAAGGATTACAATAAACATAAGAGAATGAAATAAAATAGAAAGGGTAGAAACGACAGTTGATCATTCATTATGTGGTGATGTGGATAAGATAATTACCTCAGGAAAAAGGACCAAAAGAACTGACACAAGTATTTTTGGGGACATAAGGAAAATGGAATGGAGCCGTGATAAAGAATTACACTCAAACATATATATTGTCTTACAGTTTTTTTATTAAAAAAATCTCACATTATTGCGATTTGTACTGAAATGCATATTTGACACTTCAGGGTTATTAATTTTTCTTTTTCTTTTTATGAAGGCACTTTGGAATTATTAAACTACTTGCATTTTGAAAATGACGTCGCAGCCAAAGGTCTTGTCCCCGTTGAGAATTCTCAGTTCTCACTATTGCTGAGTGATGTTCGCGAACTAAAATTCGCACTAAGTTTGGAATCAACCATGTCGTGGTTAGCAAGGTCAATCACTAATTCTCTTAGACTCATTGACGATGATGAAAATGAAGACGACGCTCAGAATGCCAACGCCGACCACAACTATGGTAACGACTTAAAATCACCTCTAAAACCCAACTCAGACGCTGTTCAATTCGATTTTCAATCAACATCTTCTGCATCTACTGCTTCTGGAAGGGGTGTCAAAGATGACCTCTCGGAGCTCACTAAATCCATATCACGCCAATTCTGGGGGGTCACCTCTTTCCTTGCTCCACCACCGGAGTCCGCCCATCTGGAAACTCAAGTCTCGGGTTCCAATTCTGATGAACTGTTTGACCCATCCGTTGACCATCCTGATTCCGAGCTATTCGATGAAGATATTATTGCCGCAATCCGAAACGATTTTGCGGAGATTACTGGGAAATTCAAGAGCGGTATCTCAACGCTTTATAGTAATAAGACCGTATCTGGGATTACGAAGATTGCGTCAAACTTCCTCCAGTTCGGATCCGAAGAGGAATCGCCTCTGGAGGAATACGAGCTCGGCAGTGTGGTTGGAGTGACTGAGGAGGTGGTGGCATTTGCGAGAATCATAGCGATGCATCCAGAGACTTGGTTGCATTTTCCTTTGCCTGATGATGCGAATTTTGACGGTATTTTTGGTTTCTAAGTGTCATTTTCTTTGATAATTTGAAGCAAAGCTTGTCTGATTCTATACCATTCAGTGGAACAAGAAGCTTCATCAAAGTATTTCTCTTTTTTATTGTTCTTTTTTCAAAATCAAAATGAACTAGGTATTAAATTTTCTTCTGAATTCACACTGTAAGAAAACCACATAATATATGTAATTATGGTGTCATTGAATCTATTGCTATCTAGGAAGAGATATCTATGCTGTCTTTTGTTATTTCTTTCTAAATCTCTGACTAGTTTCCAAGATATTGGTTTTAGTTCAATGGGTGAAGTGAAAATCCAATTTCCATCTATTATTCTTAATTCCAATATACTTTGTTTGCTCTATTAATCTAAGATTACTAACTTTTCATCTAAAAAGGTCTGATATTACTGACTCCATTAAGATTGAGATATAGGCCATCTGGACTATCTTCCGTTTCCCTTTCTTGATGTGCATATTAATTTACAACTTGCATGTTTATTTGATAAATTAAGTGTAACATTCCAAGTCATTCTGAGAGCTAAATAAGGGTCCATAGGTCCCCCAGTTTGCTATGACGAAGACTATTCAAGTATCATAAATTTAAGTGGATCATCTGTGTATATCCTATATAATTCTCGCTCCTACTGCACCATCTCTAAATTAATCTTCTGCAGCTTTTGAATTGTCTGATGCTCAACATGAACATGCTTTAGCTGTTGAACGTTTGGCTCCAAGATTAGCTGCTCTTAGGATGGAACTTTGCCCTGGATATATGAGTGATGGTCGCTTTTGGAAGACATACTTTGTACTCCTTCACCCTAGACTCAACAAACAAGATGTTGAACTTTTATCATCCCCAGAAGTGAGTTAAGTTTGCTTGGAAAGATTTTCTTTACATTTGGTCTGTTAATTTGATTAATTTAGGAATTTTTACAGCCCAAAGGCACAGATGCCTGTTGCTTTATGAATTTTGTGGGGTTCATTTCTTTGCTATTAATTGTTTCAACCAAATGAGTGGGATGTTAATAGATTATACCTTGGTCCTTATCAACTATAAATTTCAAATGCAAAGACTTTTAAGAATAACATATCTCAACCAAGCTATTTAATTACTCCACTAAGCATTCCATACTACTTAATATGAGATTTAGGTACCCCATAATACCTTGGTCTCTATCATATCACTATCCTTGGACAGCTGACGTTCTGACGACTGCAGTCTATAACGGTCAACTCTTTCGTAGGTAGTCCTTTCCAGTGCACTGACAACCAGGTTCTAATATCAATGATAAATACCCATGCAACTTAAGGAGCCCTCCCTTAAAAGCTAGTTGTTAATGGAAAAGAACAAGTCATTTAAATAATCTACCAAGCATTTCATACCACTTGATGTGGAACTGAGGCACCACATAATATCTTAATCCCTATCAATACTTTGATTTCGAATTCTAACGTGTATGTTGTTTGTTCGTGCTTAAATAATGGAATTGCTAAAAAGCTTATGTAATCCTTCTACATGATTACTGGCAATTTAAGAATGAGTTTGCTTGTCAATTAATTTCTTGACTATTTGTTACTTTTGGTATTAATAATTCATCCGTTAGCCTATGATACAAGCAATTTGTGTTTTGTGCGCAGATAGTGGAGGCTAGAGCAATGTTAACAATTAAAAGAAAAGAAAAACAAGAATCAGATTTGTCTGTAAGAGGCACAGTTCACTCAACAGAGGAAAAACAAGCTCTTTCTGTGCCAAGCAGTGCTCAACTTGAATCAGAACCTCTGCAGACTTCCACCGTTGAGGCCCCATCTATGCATGCGTCTGACGTTCAGATGGAGAAGCATCCCGTCCAAAGTACTAAAATCGATGTTATTGACAAGTCTACGGTTGAAAAAGCACCAGTAAATCCAACTGCGCAACAGTCATCATCTACTTCCTCAAGCAGATTCTTGGACGATACGTTTGAGGATGAAGTGGATGATTGGTTGAATGAGGATAATTCTGAAATAGCTGGTGTCAGTAGAACCTCGATGCCTATAGCTAATGATGATGATGATGTATCATTTAGTGATCTTGAAGAGGATGAGCGTGATGCGCCTATAAGTTGCAAAAGGATCACATCAAGTTCTGATTCCTCCTCACCAAACTCTGATAGGCCTGTTGGCTGAGCAGGCAAGGGCTTGTAATCCCGAGTCCAAGGATTCTAATGACTGGCTAAACGCTGATGACATTGATGTCATATGATAATGTAAGATAACCTTTCCAGGACCAGAACGTATATCGTTTTACTGTAATTCTCTTTGTATTTGTGAATATTTGCATATATAGTCTCCGTTCTCAATTATTAGCGTCAGGAAACTGTATTGGTGTACATATAGCCAGTCCTCAATGTGCAATCTGCTTTGTTATTCCAGCGCCATGCGATAAAAACTATCATTGATTTGATATTGAAGTTTCGGGGGTGTTTGAAAATTCAGTGGGTTAATTTGAACAAATTTAAATTTGAGTGAACGTGATATATGTTTAAAAAATAATTAGATAAAAATAATTTAAGACAAACATAGTTTATATGTTGATTTGCAATTATAGTTTTGAATGTACAATTATTAAAAATGACATAATTTTTATATTTTATTTTTTTGATGTACTATTATTTTTTTTGTTTATTTATTTAATATTATTAATTATTTATTAATGTACTCATTAGAATATTTTTTTAATTTGAACAATTTGAACTAAATATAATTATAATTAAAGTGATAATAAATTTTTAATTACAAAATAAATTATTGATTAATTTTTAATTGATAAATAAGTTTTAATTTAGTATTTTAAGTTGATAATATTAATTAAATAATATAAATTAGAATTTTAAGTTAATAATATAAATAAACTTAATTAGTTTCTTAATTATATGATAGGGATTTTAAATTATGAAGGCTTATGACTCCCTTCCCGAGGTGGGCAAAGTCCAATCCTGGTATGGTTTATCAAAAAATAATAACAAATAAAAAGGTAGGAATGGCACCTGTTATTCTCACCTTCTCCCAATAGTCTTTGGGTTTTTCTCAAGCTGGTGAAAAGAAAGAGAAGGAGAGAGCACCACGGTGAGGTGAGGAAGAAAGCAAAGCATGTAAGATAAAAAAGAGAGAGTGGCAATGAGCAAGAGAGAGATTGAGCAGTGAAGAGTATTGCCATCAAACACCATAGCTAACTTACCAGAATATCTTTCTTCTTTTTCTCTATTTCTCTTCGTCTCACCTACTCACTAGCCACGAGAACAAAACATGCATGAGAAGAGGAACCCAAGAGTACCTTGTTGTATGCCCCTAGTCACTAACCACCGTTCCTTGAATGAATTCTTGAGGCGACGAACACCTCCCCTAGTCATTCACTTTGTTGTAATAGGTATATTAATCATGTTATGTTTTTCTCAAATGGATGTTCTGTTTTATTTTTCTTTTAGTTGCTTTGTTCTCTTTTTTAGTCGTGAAGTATTTGAAAGAAATCAAGATTATAATCACGTTTGATATCAACTAGATACAATCCAAGGCAACATTGGAATAAATTGGGATTAGACTAAAATAAACATGAGTTGCTTCCACATATTTCCAAATATCTCAAAATCTTTTCAAACCACATTTGATGTGCTGCAAAGGTGAATTGCTTGATCACAACGTGTATCCAAACATGCGCTTAATAGTGCAACAATATTGCCAACCAAGAAATGATTGAAAGGACAACGGTGAAGGCTTTTTCTTTTTTTTTTTCCCTTTTTTTTGTGTAATTCTAAACATTTATTAATGGCCAAATTACCGAGCAAGAGCAAGTCATGGCCTACTTTGCTTATCTCAAACTAGGGTACTCGACCTATACTTTTTTAAGAATTTGATCACTGTAGATCTTTCATGAAAAATATACAAGACGGCTAAATGTAAGGGAAAGCACCCTCTACTTTATCCACTAACACCAAACACCCAAACAGAAGAAAGAAAAAAGAAATGAAAGAATTTCCGTTCTCATGTATACAGTACTGTGTACTGACTACAGACAATTCTGTAAGTACGTTCCTGAGTGGGGAAGTTCTCAAGATGTGATGGAACCAAAACCTCCAGAGAGACGCTCAAGCTGAGACCATAGCAAGCTCCCAAGTGAGAATATATTGCCAGCATCTATGCCCTTCTTGTCCTCTTGTACAGCCATCGTTGTGGAAGACGAGGCTTTTGGGATCCTGTAGGCCGACTTGTGAACAGCAACGATGGATCCCCCAGTCTCTTCTCTCACCAACGCCACTATTTCTGGGTGCACATCCTGACCTGAACAATCCATAACATAGAATGACCCTTCTGCTTTCTCACCTCTTGTTCCGATCTCAACCCTCGATATGGATAATCCATTCTCTCGAAACACACGTGTCACGTCCCTCATTAACCCCGCTCTGTTTTCAGTGCAAATATCTATCCTTAATCCCTGCAAAATACAAACATCCCCTTCTTATCTGTGATTTCGGGTTTTGGAAAACAATAGACGTAAACCCAAATGAAGCATGCAGCATAAATCAATAATTAAATAAATAAAACCTTGATGGTGGGTGTTAAGGGACATACATGCGAGACTCTGCGCTCTATGGCAGATATTAAACACAGAGTAAGCTTTTGCCTCTCGCTTTCTCTAAGCAGGTTTGAACTATCCTTGTGCCTCACAAAATACTCCTGAAATTGACACTAATTGATCAATATCGTCACATCTACAAAAACAATAAGAATCAAATCGAACCCACTTGAGAAACGAACAAATTTAGCAAATCAGTGTACCTGGTCAGCCATGGAGCCGTTTGAGTTAATGGCGGCGTGAAACACCACATAGTTCATGTCGGTGAGTACACAGAGTGTATCGAACAAGAGCTTGGGGCGATCCCTACTCTTCACATTCACCACCCAGTACTCTTTCTCCTCGCACCGTTCGATCCACACATGCGTCCCATCACAGCCCTTCTTGTGTTCTCCGCTGCTCTCGCCGTCACACGCGCGACATCTCTCGTAATCCCGATCGGCGCACATCAACTGGTGGAGCCGCCGCTCCTTATGGGTGCGTCCGGCCGCTGGCGTGGTGACTCTTGCTCTGCTCCTCTCCCCTTTCCCGTCGTGGGCCTCCATCACACTCTCAAGTTGCTGCTCTATGTAGGCCTGACGTTTTGGGTCAGTGATGGGCCCAGATTCAGAAGCGTCCTCCACGTAGATGATGCACGCTGCTCTGTCATTGTGGGTCCAGGCCATTACAGAGGTGACGTTGCAGCCCAATTCTACCAGTACGGCAGATATCTCTGACAGTAGGCCCGGCCCATCTGTCCCGGTGATCTCTAGTGCTGTGTTCTCTACACATGACGTTTCACTTGTCTTGCTGTTATTGACTCGTTTTTCTCTTGAAATTTCTGCCCTTCTACTCGTACACAAAGCCTGGTAAGTTGTAATATAAATAAGTAATAAAATATATATTAAGTACATCAGATCTTTTATAAGTTTTATTTTTCTAGTTCAATATTTAATTTTTGAAATTATACCTCCTGAATGTAAAGCATGAGGCTTTCGTCAATGACTTTGTTTCCGAACTGATCGGTCACGTGGAACACTGCAATCACAAGTCAGAAGAGACCCAGTGGATCGGCTAAAGTCCAAAGAAGGTGATGTTCGTAGCCATGCTAATGCTATATATGGGTAAGTGATTCATGCATAGCTCACAAAGATAATAACGCTAGCATCTTTTAATTATTAAATAATGCAACAAAATTTATATTCTGAATTATCATTTAAAAACAATAAAAATTATGGGAGAATTAATGGAGTTGTACACACTCACCGTCCATAAGCCATCCACCGTCAGAGGAAATGAATGATTTGGAGATAACGAGGTCGAGATCTGTTAACACCTGGACCATTTCCAATAATATTCCATGCTTGTTTGCACTATCAACCTGTTCGTAGGCACACAATTATTCATCAATTTCATGAAATATACAATTCACTGAGTTCTATTGGCATTTCTATAATTGCCAGAATGATCTTAAACCCAGCAATTGCTGTTTCTCTATATGGTTTGCTTTTTGGGGCATTATTTACGGTTTCATTACAGTATTGGATTGCGTCATTTTCATAGAGTAACTCCCAAAGTTGGATTTGGCTTCTAAGAGGAAACCAAAAATGAAACTAAATTGTCCAATTGGAGTACAGCTAGCACATTTGTAGTAACGTTCTATGCACATCCTGATTTTGTAAAGGACAAAACGCTTGTGAAAGCAAGCAAATTGAAGGGCCGAGCCAGCGCAATGTCAGGCTTCCATTTTCTTTTTCTTCTCTTTGTTAATCTATTCCCAGAATTATATATCCTTTATATCAGCTCAAATGGGGAAGTCTCTAGCTACACTAGTTAGATATCTAGAGAATGTAATCTTCATAACACTCAAATGGTTTAACACTTTCACGAACCAGCTAGGGCTCCAATAAAATGTGTGTGGGGAAGTTATGAACAATTAATAATCATCGAGTTGGAAAAATAGAGATATATAATTTGAATCTAACCTTCACCACGGTGCAGTCCCGGCATGAATCATTGTCTATGCACACCCTGCCATAAACAAAAAAGCCCCAAATCGAAGCAAGTTAATTGTGTATACAGTTAAAGCATTTGATGATTTTCTGGCAATAACATCAAACGGGACTAAAACCCAACGAACATAATGAAGATACGAAGGACGCGTGGTATGGTAAAACTGAGACATACCTGGGAGGATGTATTCTTTCTATGAGTGATTGAAGCTCGCGATCGATGTGGGGCTGGTAAATGATCTCCATCTTCACTCAGCTAATTAACAAATTAAGCTTGGATTTTGGTTGGGTGCTGCTGGGTGATTAATTAAAGCGATGAGGAAGTAGCAGAGGATTTTATATATTAAGGCCACGTACGCTGCCGTTGAGAAATCCGAGGAGAGACAGAAATTAAACGCGTTAACTGGAAACCAACTCAAGCAAAGCAGCCACAAGCCAGGCGCGCCACCCTTCTTGTTTTCTAAGCGATGACGCAGACTTCAAAACAATCCCAGATTATTATTATTTAAATATTGCAACTTAATCTGTCGTCCGTCTTACAAAATCCCTCTTACTTCTCAGAACCAACTATTTGCTGTCATATATCTTCAGGTTCCAATGAATTCAAAATCTTCTTAATAATCGTTGGAAGCTTAAAACTATTTTCCTGAGGATGAAAACAGATTATATATATATATATATACATTAATGTAGATATATAAATATGGGATTCAACGATGATGCAGGGCGCAACTACTAACGTATAAATTGATGTATAAGAAATCATATGAATATAAGGATACCTGGGCTGGGAATAAAGATGGTTTTGAGAAGAGACGTAAAATTTGATGGAATAGATAGAGGGGGTTTGAGAAAGCAGTGGAGAGTGGGGCAGATCTGAATTTGCATATAAATATATGCCGAAACAGAAGGTGGGGGAAGAAGGGGTATTAAGTATTAACTATTTATAAATGAGAGAGAGAAGGGTGTATGTGTCAATATTGGAAATGCCAATATAAATAGCACCGTTACAGCTTTCGGAAGCTGCTGCTAGACAGTTCACACAGAGAGAGAGAGAGTTTCGCACTCCAGGCTTGGGCGTGGGAAATTGAGGACGTTTATGGGGTGTGTACAGCTCAGCCTGAATTGCAGGGAGATAAAAGAGGAAGGATGAGGACGTGTATTGACGGGGTTGATCTGAAACTGTTGGGCTAGGTTAGGACTGAGAGAGTTGCCTGAAATGACGCCACGTGTCTATAACTGTCCACGTGGGAGTTGGAGGTGGTGGTGACTAGGGTCGTCTCCGTAGTCAAACTGTGGTGGCTAGCCGCAAAAGCGACGGACACGTGGTGTTGAAGATGCGGCTGGGAATCTGTCACGTGATTAGATCACGCCGTGTTTATGGCTTTGGTCACAAGTTATGGCGTGGAGACGTGGAGGGTCATCCCAATCCCAAGTTCCATGCTGATGCCCTGAGGAGGAGGAGTTTTCTATTCGACGCAGTCATGCTTACGACACATCCTCGGTCCTCCAAGTTGGGGACTTGGGATTAAGACCAACATTAATCCTAGCTCCTGGGAGACATCCCTCTCCGTCGCACGACTCCCCAGTTGCTGACGTGGATCCCTTCTTCTATTCTGGAGTCTGGACCTTTCTTGCGCTTTTTATTTGGCATAAATATTATTTTGTTCCCTTAACTTTGCTTAATCTTTACTTCACTCCCCATAACTCAATTTTGTTCCAATTCTATTCCATTACTTTATCTTAAGTTTCACTTTGGTCTCCTAATTCTGTTTTGTTACAAATTGGTCTCTTAATTTTACCTTAGATTTCAATATGGTATTATAACTTTATATTAGGCATTGATTTGGTTTCTTAATTTTATTTTTTGTTAGGAAATTTTGCAAAAAAATATAGAAGTAAAACATAACAAAAAAAAAAGAGAACACATTTAAATTTATCGTGATTCAATCAATGTGACATATATTCATGGACAGAAAGAAATCTTGTATTCTTTTAAGCAAATCAAAAAAAACATGTATATTAAAATTACATAATCACTCCCAAATCAAAAGAAAATGTAAAATATGCCACTCCATAACTAAAAAAACTCTCGTTTCATAGACTTCCAATTTTTTCTCCTTTCGAGTGGTCATAATTCGATTTACCAAATGATTCAAAGCACTCAACAATTTTGTTCCACTTTAGTCCCTAGACTTTACCTTAGATTTCTATTTAGTCCTTTAATTTTATTTTGTTTTAATCCAGCCCTTTAATTTGCAAAACTCACTCAAATATTTTGTTCTTTTTAACACTACCAAGGTACTTAATTAAAAATCTTTTGTGATTTCTTACTTAACTCTGATAACCTCATCAACTGTTTGTTAAGTGGTATTAAAGAGAATAAAACATTTTAGTAGCCTTTGTAAGTTAAGGGATTAAAGGAAAATTTAAGGCAATTAAAGGACCAAAATGGAACAAAATAAAACTAAGAGATCATAATAAAACTTAAGGTGACTTTAGGGGGCCAAAGTGAAACTATAGGTAAATTTAAAAAGTCAAATTAGAACAAATTAAAAATAAATAAAGTGGCCAAAATGAAAGTCAAGGCAAAGTTGGGGGACCACAACGATATTTCAGCCTTTTTTATTTTAACTTGATCTGCTTGGGCTACTCGGCCCAATCCAAACCAAATTTGAAAGCTTCAGCCTTGGACGAGAGCCCATAAAATAAAAATCCAATGATTGTGAACTGTTTATCTTGTGTGACTGCCAGTGACGTCATTATTATCTTCTCTCCTTTGTCATTGCATGTTGTCACGCGTTCTGCTAGTTCATCGATCTTACCTTTTCTCAATACACAACCAATTCGTGCGATACACGCCATTGAAAAGGAAGAGGGAAAGGGAAGTGCTTTGAATTGAATTGCACACTCCAGGAATGAGGAATCCAACATAATGACAAGTTTCTAGTATCTGTTGTCAATGAAGTGATCCAATTCAGTTCGAGATAAAGATGAAATTATTCTGAAGTTGCTGAGTAATCTCCTGTTTCTGTCCACATGGAATTACCACTGGATCCTTGTACCGGACGTTTTAGGTAATAGGTAGGGTGGGCCCTTGAGCTTGTATAAGAAATAGAAACTTTCAAACCTCGTGACATTGATTTCTGCGGCAAAAGTTGTATCTGAATCTGGACAGATTATTGCGGTACTCTTCAGAGATACGAAGGAGCTTCTCCAATCTAATTAGTAATTCTGATCCACAAACTGCCCATGACTTTTAGCAAACCTGAGTTTCTCGAGTTTTCAGCGTAGAAAAGTATCAGTTATATATTATACGTATACATTATTAAGTTTGCCTATATGACAAGAATTAAATAGTACGATGACTAACAAGAAGGGTGTCTCACAAAGTCAAGCATGCATCAGGGAGACTAGAGGAGACAATCTGACAGACAGCTACATCCCCCACCAACAAACAGGAGAAAATCTATAAAAAATTTCTTATAATGTTCATTATTAAAAATAGAGTATGCCTAAAATAAATTTTTGAAAAATAATCAAATTATTTTTTAAATATTATATATTTATCGTGTCTTAATTAAATAACTATATACTATACACTTTTCATAGTCTGATAAAATTTTCATAAAAGAGTTTTTTTTTCCCAAACAATACTGCTATGATTCATCTGCCTAACTACAAATATCTGTCTAACCAATTTTACTCTTTCCCGTGCAGATTTTAAGGCTTCAGATGTGGAAATTTTTAAAAGAGCCGGTCAACGATAAATCCATGTCTCTAATGAAATCATAATACAATATGGTTTAAATATAACTTAAATGACTAATTTAACTGTGAAGCATACGTTGAAAACTTAATGGTCTTGTTGTATAATTTTTATTTAGAGAGTGTGGACCTAAATTGATTTGGTTGAGTGTGATGAACTTGTATCCGTAATGCTTAAGGCAATTTAATTTAACCCCTTCACACTTTACAACTCACTACATTATTTTTTTACCCAACTTTTGTTTTTCACTTTTAAAAAATAGTGTTGAAACACATAATTCTATTGATTATCAACTTATGTTTATTAAAATCCCCGGTTTTTGTAAGATAAGAATACCCACACTGTGGTATTATATTCCTGAGGTTCTCACGATGGTGTGAGAGAAGATAAAAGTAGACAGACAGGAGTACAATTATTGAAGACTCATGGTATGTGAAGTGAGCCTAGAAACCACATCTACATCAAAAAAAGCATGTCTTTTATTCTGCTGGTTATTTATTCGAGGCTGCTTTATCCATCTTCACATGTCAAACAGCAAAGTTCATAAGTTACACACTCAACTGTCAACAATTCCATCAAAATCTCTCTATTATGTTATCTCCTTTCCGGCCACCCAAGTGGTTGATCTCATTTATATTGGACACTGAATTCAGAGGAGAGTCATAGCTTGCATTTAATCCAAACTCGTGCCTGCCTCTTCAACGTCAATTCTCACGTACTTTTTCCTCTCTCTTGTCTCTCAAAATGGTTTCACAGAGCAGGGTAGCATTTAATCCCCAGTCAGTCATGTAAGCCAAAATTGGCACCAAATTAAGTGAAATCATACAATAACATTCTCATTTGTTTGGACTAACTTATACAGAACACAGAATAAAACAGAGTTGAAGCTCTCCGTAGACGCATTTGAACAAACATAATCAACTTAAACTCCACATAAAATAAAGTATACAATTTCTTGAAGACAGATTCATATTATAAAGGACTCAAAAAAAATTGAGGCCCCAGTATCACAACCTAATGTATACTCTTGAATCTTGATATGGCATGTGCTATGTAGTGTGGGGGAGAAGATATTTCAAGGCTTATGGTTCTGGGTGTAAATATAGTCGAGGTGAGCCACAAGTGTTCTTCTCATCAAGCAATCATCCTCTGAAACACCTTCACAGTTGTCGTCTACGGCCTCAGCATGCTGATGCTCTGCCTCCACACCCTGTGAACAACAAAACAAACCCATGTAAAACCCAAAAGAAAAAAACATAAAAAGTATAGTATCATAATACGTAGTGAATAGCGTCATAATAATAACCAACCATTTGTTGCGTTTTTTCTGAAAATTGCTTGTGGAAAAGTGGTTGAGGGCGAGAGGCGTGAGCCACCATATAACATAGAAACAGAGCAGTAAAGAACAGAGCTGTGAGCTTGGCCATTTTTGTATTTGACAAAGAGTGAGAAGGGATGGGGAGCGTTAAGTCTTGAAGGTGAGGATTGGGGATTGATACAGGGAATTTATAGAGGGAAAAGAAGACAATTTGAGGTGTGAACTTTTATTTAATATTGTAATCAAAGACCCAAAGGGACGCAAAATTAATAAATAAATTAATGGAAAAGGGGAGTATTTTTGGTTCTACACTAGCAATGGGGAATCAATCGAAAGAAAACAAAACGCAACCACAGGAACTGAGCCAAAAACAAACAAGAAAGGAACGGCTTTAGTTATGTATAGGATGATGTCTTGCCTGTCTCCGTTTGTAGTTTTTGAGAGAAACAGAAAAGCGTCTTACATTAACATTTAAGAGACACAAATAGTAGTTTTCTTTTTACTAATAAAGGAATATTTTTCAAAGCACCAATAGTAGAATTCACAGTTTCACACTGATCAAACTGTCTTCCCACGTTTTGAATGTCGTCGTCTTAATTGTCTCTGTTTTCAGTTGATTTTCGGAAACGATTTATTGAACTTCTAGAATATCCTAGATTTCTCAATACTACAAGAATTTAATTACCTCATCACTGTATGAGAGGTTAACGAACTTTTTCTGCTCAAAACTAAACTAAACCAATTAAATAGAATTAAATTGATTAAAAATTGATTAAAATTAAAAAAAATAAATTCAAATCAATTTTTAAAATATAAATTTTAATTAGTTTGATTTAGTTTTGTTAATTCAACCAACTTGATATATTAAAAAAAATTATATTTTGTATACATATAATATTATATTTATATATTTTTATGTCAATAAAATTATTTTTTATATATTTTATAATTAATTTAGTTCCTTTCTTTTATTTAATTTAGTTTTATATATATATATATATATATATATATTATAAAAACTAAAAATTACAAATTAATGTAAACTAATTCTTTTAAAATTATGTCTAAAAATTAAAATTAAATAAGTTTAATTTTTGATAAATCGATTAAATTAGTTTAATTTAATCCATATTTAAAATCGAACCAAACTAAACCTGTGTAAATTTCAATGAATATAATCTAATATTAGAACTGCCGAATAAATCGTTCACTCTATCATTCCACGATAAACCGTATAACTAACTATACATTCTTTATTAAGAAGATTCTATTTTCTTTGAAGTTGGATTTGAGTATATCATTCCGCGATCACGATAATATAATTTATTTTTTTCCAAAGATACATTACGAACCATAGTAATACAAAGTGGTAAGAGAATAAAGGAGAAAATAACGTGGTACTAACTTTTTTAAAAAAAAATTTCGTATACTAACTATTCAAAATTATTTTTCTATATATTAATTTTCTGCTGAATTCGACCTACTCCTGGTCGAATTCAGTGCATATATACAACAAATTCGACCAAGCTTTGGTCGAATTTGTTGTATGATGTATTTTCACATAAAATTTGACCGAGTGTGGGTCGAATTCTATGTGAGATAATTTTTTTTTATAAACCCCACCAAATTCGACCAAGCTCTGTCGAATTTAGTGTGTTAAATTTAATACCCAATTCTCGAGTTACCAACACCATGAATATAATTATTATTAAAATATTGAAACAATTTTTACATCAATTTTTTTAAAACAATATTGATGTTGGAAAAAAAATTTATTTAAACTAAAATTATGTAATAAATAAATTATACATGATTATTTTATTTTTATATAATATTTAATTTCAATAATTATATTAAAAAAGATATATAATAACTTTTAATAATTTGAAAGTTTTATTTTGATTATCTTCTTAGATTTTAAGAATATTCTCAATTTTTATATTTTAAATGAATAAAAAATATGAAAATATATAAATTGTAGTGGAAAAGTAGATATTAAAAAATAAAAAATGCTAATTACAATTGTCATTAATTAAATTTACTATTATTAAAATGAAAAACAATCTAAGGAAATTAATGAACCAACCAATTTTAATTAATGTGAATAATAAATGAATTAATTAGTAAATTATGAAATCATATTTTTTCTAAAAATATTCATGTATATTTTTTATTTTGCTTTATACAAATAATGTTATTTATTTTTGAAAATGAAATTTTATGATGAAAATTTTTTTATATGTGTTAACAATTTATTTATCTATGTATTATATATATATTTTATCATTTATTTGTTGATTATTAAACTAGCCTACATAATTAATTTTTTTATTAAATTAAATTAATGATATATTTTATTTATCCATAAAGATTTTGATTTATTTATTTTAAAACATCTATTTATTATTATAGTTTATAAAATTATAATATTAATAAAATACATGAATTTTTTTATTATGATAATAATGAGATTGGCATTTGTTATTTTATTAAATTAACATATATAATTATTATTAATGTGTAATGGTTTTCATAATAATTTTAATAAAATGTATTTAATTATTGTTAGCAATTTAAAAGATTTAAATTAATATAACTTTTATTTTTGTTGACAATTTTAAGAATATTCATAATTTATATTTTTTTTAAGTTTTATGTAATACTCCGAGGATAAAAAAAATGATAATAAATTTCCTATCATTCTTTTGTCATTGAGCCGAGAAAGAGAGTATAGCAGAAACCTTCCCCCATATCCGACAAAGAGAAAGAGATAGTTTTGGACCCTTCTCCCATTTCTTTTCTCGTAAACCTCTCCATAATTATCTGTTCCCATTATCTGTACCGTGGGTAGCCCTTCTCTGTCTCTCTTTACCCTTTTAGAACACGACAAGTAACAGCTTCGCATTCTCTTTACCCACAACGAACCCTAGAGGTTTTCACTCTATAGACTCCAGAAGCGCCTTCCTCTCTCAATCTTTATCACGGCTTCCTACAATGACTGCTTCTGCTTCTCCCAATTCGTCCTTGGCCTTGGCCACTTCGCTAGTTAGAAGGGAACTCTTCACTGTTGGCTCTGCTATGTCTTCTCGCTACCTGGCCACTTTAACTGCTTCTTCGACCAATTGTTGCATCTGTAGGTGTGTAATCGGCAACAGAAAGCAATCTAGAGGATGGGTTGTGCTTAAAGGTGGAAGACACGGGGGAAACAAAGTATTTCCTGCAAAATCTGCCCTTCACTCTGATTCCAGGTTGCGTGTGGTCTTTGAGTGAAGAAGTGGAAGTTTCTTCTTCTAATCAGAATCTTTAGGGTTAGAATTGAGATTATGGCTGAAAAGAAAAACAAAAAGAGGAAGGTCGATGATGAGATGGAGAACCCGAGTGAGGAAAACAGAACATAGCAGAAATGATGACGAAGAAGAAAAAATCAGTCATCCAGGAGTTGGATTCTGTTCGATTCTACGGGCCAAGGTTCCATTCTCGATGTCGACAAGTATGCTATCGTGCATCGAGTTCAGATTCACGCCCGCAATCTTTGAATTCTCGATCCTCTGTTTTCCTACCCGTCAACGATATTGGGTCGAGAAACAAAAAAAAAAAAGCTATTGTTCTTAATTGGAGCATATCAAAGCAATTATCACTGCTGACGAGGTCCTTATTCTGGATTAGATTTTTCGAAAATTGATAATCGCGTACTCTTTTCCTTCCTTCTTATATTGTGTTTGGGATTAAGGGCAAGGGGGATACTTGGTCCGACTACATCTTCGATGCCCTTCCTTACTTACAATGTTGACGAGCTTGGTTTATTCTCAATGGTATGTGGCAGTTTCATTTGCTCGGTATGTCTAAAGCAGATAAGCACGCAAGCAAGGACTAAATTTCTGGAGATGTATGTCGTTGAGAAGCCTTCTTCTCAAAGTAGGATAAAGCAAACGGATATTCCTTTCTTACATTATTCCAAACCAGTATCTTTAGCAGGGATGAATGTGCTTGTAATCCTGTACATGTTTTGCTATTTCGTTGAATCAGAAGTCAGACAGTGGGTGGTTTGAAACCCTTCTGAATATCCATGTTTAGAAGGGATAATATTTCTTCAATTATACAGACTTTAGATAAAGTTTACAACTTGGATTGGCTCAGTAGTACTTCCAAGAATGAGTGCTCTGCAGCAGTTGGCTTAAAGTGGATGCTTAATCAGGCCTTTGATGAGTTCCTTGGCATTTATCCTCTGATTTGAGGTGTAGAATTTTAGCTCGGAATCGAGGTGAGAGATCCTACCTTACCTTGTTTGCTTATTTAATGTATATATTAAAAGTATACTCTATATACAGAGGTGACATGAAATTCATGCATTTATGATATACAATGAAATGTGTAAATATAATTATGTTGTGAACTTTTCCTGAAATGGAATGCATATGGTTGCCTATGGTTGTGTAATGTGATTGTGTTTGATTTCGAAAGAAATGGAAGTGGAGTTTATGGGATCCCCTGGGATGAAACAGGGGTGGAATGAAATCACTATGTCCATGTGATATTGAATATGACATTCGTCCTTTTAAAGACAGGGTGAAATAAGGTTGGATTACAGATTTGTCCCGAGGGCATGGGTGAAATAAGGGAGGATGCGGCAGGGGCCGTGGGGCAATGGCCACTTATTGTGGACGGGACCCGAAAAATGTCTGGGAACTTGATTTGAAATTGTGTAAATTGTTTGAATTGTTTGAAATGTGATTTGGCTTGATATTAAATATCTTGTACACCAAAACTTAGAGGATTATACCGTTAGATCAATTATATATATCTGTATGTATATATGTATACCTATATTGTGTGTGAATTTGGTAGGATTCTCTCAAGTAGAAGCTGTTTTCAGTTTCAGGTATGGAGAACTTCCTAATTCGATGACGTTCACGCCAAGATTATTTTTTTTTATTTGTTTAGGATAAAAGTTTAATGTTTAGTACTTATTTTAATGTATAAATCTAGAAAAGCTCTGTAATCGGGTAGGTTTGTTCAGCGACATAATGTGTATAATTGTAACGTGTATGAGAAACTCAGTATAGCCATAATTTCTTAATTTTTTTTTTGTGAGAAGAGAAAGATAGGCTTACGGAGGTGAGGTGAAATTCACTTTCCGTGCCGGTCACGTGCTCAGATTTTGGGACGTGACATTTTAATGAATCAATATGTAACTATATTAATACCAATTTTTGTTTAATTTTTTATTTTTTTATTTTTATTATAGTTTGTAATTTTGTATAGATGTATACATATAATACAAAGTAAATATATAAATCTTTTAATTATATATTTTAATTTTGTTTGTTAAATATTTTTTTAAAAAATATTTTTCTGTTTACCCTAAGTCACATACGACAAAATAATAGTCTAACAATTTGGAATGAGAATTTTTTTAAAATCTCAATTGATAATATAATCGTACAAATAAAATATTATTTAATCTGATTGGTCTGATAAGACAGGACGAGATGGACATGTTGATCAATTATGTCTGGTTTATCTGCAGATTTCGCATCGTGAAGGTTCCCTATGTTGTCTATAATCAATTGAACTATTTATGCGCATTGAGTTTGGGTGTCTTTGTTTTCGAAGCATTTCAGGGTGAGGCTGCACCTTCTGTCCATTATAGACTAGCTAATCTTCGTGACTTCCGATAGGATAAAATTTTTTCTGATATGCTTTCAATATAGTTTCCAATCGGAAAACATTGTTAACTAGTCGATTGTAGTCAAAGCTCCACTTTAAACATGCCGTTATTGCATGTTGACATGGAAAGTGCAGAGTTTTAAATTATCCACAATAGCACTTTCCGACACTAATATTGTAATATCCCAAGAATTTATATGAATATTTAAAGTCTAATTTGAAGTTTAGTGAAAAATTTAATTACGTGGAAAATTTGCTTTTTGAATTAGTGAAGAAAATGAGGGAATAGAAATTTTAATTTTTAATTTAGGAAATTTTTACAAATTCTCAAGGACTAAAGTGAAAAGAAAAGAAAGTATAGAGGACTTTTGAGAAATGACCAAATAGGAACCCGAGAAGAAGAATAGAGCTTATGGGAATGAATTATGAGTCCGGTACCGAAAGGATGATAGATTTGGGGTTAAAGTGGAGTTTGAGATATTGAGAGGCACTAAAGTGAAATAAGGAAATCTGTGGGGCACCTAGGATTTAGAAACACCTGAGGTGAGATTTTATGAATTTGCTTTTGCTAGTCTTGATTGAGGGTCAATTGCAGAGCAAGTGATAATTTCACCACGGGCCAGTATATAGGTGGCCTCACCTATTTTTTATTCATTTTTCTCCTTTCCTCTCTCTCTCTTCACTTTCTCTCCTCTCTTTCTCTCTTCCTTCTCTCTAATTTCTCTCTCTACACTCCAACTCTACAACCGGGCTTTGGAGGGTGGATCTCGGGCTACGGGGCGAGCCTCTAGGAGCCAAGCAACGTAGGGAAAGCAAGGAATCGAGATAGAAATTTCTATTTCTTAACCTTTTCCCTATTTTCTAGTTTTAAGAGTGTTTGAGGTAAAATCGAGATTTCGGCTTCGTTTCTCGATTAAAATTGGTATTTTGGTGTCTAAATGCTCCTTAGACATTAAGGGTGAGATCCCATGGAAGAAATCATGAAAAACGGTGAAGATTTGGCCAGATTTGGGCCAAAATCGAGAGAAATCGTGAAGGGGTCGCGATCGTGGCGCCAAGGTGAGATGGGAAGAAGAAGGAATTGGCGCCCACGCGCCAGGTGTGCCGGGAAACCTTAGCTTATTTTAAATCGGTCATAACTTCTTCATCCGAACTCCGTTTTGGGCAAACTTTATATCGTTGGAAAGCTCTTTAATTCTAGTTTCCAATTGTATAAGTTTCATTTGAATATTCATTACCGGTTAGGAGTTATGACTTAAGATGTGAGTAAAGGTCGAGAGTAGTGGTAGAAAATTTTTCTATTTCGTAACCCTGATGGTTTTTGTCTGGTTACAATAGGAATGGTCAAAGTGCAAAGTGGGAGTGCCGAGAGCGTGAAATCCAGGTGAGTGGGTTTATATTTGCTATGATTAAATATCTGTTATTGACTTTTTGCATCATAGTGAAAATATGTTGTATATCCAAGTTTGAAGAGGATGATGTGGAACGATGAGGCATAAACAATTGTGGAACGTGTCTGGTAATGTATAAAATGATATTTTCTTATTTTCCCATGAATAGAGGTTATATGATGGATTGTGAATGGTATGTGAATTGAGTTGAATAATTGTTCTATATTATGGGTTATGTTGTATACATGCTATGTTGCTGGAACCATATTGATTATGTTGTGACTTGAATTGTAAATGACTGAGTTGTGTATGTGGCTCAAGATTATGATTGAGGATATTTTTATATGTGATTGTGATTGTGTTTGACTGGAAAGGAAAGGCATGGTGGTGCATCCCATGGAGAAATTTATGTGAAGTTATAAGGGTGGAGATTATAAACGGAGCGATAAGGGTGGATGCAGCGGGGGCCACGGGCAACGATCCAGAGGTATTCTGGACGACCCGGTTGGTATGGAAAATGTGTGTGAAATTGATTTTACCGATTGCTGTTGTGAATTTTGAATTATGTTGAAATATATTTGATTTACTTGGATATTGTTGTGAGGTATTATAAATAATATTATATTATATGATGATCGATTTACGTATGATTGCTGCATGTTATCATTATGATGCATGATATTTTTTTGTCATAGTGTTGTGTTATCTACTCACTGGGCACGTGGTTTGCTCATACCCTTCTTATTGATATTTTTTTTTCAGAGTTGACAGCTGAAGGTAAATATCGGAATAAGGAATTATGGATCCTTAGTCCATGATTTCCTTTTCATTTGTTCAGGATAAAGGTATAATAGTTAAGTCTTATTCTAAGTTGTATAAATGTAGAAATCTCTGTAATCGGGTAGGTTCATTCAGTGATGTAATGTGAGTAATTGTAGTATGTATAGAGAACTCGTTTTGGTTGCATGAAAAAGAATTGTATGATTTTTAAGAGAAAGATAGGCTTACGGAGGTGAAATGAAATTCACTTTCCGTGTCGGTTACGTGCTCAAATTTTGGGACGTGACAAGTTAGTATCAGAGCTTTGGGATTAGGTCTCCTACCGATTACAGAGTAAGGTAACCTTAGTGGGATCTCCTCTATCGTGGTGAACCCGGGCACGACTATAGAGAGATGGCTCCACTGAAGGTCCTGTAGGATGTTTTCATTTCCTTTTCCTCCAAGACTTGTCTTTTCTTATGAATTATGTTTTTAGCTTTAGTTTTAGACAGATATGGCTATACTTTTGAACTCGGTAAAGGAAAGGTTATTATTTATTTTGATTCCGTTGCTGTCGGATCAAATTGTATGTATGGGGCTTTATATGTTAAGTTCATGATTGATTTTGTGTGACTGATTTCTTTTATCTTTCTTAATTTTATTATTACTATTTTTGGAGTACCATCCCATAAAAGAAACCACTGGCATTAAAAGCAGAAGGATTATATTGCAAAAAAAAATTACTCATGCATGAGTAATCTAAAAGCGAGGTGGTCTCGGATTAGGAGGGTTGTACTGTATCATCACCCCTCGACCATTCCTTGGAGCGAGAGACAGAGCAATGTCGCGGAGGGTAGTGTAAATCCCATTCATACAATCAACACTTCTTTGTTGTTGATTGCAGAAGCACTGGGTAGACCAATAGAAGAACCTATCTATTCTTGAAGTCATTTCTGCATGATTGTGTTTAGTTGACTTCTCCAGGTCTCCTATCATCTTTTTCAGATTTTTGACCTCCTGCTCTAGACAGGCGATTTTGTCCTCCGAGGTATGGCCCGTGCTAGTCTCCTCAGCTTCCTCGATCTTCTTCATTTTCTTCTCCTTCTGCTTCTCTGGAGACCCCTCAAAAGGTCTTTTGCCCTTGTCTTTGCCCAAACTTAAGTTTAAGTCGAGCTCTTCTCTCTTGGCATCCACTGTGAGATCAATGTACTTCCTTGTGGCCATGATTTGGAAAAATTTAGAAATTTATGTGGGAGTATGAGAAGAGAGGAATGCTGGGAAGTTGTAGGCTCAGAGATGATTACTCTTTGTGGTGTGGTAACTGAGAACGTTGAGACAGTTTTTATAGAGGAAAATTTTGAACTTAGAGACAAATAAAATATCTCTTCGCCGCACCCTACACGCTTAACCTATGGATTTCTGCAAGCTGGAAGCTAGAAGTCTAGGGTAGGCATGCACACCAACAACGCGTCGCATTAATGGAAAAACCACGAAAGTCAATATTCGGTGGATTTGCGGCCGATTTACACTTGGTTTTTCCATTTCTCTCGTTGGCATTTTCTGAAATTGAAAGAAGTCGACAATGTAGCCATTAAAGATTGCCTTGGATGTTTTTATGATAAACTAAAATATATTTCTATGCTTTCTTGTATTGTTCTTGAAAGCCTTCAGTTGAGTATAATATGCATGATTGATTGAATTATACTGTGATTATATGTATCTAAATACATATGATATGTATGTATGTTATTCATGCATAGAGAGTAAAGGCTATTTGTTATGGCCAGTAATAATATGTAATGATTCTACATATATTCTGAGAATGAGAAGTCTGAAATTTAAAAGAACTTGAATAGATGAAAATATATAGATAATGATGTATTTCCATGTTTATACATATATGCTCGTAGAGGCAAGTGAAAGGTAAAAAAAAATTTCTCACTTTATGGAACGCTTGATGTGTAAATGTGAGAAATTTTTATTTTAATATGTATGTTTGAAAATGTGTAAGCTGAGGGCAAAGCCACGGATTAGAAACCTAGATAAGGCTAGTATGAAGCTACCCGTTCATGGAGTAATATCTCGATTTAGGATTATTGGATAAGACAAATACAGAGTTAAGAAGTCATAAATTGAAGCGGCGATTAGTTTAATAATTTGAGCAAGAGTCAAAAGTTAGCCGAAATTTTTGAGTAAATCTTTTGTATTAGATTATATTTTGTTATTTTCTGGCATGCTTATCAGAGACCGTTGGCATTGCGTCGGATGAGGTCTGTAGGCCATCTTTAGAGTATGATGTAAAGGTTTTGTAGCCCTAAATTTCGTCTATATATAATGGATGCCCCATTACGCTGCTCACTACACTAAGAGTTTCTATCTATAAGCTTTCTAGCATCAAACTTCTCCTTCTGTACAACCTTTATAGCTCAGAAAGATATGGCCGGCAATAAATCTTTCAATTTAAACTTTGAGGCTGGCAAGGTAGAGCTAGATCTAAATCTTAGCCTGGAGAATTATAAGAATAAGAGATCCATGGAAGAGTCACCAGAGGCTAAGAAAAGAAAAAGGGATGTAGTAGAGTTAGAGGATGTTAGCACAGCAACATCTTCTAATAATGAGCTTGCGCTTATGAGACAAAAGATGGAGGACTTGGAAAGATTGATAAACCGCCACTTTGAGGAACAGGGGAGATCGATAAATCGTCTCTTTACAGAACAGGAGAAGCTTTTGAACCGTCATTTTAGGGAATTGGCGAATAGAGTTGATAGACATTCGATGTTTGCAACTCAAAATTTTCGTGACCAACAAGCGAGATGTATTGACTGTATGAATGGAGTGACTTCTGCACTTCGCCAAATTTCCCAAACGTTTCCTCCTGAAACTCTTTCTAGGCTGCAACGATTAACTTCCTCCTTAAGGTCTGAAGCACCTTCTTCTTCTAGACCTGGAGCATCTTCTGCATTTCAAAAGCCTCCTCGTTCTTAATTTATCCTTTCTTTTGTTTGTACCTAAAGCTGATGTTTGATCTAATGTTTACGTATTAAAATTATCTGTTTTGTAAATCAAGTTCAGCTTGTTGCCTGTAACTTATGTATTAGAAATAAAAATTTTCATATTTGATTTTTTTTTTGTTGAAGTAATTCTTTTACTGAAGAAACTTGAGAAATAAAAATATGTTGAACTTGTTATATTTTGTACTTGATTGTAAAAATTCTAAGAGAGAGAATGAGATATAGATAAAATATCTGCATTTGTTTCAATCTTGAGGTAAGTTTTGAATTCGGAGGACCGAATTCTTTTAAGGGGGGAATAATGTAATATCCCAAGAATTTATATGAATATTTAAAGTCTAATTTGAAGTTTAGTGAAAAATTTAATTACGTGAAAAATTTGCTTTTTGAATTAGTGAAGAAAATGAGGGAATAGAAATTTTAATTTTTAATTTAGGAAATTTTTACAAATTCTCAAGGACTAAAGTGAAAAGAAAAGAAAGTATAGAGGACTTTTGAGAAATGACCAAATAGGAACCCGAGAAGAAGAATAGAGCTTATGGGAATGAATTATGAGTCCGGTACCGAAAGGATGATAGATTTGGGGTTAAAGTGGAGTTTGAGATATTGAGAGGGACTAAAGTGAAATAAGGAAATCTGTGGGGCACCTAGGATTTAAAAACACCTGAGGTGAGATTTTATGAATTTGCTTTTGCTAGTCTTGACTGAGGGTCAATTGCAGAGCAAGTGATAATTTCACTCCGGGCGAGTATATAGGTGGCCTCACCTATTTTTTATTCATTTTTCTCCTTTCCTCTCTCTCTCTTCACTTTCTCTCCTCTCTTTCTCTCTTCCTTCTCTCTAATTTCTCTCTCTACACTCCAACTCTACAACCGGGCTTTGGAGGGTGGATCTCGGGCTACGGGGCGAGCCTCTAGGAACCAAGCAACGTAGGGAAAGCAAGGAATCGAGGTAGAAATTTCTATTTCTTAAGTTTTTCCCTATTTTCTAGTTTTAAGAGTGTTTGAGGTAAATTCGAGATTGCGGCTTCGTTTTTTGATTAAAATTGGTGATTTTGGTGTCTAAATGCTCCTTAGACATTAAGGGTGAGATCCCATGGAAGAAATCATGAAAAACGGTGAAGATTTGGCCAGATTTGGGCCAAAATCGAGAGAAATCGCGAAGGGGTCGCGATCGTGCCGCCCACATGGCGCCTAGGCGCCAAGGTGAGATGGGAAGAAGAAGGAATTGGCGCCCAAGCGCCAGGTGTGCCGGGAAACCTTAGCTTATTTTAAATCGGTCATAACTTCTTCATCCGAACTCCGTTTTGGGCAAACTTTATATCGTTGGAAAGCTCTTTAAGTCTAGTTTCCAATGGTATAAGTTTCATTTGAATATTCATTACCAATTAGGAGTTATGACTTAAGATGTGAGTAAAGGTCGAGAGTAGTGGTAGAAAATTTCTCTATTTCGTAACCCTGATGGTTTTTATCTGGTTACAATAGGAATGGTCAAAGTGCAAAGTGGGAGTGCCGAGAGCGTGAAATCCAGGTGAGTGTGTTAATATTTACTATGATTAAATATCTGTTATTGACTTTTTGCATTATAGTGGAAATATGTTGTATATCCAAGTTTAAAGAAGATGATGTGGAACGATGAGGCATAAACAATTGTGGAACGTGTCTGGTAATGTATAAAATGATATTTTCTTATTTTCCCATGAATAGAGGTTATATGATGGATTGTGAATGGTATGTGAATTGAGTTGAATAATTGTTCTATATTATGGGTTATGTTGTATACATGCTATGTTGTTGGAACCATATTGATTATGTTGTGACTTGAATTGTAAATGACTGAGTTGTGTATGTGGCTCAAGATTATGATTGAGGATATTTTTATATGTGATTGTGATTGTGTTTGACTGGAAAGGAAAGGCATGGTGGTGCACCCCATGGAGAAATTTATGTGAAGTTATAAGGGTGGAGATTATAAACGGAGCGATAAGGGTGGATGCGGCGGGGGCCGCAAGCAACGATCCAGAGGTATTTTGGACGACCCGTTTGGTACGGAAAATGTGTGTGAAATTGATTTTACCGATTGCTGTTGTGAATTTTGAATTATGTTGAAATGTATTTGATTTACTTGGATATTGTTGTGAGGTATTATGAATAATATTATATTATATGATGATCGATTTACGTATGATTGCTGCATGTTATCATTATGATGCATGATATTTTTTTGTCATAGTGTTGTGTTATCTACTCACTGGGCACGTGGTTTGCTCATACCCCTCTTATTGATATTTTTTTTCAGAGTTGACAGCTGAAGGTAAATATCATAATAAGGAATTATGGATCCTTAGTCCATGATTTTCTTTTCATTTGTTCAGGATAAAGGTATAATAGTTAAGTCTTATTCTAAGTTGTATAAATGTAGAAATCTCTGTAATCGGGTAGGTTCATTCAGTGATGTAATGTGAGTAATTGTAGTATGTATAGAGAACTCGTTTTGGTTGCATGAAAAAGAATTGTATGATTTTTAAGAGAAAGATAGGCTTACGGAGGTGAAATGAAATTCACTTTCCATGTCGGTCACGTGCTCAAATTTTGGGACGTAACAAAGATCCAGCTTGCAAGTACGCCTAAACTGTCCGTTTAGTTCATCAAATGGTTCTTCCACTTCAAATAAAGACCTCTGTGGATTGAAACCAATCACTACAGACCTTCTTGTGCGTTCACGATTTATTTACAAATCTTTTATCACAATCTCTGAGAAGTCAGTGTTTTAAGCTGAAATCTGTGCCTGTATGGTCGTAGCTCGTGTTGTAAAATATTCTACTAATTTATACATGGTTGCTTTTACCAATCCGAGTACAGGCAAATGCAGCATTCTGAGGAAGACGCCATTCATGCATTCAATAAGATTTGTAATCATTTGACCCCACCAGAGACCTTCTGTGTCGTACGCATGAGACCATTGTTCCAGTGGTATATCTGCTATATAGTCTACGCCTGTGTCACACCAGATTCGTATAGTTACTAGTTCTGTATCCACCCGATAGCGCTCAAAATAGTATCCTATCCATATACACAGTTTCAGTTGAGAAACTAACTATACTATTAGTTAAAAAAAAAAAGAGCAAACCTATGTTAATAAACTTTTCTCGTAAGTATTTGTTGTGCGTTTCTTTTTGACGTTGTCATCCAAATGAGGAATGCAGAACTTCCAATGAGCATATGGTGGTTTCCACCCAGTTTCTGCATCTTCCAACGCCGTCGTCGCACCCTTTCCTCTATCTGTGATAATGCAAAGATCTCGTCGATTCTTATTCACGTGTGTTTTCAAGTGTGACAAGAAAAACTGATACACCTCTTTGGTCTCACCCTCGACCAATGCAAATGCAGTGGGAACTATCTTTCTGTCCTCATCTTGTGACACAGCTATTATCAATTGTCCCGTATACTTTCCATATAAATATGTTGTATCTATTTGCACTATAGGCTTTAGATGGACGAAAGCATTAATGCATGGTTTGAAGGTCCAAAAAAGACGACGAAAATAGACCTTTCCATTTTGGTTACGTGTTGGTGGGTGAGTGTCCAACTCATAGACAGTGCCAGGGTTAAAATGACGGAAAGCGTTTAACCACCATGGTAACAAATTGTAAGACCGTTTCTAACCTCCGAAAATAGATGACAAAGCCTTGTATTTTGCAGGCCAAGCCTTCTTGTATGATACAGTATACCCAAATATGTTCCTTATTATAGTTATTATCTGGCTAATCGCCAGATCACCCTTTTCAGAGACCAAAGGAGTAATACAAGAGGCTATCAGATCAGAGTCTAGCTTTTCATGATCTTAAGACATTATAGCCAACAGACACGTATGGTCTCCATTGTACTTGGTGATGCTATATGGGTGTGCAGGTGATTTTTTCACTGCTCTGACCCTCCACTCGCAGCCATTTTCATAATTTGGGCACCTGTAATCTTCGATCCCACACTTTGACAGTGTTACTCGAAACGTCTAGTGTGTTCGAACAACGTAGAGCTTCACTGCCGATCTTAAACTAAGGATATCTATAAACCGCCTATCCTTATACAGCTCATGTTGAATATTAAGAGGGGCCAACTCATTGGTATGCCAAGTGTCGTCGTTTCTCATTCAATCAACGTCAACATAATGGAAAAAAGTTGATGATGTGTTCGTCATGAGAGCCATGTCAGACAATGTAATTACGTCTGCATCGTCATCATCGTCGCCATCGCTGTGATTGTCAAAATTTTCTAGATCATAGTCGGGATCACTTAACTCGTCTGATATGTTATCTTCTAACCCCATGTCATACACAGCAGATAGTAAAAGTGGTTGGTCTGATAAACTTGGCTGTGAGTAATACTGGGGGATTGAGAGAGTAGTTGGATAACATAGTTGATAGTGTAGACCTTGCTGTACTTGAGACAACAAGTCTAGATTTGTCATATAGGTTGATATGTCAGTGCTCATATCTATTTGCACTATATTGAGCTCCACTAATAATTCCATCATCGCCTGATCTTGAAAGTGATCGAGGTGTGTAATCACTGCAGCTTGAAGTTAATAATCATTTTCCATTTTCACCTTTCGATAGCGAAGTGGCGACAATTTCACAGGACATCGGTACCAAACCTTAGTCACAGCTTGGTTATAGAGTAAGCTACACTGAACACGTAGACAGTCTTTGAACTCATCCATAGTAATTCCTTCAGACAACCGCATCATTGTCATATTTTCATACATAAAGTGTCACTCTCGTCTGAGACAGTAATTTCTCTGTGTAGATGTACATACGCAGTAATCTGCCTACTCATTCTGTTTGGATAGAGAAGAATAATGGGGAAGAAGTTTTTTGTTATCTGAGAGCAATGAATTTGAAGACAAAGGGATTGCGCACTGAGCATCACATACTTCATTAGCTATATATAGAGAAGAAATTGAATCTTCAATTCAATCTTTTGGTTGTGAGATATTAATAAACTTGATGCGACAATAAATGTAAAAAATTATTACTGATATGACTTTACACTAAATAATTACAATAGATAGGATTGCTTGTTGAAAAATCATTACTGATAGTCAATTTGAAAAGATATGACACTGAATAATTTTCGCGCATACTGTTCAGAGCACCAATTTCTTCTGACACATCGACTTCAAATTCAGTCCTGTGAAGGGTAGGGGGAATGTTTTGGAGGTCAAATTCGACCATTAAAAGGTCGAATTGTTGCCTCTGCCAAATTAGACTAACTGATCGAATTTGAGCCTATTATTAAGCCCAAATTCAACCAACAGATGGTTGAATTTGAGCCTCATAATATGAGGCCCAAATTGGACCACTAATTGGTCGAATTTAGCCTCATAATATTGAGGCCAATTCGACCGTTGAACAATCGAATTGCAGGATTCCACCTATAATTTAACCGTTCAACTGTCGAATATCCAGTTGCCAAGTGGTAACCGACCTTCCCCCCAAAAGGGCCCCCTCTAAAGGCCCCCCTACCCCACCACCCCCTATATGTACCCTATTCTATCACAATCCACCCACACTCCTTCTATCACATATCCACACACACTCCCTTCTATTATTTTTTTTATCTTGAATATGGCAGATCAAATTATAGCACCTGGACTAGTCAAACGAGATCTATTATATCTCCAAGATCAACATATATCTGAATAAACATGTAATGAGAACCTAGTAAATCATATTGTTATTATTTTGCCTATTTTATTTTCTATGATTAATTTGTTGTTATTATTTTTATTTCATATGATTAATTTGTTGTTATTATTTTTATTTCATATGATTATTTTGTTGTTATTATTTTTATTTCATATGATTAATTTGTTGTTATTATTTTTTTTGTTTTCTATACAGCCTGATAGACTATTAAAAGTTCGTCGACACACTAGTCAATTAGTGATTCTAGCGGACCCCCACCTCGTGCCATATTTGCAGCAAGTTGGATTTCACAGAATGTCGAGAATTGGATTCTTTATATACGACCAAGCATTAGTCACAGCGCTAGTAAAAATATGGCGTCCAGAGACGCACACATTCCATCTAACACAGGGAGAGTGCACTATCACATTACAAGATGTGGCATTACTATTTGGACTCCCTTGCAGTGGACGTGCTGTTGTAGAAGATTCTGTCCTCTCTTGGGATATGGTATATCTTGTACTGTTGGGAGTTATCCCGCCTGAGGATAAATTGAATGGCCAAAGATTATGTATGACGTGGCTTCAAGAACAGTTCTTCGAGTTGCTGGAGAATGCGAATGAAGCCACAATTGAACAACACGCACGAGCTTACATTTTGCTCATGATCGGTGGCTATCTGATGCCAGACAAATCTGGCATGAACGTATACTTAATGTACTTCCTACTGTTGCAAGACTTTGAGAAATGCGGGAAGTACAGTTGGGGCTCGGCTGTATTAGCCTACCTATATAGTGAATTATGTAAGGCAACACATCCTACTGCACATTAAATCAGTGGGTGTATTCATTTATTGCATGTGTGGACATTTGAACGATTTCCACCACTAAGGCCGCAAGTACCAACTCAACCTAATGATGATGAAGAACATGAAGAACATCCGTGGCCCCCTCCAATAGTATACAAGTATGTCATATGCTAGTATTAATTTATTTAGATCTTTTTTTTTAATTCAAAATTTACATCATTTTATATTTAGATGATAATTTGTCTAAATTGAAAATTGAAATTAAGATTTCATTTTAATAAGTGGAATAGATCTTCCTTATACCAAGCCCCCGTTACTCGTGCTCTAGATCGATACAGGCGATTGTTAGACCATATGATCGATGATGAGGTATTACCATTTATTTTATTTTTAAATTGATAACAATTTGTTTTCTATTAGTGGATGTGATGCTCATTTTTGACAATATTAGGTTATTTGGCTCCCATATGCATGTCAAACAATCCCAGAATATTGCCAAATTGACCCTGACGTCTGGTGTGCCTCGGTTCCCATTCTAAATTTCCACATAATAGAATGACACAATCCCGATCGAGTCATGTGTCAATTTGGGATGGAGCATGATAAGTCCTTTATTTTGGTTATTTTCCTATGATTTTATTGGGTTTTTTCTTTCCCTTACTCCTATTTTGCTTTCCTTTTTGTACTCTTTATCTCAGTTATTTCATTTTATTTATTTTTTATGGTTCTCCTTGTTTTTTCCCTTTTTATTCCCTTTTTCCCTACATTTTGGAGTAATCTTTGTGTATTTCCTTGTAGGTGCATAATTTGGAATGATACAAGTTGGGGAGCTGAAGAAACCTGAAAGCAAAGTGTAGAATTGAAGGCTGGCGCCTAGGAGCCACGCATGGTGCCTAAGGCGCCATGACATGAACTCTCGGCCTGACTATTTAGGCGCTAGCCCCCAAACTCTCTGTCTCAAGATTAAAGGTGGCACGCCAGGTGCCACATAAGGCGCCTAGGCACCAATCCGCATTGTTTCAAGTTATTTTCTAAATGGCGCCTAGGCGCTGTGATCCTGACCTGTTCGTGACTCAGCTTATAAATTGGATTTCTGAAGCATTTTTGGAGATCTTTGGCTGGAAGAAGAAGAGCTCTGCTAGGGCACAATTGGAGGAAAAGGGAAACCTCTTTTTCATTGAGTTTGATGCTAATTTCTTTCTCTCCTTCCTATTGTATCATGTTTATTTATGTATTTGTGATGTTTTTCTCTCCTCCCACCATGTGTAACTAAGTCTCTAGGGTTAGGGGATTGATGTAATTGATTCCTATGAAGCTTTGTTATTGAATGCTTTAATATAATTGAAATTTCAATTATTGTAGTAGACTTTACGCTTTTTATTACTCTTGGATGCTTAGCTACCATCTTCAATGAACCTAAGGTTTATATTAATGCTAGACATAGCTTGATATAGACTTGTTTTTGTAATTTCTACCGTAGTTCGAGTTAGTCTAAACATAGATAACCTTAATTGCATGATTTTCATGAGTTCTTAAGCTTAAACTCTAAATCAATTAATTTGACTAACACATTAGCTAATTAATTGAGTGAAGAAGATTTGTTCACCAAGACACTGGGTTCAAATATTTGTGTGAACTTAATCAACATTAAGAGGAATTTGCAAGTATATCCAAGCATTCTCTAATGACTCAAAGATTAGTTTGTCTATGAATTAATCGGATTAGGGGTTAAGTGAAATCAATCCCCTACACCTGCTTAGTGATCATATAGTTTTTCGTTGTGCTAGTTTATTCATTGTCTTAATTTAGTTCACTTTAGTTAAAATTAGGCTCATCCACTCAATCTTTTCCATTGTCCAAATATAACTTAGGCTAGTGAAATTGGTAATTGTTAAAGTTAACCTCTGAGCACGATAACTTTTTCTCTCACTTCACTACTTGTGCGACCCGATACACTTGTCGCGAAATAACGCATCAGAGCAACCAATCCCGATTCCACTGATAAACTTAGGGGATTGGCATCTTAAAAAGTTAACTAGGAAGACTGATACTAACTGGAAGGTGGAGCATGCTGACTTCATCCAGGAGTGGGACCAGTGGCGAGATC
The DNA here is from genome assembly GCA_037074585.1 of Biancaea sappan. NCBI lineage: Eukaryota > Viridiplantae > Streptophyta > Magnoliopsida > Fabales > Fabaceae > Biancaea > Biancaea sappan. The sequence goes on along the minus strand of CM073500.1, from coordinate 32,608,859 downwards.
AAGTACACGTTGCTCCTATAACACTATTAGACTAGACACTGAGACCATACTCACGATACATGCAGTGGTATTACCTTCACACAAGGCGATAGATTCGTGCTTCTAACGCTTGCGATGGATACGTGGTAAAATATAATTTAAATTATTTGTCATTTATTTTAATTAATATTACTTGAAAAATAATTTTGTTTATTGTGTTGATTGCAGGCTACTCTAGTAAGAGCAATGCGCATGCACGGTCTCCAAGAACCAACGATTCCTTCGGATTATGTGGTATCGACTAGTGACAAGATCTTACAAGCTCTTGGAAAATGTAACACCATAGAACACCCAACTCTAGTTGTACAAGACATACCGCAGCCATATATTCTAGAAAGGCCACCCCGAGGCAGGCGTGGTGGAAGGGTGCGAGGGGTACGTGGTCGTCGTGGTAGTCAGTCGGCAGCATCCGAAGTTGGCCCGAGCACTGCAAGAGGGGATGACGCAGGTCTAAGCGCATCTTATCAGACCCCACGAAAACAGTATACTGAACCTAGCGATGATTCAACCGAAGATGACCGTTCAGCCGAAGATACCGATCAGGAAGAGGATGATCAAGCACTCGGTTGTGGCACGAGAAGTGTCGCTCGGCGCGGTTGTGGAACTAGCTCGCACTACTATTGAATGTATTCTTGTATAAAACTTATTTTATATTCATTTTTTAATTATATTTTAGTGTAATTCTTTTTTTTCAATTTACTTAAAAAGATATGACTATTCTATAGATTTTAACAAGATAATAAAAATAAATCTTCGCTAATACATAAATTAATAATCAAACCTCAATAAAATAATTTATATCGTATACAAAAAAAATTCATGTATTTCATTAATATTATAATTTTATAAACTATAATAATAAATAGATGTTTTAAAATAAATAAATCAAAATCTTTATGGATAAATAAAAAATATCATTAATTTAATTTAATAAAAAATTAATTATGTAGGCCAGTTTAATAATCAACAAATAAATGATAAAATATATATAAAATACATATATGAATAAATTGTTAACACATATAAAAAATTTTCATCATAAAATTTCATTTTCAAAAATAAATAACATTATTTGTATAAAGTAAGATAAAAAATATACATGAATATTTTTAGAAAAAATATGATTTCATAATTTACTAATTAGTTTATTTATTATTCACATTAATTAAAATTGGTTGGTTCATTAAATTCTTTACATTGTTTTTCATTTTAATAATAGTAAATTTAATTAATGACAATTGTAATTGGCATTTTTTATTTTTTAATATCTACTTTTCCACTACAATTTATATATTTTCATATTTTTTATTCATTTAAAATATAAAAATTGAGAATATTCTTAAAATCTAAGAAAATAATCAAAATAAAACTTTCAAATTATTAAAAGTTATTATATATCTTTTTTAATATAATTATTGAAAGTAAATATTATATAAAAATAAAATAATCATGTATAATTTATTTATTACATAATTTTAGTTTTAAAAAAATTTCCAACATCAATATTGTTTTAAAAAATTGATGTAAAAATTGTTTCAATATTTTAATAATAATTATATTCATGTTGTTGGTAACTCGAGAATTGGGTGTCAATATTACACACCAAATTCGACCAACAACATGAGCCTGGTCGAATTTGGTGCGTTAAAAATTCGACCAAAGCCTAATCAAATTTGATTGGGTTTATAAAAAAAATTATCCCACACAAAATTCGACGCACATTTGGTCGAATTCTGTGTGGAAATTAATAAAAAATAAAATATACAACAAATTCGACCAAAGCTTGGTCGAATTTGTTGCATATAAGCATTGAATTCAACCAAGAGTTGGTCAAATTCAGTAGAAAATTAGTATATAGGAAAATAGTTTTGAATAATTAGTATACGGAGAAATTTTTTAAAAAAAGTTAGTACCGCGGTATTTTCTCCGAGAATAAATACATGGCTCTTGGGAGATTCCCTGAGTGATGAGGTGGTGAGATGAGTTGTTACCCATATGTACCTTTCACGGCCATGATTTACACGAGCTTCCACACCATGACTAAATTCGTTGTAGAGGAGTAAATGGTATTGTATCACCCCTATCGTCTAAGGAAAAATAAAATAAAACAAAAGCTCAGTGTGTTGTTGCACAATCTCTTGTTACCTTTACTAATGCTAGCATTGTTTATTATATTAATTGCAACACTCCAAATAAAGTTGTTTTTAAGTGTTCACTAAGAAGCTAGAGTTTTGTTTCGGTCGTTCCTCTTACACTATAGGGGACATGATTTTTTTTTTTAAATTGTTCTGATAGAGGGTTAATATAGACCGCAACTTGTACTTTAATATTAAAATAAGAGTAATTTAAAATAGTTTCCAAAAAAAAAGCATACTTGAAGTATTGAGAAGAGCTTATGTAATCAAAAGTAGATGTATCAAAACGGGTCCAATCAAGTAGAGAATTAATGTAGACCTCAACTTGTACTTTAATATCAAAATCAGAGTAATTTAAAATAGAGTCTTCATTAAAAAAATAAAACATACTTGAAATATTGAGAAGAGCTTATACAGTCAAAGGTAGAGATTGTCTAAGGAGTGGGTTGGGTTGACTAAAAATCAACCCGTTTAGGATCGGGTTGAACCCGCCCAACCAACAAGTAGATGTGTCAATTGGGTATGTTTAGCCCATCTAAGGGGTGGGTTGAGCTGGCTAAAAACCTGTCCATTTGAGATCGGGTCGAACTGGTTCAACACGCCCAACCCATAGGCTATAAGTAACATTGGCAAAACAGGACTTTGGCCCAATAGATAAGCCTAGTCGTCCAATGAGTCAACCTGCTTTTTTAAAAAAATTAAATTTTTTATATAATTATATTATATTATTTAATATATAAATATTCATATTTTATCACATTTTTATATTTTATAATATTATATTTAATAATTATGATAAATTTAGATATAAAAATTTTTATAATTTTTAAAAACAAATATAGGTATATTATGATTTACTGTTTCTATTGTAAGACATCTCCAGTAGAAATGCCTCCAGAATGACCAGACCATGGACAAGATGCAATGCAATTTCATTAGGAAGTGCAAGAAGGCAAATTCAAAAAAAAAAATAGAAACAAATGAATACACAGATGTTGAATAGATAGAGAAGCCATCAAAATTACATACTAAGGGCCTGTTTGGTTTGGGTATTTCCTGTTTTCATTTTCACTGAAACAGAAAATGGACTTGAAAATGCGTTTGGTTGAGTTAACTGAAAACGTTTTATTAAAAACATTTCTTAAAATAAGCCTAAATCTGAGAACACCAAAAAGATGTTTTCAGTGTTTTAGGAAATACATTTCAGGAAATGAAGATTGAAAATGAAAATAGGAAATATTTTCACAAACCAAACACACCCTAAGTATATTTATATTTCCTACCTAGAAGGCTAAAAATGGTGCAAAACATGCCAAGTTGCAAGCAATTGACAAGTTATAGCCTGACTCATCAAAGGAACATCAAAAAATAAAAATATAATATTTCTTATCATAGTATTGCTTATATGTCACATATTAATTATTTAAAAATATTTAAAAAGTAACATTTTACATGTATAAATTGTATTTTAATATAAAATTATTAAATTTTCACTAAAATAATTTTATATTATATCATTTTAAAAAAAAGCTTACCTCGTGGACTATAACGGGTGGGCCTGGACATGAGATTCCAGGTCCGTCCAAAAATGAGTTTGGCATGTTTTCAGCTAAGTCGTTTTGCCAATGCTACCTGCAGGTTACATAGGTTGGCCCTTTTTATATATTTTTAATTATATATATATATATATATATATATATTAAATATTAATGATATATATTAAACTAAATAATACAAAGAGAGTAAGAGACGTCATTTGAAGATAATTTCTTATTAAATTTGTATAATCATTTAGTCTTAATTATTAACTAATAAGAAAAGATAACATTAAAGAAAAAAAAAAGAAAAAGAATAATCCAAAAAAAAAAGAATGATTACATTTTTTAACTTTTTTTTTCTTAATTTCAAATCTTTAAGTTCAAATATTTCTCACTTTTTTAAGCAAATGAATTATTTTTTTATTAATTTTTGTTTTTAAAAAAGCAACAACAAGAAAAGTTACAGGCTGACTCGTTTGACCCTCTAGCCTGCATATAGAGGGCCGGACCAACATAATACTGGTTAGTTTAAAAATAGGTCGGACCAACCTATTTCAGGAACAACCATAACAAGCCGGATTGGCTATTTTGACACAGCTAGTCAAGATCGCCAAAAATATTTTAATAGTTTTTTTTTAGTGCATGAAAGTTGATAGTTCATGGTCACAATGGTCACAAAAATAGAGTCTCTACAGAGGATGATTGTAGGACATCAGTCAACTTTTAGTGTCTTCATGTCGCATAACTCAAGTTGTGATGTTGCAGACCAACTCAAGTAAAGTTTTGTGAATTTAGGTTATTCAAATTATGAGATTAGGGTTGTTGATCTATTCAAGGGTTGTTGATTTAACTCTAAAAAAAATAAACTCATTATTTTGAATTATAAAAGAGAAATAGAAATGAGAGAAGGAAAATGAAAAAAAAAATTGTTTGGTTGGAAATAGAAAAAAGAAAATGAGAGAGAAGAAATATTATTAATTATATATTTTTTAAATAAAAATAAAGAAATTTGAGGGGTAATTTTACTCAGTTACCCCTCACTCCTTCACTGATTTCATCTTGCTCCCACCCATCGTACTGGCCGCAATATTCTCCTCGTCTTGGTATGCCACCTCAGCCTGGTGCGGCATGCAACAAAGCTTCAGCTTTTGGCAAAGACCTGGTATGATTTGTCGGATTTGGTGAAGTGGCCAGATTTGGCGATGATGGCGTTGGAAACAATGAAAACGAACAAAAGGCTTTCAACGAAGACAGAGATTCTCAAACGTAGTGGCTGGAGATTCTGAGGGTGAAGGGGGAGCGAGATAAGTAAAAAGGCAGTAGGAACTAGAATGAACAGTGCAGTAGCAATAAATGTGAGAATATTTACTTCCATAATCTCATCGTTAGATTTCTCTTTAATTCGCAATAACTAGGGATTTAATCCCATAGAGATGATAAATTTTTCCAATCGTCGCTAAATTCAATGGTATAAATTACATCTCGATGATATCGAATCGGATCAACATCATGAATAACAATATCTGAGCTATCAAATCGATTCATCGTCAAGAATTGAATAGTATAATATAGGAAGATCTTTTATCCATACCAAATTCAAAATTTGATTTCTGATCCAATCAAAAATTCCTTTACTTTTTTCGCCATCGCACTCGTCTCTCTCTCCCAATCTTATTTTCGTCTTCCTGTGTTTGCACTAGGTATCAACTTCATCCTTTCCCCTTCGACAACCCCGTCTCGTCTAATTGAAGAGTCCTATGACAACTTTTGAAAATTTGTGAATGAGGGGAAACACAAATCTAGTACAAACATAAGAAGAATACGAATCCATGATAGAAACTTGCAAAAAAAAAAATCAAACCAAATGAGAAAATTACAACAAAATTGATAAAATATTGAAATCCTGGGAAGTCAATCTAGACAACTTTGTAAAGACCAAGGGCAATCACGTAACTTCAGCTCATTTTCCATTCCAGAGAGGCGCGTTTCCATCAAGTAGGATGAAAAAAAGTCCGTATGATTAAAACGAAAACCAGTGCTCGATGAAAAAGAATGCATTCATGTTGGAAGCCAAACCAAACCAAGGAAGAGCTACTTTACAATAGATTCCCATAATCTTTTCTCGAGAGGCATCTAAACCAAATGTGACCTAAGTGTGTAGACCACAAGTAACAAGAAAGGGATCAGCAAAGCAAAATTGCGATTCCAAATTACCACTCGGTTTTGAACTTTATTATTCTTTTTTTTTTTTAAACTTTTCGTTCAAAAAATAAAAAAGCTAATGGTCGCAGCTTCTACGGTATTGAAATCCATGGTATGTAGTTAATGCATGCCTATTATGTTAGGTCAAAGACCTCACAGCTTTCGGCAAAGACTAATCAAAGCTGTAATATGGAAATCTAAATCCCACGCAACACGAGTACTTTTTTGACGAAAGCTTAATTTGATTAAGTTGATATCATATCCTTTACCACTATTTAATTATGACAAAATATATATTCGCCATATTATATATGGATTGCAGCTCGTGACAAATCCCACCACATTCCGTTTCATGGATCAATTCGATTATTGAGAAAACAAAGCAAGAGATATAATAGATAGATCTATCCATCTACGACAACGATAAATTAAATCAAACAAAATCCAAGAGAATGTATATATGTTGTTAGTTGCAAATGGGAGCTAAAGAATCTTTCATTAAACTATGTTTAGGTATGTTGACCGAGGACGCAAGAGAATGAATAAAGTCGACGCAGTGTGAATTGTTTGGTTATATTAAGGAAAAAAGAAAAAAGGAAACGAGTGCGAATATTGCGGCTTAGGCAGAGGAATTCTTGATCTTCATAGCCAAAAGTAGATGGTTGAACGAGTCAAACCAGAATTTTTTTTTTCTTGGTTTGAGGTTGGAACAGACACTTTCGGCAACTCAAGTGAGTATTCTATGGGAGAAAGAAACAGCTTTTCTGTTCCTCATCATTCCAACTTCATTTGAAGTCAAACCCCAGCTTGCCTTTTTTTTTTTTTTTTGGTCTCTGATTTAGTGGTGATTGGTGAAGAACTAGTTGATATCTTTTATAAACTTTAAGTTAAAACAAAATAATATCACTCGTTTCACCTTTCTCGATCCCCATCTTATGTTTGCAAAAAATTACCAATCAATATTAACTAGATTTTCATGTCCTCTAAAATGAATGCCTGGCGTCATTGAAGTATTAACCATGATGTGGATTGGGTTTGTGATATAACTCCGACTTTTGATCTTAGTCATTCAACCACGTTCGTAGTTTTGATACTCACCTAAGCTGGTCTTGTTTTCTTAGCTAAAAGCAAACATTGTCAAAAGAATTTTATTTTAAAGACTAGCTTATTAGCGAAGGTGTCCAAAACTGAACCAAATAAAAACTTACCGATTTAGTTAAATTTAAAATATACTAATTTTTAACGATTTAGTTTGATTTGTGGTTTAATAAATGTTAAGTGAAACTAAACCATCAAACTAATTTTATTATATATATATATATATATATATATATTATAAATGAAAAATACTCTAATATAACATATATATTTTTTATACATTTTATATATGTAGCGTTGCTAATTAAATTTCTGACATTTTTATGAATTATTTGAATAAACAAGCGTATCGAATTATTTAGCTTTGAGTAAAATGTTTTTATGAGTTATCTCTAAACGAACAAGTGTATTGTGATATATTATAGTTTATAAGTTTTTTGAATTTGAGTGAAGTGTTAGTTTTTATGAGTCATATAAATGAGAAGTGTATTATAGTTCATGAGTTATTTGAATTTGATTCACATGTTATTATTTTTATAAGTTATTTCAATAAACAATTGTGTGAACTTTTAAAAATATAAATTGGATAAACAAAAGTTTAAATTCACCCAAATTGAATTGTCTAAACCGACGATATTATAATTTGATTTGGTTTGATTTTATACATAAAACTAAATCGAACAATTGACATCTCTTCAAATTGAAATTTGACGTTTTGGTTTGATATTGTACTTGAAATTGTTCAAACCGACCGCTCAACACCCTTGCTTATTAAATAAAAATATCTCACAACTAAATTACCATTTCATGCTTCTTGAATTAGCTAATTTAAAACTTTATCAATTTGTCCTTTCGTATTATTAAAAAAAGAAAGAAAAGAAAAAACTCTCAGTTATAACTCTCATATCTAGGTGTATGAGCTCTATTACGGATCAGAGCAAAGACTTGACCTTACTTTTACTGCATAATTCCTTTGTTTAATTGCCATATGTACACGATTCGGGGCCTCCTCATTAACAGAAGAAAGAATAATTTTTAATGTCAAGTTAGTGGAATTTGCGCACCAATGTCATTTCTAACGTTAACTCACTGAATATTTTACTTACACATAAACAGACACGATAATGAATCAGGGTCCATATCCATCAGATCCAATGATCCTTTCACAATTTTGAAGATTTTATTTGCAGCATGTTCTTGACACTGAACTTATCTTTGATATTTATTACGCAGCAGCTACCCACAGAACAGTATCAAAGTCACATCTCAACTCATAAAGCAAACAAGGTCGTCCCCATATGATCTGCATGAATTTCATCTCGTGGGCTCCATAGAAGAAAATTCTCACGCATACGGCTCATAAACACTGTAGATCTGTGGCTTCTTTAGAAATTGTCAGTGAAATCAAAATAAAATTTGACTAGGCATGTAAAAACAAACACAAACACAAGTGGCTCCGTCCATGCCAATACTTTCGATGCTGCGGTCTCTATAATTTCATGGTTTATTCTAACGTGCAGACTCGAGCATCGTCCTTTGTCCAATCCATCATTAATTGATTTGAATTCTAGCTTGCAATGTTATTATGGACGTATCTGCAAGTGTTACCTTCAAGCTCGTTTAGTCGGTGGAAAAACCCAGAACTAGCTAGTTTGTTTTCGACCTCATGTATAGCTCAAGGACAATATTAAGTTGGGTGGAATCAACTGGACCCCAACATGAAAAGACAGTGGCTTCGTGAATCACAATAATGAAGCAGAATAGTGAGGGAACTGGGCAACGAAAGGGCATAATTATGTTGGGTGTGTTGAATGATTGGGGTTTTGATTGGAAGCTAATGGATAACTTTTGACAAAGGTATAGTCAAAAGGAGTGGGATGACTTGGCGCTTTCTGGTGTGAACAGAAGTTTACTTTCAATCAACTTAGGCTTCAGAAATAGTATGCTTCTCTACCATCAGCTTAGGTATCCCCCATCTTTAAATTAAAGGGCACATGACAATGATAATTTTGTCACAGTTTGCCCCCACCACTTTAATTGACCTCTGTTTCTTCAACACGTTACTGTTTTTGTCCTAAGGTACAACCGCCAGTTTTTTACTATTAAATCAATTCTCGAAAACAAATATTGTCCCCTATACAATTTACTTGAAGCAGTACAAAATCCAGTTGTTTTGAGATTCTGGTGTTACGTTATTTTTGAAGCACTGCAATTCAGTTCAACATTCTAAAAGCACACTGCAATATTTGAACACGATAGATAAGCTTTGTTTGTGATGCCTGGGACAGGGAACTAGATCGGGGTTCAAAGAGAATGAGTTACAACTGTCAGTAATTAATTATGCCTTTCTTTTCGTGGCGGGGGTCATCATTGGTTTGGACTAGGTCGATTGAATCTAATTTTAGTTAGTTTTGATTGCATTGAATTAGATTAGTTTAGTTGAAATTGGATTTGAACGTCCTATTTCGTGCGGCCAAATGAGCCTTGATATTTTTGCATTATTGAAGTAAAAATAGAAAATTTGGGATCTATTTGATTTGGACATTTGGACATTTTCTATTTTTTTTTTATTGAAAATAAAAAATATGTTTGAAAATATGTTTGGTTAAATTTAATGAAAATATTTTCTTAAAAATATTTTTTAAAATAGGCCTAAATTTAAAAATACCAAAAAAAAGTATTTATTATTTCACAAAATACATTTTAAAAAAATAAAAACTAAAAATAAAAATAAAAAATATTTTCATAAATTAAACAAATATTTGATTTTTTAAAAAAAAAATTAATTTTAATATCCTAAATCTAGCTTTCTTTTTTGTTTTTTTTGGGGGGGGGGGGGGGGTGGTGTGGAGTACCATAAATGAATCTCATGTTAAATGTAGCCCAACCGTAAGCAACCAAGTGCAGTTTTATGGTTAGGCCTGCAAGGTAAGGTAAACTGAATATAGAGTCAAATGACCCGTGTAGCCCATAAGTTTCTATTTGGGCTTGTATATTGAAAGTTTTCAAGATTTGGAGGCAGCTATAGTTGGATATATTTGTCTCCTTGCTTGTCACCGTATTTTAGTGGAAATAGAAAGTGGAATAACAATATTATTTAGATCTCTTCTGGTCGCGAACGGCAAGGCAGAACTCGAGAGAAAACACTAGTCAGTCTAGGCTTCTAAAGGCGGAGGGCTAACTCTTCACTTTCTTTTCTTTTTTTTTTTGTTTTTTTTGTTTCTTTTTTGTGAGAGGTTTCTCTCCTTCTTCTTTTAGAAGTTTTCTCCTCTTTTTTACAAAAAAAATTTTTGAAATCTTTGTCCAACTTTTTCTTTTTTTTAGAACACGATGGCTATGTCTGGGCACCTAACTTTTGTTCACGGAGTTGTTTTTGCAAATCTTCTCTGTCTTGGGGTTCATCAAAAAAATACTGCCATTGGGTGGGCGGAGCAATCTTGAAACGACACACCCGTTTTCGCAATAGCGGAGTGGCATGGTATTCAAGGGGTGCAGGCGCACCCCTTGAATTTTAAAATTTTACATATAAATTTTTTTATTTTTATTTTTACCCCCCTATTTTTTATTTTTGACTCCCAAAAATTTTTGAACCCTTACATTCCTCTCCACTCTCATCAATCGATTCCAATACACTCCCCAACTATGACCCTTCTGGTCGTCCCCATCAACTCTCCGTCTCTCCCTTGAGTCTATTCGCCACTGTTTCTCCTTTGAGTTCATCTACCACCGCCCTTTGGGGTTTTTATACATAGGTTTAATTCTATCAAATTGGTTGATTGATTGTGCAATTAGGATCATAAGTAACATAGTTGTGAAGTCAATTTCATGTAATTTTTTCTTTGTGATGGTTAATTTCTCATTTCATTGTTAAAGACCTATTTGTAATAGTTTGAAATTTGAAATTTTTGTACATAGGTCTAATTCTATCAAATTGGTTGATTGATTATGTAATTAGGATCATGAGTAACATATTTGTGAACTCAATTACATAAAATTTTTTCTTAATGATGGTTAATTTCTCATTCCATTATTAGAGACTTCTTTGTAAAAACTTGAAATTTGGGGTTTTTATACATATATCTAATTCTATAAAATTTGCTGATTGATTATGCAATTAGAATTTAGAAGAAGAAAAAAAAAATTTTGTAATGGTAAGATTTTTTAAGAGAAAATTATCATCAAATAAGGAACAAATTAAAATTAATTTAAAAGAATTGTCATCAGGTCCAAGAAAGTGAATAAAAATTTTGCCTCTCTCACCGAGAGGCCCTGAATACACCACTACATTTCAAGTCGCTGAGCGCACTGCTATCTAGGAAATGGTACCGGTGGTGAAGTTCTCAAAGCTGGTGGAAGCTCTAGAAAGTTGCACGGTGTGCCTGTCGAGATATAAAGGCTCGTGAATTGCAAGCTCATTTTCCACAGGGCATGTTGGACCTTTGGATGGGATAGGATCACAGAACGAGTCATCTATGTCAAATGCTCCTTCACCTTCAATGGAGCTTCTGTTGATGAAGGTGCTCTGTCAGATCCATAATTAAAAAAAAAAAAAGGAAAACTAGAAGACTTATACTAATTTCTCTCTCTGAAAAGAGTATTGAGATGGGGTGTATTGCCCTTACTTTTTAGTCCTTTAGTATTGTTACTTAGATTTAGGTATTGTTTTAAAGTATTGTCCTAAAATTATATATTTTATCTCATAAGTTCAAGCTTATACTGTAACAGTTTATCTTTAAGTCATTTATTATCTTATGTATCCCTAACTTGGTGCTATTTTAATAGAAACAATTTTCATTTGTCCAAAAAAAATATTATTTGGTGAAAATGACTAAATCACCCTCCAAAACATCATCAACAAGTGGCCATCATAAGAAAGTGTGTCGGGTTTGATTGGTCAATTGTAACCTAAATCCTATTAGGTCAAAGAAAGGTTTGCTGGGCCAAGTCACCTATAATATGTGGGCTGAAAATTTTAACTCAATCCAATCTTTTAAAAACCATAGGTTGGGTTGAACTAACCCATATATATATATATATATATATATTAATTACTTTAAATAATAAAAATTAGGTATTTCAACTGAACTTCAAAAAAAATATACTAAACTTTAAAATGAGCTAATTTTTTTAAATATATTTTTAGTTACTTTACATGACAAATTATAAGTATTAAGACGATAAACTTTTAAAAATTACATTAAATTTATAAATAATAATTAATATTTTTAAAAAATCTCAATAAGACCAAGCCATATAAGTTTCAAAGACTTTAGTGGGTCGGACTAAAAATTAATTTTTTTAAATGGGCCATTGATAACTCTATAAAATAGATTTATTTAACCTATATTTTTTATTAATAAATTGAGAAAAATCAATGATTTCAAGTTTGTTTTTGAATTTTTTAGCCTTTTTATTTGTAAGGTTTAATTTTGTAGGGAGTTAGATTTTCTTTAAATTTTGTTTTAAGATTTATAATTTATTGTGGTTATTTAGTTTAATTTAGGATTTATAATTTAACTTATATTAGGATTTACTTAGGTTAGTTTCTTTTAAGATTTAATTTAGGATTATGATTTGTTAAAGTAATTTTTATATTTTTTTAGAATTTATTTTGTTTTCAGGGACTTAAATGAAAAGAAAAGATGGAAAAAAGCCTAAAAAATTTGATAGATAAAACTAGCAAGTGGGTGCCTTAGCATCCAAACTGGACGATGTAGCATCTCGTCAAAAATTAAGAAAAGGGTGAAATCATCATTTTACAAAACCCTCCATCACCAATATGCGAAAATTAGATTTGAAAAAGTAGAATTTGCCGCACAAGCAGAGAGAACATGCTGGAGAAGGCTTGGGCATAGCAGTTCTTCATCTTTTTTTCGTCTTCCATCATCTTTCTCAATTTCTATATCACTTTTTATGGATGTTGTTATGGTTGAATTATTTGTCATGAGTGGTTAGGTTTTTTTTGTTAGGGAGAAAATATAGTTTTATTTGAATTCTATGGATTGAATTTTTTATTATAATATAAGTTTATTTTTCGCATTAAGAAATTATTTCGGTGTTTACTGCTTTATTAAATTTGGCCACTTGAAATTGAATTAGGGTTCATATAGGGAATTGAAAAATTTATACATGAGCATGCCTACTAAAGTAATTGATGTAAGTTAATTTGATATAGAAATAGATAAATTTATTGTGTAGTTGTGACTGAATTCACTTGCACTTAATGTTTTTTCTTGATTAAATTGGTCTAAGAAATTAAGAAATTTAATTAGGTTAAGAGGATTAATTCGCTAAGGGATTGAGTTTTAAAAAAAATTGAGAATTCAACCATTAATATAGAAATTGAAAAAATTAGATCAAAATGGGAATTCAAGCTATAGTTGGCTAGATTAGGGAAATCGGATTCCAAACACTTTAATAATTGCAGTTTTTTTAATATCTGTTTAGTCTATTAGTGTTAATTTTCTTGCTTGGTAGTTGTAGTTTAATCAAGTGTTAGTAATGTAATTTTATCTTTCGCATTTGAATTTGATTGTCTAGATAGCCTGAAAGTAGCCAAAACGATAATTGACATCTCATAATTCTCGTGAAACGATAATCTACTTATCTCTATATTACTTGTTGGCTCAATAAATTTGTCGAGGGTTTCAAACCAACCAACATCTATTAAATTATTGGCCTACCCTACCTCATTTACAAAGTTGGGAGTGTAGTCCGATAGACTCAGCCTAGTTTGACTCTTATATGTTCGCTTTTCTTATTAGGAAAAAATAATTAATTAAAATGGCAAGGGGGCGGGGGGACTCCGGCTGATGATAAAATGTGAATGTGATTAAATTAACTTATAGTTTTTGGTTACTAAATTGGTTTGTACACATTGACGTATTACGAATTTTAGTTATTTCGATTTATGCTTTTGGCAAAAGTAGTTTAGCCAAGCTACGCGTTAGTTTATAAATGTAAATAATGATTCAGTTTCGTTGATGATGTGCAATTAGAGGAAATGAACATTTTCTACTTTCTCTTTCTAAAAGAAAAAAACAATATTTTATAAGCTTCATTTGTTTTTTGTTTCAAAGCAATGGGCTGTATCCCAGTCCATTCCGATGAGTGATGAATAAACAAAATTTATAAAATGTACGTGGCAATACATGATTGAGGGAGAGAAAGATATGGTGAAGACGCTCTCAAGAAAATGGAAAAATAAGAATATGATAATACAAGGATACATTGTTGACTGACTACAACGTCGGAGCATTAAAAAAATTAAAGAAAGCTTGAAAAGCACTAAAAAGTAAAAACCACAACTGCACCTGTTGGGATCATGAGACAAGAGAGACCTGTCGCTGGATCGCTCAAATCTCAATGATTGAGATGAATCAGAGCTACATGCATGAATTAATATGCAACACAAATAATGGATTTTATATTATTAGTCCGTATGGGAATGTATATATATGCATGTGAATGTCATGTCATGGCGTGGTTACTTGCTCGAGTATTCAACCCGCTGCCTCCTTTTGACATAAAAGCTAGAGCTAAAGCACTGCTCTTCCCAATTCTCTTTTTCCGAACACTGGGTTGCTTTTTCTTCTTTACCACTTTATATCCCCCTTCCCTTCCCTTCTTCACATGGACTGCTCACCAAAATCTCCGTCAATTATTGCTTTTCCCTGCCAAGTTAAAGCCAGCCACTACATCCCTTTGACGATCAATATCTCCATACTTGGCCCTTCCATATTGGTTCATCTTTCCCCCTCTCACGCTCCACGTTGCCTCCACTACTCTCTCTTCAACATGCAAGGACACCTATTTCGTGTAGTTTTTGGTTGCGAATTGATCTTTTTAACCGATCATTTAGATTGACTTGGGCATAAATTAATTTGGCCTATAACTAAGGAAAGCAGATCGCCTCGTAAGCGCAAAAAAATCTTACGCTATTTTAGCCAAGATTTTAACAAATATTTATAGCTACGATTATAATCGTAGCTAAATATACTTCTAGTCACGGTTTTAAGCGCTTATGAACAATTTGACCTATTTTTATCCTGTGAGCCAAATAACTGAGGGCGCGCCACCTGTTTTATTTTCTTTTCAAAATCTTGATTTATTGTATGTGTAAAACTTTAGTTTATTATAAACATAGCAAATTTACCAATTCAGGAATGAAAATTTTGTAATTTTAAATTTTTATATAACATAGTTGATTTCAAAAGATATTTTGAAAAATTAAGGTTATTGATAATGTGAAAAAATATAATGAAAATGTAAAGTTAATGATAATATTATAAAAATACTAAAGAGGCAATATTCTAAAATTATAAATTGTCTTTAATACAAACTGTTAAATCTTTTTCTGTCCAAAAAGTTTTGATATTTATATAATTAAATACAAATTAGGGGGGAAAAAAAAAAGACTGGCTTGCAAGCTTAAAGGGGTAGATAACTAGATATGGACATTACAGAAGAGGCATGTTTGTTAAACAGAATGTGTCCCTTCTGACACTACAGTAACATTGTCTTTAAATCTTTTCACAACTTCCATCTCAAAATTGATCTCAAATTTTAATTTATGATTTTAAAAAAATTCAAAAAAATTAGATAGAATTTGAGACGAAAAATTCATTCTCAAATTTTTATTTTTTAAAAAAAAATCAAAACTTAGAGTGCAATTTAAAACAAAAAAAATTTGTCTCAAATTTTATCTTAAAATTTATCTCAAATTTTATTTTTAAATTTTTATAAATATTTCAAAAAATTGAGATGAAATTTGAGATGAATTTTAAAAAAGAAAATTCTATTTCAAATTCCATCTCAAATTTAAAATTTTATATTGTAAAAAATAAAATTAGAGATAAAATCTGAGACATAATTGCAATGAATTTGAGATAGAAAAGATTTCATCTCAAATTTTACATTTTTTTTATAGTGTACATGTACAACGATTTTTGGTGTATTTTATATGAGAAGTCCTAGGTTTGATGTGCAAAAATTTACGCAAATCTGTTGGCTACACCCTTCGCGTAGGTTTTATTCACCGACAAATTTAATACTAAGTACAAAAGAATATTCCTCGACCGTTATATAATATTCCATTTATACCACTCGAAGTCTGTAAATGAACTTATTCCTCTGCAACAACAAATTAAACAATACGTCCTTTGTATAATCATATTACACTTTTGAAGCAATCATATATATGCACCAGCTGTGGCAATTGGACTGCGAAGAGAGATGAGATGTGTAGAGCCGAAGGGCTCAAAGTAACGAACATCACCATCCCTTTTCCCTGTGCTTTAAGAATATATTGATTATACTGTTACTGTCGCTGCATATGCGTGCTAACCATTTTCAGACCACCAACCTACCTAGCTTCAAGGTTCTACTTTTGTGTTTTTCCTTCTTTATTATCTTTTGGCACTACCCTTTCTTATTCTTTCCCAACTCCTATGATGATTCCAGTAACCTATAGATTCCCTCCCTCTCTACTTTCACAACCTTTATTCCTCAGCACCATTTTATTCCTTTCCCTCAAAATACCTTTATATTATTAATGTATATATATCCATCTCATGACTTCTACGTATCCTAAAAATAATAGAAATTCATATTTTAAGGAATTTTTAATAAATATATACTGCGATTTGTCAACTGTGTTTTTTTATATTTCGATTTCAAATATCAGCAATTTTGTTCTCTAATAAATTGGAGGGGCACCATCACAATAAAAAAGGGGAAAAAAAAGTAGACAAATTAGAGACGTAACTTAAAACAACACAACAACATGAATAGTGTTATTTTCTATATATAAATTAAAAAAAGTTTAAGTAAAATCATATTAACTCAAAACCACTTGTAATTATTTAAAACCTAACATATTTTTAAAATAAAGTCAGTCATTATATAAATAACACTTTCTCGCAAACTATAATTTTATATGTTAATTAAACCCGACCACCACTTGTGTTTAAATTAAGTTAATAGGATTAAAAAAAAAAGATTAATGGGACGTCACTAATCTTTAGTGTTAACCCTTGCATTCACCATTAACGTTTTAGGATTTTAGCATTCACTATCGAGATTAATCAAAGAAAAACCAACACACAGTGCTGTTGTGCACTATCCCTGAGTTATAACACAACACGTGTTTGTATCCACGTAGCAACCTTCCAATCATTGGATACTCACACGTTCCCCCAATCACAGTTTGACACGTGGCAGCGTGGGCCTCATCTGGTAGTTTTACTTCATGAGTAAGCTTTAAATGCAGTCTTTTTCAGGGACCCATCCTCTTATGACGCCTCCACGACCCTTCCTCACACAAAATAAATAAATAAAGTGAATGCGACTCTTGGCCCTTAACCCCCACCATAAGTGCTGACTGACTCAAAAGCGATGCCATGTACGCATACGGTCCTACACTAACTCCACCCTCTCGGACCAAAATGCCCCTGCTAGAAGTCACTAATTTCATCGGCAAGTCCCACCTGAGCCAGCTCCGACTTCCTATAAATTTGACCCCCCTACGCTGCGTTTCTTCCCTTTCTCCCTCCTTCCTTCCTCCCCCCCTCTGTAAGCAAAAACTCTGTCGTTTTGCTTTTGCAGCCATGTTGTCCACTCTCCCTCCTTCCGACCCTCTGCTCGGAAACCCATTCTCCACCTTCGATGGCGGTTTTACGCCGTGGGAGTGGGACTTCTCCGACCTCTCCTCCCTCTTCAAACCTACCCCTAATTCCAGCTCTGGTTCAGACGACCCGGACCAGAACCACCCCAAAAGAAAACCCTCCTGCGACGCGGATTCCGTGATGGAGGAGCGAAAGCGGAGACGAATGATATCGAACCGGGAGTCGGCGAGGCGGTCGCGGATGCGTAAACAGAGGCACCTAGAGAACTTACGGAACCAGGTGAACCGGTTTAGGATGGAAAACCGAGAACTGAACAACCGGTTGCAGTTTCTGCTACACCACTCAAACCGCGTACGAACCGAAAACGAATGGCTCCGGTCCGAGCGAACCCTGCTCCGCCAAAAACTGTCCACCATAACTCAATTTTTGGTTTTGCAACAATTGCAACCAGTCTCATCCACTGCATGGCCATGCAACAATAGAATAAATCTTGATCGTATATGATTAATCAAGTAAATAAAAATCATATATATAAGCGCGGCCTCAATTATTGCAAGCCAAGGACATAATTGCTTCTGGGCAAATTAAAATTTGCTAAAGAAGATGGTTTGGGTTGGGGTGCTTTTTTTTTTTTTTTTCTTGGGAAAACATGAGTGGTTTTGGAAAATATTGGGGATTTTTTCAAAGCCAATATGATCGATAAATATTATTTTGTAAAGTAGTAGCTAGCTAGCCAATGTCTAAATTATTCGAGTATATAACTTCTTTGCTTTTTGTTTTGGCTTGTTTCTCAAAATCGTTTCTTTAACTTGAGATCTCGTTACTGATCACGCGACATCAAAATTCCATCACAGCGGAAAATGTCCGGCCTTCGCGAGAATAATACCAATATTCTGTAGGGGTCAATACTGTCCTTTAATTTGGCACTGTATATAGATGCTAATAATTAAGTGGCACATGGTACGTACGTATAGATGTCAATTTTTTTTATAATGGCCAAAAGCCTAAAACAAACCATATTAATAAATATTTAATAGGTGTAACAAAGGTTCTTAAAAAAAAACTTGAAATAGAAAATAAAAAAAGAAAAAACCTTCAAAGGTTCTCAAAAAAAACTTGAGATAAAAAATGAAAAAAGAAAAAATCTTCAAAGAACATCTAAAGTCTATTAAGAAATCTAGAGAAAAAATATATATATATATATCAACTTACCAACTAAAAAAGGTAAATCAAGGTATACCGTTTAAACTTTTGAAGTTGTTTCATCTATCATTTCTTGAATTATATTGACAAGTATTTACACGTTTTGACTAATGATAAATTCTATATTATCCAAAATTATTATTAGCCTTGAAACTCCTTTAAATGATTGAAAGCTAAACAACGAAGGAATAAAAAATCACCACTAAAAAAAGAAACTACTAAAAAAATTTAAAAAAATAGAAAAATTACTCTGAAAAAACAAAAAAAATTACCTTCTGAAAGAAATCTATTGAAGGGGACAAAAAAAAAAGATAAAAAATAGTGATGACTAATCTCTTCCCGCCACAGCCACAACCGAGAAGAATCCCAAAAAGTGTTCTTTGATAGAGAGAAGAAAAAGAGCTTGTCATTATGGGAGGGTATTGGTATAGATGCCAAATTCATTCCTCAAGCAACAGCCAATTAAAAGTTTTACTCGTGTCTAAATTCTCTCCCTTCATTTAACTTTATCATAACACCATAACACGTTTTGTTGTGAGAATCATCAAACGACTGAAATTTTGACTATTTCATGTCTTAATTATGACATAACTTAAGTAACTTTTTAAGATCGCAGAGAAGTAAAATATTTACTATTCACATTAATTAGTGTAATATGATTAATCTAATTTCATCTCCACTCAAATTGAAGATTACATAATTCATTAAAAAGAAAAAAGGAAAATCTTGAACAAGTGTGTGTAAATTATTAATGGGTAATGAATACGTCACCTTCTTTAACCAAACAAAGTGCCAATTAATTAACCTACTCTCTTTTTTTCTTTAAAGATGATTGGTATTGGATTAAGTGCAATTAAGATGGTAACCTTTGCCTATAATAATAACCATTAGCCTAATTAATTATGCTTAATTTTGTTGTTAAACAGAAAGGTCACAAGTTAATCCAATTAATAATCAACTTAACGCAGTGCAGGGCTATGCCTAAGATTTCAGGGCCTAAAGAAAAATTATTAAAAAAACTTAATATAATATAAATAAATAATTTTTATATTATTCTTTTGACCTTTTGAGTTACGAAATTATTTATCAAAATTTTATAATTAAGTATTTTTGATCTTTTGAATTAAATTTTTATTTTTTCTTCAATTTTTCAAAACTAGACTCGTACTTTTTATTTGACATTTTCTATTGTTATGAATTATAAAAAATAAAATAAAAAAAACAAAAAATATAAATAAAATAGATTGTATAACGTAAATAGAAAAAGTAATAGAATAATAGAACTTGGAGACAAAAAGAATTGCACGTTGATATTATGTACTGTACTGCAACAATTTTAAGTCAACTATCTGTCTATCTCCCTTGAAAATTCAGTCAAAAAATTGAAGCAAAAATGAGAGTGAATTGGTAACAATGGAACTGTGTTACTGTTGCTACAATGAAATTTAAAAAGCCTTACAATTGATGAATGGAAGCTGAGCTCTCGTTTCGAAGGTATCATTGGCAATTTATTATCATTGTGCATATGAATAATTTTTTTTTGAACTGGACATGAAAGTGAGGCTTTGCAATAAATGAATGAAAACTAAACTCTTATTGATATTTTTAAAGCTACCATTAAGAATCTATTATCATTGGGCATATAAATAATTTTTTTTAACTAGGGTATAAGTACAATAAAAATAGGACTAAGACAACTACCTTAATTACCTTGCCGTAAATCCGACCTTTGACGCAGTGGATTGGCCATTCAATATTTATTACTTTTAACAACGTATCGTTTTAAAAAGTAAGCGCCGGATTTTATTAAAGGCTCAACTTCTCTCTCTCTCTCTCTCTCTCTCTCTCTCTTTTTCTCTTTCTCTCTCTCTCTCTCTCTCACTCATTGTCACACGCTTTAACGCTCATTAATTCAAACAATACTTACATTCAGGTGAAACAAATATTCAAGAGCATATTACTTTGGCGTCCGATGAAGTATATTTTCAATTTTTGCAACTTTATTAGTTTGGGTGAAAAGTATATATGGAAATATTGTGTCGAAAAGATATGAAAATATTGATTTAAAATTAAATGGCTCGATTGTTATTAAATTATGATTGAAATAGTGACAATTAAATATGTCTTTACAGTTTTATTTATAAAAATAATATAATAAATAATAAACAAATAAATGTGACATAATCAAGTTTTATATATGATCATAATCACAATTAGTTATATAATCTATATAACACGAGAATGTAAAAACTTCTTAAAAATTTATATACAAGTACAAAGTTTTTTTTTTAAAAAAAAAAGCCAAGTCTAAACGGGAGACTTCTAATTTTACAGGAAGTAAAAAAAAGACTTTTTTAATCATCTAAATAATATTGTGTATTTCAAATAAAAAAGTGTTAAAAAAATTCAAAACCAATCCAACTATTGAATCAACTTTTTTTTTCCCCCAATTTAATTAACCAGTTTTTTGTGAAAACCAATTATCTGGAATATATCGGACCGGCCAGCAACTGATTCACCAGATTTCTTTTAGAAGAAAAAGGTGTTGTAAAAGTCAAATTTACCTTGATGGAAACCCAAAAAGAAAAATAATAATAACAACCATTCATATTTATCTTCAAGTTCAAACCACTCAATTAATAACTATTTTCTGAACCCATACAAATCCTGTATACTAATTACTGTATCAAATAGTAACGCTAATTATACTCATAATAGCATGTATTTTCACCCTGAATCATTATCAACATGGACTAATATAGGGTTTTAGTAAACTTGCACTTCTATCATTCTAGGCGCTCTTGACTTAATGACACATAAGATTCATTTTATAAGCTCCTATTTTATTTTTACACTTTTTTGTTGCTTAATTACTTTCTCTTCATATTTAGATTATGACTGAACTTTTTATTTAAGAAGACACGATCCTAGTAAATGAATTCCTTTTTTTACCCCCTTCTTTTTCTTTTGGGTTCATTATTTAACATTTGCAGTGAACGGGGTCTTCTTATTACTTGAATAAAAACCTAACGCTTTCACATATCAATAATGATTTTAAAGTCATTCCAGATGCCAAAAACATCTACTTCCCAACCACTAGAATGGGAAGTCACAAAGGGTGGGGTTAGGTATGGGAAAGCCCATTCAAAATCATGAATCAATTCATCATCACCAAAACTGACATGTAAACTGTAGTATTAGTGTTTCCATCTTTGTCTTGCCTTGGGTGTTTTGTTTCTTCCTTTCTTCGCTTTCACTTTACGTTAATTTTGGCCTATAATCTTGTTTATAATTTTTTGTTAGAAACCACCTATATATTCAAAATTTTATTAAGTTCTAACTATTTTAATTTAGATCATATCAGGTCAGATTAAAGAGATATAAATCTTTCATATCACTATTTTTTTATTTGTAAAAATAAAACTAAAAAACTTACAGGAGAAGGAGAACAAGCGTCGAATTAATTACTTGAATCAACTATAATAGGTTAATTATAATCTTGTCTTTTTTGACAGATATAGAAAGTCATGCAGCCCTTTAATTGTTCAATTCTAATTATGATCCAATCTTGTGTTTCGACACTTAATTAATGGAACATCAATTCTTTCTGATGGTACATATGGAAGTAAATGAAATTTATTTCCATATATATCATCAAAAAGGATTAAAAAATAACATGAAACCTACAAAAGAGCAGATGAATATTTTTTTTTTATTTAGTGTCATATGACCAAGAAAATCTGAAGAAGATTTCAATAATATATTTGGTAGGTATAAAATATATGCATAAAAATTAAGGGCATGCCAAAGGCACTAAATCACGAGTGGGAGCCAATTTCCAAGCCCTTGAAAGGCCATTTCCGGATGTCCCTATCTGCGATCAAGTGGCCTTTCTTTTTCCTTTTTTTCGTTTTTTTAAATACTCTCATACAAATCAGGAAAAAACAAAAGAAAAAGGTGAATATGTACTGTATGGCTCACTCTGGAGTTTATGGGTTTTAAAATTAAAATAGTCGGAAAGTTGGTAGTTCACTAGTGTGATTGAAGGAACAGCTTTAAGCATAATGACAGAATTGATTAATAAACACAAAAACATCGCTTTCTACAGTCACTGTGGGATCGTGAAGCGTGAATTGAATTAGTGAGCTAGGTAAAGATTCCCATATTCTATTCTAAAAACTAGAGAGAGAGAGAGATAGATAGAGAGAGAGAGAGAGAGAACAAATAGATAGGCATGGACTAGCACAGTGTAGGAAATTAAAGCATGTAAGTAAAAAGATAAGAGTGACTTGATGATCATTAATTATGCCTTAGCTTAATTAATGTTTTCAGATCCTCCCTAATTCCTGGAAGCTGCTTTAAAGATTCTTAATCAGATATTATCCCTCAAACATGTCAAGACTGAAGGCCTGGAGGGCCATTATTGATGACCATAAAAGCAGATTTGAAAGTAATAACAAAGCGGGACATCATAATTAGCTGCTTGTACTTTGTATAAAGCTCTTGCACTTATCTAATACCTATTTGATGATTTGATCTAAATATAATTCATCAATTAAGCCTATCTTATCCATAATTTCCTTCACCCTCCGGGTTTTTGTTGTTCGATAGTTGTTATATTGTGAATTAGCATTCTTAGTTGGTTGTAAATGGAAAAACTAACCTTAAAAAAGTTTAATAGATTTGTAATTCAATCTCATTTAAATTAGTTAATTGAAACTAAATGAATTTTTAAATACTATGGTTTCAACCAAACAAATGTTGTGAGTGGGCAACTCGAAGAGTAGTTGAATAAAAGCATATTAGACTTGGATAATGTGTTTAGGAAAGACTGACATAGAACTATCTACATAGCGTCAATAATCGCAGCTCGAGTTAAGCATTGTATTCTGAGAACTGATTAGTTTCTTTTCTATGCAAACATTGAGTAAAACTCTTTGACAGTCACATCCATGGATTTTGATTATATTTGTGGTTTCCATATTAATTTGTTTAATTACTAGTATATATTTAACAATAACTTGTTTCTGAAGTCATGTACTTAATTATTACTTTATATATAGTTAAACTTAAAACATGTGCCTGCAATAGTAATACTTGTAGAGTAACTGATTAATGTCATCGTAACAAGAAATGAGATTAAAGTAGAAAAGAGAAAAAAATGAATACTTCGTCTTTCACATTTCTAACCACTTGCTTCACTGTCCACGTACGGGATGAGTTATTATGCCATATGATATGAGCTATCAATAAGTCAGAACTCACAGCTCCTTTAATTTGGTAAAAGACTTCCATCAGTAAATAAATAAATAAATATATATATATATATATATATATATATTTACTTTTGTTAATTTTTTAATATATTGGATTTGCTACTTTCAGTAATTCATCGTAGAAAACTTCCAATTATTTAAGTTAATAAACGATTGACAGAAACTTTTATTTTAGTATTAGTGATACATGTTATTATCATGTAAATTGGTTCCTTATTTTATGTTAGACAACTTTTCAGTGTCCATTTCTTGACAGATACCTAATTCATGACAATTACCTATATAATAATTGTTTGTATAATATATATCTAGTGAAATTAAACACACGATGATGTAAGATAATTGAAATACTCAACTTCAAAAATTAATTTTCAATCCAATATATCCCTTTCCTACCTAATTCGGTTGAACTTCCATTTCCTTTTATATATATATATATATATATGGAGATACAAAGTTTGGAGAGAATGAATAAAAAAGAATTATGGAAGGAAGAAACACAAGACCATAAAAATTCTCCAAAACTTGTGTCTAAAGGAAGTGTCGTTTAAAGTTATTAGACTCATTTTCCTTTTATATTGTTGATTAATTATTAAAATTAACATGGTGGACTCAAAGTAAATAATTTAAACGACGCTATTTCCACCCAAAAAAAAAAACTTTGCATCTTCCACATAGATTCACAGAATTGGGGATCGACTTCGTTGTTTCAAGTTTTGCACACAGGTCTATCATTGTGTTCTATCATTCAGCTAACTGCTCTGAAAAAAATGAAGAGGGAATAATAAATTAATAATTGGTAACATTATTGTATAAATTAACACATATTTTTGGGAAGTATTTACTATATTTTCTTAGTATTGAAAAGTTGAATATACTACTGTCATTTATGTACTAATAAAAAGTTATATATGTGAAGTTGCATTTTACTTTTTAGAGTAAATTAATGACTTATGTTTATATATATTATAATTGTTTCATTTTAATTCAGGAAAAGTTTAATATCTCAATTTAATTTTTGCAATAATTTATTTATTTCATATTTATTTATTAATTAATTAAAGAAGCTTTTGACAACAAAAGATTAAAATTTTAACAACAATAAATTGGACAATTTAATAAATAAAATAATCATAGTAAAATTTTTCATTTGTTAAATCAAAATACTTAATTTTTTATAAATTAAATTAAAATAATTATAATCATTTAAAGCTAAATTAAGAATTTAATTTAATTTTTAATTGGATGAAATTGCAAGTGAATCTCACCACTATTGAAGAGAAAGATATCTGGGAATAGAATATAAGTTTGATTCATTGAGGTGGACGTGTATGACTTATTGGAGTGATACCCACCACAAACTTTTTCTAACAGTTGTCTGTCATCCACGGCACCTATTCCACTGTTGGAAAAATTATTATTAGTCACAAATAAATTGTCGATAATATGAAATCTCCTTATTAATTTCATCTTTTAGTAATGAATTTGATTGGTCGTTGAATTCAACCTTATCTCAGGTACTGTTGTTCTAATAATCATGGTTCTCAAAACTTTACTAACCACTAAACCAATAAAAACATCAATTCAATGATTAATAATTTAATTATACTTGAGCAATAATCAAATTAATAACATTTAAAATATATTAAAATATTATAATATATAATTAAAATATACACTTAGCAATCATTCTGCTTGTAGCTTTAAGTGGTATAAATTTAAGTATTGTAAGTTTGGGGACTAGGGTTTGAACTCTCTCATAATAAAAGAAAAACCATTCAGCATAAATTTCACTCGTACATAATCATATTCATTAAATTACTATATCTATCTCTCTTAAATATTAGAAAATAAGTGAAAAATATAAATTATAAAATCAAAAAAACCTAAAAATGTTTTTTTAAAAAATATAAAAAATAATCTACTGTAATCTACAATGGGTATTCTATTGGACTTGCAACTTGTAAACTCAAAATAGGGGGGGCAGCGAGATTGCAGAATGTGAGCTGATGAATGAAGAACAATGATTGGCAGATAAGCTCGAAACTGGAAATATCGACCAACCAGTGGATTTTACTAGTCAGTGGATTGATTTTTTGGCGATTCGTTGTATTCTAAATTTTAAGAGTGAAATGGAACTGAACTAGTCAATTTTTCAAATTTTCAATCATATCAATTGATTTGATTTGATTTAATCTAATTCATGAAATCATTCACAAATTGAAGTAAATATTTGTCGTAAACTTGGGAACAACAAATCCATTCCTAATTTTTTTATATCAAATGAAAATTATTTTCATTAATAAATTAAAGCACAAGGTCAATAATATATAAAATTTGACAGAATATAAAAATAAATTGATACAACTCAAATCTAAACTTATATGAGAAATAAATACATAATTTTAGAGTAACATATTTTAAAAATAAACATAAATCTACACAACAATACCATTAATAAAAAAGACTAAAAAGTAAAGCTAATACACTTCAACTCATTCACTATTCTTTTGAGAGATACCGACAAAATAAGTCTTTCACAATTTGAAGAAGAAATTCCTTCTAGTTCTGCTTTGAAACATCTTGAACCTAACATCAGAAGAGACATTATTCGCAAAACAACAAAGGCAAGACGTATTGCAAAATGTCGAATAAACAAAGGAACTGTTAGTTGGAAGAGGAAACAGAGTACTAAAATAGATGAAGGAGGCCACGAGCTTGTCAGAAAAACACTCTCCCTCCCTTATCCCAAACACAGGTCTTCTAAGTATGACTTGAAGGAAGAAAACTTTTAGATCTCAAAAAGTAAGTTGCTAGATTTTAAAGATCGCGATTTTTCAGGGAGAAGATTAATTCATTTCTAACTAAAACGTTCTTGCAACTCTTTTTACTTTTTTAATGTTTGGTAGCAGATTAGTCATTTCTTGGTTTATTTGTTCGTTTTGCTTTCGGCTTTTCTTATTTCTTCCTTTTTTTTGGGGTCAAGCACCCTTCAGTAAATGCTCTCAACTTTCTTGTTGGGTCCATGGCCCAAATCAGATGGGCTTGAGTTTTTGTCGTATCTTGGCCTGATTAATTCTACTTATTAAGTAGGCTAGAATCAACTTCTGGCTCCAAGTAAGGAGGTAGAGCTTCAAAGTTTGATTTTGGGCTTCTGTATTCCTTTTTTTGGTCTTCCAAACTTTTTGTTTTTGGTTTGAACCACTAAAATATGTTCAACTCGACTAATCAAAGTTCGAAATAAGTTAAAACATAAAAGTGTCCAACTCTAGCAGCATTGGCTTTGTCTTCCAAACTTTCTTTTAATGTATGTTGGTCCTTGGATTTTCACTATAACTTCCTTCTTCCATTAAAAAATAAAAAAACTGTAGTGGCATTTGTATCCTTGTGGATGTGGTGATCACAAGTAACGAACAATAAATTACATTGCCTTTAATAAAATATGATTTTCTCAATCGGAAATATATTTACTTTTGTTTTAAATTTGAGGTTATCTTCCAAATAAATGAACAGGAGACGGAAATTGTTGCCTTTAATAAAATATGATTTTATCAATCGGAAATTGTTATCTTCGAACACAGCACTCTTTGGAAAAAGAAAGAGGGGGGGGGGGGGAGAAACTAACTTCATGATTCATATTCAAATATTATAGTCATAATTACAGAACTAACATAAAACTGTAAGTCATAAAACAAAAGAAAAAAGAAAGGGAGGGGTGGAATCAAGACTGAGAAATCACATCCATGCTGGAGTAGTTGTTCATCTCTCCTTAAGTAAATGATGAACTTTTATCCATAGGAAGACGGAAGAGGTGAGACAGCTTTAGAAAATTATCGTCCCTGACATCTGTGGAACTCTTGCACGAAAATATAGATATGCTTTTCCTCAGTCTATATTTAGATCCAACGACGTTCTTGTTCTGACTGGGAAACTTGTAGATTTTCCCAGGTTTGGTACACTCCTTGTAAGCCTCGAGAAAAGGGTCTTTATGCCACCTGAACCCCTTGCATGAAGAGCTTCTGCATGGAGGTAGAGGCAGAGGAATCTTCATGTCTTCAATTGCTGGAATGCTTCTTGAACTGTTGGAATGTTGAGAAGTTGGTGGTGGGGTTGGTAATGTTGAAGATGATTTTTGAGGGATCACTGTTACTGGTACTATACTTTTGAAATGATCAAGGTTGGGGGTCCTAGGAACCCCAGGCTTGTCCTCCCAAGAAAAGGGTATGCTTCCATGTCCATGACCATTTGAATGAACCTTTGTGTGATTCATATTAGCTTCACATTCTGGGGGAGGTGATAAGAGAGATGAGGTTATAAATTAAGGTAATATCATGTCATTTGTACTCCCTAACGGTAGAGATATCTGAATATGGCCAGCAAATAAAACGTGAAGAGGAAGCAAGCTGGTTATTGCTTTTCAGTAATATTCAAGACATAAATTATGAAAGCGAAAAATAAACCAATCAAATTCGGGTCTCGTTTGAGAGGGGGGGGGGGGGGGGGGGTTATAATTTTCCTGCGTTGTGGCAAATTAGGAATGCTGCAATGACAATTCAATTATTGTGGAATTGTTGGTAGGTAGTGTTGTGAAAATTGTAATATAAAAAAATTCTATTTTAAAAGAATAAATTTAATTTTATATCGACTAACATAAAGAGATGATGAGTTCTTATAGATTAATATATTATAATAGATTTATAAAAAGTTAAGAGAATAAGTGAATTTGTACGCTCACAATTTTGAGTCAATATAGTACAAATTAGTGATTTGTCTCTCCTTGTACGCACAGTAAAGTCAACTGGGCCTAATTTTTATTTTTTCCTAGAAATAAAATAACTTTAATTTAATTATTTTTTGTGCCTATTTGAACATATGCGAAAGTGATAGTTACAAAATTAATTGGGTCAATGTCAAAAAATTAAGAGACTAATTGTTTCATTTTGACTGTATGTCAGAAAATTAAGAGACTAACTATTTTAGTTTGACTTTTTCAATTGCTTTAAAGTTTCTGTAATTGTCCTTTAATCATGCATGCTTCAGTTATGAATTTCACACCTATAAAAGGCATACAGCTCTTTAATTTTACACACAACTTTTCTGATCTCCTCTTTTCCTCCTCCGGTTTCTGGGCTCTCTATCTCTCTTTTTGGGTTACTGAATTATTTTTTTTCTACTGTTTTGGTTTATGAATTAATCTCAAAAGACTCTGTTTTATCTTGAGAAGAAGTTTTGTAGTTACAATATATTTTTTTAAACAACATAGTGTTCTTCATAACATGATTTATGTTACATTGATTACAATAGGTAGATCAATGGACAAGTGTTGTCACGACCCGTTTTCTGGGCACATGACCGGCACAATGATGAATCTCTCATCACTGTAAGCCTTCCGATAAATATATCAAATTTTCTTATCTGAAAATCATAGAGATGATTTGCATGTAATCATAGATTATCAATTTAAAATACATTATTATACTGACATACAAGCCAAATGTCGAACCCCTGAACTAGATGTCCTAGACGATTACAGAGCAACATAATCTATAACAAAAGAGGGGTCTACCCGACAACGGGAAGGTCTAAAGTGATCTACTCCTCTAGCAGATATTCTTCGATGGCAACCTGATCTGAACAAAAAGGTTGTACAAACAATGTGAGCTTTTAAACTCAATGAGCGAATCGGCCTCGCATTAATAAAATTTAAATACATTACCAGTCATGCAAGCATATCCAAAGGCTCATACTCAACCAATAGACAGAAGATAAAAATTTATCCAATTCAACAAACGTTACTAGTACTCGTCAATGGCAATATATCCCGGAAAGCGCACACAGGCCGGCTCACCAATTATGTATATTTCTGCCATGACGCACAACATCATCCTCTTACATACAAGATAAAAATTCATCCAATTCAACAAACGTTACTAGTACTCGTCAATGGCAATATATCCCGGAGAGCGCACACAGGCCGGCTCACCAATTATGTATATTTCCGCCATGACGCACAACCTCATCCTCTTAGCTAGGGAGCCTCACGGATTTATCACCAACCCGGGCTATATCCCTACTGAGGGAATCGTTGTCTCCACACTCATTGGTCAAGACACCCTGTCAACCGGGTTTTTCGCCTTGCCGTGAGAGGGGGTACTGTCCCGCTCAATCACAATCAATAGCATTTCATATCATAATCAGAAGCTCAATATAATATTCATCCATATAACAGGTATAGTAGATAACTATATTATAGCTTTATAAACCACAATTCAAGAGATTCAATCTTCACATCATCATGAGATACTTGCTTTTTCTTATCCATACTTCTGGATTAATTATCTCATTATATTCGCCATTCTGAATCCAATTTCTCCCTATGAATCTTGGGAGTGTCCTACGACATACTTTTTATCACCAGTAATGCTAAAACTTTATTAAAACGGGGTCGTTTCACTCACCTGGATTCCGTACGAACATCGCTTCTCTAAGTCATTACAGACAAGAGTTCACAGATGAATTTCAGTATTCCGCTACGGAGATTTTCATGAAAGATTAGAGAAAACAAGTTAGGATTGTTTTCATACAGATACTGTTCATACATACGGCACTATTCATATATACGGTCACTATTCATACGTACGGATATTATTTATACATACAGATAATATTCGTACATACGGTCACTATTCATACGTATAAATACTATTTTTACGTATGGATACTATTCATATGTATGGTTACTATTCATACGGTTACTATTCATACGTACGGGTACTATTCATACCAGAAATAGAGAATACAATCTGTAAAAGAGTACACCAGGTAAGTTCCCAGGAAAGAGTGGAGGGTCACACTGGACACACTTAAAAACCAGGTCTTTCCTTAGCCAGAACTTTTCTAGACATGTATTCTTCACAGTTTACATTCTATTTCGGTAATTAGAGAATCAAAATAACATATAAACAGCTAAGGACAGTTTTTCTGATGTGGAAGATCGGCCAAAACCGCAACCACAGAGCATACTTAAGAAATTAACTTCTAAAATTTGAAAGACATAGAAAGGGCATGGTATCCTTACCTAAGCTGAAAAGGAAAGGCCCAAAATCTCAGAGGCCTAGCTTTGGAGTAAGAGAAACTTAAGGAGAGAAGAAGAGAAGTTGAAGGTGTGAGTTTAGAAGTGAAATGGAAGGGCCTATTTATAGCAAAAGTCAAGGGTACTATTTGATACTATACGCTAATAAAATATTCAATTTACTATTCATGAAAATGACATTTCTAATAATGTAGTTACTGTGCAGCTCACGCTTCTGTTATTACTATTAGAAACTTAAAAGGAAAAAATATCCTTTCACCTTAAACCTTTAAGTTTCTTTTCAATTCAATCCTTTCACTTTAGTCCCTGAGGGTATTTTCACACATAAAACGTCAGTTTCTCCTACGAACTTCTTTCTAGTTTTATCTTATGACCAAACACCATCTAGTACTTGACATTTCGATTGTATAAATGAACAGTATCATATATGTAAATAGTATTATACTGGTGAATAGTACCGTATACTGAAATAGTAACAGTAGTTTGTAAACAAATATTTATATGTTATTTTTCTTGGGTATTACATTATCACCCCCTTAAGAGAATTCGGTCCCCCAAATTCAAAACTCATTTCAAGACTGAAATAAGTGTGATTACTTCGTCTATATCTCATTCTTTGTATCTCTTTCTTTCCAAACCTCTTCACATCCCTGGTAAGATTTACAAGAACACTATAGCATCAACTGTGAACTTTAGACCGCATTATCAATAATTTTCATAGGACTTTTGCCTTTTCTAAATAGCAAACAATCTCTTCCTCATCAGTTTGATCTTCTCCACAACCTTTTGTACCATAAAGTGTCTCATCCTCATAACCTTTACCAAATTCAAACCACCTAATCAAAGACGAACTCTGTCTCTATGTAAAACTTCAAATAGGTGTCTTCTCAAAAGTGACACATGGTCTTTCTAGTTCATACTGAATATCAGAACACAAGCTACCATACACATAGCTTATAACTTTTACGAATACAAGCACCCTACCCGAAGGTATCATTTTGGCCATAGGCAATACTCTTGCCCGAAGGCGATCCTTCTACCTTAAGGCGATACTCTCAGCTGAAGGCGTTATATAAAATGAAATCATTACATAAATCTCTAAGAAGAACAATTCTAGAAAATGTGTTAAGTAAATAACATATTCCTCACGCATAATTATAAAATAAATATATATAGAAATTTCTCTCACCTCAATGACTCATATAGAGTCGTATCCCTTCAATGCTTAGGGCAAACCCATAGTTCTCTATATATAGGTTCATAAAATACTTATTCAGCATTCCTCCATAGCTCAGAAGTGCAATGAAATATCATTTTAGTAACTCTGCTCAGTCAAAAAGATATTACTATACTATGCTTTAGAATCAAGTATGAAATATAACAAGTCCAATATCTTCTCATTCCTCAAGTTCTTTCAGTAAAACGAATCACTTCAACAAAGAAGATCTAGATACTAACTTAAATTTTATTTCTAGTACATAGATAATTTTAATACGTGAAGCTTACACCAAATGTAGCTTTAGGTACAAACAAAAGAAAAATAAATTAAGTACGAGGAGGCTTTTGAAATGTAAAAGGTGCTCCAGGTCTAGAAGAGGAAGGTGCTTCAGACCTTAAGGAGGAAGCTAATCGTTGCAGCCTAGAAAGGGTTCTGAAGGAAGCGCCTGAGAAATTTGGTGAAGAGCAGAAGTTACTCCGTTCATACAGTCAATACACCTTGCTTGTTGGTCACGAAAATTTTGAGTTGCAAACATTGAATGTCTATCAACTCGATTAGCCAGTTCCCCGAAACGACGGTTTATCAGTTTCTCTTGGTTTTCAAAGAGATGATTTATTAGTCGTTTCTGGTCCTCTGTCTTGTATTCCAGGCTCTCTATCTTACGCTCCAGATTTTCGATCTTACGCTCCAGGAACGCAAGTTTATTTTCTGAGGATGTTGCAGTACTGTCCTCCTCCAACTCTATTACATCCCTCTTTCTTTTCTTAATTTCTGGTGACCTGTCTACAGGTCTCTTCCCTTTGTTGTTTCTGAGACTTAGATTTAAATCAAGCTCTACATTGCCAGTCTCAAAATTCAAGTTGAAAGACTTATTATCAGCCATTGCTCTAAGGATCTCAGAAATAACTTCGAAGGAGAAAGGAATAAAAATTGAGAAATAGGTATGTAATGAAAGAAGTAGGTTTGCTTGGTGCGATGAGTAGGGTAACGGGCATACAAGATTTATAGACAACCCGAAGCCCCTGGAGCTAAAGCCACCACAACCTACACGCCGCTTGCTATAAGGTTTACAGATCACATACGTCGCAATGCCAGCAATTAATGTCGGACATGCAAGTAAATAGTAAATATAATTTAATGCAATTAACATAAGTCAAAGATTTCCTCAAAAAATTTTCGGCTAATCTTGACCTTTCTCAAACTTTTGACTAACTACGCTCTTCAGTCTGAGATTTTCTCCCTCTAACTTGTTTTATCCTGTAATCCCATATCACGATGTCCCTCTATGATTAGGTCGCCTCATATTGGCCGTATCTTAGATTCTAATCGGTGTCTTTACTCTAGACTTACACATAATATGTGTATATCAATATATACATTTTAAAACAAAGTTAACTGCTTACGGTCACATGCCTTAAGCATTATCATGATGTAAGGAAATCACTGCCTTTCATTTGCCCACGAGAGCATTATATGTAAGTATATGTAACCATGAAGATATATCATCATCTACACATTTTATTCTATCCAAGTCATTTTGATTTCACATCTCTATGAGTATATGTAGGATCATCACATATTCTCCTTGATCGTGGCCTTCACTCATTATGCATGAATAACATACATAAATGTAATTACAACATGATTCAATCAATTATGTATATTATACTCAACTGAAGGCTCTTAAGAACAACACAATAAAACGGAGAAATGTATTTCAGTTCATCATAAAAGCATCCAAGGCAATCTTTGATGGCTATGTTATCAACTTCTTTGAATTTCAGAAAATGCCAACGGGAGAAATGGGAAAACCGAGTAAAATCGGCCGCAAATCCACCGAATACTGACTTTCGTGGTTTTGGCATTAATGCGACGCATTGTTGGTGTGCACGCCTACCCTAGACTTCTGGCTTCCAGCTTGCAGAAATCCATAGGTTGATTGTGTAGGGGTGCGGTGAAAAGATATCTTCTTTGTCTCTAAGTCCTAATTTTTCTCTATAAAAATCATCCCAGCGTTCTCAGTTACCACACCACAAAGAGTAATAATCTCCGAGCCTACAATCCCCCAGTATTCCTCTCGCTTCATACTCTTACAAAAATTTCTAAATTTTTCCAAATCATGGCCTTAAGGAAGTACATTGATCTCACAGTAGAGGCTAAGGAAGAAGAGCTCGACTTAAACTTAAGTCTGGGCAAAGACAAGGGCAAAAGACCTTTTGAGGGGCCTCCAGAGAAGCAGAAGGAGAAGAAAATGAAGAAGATCGAGGAAGCTGAGGAGACTAGCACGGGCCATACCTCGGAGGACAAAATCGCCTGTCTAGAGCAGGAGGTGAAAAATCTGAAAAAGATGATAGGAGACCTGGAGAAGTTAACTAAACGCAATCATGCAGAAATGACTTCAAGAATAGACAGGTTCTTCTATTGGTCTACCCAGTGCTTCTGCAATCAACAACAAAGAAGTGTTGATTGTATGAATGGAATTTACACTACCCTCCGCGACATTGCTATGTCTCTTGCTCCAAGGAATGGTCGAGGGGTGATGATACAATACAACCCTCCTAATCCAAGACCACCTCGCTTTTAGATTACTCATGCATGAGTAAACTTCTTCTTTTTTGCAATGTAATCCTTCAGTTTTTTTTGTTTTTAATGCGAGTGGTTTCTTTTATTGGCTGGTATCCTAAAATAATATAGCTACACAAATTCAATCATGAATTCAGCTTATAAAATCCACCATATAAAAATTTGATCCGACAACAACGGAATCAAAACAAGTAATAACCTTTCCTTTACTAAGTTCAAAAGTGTAGCCACATCTATCTAAAATTAAACCTGACAACATAATTTCTAAGAAGAGATAAGTCTCGGAGGGAAAGGAAATGAAAACATCCTACAGGACCTTCAGTAGAGCCGTCTCTCTATAGTTGTGCCCGGGTTCAGAACGATAGAGGAGGTCCTACTAAGGTTACCTTGCTCTGTAATCACTAGGAGACCTAACAACCTTTGCTCTGATACCAACTTTGTCACGACCCATTTTCTGGGCACATGACCGGCACAATGATGAATCTCTCATCACTGTAAGCCTTCCGATAAATATATCAAATTTTCTTATCTGAAAATCATAGAGATGATTTGCATGTAATCATAGATTATCAATTTAAAATACATTATTATACTGACATACAAGCCAAATGTCGAACCCCTGAACTAGATGTCCTAGACGATTACAGAGCAACATAATCTATAACAAAAGAGGGGTCTACCCGACAACGGGAAGGTCTAAAGTGATCTACTCCTCTAGCAGATATTCTTCGATGGCAACCTGATCTGAACAAAAAGGTTGTATAAACAATGTGAGCTTTTAAACTCAATGAGCGAATCGGCCTCGCATTAATAAAATTTAAATACATTACCAGTCATGCAAGCATATCCAAAGGCTCATACTCAACCAATAGACAGAAGATAAAAATTTATCCAATTCAACAAACGTTACTAGTACTCGTCAATGACAATATATCCCGGAAAGCGCACACAGGCCGGCTCACCAATTATGTATATTTCCGCCATGACGCACAACATCATCCTCTTACATACAAGATAAAAATTCATCCAATTCAACAAACGTTACTAGTACTCGTCAATGGCAATATATCCCGGAGAGCGCACACAGGCCGGCTCACCAATTATGTATATTTCCGCCATGACGCACAACCTCATCCTCTTAGCTAGGGAGCCTCACGGATTTATCACCAACCCGGGCTATATCCCTACTGAGGGAATCGTTGTCTCCACACTCATTGGTCAAGACACCCTGTCAACCGGGTTTTTCGCCTTGCCGTGAGAGGGGGTACTGTCCCGCTCAATCACAATCAATAGCATTTCATATCATAATCAGAAGCTCAATATAATATTCATCCATATAACAGGTATAGTAGATAACTATATTATAGCTTTATAAACCACAATTCAAGAGATTCAATCTTCACATCATCATGAGATACTTGCTTTTTCTTATCCATACTTCTGGATTAATTATCTCATTATATTCGCCATTCTGAATCCAATTTCTCCCTATGAATCTTGGGAGTGTCCTACGACATACTTTTTATCACCAGTAATGCTAAAACTTTATTAAAATGGGGTCGTTTCACTCACCTGGATTCCGTACGAACATCGCTTCTCTAAGTCATTACAGACAAGAGTTCACAGATGAATTTCAGTATTCCGCTACGGAGATTTTCATGAAAGATTAGAGAAAACAAGTTAGGATTGTTTTCATACAGATACTGTTCATACATACGGTACTATTCATATATACGGTCACTATTCATATATATGGTCACTATTCATACGTACAGATATTATTTATACATACAGATAATATTCGTACATACGGTCACTATTCATACGTATAAATATTATTTTTACGTATAGATACTATTCATATGTATGGTTACTATTCATACGGTTACTATTTATACGTACGGGTACTATTCATACCAGAAATAGAGAATACAATCTGTAAAAGAGTACACCAGGTAAGTTCCCAGGAAAGAGTGGAGGGTCACACTGGACACACTTAAAAACCAGGTCTTTCCTTAGCCAGAACTTTCCTAGACATGTATTCTTCACAGTTTACATTCTATTTCGGTAATTAGAGAATCAAAATAACATATAAACAGCTAAGGACAGTTTTTCTGATGTGGAAGATCGGCCAAAACCGCAACCACAGAGCATACTTAAGAAATTAACTTCTAAAATTTGAAAGACATAGAAAGGGCATGGTATCCTTACCTAAGCTGAAAAGGAAAGGCCCAAAATCTCAGAGGCCTAGCTTTGGAGTAAGAGAAACTTAAGGAGAGAAGAAGAGAAGTTGAAGGTGTGAGTTTAGAAGTGAAATGGAAGGGCCTATTTATAGCAAAAGTCAATGGTACTATTTGATACTATGCGTTAATAAAATATTCAATTTACTATTCATGAAAATGACATTTCTAATAATGTAGTTACTGTTGAGTTCACGCCGAAAATTTTTCTGTTATTACTGTTGGAAACTTAAAAGGGAAAAATATCCTTTCACCTTAAACCTTTAAGTTTCTTTTCAATTCAATCCTTTCACTTTAGTCCCTGAGGGTATTTTCACACATAAAACGTCAGTTTCTCCTACGAACTTCTTTCTAGTTTTATCTTATGACCAAACAACATCTAGTACTTGACATTTCGATTGTATAAATGAACAGTATCATATACGTAAATAGTATTATACTGGTGAATAGTACCGTATACTGAAATAGTAACAGTAGTTTGTAAACAAATATTTATATTTTATTTTTCTTGGGTATTACAAGTGTATTCAATAACTAATAACTCTATGACTTGTGCTATGCTTTTGCCTGAAATGTTTAAATGTCTCACTCTCAATGATGTATGTAACACATACTTTTTTGCATGTGAAAATAAAGTGGCATGGACTAGACTAAACAATTAACGCCAAGGAATTTAATTAAAGCCTCTGTCGTCTTTGGTTGGTATTCTAGAAAATCATGAAACTGATTTGAAATCGAACTCGACGTGTCTAAGAACAAAATGGACAATCATTCAGTTCCAATTCCCAGTTCATATTTGTCAAAGAAGTGAAGAACACATTATGAACAATGAAAAATATTCTTCTTCCGTTATCAATATGTATATATGTAATTTATGGGGATAAAGCAAGGGGATGATTATAACTTTCTACCTAAGGAAGACTATTAACTATATATTATAACACCAAAAAATTTATGGTACTTATAACGTAATGGTGCTTTGATATAAAAAAAAATAATGGTACTTTATTTAATTATTAATAGTATTAATCGTGGGATTAAAAGAATCAATTGATTTAACAATTTAGAATAGTGTCGATAAAACAAAATATTTTTGTTTATTAATTTCTAATGTAGACTTAATCGGTTCAAGATCTTTTTAGGTGAAGATAGTCAGATAACACTATTATTTAAGATACATCACAATGTTTGATTTTTACTAAGAACTAATTTATTAATAGATAAAAATATGTCACGTCAAAAGAAAATTAATTAAAGTATCCAATTTTTACGCTTTTATTAACTTGATTTCTAAATTTTAACTATGAACGTTGAAGATTTTAGTTGTATCTGGTGTATTTTTATTCATTGGTTTATTTTCAACTAAAAACAAACGATGAGAAACATCGAATAGAAAAACCCTATATATCATTTAATATTTGTACATAAGAAAATCTTGATTTGTCTTAATGCATATTAATTAACTTTTTTTTTTGGTTGATATCAATATTTACATTAGAAAGGGGACAATGTTTTGGTCAAGAAAAGTGTTTTTTTGGACAAAATGAAAATTATTTAATAAAGTAGCCCATGAGGGCCGGACCAATTCTCCGAAACGGCCATAGGCCCATGTTCACTCATTGGCCCAAGTATTTGAAGACTGTGGCCCTAAAGATTCCTGAACGGCCCTTCAGCAGCTGTATGCGTTCTTTCTTTGACTATTTGAGCGAAGAGCAGAACTTTCGAATTGGACTGACTAAGGATTAGGGTTTTAGGGTAACGGACAGGCATCCCATCTGGCTGTGATTTCTTTTCTTGACTTTAGCATTAGCAAGTAATGAATTTCTCACAGATGGTTTTCTTTTCCTTACATTTGATTCAGTTCTTAATCGAAGATTGTTTCTGTTTGGGTTATAACAATGGCTGAGGCTATGATGACCGATAACATTTCTCGATTCTGATTTGAGTTCTTTGTTAAGGACCAAAGCAAAATCTGTTGCTCTTTGATGACCGTGTTTGTGCGTGTCTGAGCCTCCTCCTTATGTTGAAAAATTCCTGTATTTCTTGCGTTTTATCCTTTTATTTGGATTTATTATTGTAAAACTTACGGTATACTTATGGTGAAGTCGACTTTACTCGTTGTATGAAAGATACACTGCAAGTTTTGAGCATTTTCTTGGCGTCTAAAATGGAGAAGAAAATTTTCACATCTACTGGACCTCAAAATGACAGTGTTTGGGACTTATTAAGTTGCTTTCCCTGCAACTCAGTCCTTGCTTCTCAAGTAAAAAAATTGAATAACATATTCAAGGAATTATTCTGCTAGATGCAAATTGCAATCACTAAAATGCGTGCTAGGGACTTTTTTTTTCAGTATATTTGGGCTCCCTTCCTACTTAATCTCGCGTGTAAAAAGTTTTTATATTTTATTTTTGAAAAGTCAAAAGGCTGATTAAGTGCTACGTGGTTTTCCTTATTTTCACGAGTTGCTAGAGTACTTGATGCTACAAGACAGATTTTTTCTGAATTTATGTTGATCTTCTCAGCTCCTTGAACCAGCCACTTCCCCCAACTTTAGGGTTT
Organism: Biancaea sappan; assembly: GCA_037074585.1. NCBI lineage: Eukaryota > Viridiplantae > Streptophyta > Magnoliopsida > Fabales > Fabaceae > Biancaea > Biancaea sappan. The sequence continues at coordinate 32,569,046 of CM073500.1, read as the reverse complement.
AGCTTGATTCAATCCAACACCATGGTCTTGACACCATGATCTTCTCTGCCTTCTATTGCTGTTTTGTCACATCCTCAACAGTGAGTCCGATTCACATTATCTCTAAGTTAAAAACATCATCAAGGTCTTAACTTCCGTATAATGAAACCATACATAATATTCATATTTACACATAGTCCGTCCAAAAAAGAAAATCCTAGGAGGCTTATGTGACCACAGAGCTACTTCTAGAGCTTACAAGATATAGAATACAAAGGAACCAACCGAAAATACAAGAGGGTTGGTTTAAGATAAACTCGCTATTCCCCTGAAAAATCCCCAGCGTCAGCTACAGATTCTGAAATGTTGTAAAATAATAGGATGAGTAATGAAATACTCAGTAAATGGATAACATTATCAATCAAAAATAATTTAGCAAATAGTATCATAAAGATATCATTGAATTAAACTCACATCAGTTACCAATGATATACACAATATAAATTACTCAGTGCCAACACAAATCCCGTACCAACCGGGTCGTCCACAGTACCAGTGGATCATTGCCCGCGGCCCCCTGGCCGCATCCACCCTTATCTCTCCATGAAAGATATATCTCCACCCTTATAACTCCTGTATCTTCTCCCGTGGGGTGCACCACAACGAAAATATTATAACAACGTCATACCATAACGCAAGTAATCACACAACCTCAACATAATAACGGCAATATTAACATTAACTTTACATATTTTATAAGAATTAACATTTAATCAAACAAGAGGTTTGAAATCCACAATACTTTTAAATACAATGAATACAAGTCCTTGATAAATAAATACACAACATACCGTTTAAGTCCACCTTCTCAATTTTCTTTATGATACTTGATGACAATACTTTTGAAGAAATATAGATGAGATAAGGTTATCACACTCACCTCGAATGTGGCCCTAACTACCTTTCCTTTTTGCAGCTAAATTATGAGGTGTTAGGAAATAACTCTCAAAGATTTCCTAAAATGTAAATAAGATGAAAAATAAAGAATACATTAGAATTTTCAAGTGAAACTTGTACTATTAGAAACTATACTCAAAAAGCTTTCTAACAGTATCTTAGTCTGGAACGCAGCTACAGTAACGTTGACCGAGTCAATGCTACAGTAAAGTTGACTAAAGTCAATGCTACAGTAACCAAGAAAATCTGAAAAATTTTTCTTGGTGAACAGTATTTTCTGGGGAAAATTTTTGAATGTTCTTCGTGTTCTTCATCCAAAAATCTTAAAATCATATCTAAAACAATATTTCTTTTGATTTCTTCCATGAGTTTTGTTTCTCAATGTCTAATGAGTATTTTAACACCAAAACCCCTAATTTTTACCAACAATCCAAGCTCAAATCTCAAATTTTCATCAAAAACACTAACTTTTTCAAATATCCAAATTATACGAAATTTCTTGTTCTAATAACATCCTAAACCACCTAAGAATGTTTTACATTAACATCCACACTTAAATTCATCCATTAAAACTCAAAATCTTAATTTTCTTTCATAGGTCCGAAAATGGAGAAAAAGAGAAATAGAGCAGATAAAACTTACCTCTTTACCTCTAGAACTCCTAAGAATCGAAAGTATGGTTAGAAAATATCAGATCACCGGAAGAACTTAAAGAAATGATTGGAGAGGAAGATGAAAATGAAACGAAGAAATGGTGAATGAAGCCTCGGGAGGAAGAAGGAGAAGAGAAACTAATAATTGTATGTGTGGGCCCCACCAATTTCTTTTTCGATAAAATTGCGCATAGCCACCTTAGCTTTTAAGATTTGTTCACTTAGGTCCTTGAAAATTATAAAAAATTTCCTAAATTAAAAATTGAAATTTCTATTCCCAAATTTTCTTTACTAATTCAAAGAAAGAAAACATATTTCACGCAATTAAATTTTTCACTAAACTTCATAATAGATTTTAAATATTCATACAAATTATTGGAGCATTACATGTATCTTCCTGTTGTTTCTTAATCTCACCCCCGAAATCTTATGCTCTTCACACTACAGCCGCATATTTCTCGAGCAATAGGGGCTCAGCTTGTCACGACCCATTTTCTAGGCACATGACCGGCACAATGATGAATATCCCATCACTGTAAGCCTTTCGATAAATTCTTCCCACAAGTAAAATCGTTAGTCATTATCTCTATATTCTCAAAATATCATTCCTTAATAAATACAAAGAAAATACATCAGATTTTCTTAATTAAAAATAATAGATCCTCAGTACGAAATACATTATCATACTGAAATACAAGCCAAATACCAAACCCCTGACCTAGATGTCCTAGACGGTTACAGAGCAACATACTGTATAACAAAAGAAGGGCCTACCCGACAGCGGGAAGGTCCAACGTGATCTACTCCTCTAGCGGATGTACTTCGGCGGCAACCTGATCTGAACAAAAAGTTTGTACAAACAGTGTGAGCTTTTAAACTCAGTGAGCAAATCGGCCTTGCGTTAATAAAATTCAAATACATCACCAGTCATGCAAGCATATCCGAAGGCTCAAGCTCAACCAATAGACATAGTTAGAAATTACATACAAGAAAAATTCATCCAATTCAACAAACGATACTAGTACTCGTCAATGGCAATATATCCCGGAGAGCGCACACAGGCCGGCTCACCAATTTTGTATTTTTCCACCATGACGCACAACCTCATCCTCTTAGCTAGGGCGCTTCACGGATTTATCACCAATCCGGGCTATATCCCTACTGAGGGAATCGTTGTCTCCACACTCATTGGTCAAGACACCCTTTAACCCAGGTTTTCCGCCTTGCCGTGAGAGGGGGTACTGTACCGCTCAATCACAATCAATAGTACAACAGTTCATATCATAATCAGAAGCACAATATAATACTCATCCATATAACAGGTATAGTATATAACTATATGATTCAAATTTTATATCATCATGAGATACTTACTTTGTCTTATCCATACTTCTGGATTAATTATCTCATTATATTCGTCATTCTGAATCCAATTTGTCCCTATGAATCTTGGGAGTGTCCTACGACATACTTTTTGTCACCAGTAATGCTAAAACTCTATTAAAACAGGGTCGTTTCACTCACCTGGATTCCGTACGAGTATCACTTCTCTAAATCGTTACGGACAAGAGTACGCAGGTGAATTTCAGTGTTCCGCTACAGAGATTTTCATGAAAGATTACAGAAAGTACGTTAAGATCATTTTCGTACAGATACTGTTCATACGTACGGGTACTATTCATACGGTCACTATTCATACGTACGGTACTATTCATACGGTCACTATTCATACGTACGGGTACTATTCATACCGGAAATACATAATACAATCTGTAAAAGAGTACACCAGGTAAGTTCCCAGGAAAGAGTGGAGGGTCACACTGGACACACTTAAAAACCAGGTCTTTCCTTAGCCAGAACTTTCCTAGACATGTATTCTCCACAGATTATATTCTATTTCGGTAATCAGAGAATCAAAATAACAGCTAACGACAGTTTTTCTGATGTGGAAGATCGGCCAAAGCCGCAACCACAGAGCATACTTAAGAAAATAACTTCTAAAATTTGAAAGACATAGAAAGGGCATAGTATCCTTACCTAAGCAAAAACGGAAAGGCCCAAAATCTCAGAAGCCTAGCGTCGGAGCAAGAGAAACTTAAGGAGGGAAGAAGAGAAGTTGAAGGTGTGAGTTTAGAAGTGAAATGGAAGGGCCTATTTATAGCAAAAGTCAAGGGTACTATTTGACACTATGCGCTAATAAAATATTCAATTTACTATTCATGAAAATGACATTTCTAATAATGCAGTTACTGTGCACCTTACGCGTACGATGGAAAATTTTCGTTTATTTACTATTAGAAACTTTAAAGGGAAAACTATCCTTTCACCTTAAACCTTTAAGTTTCTTTTCAATTCAGTCCTTTCAATTTAGTCCCTGAGGGTATTTTTACACATAAAACGTCATTTTCTCTTACAAACTTCTTTCTAGTTTTCTCTTATAACCAAACCACATCTAGTATTTGACATTTTGATTGTATAAATGAACAGTACCATATACGTAAATAGTAACAGTAGTTTGAAAACACGCATTTATATTTTATTTTTCATGGGTATTACACAGCTGTTGTTAAAGGAAAAGCGCGTATGGTTGCAAGAGCTTCGACCTCGCCGTACAGTCCCAGTATTGCGGACGAACTAGGTAATGTTAGCATTTTCACTGCCGTCGGTAAACCCGTCATGTTCAAAGATCCTGGGATCAGAACGAGGTCAGCAATGTATATTTACTTATTTAGCCTAGTGTACGCTCTCTTTCTGGTTTGCCCATAAAGTATTTGGTTGTTTTGGTATTATGCGGGGAATTATTTTTGAGAAAAATGCATCTTGGAATAACTAATTTTGATTGAATTACCTTTGGGATAAGCTGTGCTAAGTAGGTTTTGTGTGTGAGAGACCGTCAAACATTAAAACAACACGTTGTGTGTGGTATGGATATTATATAGCGAACACCCTTGGTAATCTGCCAAGAAGTTACAACCAGTTGCTTTTGATTTCGGTGACCAAAATTCTAGACTTGAATATTGACTTAGGATGCTAGTTGGTAGCCACTTCCTGAATTCCATTAAGGTCCAAAAATAATAATTCATCGTACATCCAAACAATTCTGAGACAAAAAGGAAGTGCTGGAGTATGATCTCTTTTGAATTTTAAAACCTAAAAATTAGTTATTTTGTAATAACTGTCTACCCTTATATTCTCTAGGGAATAGCTGTTGTGGCCCTTTTAAGGCACTTTGGATGCCCCTGCTGGTAACTGATCTTCACCTTTGATCATCATATCATGGCTTGTTTCTGTGAAGCTAGTTATTGTGACTTGTCTATTCTTATGCTCTTGTTCTTAGCTGGGAATTAGCTTCAGCCCTAAAAGAATAGAAATCAAGGTTTGACTCAGCTGGTGTGAAACTAATTGCACTGGGCGTTGGCACTCCCAATAAAGCCCGTATCCTTGCTGAACGAGTAATCTCTTTGTCTTGATCTGTCATTTCAATGTCTTCCTGGCCATAATTCATTTAAGAATCAAAATGCATTCTTTTTGTTTTTCTCGTTTTGGGTGGATAGTGTTGACCATTTTTCATGAATAGCTGAAATTATTGATGGAAGACTTTGCTCCTCTTAAAGATTTATTGATGTTCTGAACATGCTTGAACTATGACAACCAAACACAATGACACGAATTTGGGATTTCACCATCACTTATTTCATAATTAAGAGTTTAATTTGAGAAGTTATTAATCAGTTATATCCCAGGTTATTGCATATCCTAGATTTTTTTTTCTTTTGTTAAATTTAAATCAACAGCTTATATTGCAGCTTCTGGCTTTTAATTTAAGTCAATAGTTCTTTTAAGCTGTTGGAAATAACATCCCTGACCAGTTCAGTTGTGGCATTAGATTGAACGGTGTAGATATTGGTGACAGGATAGTATCAATTGATGCTAATTTTGTCTTGGTGTTCTGAGTTAGTGTTATGCTCACAGATTAACTGTCAATTACCCCTTTGTCTCAAATATATTTTGGTTCATTGGTTTGCCTTTCAAGTTTACACCCATTTTATTTAAAGTTCACTGTTTAAATTGCAAACTATATATTGAGACAAGCAGAATAAGTGTTTACTCCTTATCTTGGATAGGTGTGGAATTAGGATCTCAATAACTGAACATCTTTTATCTAATCCAACTGTATTTCTGGTAGATTCAGATATTTTCTTTTTAAAATGATTATTTGTGTAACGTTGTTATGGACATTTGCTCAATGTCAAAACTGATATTTTCTTCTTGACTTGATATCCTGTGTTCAGTTACCATTTCCACTGGACTGCCTTTATGCAAATCCTGAGCGCAAGGTAACTTGTGTAGCATATTGAAGACTCACCTGTTAGGACTTATCTTTCACTGAATTTTTGTTAAGAAATGCTTCTTTGTTCCAGGCATATAATGTTTTGGACCTATACTATGGTTTTGGCCGTACATTCTTCAACCCAGCCAGTGTAAACCTCGGACTTCTTTGAAATATATCTTTCTTGTAGATTCTTGGGTTGCTGTATAATATATATTATATTCTTTTCCCCTTAACAATGATATTACAGGCAAAAGTGTTCTCGAGATTTGACGCTTTGCAGAAAGCAGTGAAGAATTATTCGATTGAAGCCACTCCAGATGATAGAAGTGGTGTCTTACAATAGGTTTGATAATCGAAGCAAAGGACTAGAACAAACAAACTACTATTCCTAATTCCAGTAATGATTTTCCTTATACGGATCAGTTCTTAACTTCTTATGTCAGGGGGGATGTTTGTATTCAAAGGAAAGCAGTTGTTGTATGCGAGGAAGGATGAAGGAACTGGTGACCATGCTCCTTTAAATGATATTCTCGATTTCTGCTGCAATGCTCCTGTTGTTTGAACCTTTACTGTATAACTTCCCGAATGCTGTATAAACTGTAGGAATTTCTTTGTACAGACATGTTTATTGTCCTATATGTACCTGTTGAAGGCTAGTGGTTAAGAAAGAGATGATAATTTTTGTATTTTTTTGTAAACATTCTATAATCTACCTGGGTTTTGCCGACTACAATTTTTGGGTGTAGTGGTGTTGAGGGTTTAAATTGGTTGTGTTGAATGGCCATACTTTGCAAGACATTCCACTTGGGTTATATCAAGGCCGAAGAAAAATGAGCTTGGGTTATGTCCAAAGTCTAATCTTCTGAGGAAGCCCCTGAAGCAAATAAGTCATTCTATGGTGACCTATTAGGGTAAGAATTGATGATGTAAATATAAAATAGTGACACAAAAATTCAAAGCATTAGCCCTTCCATTAATTTTCATTCTCTTCGTTGATTCTCAATTCTGCTGTTCTGAGGATAATATGAAAGTGAAGGAATCAATAAGCATATTTGTTTCCCTGATATTACAGTAGATGTGATTCTAATGCTCAGGTTGACTTGAATAATTGAATGGAAGCCTGTGTGGAAGTTTTGAGAATATGATGGGGTCAAAAACAAGGAGGAAGATTTTATTATTTCAACATCTACAGGACCTTAAAATAACAGGGTTATGTAGATATTTAAGGTTCTTCCCACCAAGGTAATTCCAAGTACGTCAGTAAGATATAAACTGATTAATATACTTAAAATTCTACTAGTCGTAATCACAGAAATGAATGTTGGGAATTTTATTCTTTTTCAGCTTGATTGGGCTACCTTTCAATTTTACACCTCGCGTCTAGATAGTTTTTTGTTTTATTAACTAGTTATATAAAAAGTCAACAGGGCGACGCAATGCAACATGGTTTCCCATCTTTAAACAAACCGCCGGAATATCTCACTCCACACAAGACGAAACTTTCTGAAAATTTCTGTTGCTTTTTGTCAGCTCCTTTTTAAGACCACTTCCCCTATCTCTGGGGTCTAGTAAAACCTAATTCAATCCAACAACATGGACTTAACATTTGCGCAAACTTTACTATCTCCCCGACCATCGATTCAACCATCTTTGCCTTCGTTTGTCCCATCCCATTGTGTATCAATTTCAACTCCTAATTCTCTCTCACCCACTTATTTCTCTAACAGAAGAGTCTCAGTTGTTTCTGGCAGAAAAGTGCGTACAGTCGCTAGAGATTCGACCTCCCCGTACAGTTCAAATATTGCCGAGGATCTAGGTGATGTTAGCATTTTCACGGCGGCCGGTGAGCCTATCATGTTCAATGATCTCTGGGATCAGAATGAGGTCAGAATCTTTCAGCCAATCTCTGCTTCTTCCCTGTTTTGCCCATAAAGTGTTTGGTTGTTTGGATAATTAGCCGGGACTTATCATTGAGAAATTGCATTTTGAAAGAATTACTTTCTTAATGAGTTTGTTCTCTATATGAAACTATCATCATCAACACCAGCATAAATTGAGAATTTGCCCAAAAGTTACAACTTCTTACTTTTGACTTTGGTGACCAGATTTTCTGATCCCCCAAATTGAATAATGAGGTTCAAAAATTGAATTCCGCCTGAAATGAATTTGTTCTATGAAAATTCATGTTGAGTACCAAAAATAATCATTCACCGTATATGCAAACAACCCTGATCAAAGTCCCTCTTTTCGTAATAATAAGCCTGATATTACGAAAGGAACATGATAGCCTTGGAAATTGAAATATGCATCCAGCAATTTGATTGTTCTTCTCCTTACTGTCAAGTGCTGCTGTGTTGGCTTATGCATATATGATTACCTCGCTCTTACCTTCGATCCATGGTAAATGTTTACTAAACATAATTAGCAACTGAATGGAGTATGTTCTTCTTTAAATTTTAAGACCTGAAAATCGGTTACTATGCAATAACTGTTGGTGCCAACTCTTAAATTCTTCTAGGGAATAGCTGTTGTGGCCTTCTTAAGGCACTTTGGATGCGTTTACTGGTAACTGATTTTCACCTTTGACCATCATCAAGGCTTGTTTCTGTGAAGCTAGTTATTGTGACTTGTCTGTTCTTATGCGTCTTGTTCTTAGCTGGGAATTAGCTTCAGCCCTAAAAGAATACAAATCAAGGTTTGACTCGGCTGGTGTGAAACTAATTGCAGTGGGTGTCGGTACTCCCAATAAAGCCCGCACCCTTGCAGAACGAGTAATCTCTTTGTCTTGATCTGTCGTTTTAATGTCTTCCTAGCAATAATTCATGCTTTAAGAAGCAAGAGACTTTATTTCTTCTTTTTGGGTGGAAGGTTTTCATCAGTGACAGAATTTGGTATTTCATGATTGCTTCCGTTAGAGTTAGGATTTATTGATATTCTGAACTTTCTTGAACTGTTAAAACCAGACACAATAATACAAATTTGAGATTTCATGAACCCTTCTGCTCGAATTAGGGATCTCATTTGAGTTGATAATCAGTCACATCCCAATTTATTGCTTAGCCTGTTATTTTTTTCTCTTTAACCTAACACTTATTGCAGTTTAATGACTATAGTTGAACTGTTGAAGTCAATAATGATTTTGAGCAGCTAGAAATATCATCTTTGACTAGTTTCGTTATCCCATTAGTTAAGATTAGGTAGATATTGGTGACAGACTAGTATAAACAGATGCTAATTTCGCTGGAGTTTCTTTGAAATTCATGCTTACAGATTTGCTGTCGTCAATTAGCCCTTGTCTCCATATTTGATTTTTGTGATTTTCCCTTAAAGTTTATATCCATCTTGTTGAAGGCTCGCAGTTTACATTGCAAATTATCTCTTGAGAATAGCAGAAGATTTGCTCCATTTTATCTTGATCAGGTGTGGGGATCCCATTATTAAACGAACAAACATCTTTTATCTAATCCCTATGGTATTTCTGAGAGACTTGGAGACTTTCTTCTAAAAAGTCAATCTCTGTAATGTTGTTATGGACACATCCATAGTGTGAAAACTGATTTTTCTTCTTTACTTGATATCATATGTTCAGTTACCATTTCCTATGGATTGCCTTTATACAGATCCTGAGCGCAAGGTAAAACGTGTATTGCACATTAAATATTCGCCTGTTAAGATTCATCTTTCAGTGAATTTTTATTAATAAATGCTTCTTTGTTCCAGGCATATAATGTTTTGGACCTATACTATGGTTTAGGCCGTACATTCTTAAACCTCGCCAGTGTAATCTTCAGACATTTGTGAAGTATATCTTTTGAAGAGATTATTGAGTTGCTGTCTAATATATCTTTTCTCCTTAACAATGATATTACAGGTAAAGGTTTTCTCAAGGTATGATGCTTTCCAGAAAGCATTAAAGAACTATACAATTGAAGCCACTCCAGATGATATAAGTGGTGTCTTACAACAGGTTTGATGATATTTGTCTCTAAGTATAAAGGACTAGAACAAACGTAGTATTACTCCTAGTTCCTGCTGTGATTTTCCTTACATGGTATCAGTTTTTATTGTGTTAGGGAGGAATGTTCATATTCAAAGGGAAGCAGTTGTTGTATGCGAGAAAGGATGAAGGGACAGGTGACCATGCCCCTTTAAATGATATTATTGACGTCTGCTGCAAAGCTCCTGTTGCATAAACCTTTATTGTATAGCTTCCCTAATGCCGTATATCTATAGGATTTTTTTTTATCCAGAAATGTTTACTGTCATATTCATACCTGCTAAATACATCGAATTCATATATACTTATACTAAGTATATCTAAGTACACAGAGTAAGTCTGTCATCATAAGATATTTTATAATCACTAGGCCCTCAAGCTACATTCACACACTAGTTTTTTAATACAAAGTGAAGCATTTAGGTTTTAGATTTTTAGCCCATTCTATTTTGGTTTGGTAGTTTGACCGTGGAATTTCTTTTCTTCTGTATTTTCGGAATATAAGTGTGTGACTTGTTATAATTGATCCTAATGATAGTACAAAGAGTGAGTCTTTCATCTTGATAGAGATGGTTTTATCCCATCGGATATTTATATATATCATCCACCTGTGTCGGTTTCGGGTACAGGTACCTTTTTGTTGAAGGTCATTCGAGCTTTTTCTAGGAATAAGGCCTGGGTTACTTTAGCACCATAGCACCTGATACTCAAACATTGGCTCAAGACATTTTCTCTACCCCTTCTTACCTTGAAAAAGCAGGGGCACTTTGCGTCTTTGAATCGATAATCATCTTTCGACTAACCTAGCCTCCTCTGTCCCTCGGGACCAACAAGGGGTAATACAAGAATATTTACCTGTTGTCTATCGACTACACCTTTCAGCTTGATCTTGGGCCCTAACTCACCCTCCATGAACGAACCTGGCCAAGGAACCCTTAGGTTTTCGGGGTATCTAATCCTATTCGCTCCCCTAACTTTCATCTCTCAATGTCAGTGTCGGCCCTATCATAGTGCTTTCGCCTTTGGTGTTCTTTTTGATCTCTAAGCATTTCACCACTCCATCGAAAATTCCCTTTGTCCCTACCATACTCCAGCTTGGTAGTTTCCACCGCTTGTCCAGGGTTGAGCCTTGGGATTTTATGGCAAACTTAAAAAGCCATCTACCAATGCTTTACACTCAATCATTCTGGATGACGCTTGCATCCTTTATCTTACTGCGGCTGCTGGCACAGAGTTAGCCGATGCTTATCTCCCAGATACCGTCATTACATCTTTTCCAAGAAAAGAGGTTAACGACTTATAGGCCTTCTACCTCCACGTGGCATTGCTTTGTCATGCTTCCCATTTCCCCATTGTTGCCTCCTATAGGAGTTTGGGTCGTGTTTCAGTCCCAGTGTGGTTGATCATCCTCTCAAACCAACTACTGATCATTGCCTTGTAAGCTATTGCCTCACCAACTAGCAAATCAGACGCGAGCCCCTCTTCGGGTGAATTCCTCTTTTTGCTCCTTAGCCTACGGGTTAGTAGCAGCCGTTTCCAGTCATTGTTCCCCTCCCAAGGGAATGTTCTTGCATGTTACTCACTCGTCTACCACCGAAAGCACCACTTTCTGTTCGACTTGCATGTGTTAAGCATGCTGCTAGAATTCATCCTGAGACCTAAGGTTCCAAATGATTATATATACGTCACTTAGATATACTTAGTACAAGTAATATGAATTCTAGTGATTATAAAATATCTTTATACTTTAATTTATACTTTAAACAGGTAAAAATATTAAATATTAACAGAACAATAAAAGTTAAAAAATAGCAGGTACAAATATTAAATCAATCTACTCATTCTATGACAACTCTTAGCAACTTACCCTCTATTTTTGTGCCTTTAGTGGGCCTAGTATTTCTGGCAATTGCAATGACTTCTTTATTTCTCCTTGTTCAAAAAAAACAAGATTTTTTAGATACGAGCAATTTAAATAATTTTAGAGATTTTTCTTGATTTTGTTTAACAAACAATTTGAAATGCCTCAACTTTTTTTGAGCAAGTCCTAGTGAAATAGCAATGATTAGAAGCATTTTTTTTTACACTATTTTGAAAAACTCAATTGCATGGATATGTAAAATATTTTGACCCCGTGCAGTGAGCAAGCAACAGGAAGAAAGCAAGCATCAATCAATCAAGGGCATTATTGACCTTCGTACTTATGTTTCTATCTGAAGAAAGTGGAATTTCCACTGAGGGGAAGGTGGATTCATCCTCCACAGTTTAATGAATCTTCAAACTATTTGATATGATAGTTAAGAGATTATCTATGGTTAAACTCTTTACATACATATATATTTATATAATCTATTATAATAATTTAGAATTTGGATTCATATATGTTTATTCTATTTTATTTTTCAATATATAAATAGCAATATATTTAAATATATTATATTGATTTTATTTAAATTAAATTGGTCAATTAAAATTTGAAAGATTTCCTATAAAAAAATGATATTTATTAGAATTAGATACGGGGTCTTATGTCAATTGTCCCAATATATATATATATATAATCTATCACCTGGGCTGTGCCAACAACAATTTTTGAATGTAGTTTGAGGGCCTAAATTGTTTAAGTCATTCCATGGTGACCTTTGTTATTGCAGCAGATGTGAGAGGCTGCTATGAGTCCACACTGATATTAAACATGAAGGCTCCGGCTTTATGTTGGGTAATTAATTCCCCACTAACCACTCTGCCAAATGGATATTCGAAATCTGATGGAATTTTTTCAGCTTTTGGACTCCATTAGTCTCTTTCAGACAATATGGGTGTCCCAGGAATGCTAATATTCTAATTGTGAGATCGGTTTTAATACATTACAATAAAATAGGCGCTTTGATTTGTGACTTTTGAATAATTTATTTTTGTTATGATTTTAAATAAAAAGGAATAGGGCCCACTTCCTTGCTTTCCTCAGTTTCTACAAGTATCTTAGGGACTTGACCTCTTTGTAGAAGCATCCTTTCTTTCCCAGTTAAACGCCATCTAGTAATGTCTCTACTGCTGGGCTAGGACTAGACTAAATAACCAAAATCGTATTTAACTGTATAATTATTGAAAGTATTTTGTTCAGTGTGAGAGACCATTTTATTTTATAAACTTGAGTTATTAAAGAGATTAATAATTATTTATATATTTGTAATGGAGAGCACAGGTAAAAATATTGGTGTAACTGTATATAATCATATACATAATGCTATTAGAATAAATATATTTACCTTTACCCAAGGATTTATAGGCAGAGATGGATTTGAGTTTTTAATATACATGTTAAAACGGGCTAGTTCGGTAGGTTCGGGTTGGCCTTTCTCGAGCTGCTCAAAAAGTGGGTTGGGTCGGGTTAACATATTTTTAAAAGGGCTAAGAAATGGATAACACGACCCTCCTATGTGCAGGCTGGCGGGCTAGACGGGTCAGTTCGCAATTTTTTTTTAAAGTCAAAAAGGTCACTTTTGCAATATTTTTCCCCCCTTAGAATTCTTACTATCAGTCCATTGAAATTGCTTAGTATGAAGTTTCTCAATTAGCCACTATTCTCTATCCCTAATTACAACAATAATAACAATATTAATATCCTAATATATTCTACTCATAAATACTAATATCCTGTATAAGATGTATATTTAAATAAAAAAAACTATCTTTATCCTCATATCCTCTACTCATAAACACTAATATCCTCCATAAGATATATATTCGAAAAAAAAAAAACTTAAAGTGAGTTATACGGGTTACCTGTAGGTTACGCAGGTTGAGCTCGCATAACTCGAGATCATGTAGGCCGATTTTATATGGACTGGCTTTTAGCCAGTCCAACCCTCCCTTAAAACGGGCTAGGTTGAGCCCTGTTTTAACAGGTATAATTTTTAATATTCGCTCTGAATTGTTGTAATTTTTGTTTTCTTTTCCTGGACCTTTTTGTAACTAAAGTAATAGATAGAATTTCGTTGAATATCTTGGATGGGAATGAGGGTAAAAAAGAAAAAGGAAAAGAAAACGCAGAATCTCGCAGAGAGAAAATTTGAAGGGTCATAAAGAGATTCTCATACTAGAGTACGGCATGCACCATTAAATGACAGAAAAAGAGAGGAAACGGACGGGGCGTAGGGTGAAATCAAGTAAATGCAGTAATGGGGCTAAGTGATGCAGAGAAACTTCCATTGGGTTCAATGAAAGGCTTCACTTAAATATCTCCCCCCAGAAAGAGAAACTTCACAAGGACCCTATCTTCATACTAGCATTAACAGAATTTCAGACGTGGCCGATGGAGAGGTAGCTATCCAGTTTCACTTTCACACTTTTATTCTTGCATTCTTAATTTCATCTGACGAGTTCTCTAGCAGAGGAAAGAAAACCATTGCATTAGAAAAGAAGAGACGGAAATTAATAAAATCCATTGGAATATGAGGTTTACTTTTGACATAAAAGAATCTGAATTGTACAATACGATTAGATCCTAGATCTTCTTCCCATTGGCTTTCATTAAAGGCTGATAATGTCCTGTCCTTATGGAGCCATCTTTGTGACCAAAAGCGAAGTAGAAAGTGTCAGCATGACATCGTCGTTCCCACTAAAGCCACATAGAAAACAACTCCATCGTAGCCGGCCTGACGACCAATCCTATACACAAGAAGCATATGGTCCCAAGAATATTCTGCCTCCCAACAACGTACGTAAGCTCACTCCCTATAAGAGGATAACATGATTATTACCATTATTAAGACATCCATTAATAAGCATCAAGAATTAAAAATGAGTGACCCCAAAGTCGTTCTAGTGACTGGGTGTGCCAAAGGTGGCATTGGGTATGAGTATTGCAGGGCATTTGCTGAGCAGAATTGTCACGTTTTCGCTTCTGACATCGAACAGAGAATGCGAGACATGGTGGATTTAAGCTCAGACAACATAGAGACACTGGAGATTGATGTGTGTTGTGATGAGAGTGTGATTGAAGCTGTGAATATAATAATATCCAAATGGGGGCGAATAGATATTCTGATTAATAACGCTGGAATAGGGAGCACTGGCCCTCTAGCTGAGCTACCTCTAGAAGCAATTAGAAAGGCTTGGGAAATTAACACTCTGGGACAAATAAGAATGGTACAACACGTGGTGCCTCACATGGCTTTACGTGGAAGTGGGAGCATAGTGAATGTTGGGAGTATAGTAGGCACAGTGTCTACTCCATGGGCAGGGTCTTATTGTGCTAGTAAAGCTGCTGTGATTGCCATGTCGAATAGTTTGCGTCTTGAACTAAAGCCTTTTGGGATTAATGTGGTTCAAGTTCTGCCTGGGGCCGTGAGGTCTAATTTTGGGAATGCTAATTTGGAGAGACTGGGGAATCATGAATGGAGGCTTTATAAGGATTTTAAGGAGGTGATTGCAGAACGAGCTAGGGCTTCTCAAGGTGACAAAGCAATGGATGGTGCGGTTTTTGCTAGACATGTAGCAACAAAAGTTTTGAGTCGGAGACCACCAAGGCAAATTGTGTTTGGTCACATGACTGGTCTGTTTGCGTTGCTCTCCTGGTCTCCCATGTGGGTGAGAGATCTCTTTTTCTCTACTCGTTTTGGCCTAAACAAAAAACTTTGACCATTTGTAACTATCCCTTCCCATTAACTTGATGCATTATTTGGGAAGAATGTTGGCCTATCATGTTTTTAACCAAAAAAAAATGTAGTTAATCTTTCTTTTCTTTTCTTTTTTTCCCTTCCCGTTGTCAAATACAGATATTTTTAGTAAATTAAAAAAAAAATAAAGTTTATATAAGAGGAGGAAGGTTGGAGAGTCTCTGTTGACTTGTCATTGGCAAATGAATAACAGTTGCCTAATTTGACTAATTTCATCCTATGGCTTCAAGATTAATCTTTAACTTTGACCCAAGTTTCAAGTATAACTTAGAATTTTATTTTATGTAAATTATAATTCATATGTTTTCAATTAGTTTAGATTATAGCCCTAGGCCTAACACTGTCCAAATATTTAACGACAGATATTAACATAGTATCTTATCTTATACACGTAAATATTTATTAATCTACTCTAGTTGTACCACGTGAGATTAGAATTGATAATAATTAAAATAATTAGATATAAAGTAAAATAATGATTATTTTGGTCATAATCAGTTTTAATCCCATATAGCAAAGTTAGGGTGGATTAATCGATGTTAACGTGTGCAAGATAGAATGTTACGTTAATGTTTGTTATTAAATATTTGAACAGTGTTAAGCTCAAGGACATAGTCAAAACTAATTAAAAAACATATGAGTTATAATTAACATGTAATAAAATTATAGATTATAATTAAAAAATAAGTCAAAGTTCATTGGCATAAATAGTACTTTTATCCTTCAAGATAAAGATATCAAAAATTAGGGTGGACAAGTCTTTTTTAAATGTGAACTAAACTTATTTAACCTAATCTAAATTTATTATGGCTATGGATCAATCTTATTGGCCTTGCCATAGGAATGCACAAATAACAGGTCCTAAATGGTTGGCTTGATATCTTTTTTTATATTTGTAAGTTATAAAACAAATATAAGAAACAACAAATATACAATGCTCTGAATGCAGCTATAAATAAAAAAAAATTAATTATGTCATGTATTTATCTTAATAATACCCTAAAATTGCAAATATATTTTTTTTCAAACAAAACATATCAAATATTGAAAAATATAATAACAAAAGTAGCGTGCATGATACATTAATGAAGAAGCTCATCTTCATCCACCAAATAGCCATTACTTCTTTCTAGTTATTACAATATAAGGGCATCAGACTTATACAGAAATTTCTAGTAAGGGTAAGGCATCTAATATTCCATCATAGCTTAAGAGTTGTATATTTTAGTTTAAATGGAATAAAAAGAAAGCAGTTGAGCTTTTAATTAATGCAATTAGAATATTCACTCTTAAAGTATCTGAGTCATTGAGTCCAAATAAAAAGGAATATTCAAATAAATGTGTGAAATCCATGAGAGACAATTTTATTGTAACTTCAATGCTTCAAAACCAATCATGTAAAAATAAAAAAATTATGCGATGTTTAGAATCTGTTCTTATGAGGTGATAGCTTATGATTAATACCAAATTGAGATAATGTCAAACAAATTACAGAATTAATTTGAAAAAATTTAGATTTGGACAAAACATGATTTATAAAAATAACAATATGAAATTTTAACTGAAATCATAGTTTGAGAGCAAAATTATATTAATATAAATATTCTTAAAATTATTTTATACTAAAATTACGTTAATACAATTTAAATTATAATTTATAAAAATCTAACGAAAAACTAAACAAACGTTTAATTGCATGTAAGAATTGTTTATTGGTGGGATTAGTATGGAAGAGGCAGTCAAAATGGGGAGAAAAGTGGAGCAGCGTAGCGTTGTTCCCACATCAAAAGGATATTGTAGTGATTGGTGAAATGGAAAGAAAGCAAAGATAAAGAAGGTGATTTATTGGGCACACACTATTTTAGGCAAATATGTGATTGGCCTCTTGTGCTTTCTTTGCTTTGGTGGGTATATAGGATATTCTCATCATTACCACAATCAAAAAAGCCCCTCTCTTTCTCTTTCCTAACATTCTTCAATTCTTCTCACTTCTCTGCTTTCCCTGCCAAACTCCCTTCTTCGTCTCTTTTTCCAACCAAATCATGCCCTCTTGAATTCCTGTCCCCATGATCTCCCTCATGCAAATTTGCATGCACACCAATCATCTACTTCATCAAATTCTCTACACAGCACTTGTTTTTAAATCAAACTCTTGTTCTCCTCAAATAAAATTTCAAATTAGAGTCTCATAGATTAATAAAATCAATACTTTAATAATTTTAAATTTTTATAATTTAAACTAAATTAGTCAAAATTTAATGAGATCTTGAATACTAATAGTTTAAACCAAATATAATTCAAAAACGGCAAATATTTAAGCTCTAGAGAGATCAATTTAAGAAAGATTTTATCTTTTATAAATAAACTAAAAAAAAATTAGTCTTTTATTCTATTAGGAGATAGCGTTAGTAAAAAAAAGTGATTAATTAAAAGAAATGTGGAGTACTTTTAAAATTGTTGATGGTCATATTGGTCATGGATGTCATCTTTGAGAGGTATCACAATAGAGGGTGGGACAGATGGAGTTGGTGTTGAGGTTGAGGTGGGGGGTCAGAAAGAACTGCGACCCTCACCCTGCTTTGCCTTGTAAACTGTTGGGAAAGGGAAAGGAACTCATTTTGTTCAAACTCGATGCCTTTCTCGTTCTTTTTGATATTGGAATATTAGACACACAGATATGGTTCAATGTATAAAGTAGATGAAAACTGATAATGCCTTGCTTTTTTGAACGCAATATTTCCGAATTCTGGGTGCAGATTAATCACCATATAACTAGAACTACTGTAAACTTTTATGTTGCCATGGTATAATCCATCTTCGCGTTATCGTATTTGTGGGGTTGAAGCATAGCTGGAATTAAACAATGTTAAGGATCTTGCATGCCTTTAATTATGATATACAAAACAAGAAATATATGTAGCGAGGGAAAGTATGTTTGTTAAGGGCCCTTCACTTAATCATTTACGATATATATGTGTGTCCTTTTGATCAGGAGGACCAACTTTATCCTAAGCTGCCTTATTTCTTTCGTCTTTCCTTCTCTCTAATTTATTAATTAGTGAATAGTTGCTTCTTAATTAAGAGCCGCCGGATCAGGGTACCCTAACTAACAATTGCCACTCAAAATCCCATATGCTAACAACATCCACCCTTCTCAGACTTTTTTCATGTTCCATTTGTTTTTAATCGGAATTGCATCATTAGAAGAGATCGGATCCCGTGCTAATTGTTACTTAATGATTAAAATTGTTGGTAAAAGTGTTGTATAAAACGTTTTTTTAATTTTTTTTTTGCCACGATTTTAATTGTTACTAAAAGTTTATTAAGACAGGTATGGTACTTGTTCTAACAAGAAATCTACTCACTCATTAGAATTTAGAAGTAGCATATATAAAATCTCCTCCCTCGTCCCTGCTCGTAAAATACATCCTACATCTAGTGTGATGTTGTATACATAATAGATAATGTAATTAGGGCTGAGCAGTGGGTCGTATTGACTTGCCCAACCCCGATTCAAATTATACATTTGAGTTGGGTTAGGTTAAAAAATTTTAATTTAACTACTAGTAGTTTGAGATAGCAGGTTGATAATTTTTTAATTCGATGAATCTAATCCAAACTACCCAACTTGAACCCCATTAATTATTATTTTTATTAGTCTTTGGAATTCTCTCGATAGTCAATAATCAGATTCTCCTTCTCAGATACAGATTTTTCCTTCTCCAATACGAATGAATATGTTGTCTCTATGTCTCATATCAGATGTCTTCTCCTTTTCCAATCTCAAATCCTCACTCTTTAGTATGCATTATCATCGCCTTCTGCCTTTCCCTTCTTCACTCTTCTGTGTTCGGTGGTCGCTTTCTACCCTTCTCCACTCTTCCGTCATTTTGACTGTTGCCTTTGCCTTTTTCCACTCTTCTGTCTCTTTAATCATTGCCCGTTGTCATGGAGGAAGAAGAAAGGGAGGGGGGATAAACCCCCCATCTTGACCCCAAAAACATGTTAGGATAAATTTGGGTTTGTTTGATTTTAATCTTTAAAAATGTTGAACTCAATCCAACCAAACTTCAAGTCATTTGGTTGGTTTGAATTGAGAGAATTTCACTCAACTCAAACCAACTTAACTCGTAAGTGTAATCTTCTCACCAAAAAGAAAAGAATATATCCTCTGTTGTGTTAATATGTCATATAAGGTGTTTCTTTATATATGCGTGTGAATGTATAAGAAAAATGTTTGTTATTAGGCGCCTATAATGTACAAAATGACCTTTTACTTCAAGATTTATGTAATTTGTTCTTTTAATTCTATAACTTGGCATTTAGTTTCTCAAGTTGATAGATTCGTGCAATTGCCTTTCGTCCATGAATTGATCCAAATAACATAGTAGGGCTGGATTGAATCTTGGAATTTTTCATAGATTTTAGGCCAAGTCAAGCTTAGGAATAGAAGATCCATTAAGCACCTATTTACTTGCGCTTCTATCTTCGTACACGATGAGGAGAGAAATTGGAGGACTTGAGTTCTTTTTCGAAAATGGATATTTTTATTTATTGAACAATTCTCATATCGTACATTGATTGTTTGAAAATGACATGATCTGATGAAAAATTTCACGTCCAGACACATCAGTTTTTTTTTTGGATGAATCCAATAATTAATTGAAAAGTCTTTTAAAAAAAAGTCAAATTTTAGAAAGAATAAATTGCATAAACACCGGAATAAAATAAAAAGGTTAAATATGGACATTTGAGCCGTCAAGATTGGCTAATACAGAGTGGGTGACAAATTTGAGCCATCTAGATTGGCTAATACAGTGGGTGAGAAAAAGAGTAGCCACTTGCTGAATTTCCCTTTTTGTCCTAAAGCAAGTGTTGACTGGAAATAGATTTTTTATTTAATTTTAAAAGCTAAGTAAGAAGTTCAATCAATTTAAATCATTAACTTTTATTAACAATTTAAATTTTATAATGTTATTTTTAAAATTTGACTTTTAAAATCAAATCTAATTTCAGTGTTGACTACAATACATAATCATATTCATACTTTAAACAAATTAAAATCAGATTTTACACTGTACCTTGCACCTCGGTATTTAATCTCATCCCAATGCATGGCATAAAGTTACCCACGGTCGTATCATAATTAATTAACACATAATCCAATAACCCACCCCATGTTTCAACGTTCTAATTTCAATATCAAGAATAGATAATTTAAGTTATTCAACATTTGTTAATTTAAATCATGTGAATAAAAAAATATTATTAAGAAAATTTACACTTTTATGGTATAATTTAATTTAAATCAAATTAATTATAACTGTGTAAACTTTCAGATGCTAATAACTTAAAAAAAAAAAAAAGATTTTGACGTGATTATAAGGTACCATCCACCCTAATCACGTGCATGAACATTCATGAAACCAAGTGTAGCATGAAAATAATTGTTGCTTAGTTTTTGAATCAAATGAATGATAAGCCTGAAACCGACATGGTTAAGTACTGGGAATTTCAACTAGGATTAATCATTAAGAAACTTTTGCTATTCTGCTGAACATAAAACTTGAATGTGTCATTACTAAATTTTAAGAGAGTTGGTGAAAGGGAAACGTGATTTGTTGAACTTGTATTTTAGTAATGAATTTAACTGTTATTAAAAAATTAAAATTATTGTTAAAAGTATTTTTTTTTAATTTTTAAAAATTTTTAACAATAATTTTGAAGTTGTTAAAAAATTTTTAATAACAATTTTCATGTAGTCATTAAAAATTTTTAACAACAATTAAAACTACTGCTAAACAATAAACTGTGTTTGTCCCAATTCGATGAAAGGAGTGTGAATTGTGATGACCCCAGGGCGTCAAAAAGTATGAGTTGCCCGAAAAGGGTGCATGTGGAATAGAAGTTGGATTGTGAAACGACGACGTGAGGGCCTTGACCTATGACTCTAAGCTCTGTGGACTATAGCTGCCGGGTGCCGTAGGTGCAGAGGAAGATGTGGGTATTGATTTGAAGGGACTGGAGGGACAGTTTGTAATTGCATTGTGCCCGTGAGATCTAAATCTGATCGAACAAGCAACTAGTCTGGTCTGAGAGAGAGGCATTAAAGCAAAAGCAATAAGCTGAGCACATTAATATGGTGTACCCACTATTCCATAAATTTGGAGAGGGACAGACTTGGACTGGGAAGTTGAAGTTGTATCCACAGGACAAATGAGAGGCCTGCTTTTTCTGTGTATTTTGGGGAGTTTTAGAACGCCGAGTCTTTTATTGGGTTTAAGACCTCTCCTTACATAAAAGGAGTAAAAGGAAAGGCAAGGAGGTGGAGGTGGGGGTGAAAGCGCAAAATAAAGCAAAAGAGGAGGTCTTTCTCATACACGGATCCCCATGGAATGCGGGAACGACGCCTAGCATTGCCTGCTCTAACACATTCTTTTTGTTTATTTTAAAGGAACCTGCTTTCTTCCCCTTTAGAATTCTGTCCATACAGACAAATATATATACGGACTCTATCACGCAGAATGAGAGAGGGAGGGAGACACACCTTATAGATTCCACTGCAGGAGAGTTAGATTTTTTTTACTTGGATGGTTAGATTTGGGTTACTCTCTTTCTGCTACCACCCACAAATATATGATATCCAACCAAAAATTACTTGCTAGTCATTCCCTTATGATTGAGTGGCCTACCCTTAAGACGAGCTTCTCTAGAGTTTTTGTTAGTAGGTGAAGAAGTAAGACACAGAAGATGAAATCCATGGAAAATGATGCTGCTGCTGCTGCCAATGAAAACAACTGGTTGGGGTTCTCTCTCTCGCCTCATATGAATCTTGAAGTTCCTTCGGACTCTCATCACCAACATGAGGCACAAGTGACGACGCAACCTCCCTCGGCTGCTGCAGAAGCAGTTCCTGCAAGCTTTTATCACTCTATGTCCATGCCCCTTTCGAATTACGGTATTTACTATGGACTTGAAGGTGAAAATGTTGGCTTCTATTCACACTTTCCTGTCATGCCCCTCAAATCCGATGGCTCTCTCTATGTAATGGAACCTCAAACCAGGTCACAACCCCAAGGTTAGTCCAAATTTTTGCAATATAACTTTTTGTGTTGGACTTCATATGTATGTAAATATCTTGACTACACTTTTTTTAAACCATTTACATGTGAAGCAATGGTAACATCTTCAACTCCGAAACTGGAGAATTTCTTAGGCACCTCGACAATGGGGACTCCTCACTATGAATGCAGTGCCAAAGAAACAATGCCTCTGAGCTTAGACAGTATTGTTTACACCAACCAATCATCACAACGGCAAGAAATCCTGGCCCAACCTTTCTCATCATACTATTCTGGCTTTAGAAGCGACATGATGTTGGAAGGGCCCAAGCAAAATGGAATTTCTGATTGCAACGTACAGGTCTCGAATATGGGTAGTGAGGATGGAGTTTCTGGAGTGAAGAGCTGGGTGATGAGAACCAACTCAAGTAACCATGGACAGGACACAAAGATGATTGTTGGTGTGGAGGGCAATGGAAGTGAATCTGGGTGCATTGGATCAATGGGGGCATATGGGGATTTGCAGTCACTGAGCTTGTCCATGAGTCCTGGCTCACAGTCAAGCTGTGTCACTAGTTCACAGCGAGCATCGCCTTCTGTCATTGATTCTGTTGGCGTGGATACAAAGAAAAGAGGATCTGAAAAGGTGGACCACAAGCAAATTATTCACAGAAAATCCTTAGATACCTTTGGCCAAAGAACCTCTCAATATAGAGGCGTAACAAGGTTGGTTTACATTTCGGTCTTTAGTTCTCTGGTTTGACTAGCAGCTTTCTTATGTTCTTTGCTTGAGATTTTGTGTCTGGGTTCATGAGTGTCCCTACCAACATATCTAACTGATTACTTCTTTTTTCACATTTTTCTGTTCTTTGATTTCTTTCTATTTCTAAAGGGTGTTTAATCCTCAGGCATAGATGGACTGGTAGATATGAAGCTCATCTTTGGGACAACAGTTGCAAAAAAGAGGGTCAAAGCAGGAAAGGAAGGCAAGGTAAGAACTAAGAACCTCTTAAGTTGTCTTCCTCTAAAGGGCTCCAGATATTTTTTTTTCCTTCTCTCACCGACTATTTTTATGTTCTTTGCTTCACTGGGGATGCCACTCAAATATACGACGTATCTCAGTTTATCTAGGTAAGCTTTCCCAACACCTGTTTTCTGCTGAAATTCCTAGTGCTTAGATAATAAAGCTCGGATTTTTTATTTTTATTTTTTTGGGTTTATGATGCTAGCAAAAGAGAAAAATTAACGCTTATGAAAGCGAATCCAAAATTTTGATTGCAGGGGGTTATGATATGGAAGAAAAAGCTGCGAGAGCTTATGATCTAGCCGCACTCAAGTATTGGGGACCCTCCACTCATATCAATTTCCCAGTAATAATTAATTACTTTCCCATTTTCTCTTCCTTGATTCTAAATTATTAATGAGGCCAAATTCAGTCACTGTGAGTGATGTACAATTGATCTTATAATAGTTGTTTCCCACGGTATTTTTAACAGTTGGAAAATTATCAAAATGAACTTGAGGAAATGAAGAATATGAGCAGACAAGAATACGTTGCCCATTTACGAAGGTAAAACTAAAACTAAAACCAAAACCCTTTGCTTCTGTCTTATTAGTATCATAACATCTCTAAACATCGACCCTTTTCAGGAAAAGCAGTGGATTCTCTAGAGGAGCTTCCATGTACAGAGGAGTAACAAGGTCTTCAATGCTTACAGTTTATTTAACATGATTTGTATTGTTCTCAAAACATACGTGTCCTTTCTTCTGACTGGGTTTCGTTCACTTGGTAGCAGACATCATCAACATGGAAGATGGCAGGCTCGAATTGGTAGGGTGGCTGGAAATAAAGATCTATATCTCGGAACCTTCAGTAAGTTCTTTCAAAATTATCTGATTTGATAATTCATTGTGTTAATTATTTATTTCAATAATTTTGCTTTATTGGCCTGTGCATTTCCTGTACATTGTTCCAATAATAGGAAGAGAATGAGAGGTTGCTTTATGACTTTGAAAAGCTAGTCCTTGATGTACTCTCAGCAATTTTTTATAAAGCTGATGTATAGTCACTTTAATATTGTAGAGGCCTGCAGTAGCTAGTCCCGGAGACACAGCTTTTTTAAGGCTGTTTTAGTTCAGAGCGCAGAAGAGAATAGATATTCATAACTTCATTATTATCTTATCTTATTCAAGTGTAAAATAATACAAAAAAGCTAATTCTCTGTGTCATTGAAATAAAACTTCAGGTACGCAAGAGGAAGCAGCTGAAGCCTACGACATTGCTGCTATAAAATTCCGCGGAGTTAATGCCGTGACCAACTTTGACATAACAAGATACGATGTGGAAAAAATCATGGCGAGCAGTAATCTGCTTAGTGGTGAACTAGCCAGGCGAAACAATGATCAGGCTGTGGTTCATAAAACTTCTGCATATGATGAAACCCAAGAAGGCATTTCAATGCACAAGAGCTGCGAGACGCATGTCTCAAATCCTTCTCAATGGATCACAGAGCTTGACCAAAACCCTGCAAGAGTTGAGACCTACAGAGCTCAATCATTCTCAATGCCTTTAGATAACATGATTCATCATGTCTCTAATCCATCTTCATTAGTGACTAGCTTGAGCAGCTCACGTGAAGTAAGCCCTGATAAAACAAGCTTGCCAATGCTCTCTGAAATGCCTTCCTTGGTTACAAGCTTGAGGCCCCCACTTTCATTGCCTCATGTGCCAGTTTTTGCTGCTTGGACAGATGTTTAGTCCAGCAGTTTTTTTTTTTTAAAAGAAAATTGAGAAGCATTTTGCATGAACAAGACAAAGGGGAAGGTTGGTGGGTTTACAGTGACTGAAACTGGTGGCACTTTTTTATGTTGAGAGTTATTAGATTTTCAAATCCTTTTCGCCAAATTTTGTGAAGTCATCATGGATAGAAACGGACACGGCTATAAAAAGTTCATATGATTGAAAGGATAAAATGATTAAGGCAATATGGATGTCCCTGCGCATAATATTTACCTAACCTTGTTGGGTCCTTTCACGTACAGAAACCAGCTCACCATGTCCCAATAATGCCTCCCTGTGATCTCTTTCTCTTTTTTCTGTTTTTAATTTGTTTAAATCCTTTGACTATAAAATTAATCCATTCGATTACGTCCACGTCCGTGGCCATCATTGCTTATTCCTTTCGTCATGAAACTTTGTCTAAAGGCAGCAGATATTCCCTTTCCCTAAATCAAACAAAAGGGAGTGAGTGCAAAAATAGATTCCCTCAAAAGGGCTTTAGGCGATTTGATTAGTGGTTTGATGCCTTGTACCGTATTACATTTTGTCTGCTGCGTTTAGGAAAGCCATCTTGTTGGAAACCCTTTTCACATCTTCCTAAGCACCACCCTCCATTTCTAATGATGTTTGTCGTCAAAGCAACCTTATCCTCTGTCCAATGTGAAACCCATGAATCTCAGCAATTGTGCGTTCACACGAGAGTATGAGGTACACATAAATTGACCCAAAGTCAATGTCACTAGAGTGACTCGACTCGAAGAAATCTTAATTAGGTGGAACAGGACAACTAACGTGCATTGGAAAAAAAAACAGTATATACACTGTGATCAATGAAAGGACTCGTTTCTTTTTGTTGGGTTGCCTGCTTGCTTTTGTTGAAGTAGGCGTGCCCTTCCACGCCTTAAAGGAAAAGTTGATATGGTACTGGTAGTGGCCTCATGCTCATAGGAGCCCAAATATTCTAACACCACAAAACATACAAGAACACAGACAGACAAAAAGAGCGTGAAATGCCGACTGCAACAACGTACACAAAATCAAAAGAAAACAGCAAAATGTATGTGGTGAAGTCAAAAAGATGAACTATAGGCATGCATGGGGGAAGGAAAGTCATCATTATATAAATATCAAATATGTGTAAGTGTGTGTGTTTGTTACCTTTTTCAATAAGAAGTCTGAAATTGCCAAGTGGGTCATTGGGCAACAAATTTATGCTGCATTAATTACCATAGATGCATGATAATGAGTTAATTAGCATGTGTTTGGACCTAACAGACTGGTTGAATGAATGATTGAGGCGCACCTAATTTGCAAAAATACAGACTTAAAATAATGATTGAATTGTGGATGATATAAAGTGCGAAACTTGACGATGATGAGGAGCATCTCTCTTAGTCACTTCGTAACAGCCTATTGACAGATAAACTTACGTTTGTGTTAATTGTCATATTCTTGGATCTAATAATGATGTCCCCTCCTTTCTATAAATCAAAGATTACATAAAGTAATCGTAATCCCCCAGTTCATTTGGGCTTTTTCATTTGATTAGGCACTACCACACTCGTTATTGTCGGGCCAATCACCTAAAATTGTCTAACCATTTTCTTTTACAGCTATAGCCAATTATAGGCCACGTTCTTTTAATTTAATTAATGTAACATACAGCCTATATATATATATATATCTCTCTCTTTCACACCACATTCAATTTGCTGGTAAAATCCTCAAACTCATCTCTCCGCCGCTTCTCTGCTTTTCACAGTTTCCACTTCTTTTTTTCATTTTTCCCCATTAAAAGCTCTCCCGTGTTAGGAGGATGAGTAAAGAATGGGCCAGTCTTCCCGGCTCCAAGCCCAGTGTAAAATTATGGAGGCCCTAATGTTTGGATGAGTCTCATTGTTTTTGGACCCAAAGAGAGCCCAATTGACGTTGAGATGGATGATCCAACTAACCATGC
Organism: Biancaea sappan; assembly: GCA_037074585.1. NCBI lineage: Eukaryota > Viridiplantae > Streptophyta > Magnoliopsida > Fabales > Fabaceae > Biancaea > Biancaea sappan. The sequence continues at coordinate 32,541,649 of CM073500.1, read as the reverse complement.
GTATGAGTCAGTAATAGTCATAGAGAGTTCGATACATCTTTCGACCCCAAAAAACTGGGTTTGATACAACTAACTGCATATGCCAGAAATGCACAAGGTTCGAACTCTAGTGATGGATTGGATGTTTAGTTTTTTTTTTTTCCAAAGAATATATGCAATTCTAAGCCCTTCTCTATTTCCAAGAAGTCTCTTTATATTGCGAAAAAAAAAAATTTTCTTCATGAAAGAGGGCAGCAACATAACACGTAGCATTGGTGTCCCAGGGACGATATTGGGCTGGTGGAGGATCCATAACAAAACAGGACCTTCAATTTTAGGCCTTCATCTTAGGCCTGTAATTGTTTTTTTAACACCACTTGAATTTTACTTTGAATTTTTTTTTTTGGTCATTCACTTTGAAATCAAAATGTGGCACACTTAACCCCGCAGGCTGCTATGTACCTGTCTATATTTGGGCGGGTTTAAATTTTTTATTTTTAGCATATTTAGAAATGAGCTAGTCTACTTAGCTTGTAAGTTAAATGCTCGAGGAGCACAGGCTGGCTTCTATATTTTTTTTATTTTTTTATTTTTTATAAAAATTATATTATTTAATATAAATAATCTACTTTATCATATTTTTTATATTTTATAACATTATATTCAACAGATATAACAAAATTAGATTTTAAAACTTTTGTAATTTTTAAAAAATATAATATAATTAATTTTAAAAAAATAATGTTTTACATGAATAAATTATATTTTAATAAAAATTATTAATATTTTTTAATATTTTATTATTTAAATATATAAATAAATAATTAAATAAGAGCCCTAAAAGACGACCTATTTAAGCTCGTTGGTCATGGCAGTTGACTTTAGACATAAAAAATAACTAGTTTAACAAAACACCTTCTAATGCCACAAATAACATGTAGCTACATTGTCACTCATTTGGGCCCTCTGTTATCCAAGACGAAGCAAAAATGGCCCAAATTACCAGACCACCTTACTATTAAGCAATTAAAGCCCAAATTGGAGTTCTTTTTTTTTTTTCGGAGAGGGCCACAATGAGGAGTTTGTTGGTAATTGTAGATAGAATGAGAGGTGAGTATAGTTTTCAAAATTAGACCGGTTATTGAACTAGTAAAAGTATTGGGTCAAAGTTCAATGGTCGGATCGTAGTCGAATTGGTGGTAATTAAGATTTTTTCAAATATATATAATTTAAAATATTAAAATACTTAATATAATTAATAATTCATAACAATAAGTAAAGAAAATTAAAAAAAATAATCTATAGTTGATAATTCATCACAATTTATAACATCCACAATTTCAAACTAAATCAAATAAAAAATTTTCACATTTTCCTAGTTCATACAGTCAGAAACAAAAATTAAGTATAACAAAACTAAAATCAGAAATATCAAATCTAAAAAAAAAAAAAGGAATTGGTTCAACTAATGACCTGCTCGGTTCACCTGGTTTTCCTGATTCAACTGATTTCATACTAATTTAATGGATAACTAGTTTTTTCCCCAACCAAACTAGACCCCCCTACCCGTTCGATATAATTTGTCCATTTATGGGGGTGAGCAATGTGTTGGGTTGACCCCAATCAATTTGTTCAACCTGACCCAAACCACACATTTAGGTTGGATTCGGTTTGAACACGACTATAAAAGAATTCGGAAATTCTCAATCTAATCAACCCAACTCAAACCACCAGTTCGACCATTTTCCCTTTTATATATATATAACTTTTAGGTTCAACTATGGTCTTTTGTCTTTGCCTAAATCGCCTCTAGTCTACCTTAGTTTGTCTTGTCTATGATCATCATCTAATCTTTGTCTTGTCTTCGACTCTTCGCTAGTTCACTGCACGCATTTCATCTCGTCTTTGCCGATCGTCGCACTTCATGTCTCTATTCTCCATCTTTTGATTCTCTTGTTTTGTACTTGTTGTTTTATTAGTAGGGAAGACTGAAAGAAGAAGAGAAAGATTAACGGCATGTTTGGTTTGCATTACCAAGTAGAAATGGAAAAGAAAAAAAGGATGGAAATGAAAAGATGAATGAAAATAAGAGAAAAAAAAATGAAAAAAAAAGTTATTTGGTTCATAATGAAAAAAGAAAAAAGAGAAAGAAAACATTATTAATTATATATTTTTTAAATAAAAACAAAAAAAATTTGAGGGTAATTTTACTAAATTACCAATTACTTATTCTTTCTTTTATGACCCATTTGTGAACCCCCTCCATTTTCTCACTTCTTCTTATTTTACTAAGCCTGTCGCACATCACCAGCTATCGCCGCCCTTTAACCCTACAATGCCCTCCACCTCGCCCTCCACTGTGAAACCCTTCACCGTCTTCCACCGTCACCGTTCTTGCACGCCACCACTCTCTTGTCACTCTCGCCTTTGACCCCGTCTTCATTCTCTATGACTATCACCAACTACTGCTCCATGTTCTCACGCCGAACGGAGACAGATTCTTATACGTAATGGCCGGAGATCTTCAAGGCAAAGGGGAGGTGAGTTCTAAAATTTTGTTCACACTAATATCTCTCTCTTGCCGTCGCACTCTTTCAATCTCGTTTTGGTCTTCCTCTATTTGCATTGGGTATCAGCTTCATCCTTTCCCCTTCTACAGCCCTGTCTCATTTGATTGAAGAGTTTTGTGATAGCAATTTTGAAACTTCCTTAATGAGGGGAAATGCGAATCCAAGATAGACATAAGAAGAAGAACACAAATATAGGATAGAAACTTGCAAAATAAAAAATGCATCAAACCAAAAGAGAATATTAAAGCGAAATTGGTAAAAATATCGGAGTCTTGGGAAGTCAATTGAGACAACTTTCCAGAGACCAAGGGTAATCACATAACTTCAGCTCATTTTCCGTCAGAGAGAGGCGCGTTTCCAACGGGTATGACGAGGAGAAAAAAGTCCCTATGGTTAAAATGCGAAAACAATGCGTGATAGAAAGGAATGCATTCACGCTAGAAGTCAAACCAAACCAGTGGAGAGCTACTACGCATGGATTCCCGTGTTCTTTTCACTGGAGGCATTTAAACCAAATGTGACCTAAGAAGAAAAAAAGAGAGATTAGAGAATAAAAAAAAGACATAAAAAAAAGGAATTAATAATCCACCCCAACCTTACCTAACTAATTTGGTAAGGTTGGTCTAGGTTGGTTCAAGTTCAACTTTAAAAAATGTTTAACTCAACTCAACCTAACCCAAAGTTATTGGATCGGTTCATGTTGAGAATTCTACTCAACCCAACATGACCCGACCTCATGTTTGCCCTTAACTCAAATTACAATTTGAAATAATTGACCCAAAAAAATATAAAAGATTTTCACTTTGAAAATCAAATGTGGCATACAAATATAATTAAAAATACTTTTAAAACAATACTATTTTATTTAGTTAAATTTATAACTTAATAAAAATCATTTTTAAAAACTTGTATTTGAATGCTAATTAGTTTATATTGAAAACTATAAATTTAATGTATGATAAATATTAAATGATTTTTAATATTGACTAAATATATATTTCATCTTTATATTATAGAAATAACAAATAAACATTATTTAAGTTAAAATAAAAGTAATTGCAATTTATTATTTATTATAAGAGAAGTGAGTTTAATATATTTTTATGGTATAAAAAGTAGTATAAATTTCCAATATAAAAAAGAATAGAGGATCACTTAATATGTGAGAAAAAAGCATAGGTATAGTTGTTTATATTGTCCACAGATTCTCTAATTACAACGTGATACATGATTAGTGTATGATTTTTTAATTAGAATACAATAAATATATCATTTTTTAAAAATAAAATTATATATTTTAACAATTTATCATTGCATGATAATCTGTTTAAGAGTTTTTTTTATACATTTTTTATTTAAATAGAAAATATGATATGAGGACTATTACAAAGACAAAAAAAAAATTCTAAAAACGTATTATTATTTAAAATTGAAAGTAAATATATGGTATTGCATCAACTAACAATGCACTTACAGCATATTTGATATATAATTATGTAATGATGTAATGTTATAATGCATAGAATGTGTCTAAATTATGCTCTTAAGAAATATTATATTTTTAAAAAAACCAAATAAGGATATTTTAGTAAAATAACTTGTTTATTTACTTATTTTTTTCCTTTTGTCGTTCCAACCATACCATTTAGACTTTATGATAGTAGGCTCCTTTATCGTCTTCGCGCCTCAATCGTGTTAGGGTTTTGGAGAGTTGCAGTTTGCTCTTCACGCTTACTGTTCACACCAGTGGCCGGCATAGGATGCCAATACAACGCGAATGTTTAATCGATACTTGAGTCTACCCAAATATCACAGTTCTTCCGAACTCCGTAGATAGTTTCGGTAGGTCGTGAAATTTAAAACTATCCACCTATCGGGCGTAACAGTCTAATTATTCGTTTATTGATTCATAACTGTGCGAACAACCGGCTTTCATGGCCGAAACAGTTGAAAATACAACGAAAGAAACTGTTCAAGAATATGAAGATGTGGAGGACCAAATGTTTGAAGAGCTTGGATTGGACGCTCGTCTAATTCGTGCCTTACTCAAAAAGGGAATTGAGAAACCCACTCCAATTCAGCGGGTTGCAATTCCACTCATATTGGTGAGTCATTTAACTTAAAACTTTGTTTGCTTCGGACTTGGCTGCATCTGAATGTATAAACCTTACTATCTGGTTTAGTTTGTGTGTTTTGCTGATAACCAAAATTTATCTTTTTTTTTTTTGGTTGGTTGATTATCTCCAGGAAGGTAAGGATGTGGTTGCTCGAGCAAAGACGGGTTCTGGCAAGACATTGGCATTCCTTCTTCCGTTGCTTCAAAAATTGTTTACTAATAATGTTCAAAGAAAGAAGCTAGCACCCAATGCATTCATTTTGGTGCCAACTCGAGAACTGTGTCAACAGGTCCATTAACTTCTTCCTAATTTGATTTCTCGCATCTTGGTCTTCTCTTCCTCTCAACTTTGTTATGGGTTACTCACCAGTTTTTGGCGTTCATAATGTCAGGTATATGCAGAGGTCTCATCTCTTATAGAATTATGCAGAGTTCAACTGAAAGTTGTGCAATTGACCAGCAATATGCGACCTTCTGACCTGGTTGGTTTGCTTTCTTATGTTTATTATCACTAATTCACTATGTTAGGAGCAAGTTAGTATGTGCAACCAATGGAAGCATGAAATTTCTAGAGCGAATTTTTTTGGAATGTGTTACTGTAAATTCTAGTCGATGACGCTCTTTTTGCTCTAAATTGGGTTGCAGCGGACAGCACTGAGTGGGCCCCCTGATGTTTTGATTTCTACACCTGCTTGTGTAGCAAAGTGCTTGTCTACTGGCATACTTCAAGTAGCCTCCATTAGTGGTTCTCTTGAAACTTTGGTTCTTGATGAGGTGAATCCAAATATTGTTTCTACTTCATATTCTAGATTTTATTCTGCTGCCCTTTTTTTGACAATTAAATTTCTTTCTTGTGTTGAATTATTTTAAAGCTCTAATTGATTTTTGTAAACTTGTTGTTTGCTAATTGCTACTATAAGATGTATCTTGATACCCCCTATATTTTTGGATTTAAAGGTTTTCTTCAATTTGAATTATTCATTTTATTTCATGAATGTTTATTTAAGAAGCTAATGAACAAAATCTACAAGTATTTCACGTATTGTTTGTGTTGGGTCACATAATTGATTTTCATATGCTTTCAGGCAGATCTTCTGTTATCATACGGTTATGAAAATGATATTAAAGCTTTTACAGCTCACATTCCCAGAAGTTGCCAGTGCCTTCTCATGTCGGCAACATCAAGGTGAGTTATCTATTGTATTTTTCCAACTTGCCTTATTTGTCTAACGCAAGTACTTTATGATATCATGGGAAAGTTACTTTTCTTAAAGACTTAAAACTCAATTTTCTTCATTCTTTTTCATGTTGTTTTGTTTCTATTTATCAGAAAATGTGAAACTAAAAAGGGGCTTGGAAATTACTTTCTTGTGATCTTTCATACATCTTTGAATATTTAAGTGTTTTCTTTTAATGAAATTTGATCTCTGTAAAATTTTAGTGGAAGCTTCTTTGTGTATGACCATTCGTAGACATTAATTTAGAACAGTATTACTTTATGCCAGGACCTTTTTTATTGGTTTTCCTTGTAAGTATCAGCTCTTCAACCTTACTGATCTCTATTTGATGTATTGTCATCTACAGTGCTGATGTGGACAAACTAAAGAAGTTGATTCTACACAACCCCTTTATTTTGACATTGCCTGAAGTAGGAAATCAGAAGGATGAGATCATCCCTAAAAATGTTCAACAGTTTTGGGTAAGATTTGCTCTAGCATTTTTTCTCTTTCTCATCTCAATATTATGAAAAACCTTCCTTATTCTTGGCCTTCTCAAATATGACTGAATTAATTTTTCACTATTGGCTGCCTTGATATGATGAAGTTAATAGAATGCTGAAGAGCAACTTTATTTATCTTTCTTCTTCGGCTTTCATTGTTGCTCACCTTTTTCTTTCTCTACTAATTTTTTTGTTGGTTATTCTTCCTCAGTAAAGGATTTAAGTGGTGCCTATCCTGTAGTTTGTAATTTAAACTTCTTATCAGTTTAATCTAGCGTAATAATATTTTTCACTGTCTCTGCGTCTAGTTTTTCCCCCTTGGAGGATAAATTTAGCTATTATTTTGCATAATTTATTTTTGGCACTTTCTTTTTATGTTTATCTTTGATCTATGGCTGCTGACTTCTGGTTAAATGATATTTCTGCATATGCGAACAGCTTCTAATTGTTTTCATTGAGTATTTTGTCTCAGATCTCATGCCCTGCCAGTGATAAGTTGCTTTACATTCTTGCCCTGTTGAAATTGGAGTTGGTCCAAAAGAAAGTTCTGATATTCACCAACAACATAGACATGAGTTTCAGATTAAAACTTTTCCTGGAAAAGGTATGTCAGGTTCTTTTCATGCACCTAGTAAATTTTATTCACCTGATCTTCCCTGTTATATGGCATACAGCATAGCAAATTATTGACTATTTTTTAATTTTTTTTTTTTGGGGTAAGGGTACAATGGCTGATAAATATTATTCTTATACTTCATGAATTTTCTGCTCAAAAGGTCCAGCAAGTTACATGATATGCTCTTGCCATTCAAAAATTTATTAAATTTTTGCTTCTGGTCTCAAAATTGATACTTGCTACTGGGTTCTTATTGGATTATTACTATTATTATTATTATTATTATTATTATTATTATTATTATTGCTTTCCATTGTTGTTGTCATCTCTTCCTCTCATTTTTGTTTATTCTCTCTACTTCTTTCTAGTTTGGGATCAAGTCTGCTGTTTTAAATGCTGAGTTGCCACAGAATTCTCGTCTCCATATTCTTGAGGTTAGCAATATGATCCAATTTGGTGTGTGTGTGTGTGTGTTGGCTGCAATAGCTGTTATTTTTCTTAAATGTTGAGTTGCTGTGCCCTTGTTCTCTTCCTTTCAACCATGGTAAGGAGTTTATGATTTCTTCTACCATGGTTTATATTATTTTTTATTATGGCTCTGTATTTTCTCATCTTCTTTTTTCTTCTGGATAAATCTGGCTTGTCTAGGAATTCAATGCTGGCCTCTTCGATTATCTGATTGCAACAGACGACAGCCACACAAAGGAGAAGGATGAAGCAATTAAGGAAAGTAATGGTGAATTGCGGAAGTCCAAAAATCATGTTAAGCGAAAATTAGATTCTGAATTTGGAGTAGTGAGGGGAATTGACTTTAAAAATGTATACACGGTTAGTGAGTTTTCTTTCATATCACTTTGTGTATGATGCGTGTCTGTGTCTGGTGTGCACATATTTGAAACACTTGAGTATTTATTGCTCAAGTATATTTGAGTTCTTATTGCTCAGGTATATGCTAGGTAAAAATTGAATCCCGTAGTGATTTTTGTCTGCCTCTTTATATCTGTTTCATTGGATAATACCATGTTGTTCACTGTCATTTAGTTAATGCTGGCTCTTGTTTATTAACAGGTTATAAACTTTGAAATGCCTCAAAGTGTTGCAGGGTATGTTCATCGAATAGGACGAACTGGAAGAGCATATAATTCTGGTTGTTCTGTCTCTCTGGTGAGTTTTAGACAGACAAAGCCCCTCTACCTCTGAGTGAATCTGAGATGTATTATTAGATTTTGCTTTGTATCCTGTGTCTTGGTCAATCAATACAGTAGATATAAGGTAGCACTGACTTTCAAAATGCTGGTTCATGATAAAGATTATCCTTGTGTTAAGGGTTCTTGACTGTCCTGTCAATCTGACTTATTCTTGCCCCATACAGGTTTCTACTGATGAGATGGGAACTTTAAATGACATAAGATCCTTTGTTGGGGATGTTGAAAACAATGGCTCAAACTCAATTGCTGAATTTCCCTTGCTCACGAAAAATGCAGTGGAATCTTTACGGTATAGGGCTGAGGTGATGTATCAGTTACCCTTTTCCTTTGGATTTGTCATGATGAACTGACACCTTTTATGTGACTTTTTCTTTTTCAATATAAAATTTGAGAATATTCCTTTCTTCAGTAGTACTCTCTGATTGAGATACTTCAATGTTTATCCAATCGCAAATTGTGTGAAAAAGGAAGAGTCTGTGTAAACATGAAATCATTTGTCTCAGTTATACTTGGCCATATTACCATACGGGCTAAATCTGTGCTCTAATCTATTTTGAATATTTTTTGCCTCGTATGCCTGGCCTTTTCTTTATTATTGGGAGATGCATTGCATGGTTAGGTATGTTTGGAGTAAATGGCTGCTTTAGGTAGCAAATAATAATAATTGCTTTCTTTTACAGGATGTTGCAAAGAGTGTAACGAAAATTGCTGTTCGTGAATCACGAGCTGCAGATTTGAGGAACGAAATTCTGAACTCTGAAAAGTGAGTTGTTACTAATACATTTGGTAGCTTGAGAAGTGTATCTGCCATCTCTCTCTATATTTGTATTCCCTTCCTAATCGATTCCTGCACATTTACCTTTTCTACCCTAGGTTGAAGGCCCACTTTGAATCTAATCCAAGGGACCTAGGTAATAAAATTAGTTGATTATAGTGTTAGCACTTGTTGACATTTTTAAGGCTCGAAATATAAAATCTTTAAAGATTGAAACTCTATTTGTGCAGATCTACTGAAGCATGACAAAGTTCTGAGCAAAAATGCCCCTCCTCCGCACCTACGTGACGTGCCTGACTACCTGGTAGACAAAACAACGACAGAGGCAAGGGAAATGGTCAAGCTTGCAAGGGATGCAATGGGAAATAGTAATCGCTTCCGTAGATCCAAGAAAAAGTCCAGGAAAGGTGGAGACCCCTTGAAGGCTATATCTTCTAAGGTAGTTGCTTATTTTTTATTCTGGCTCATATATTAGATTGTTCCTGAATAATGAAGGGGAGGAAAATTAAGTGAAGAAAGGTTTTCGCATATAGATGTTAGCTTTGATATTTGTTAACGAATTTGATCAAATTATGACCCAGGTATCGAAAAGATCACGCAAAGGTGATGGAGATAAACGCAAGAGGAAAAAGGAAGTTTGATTTATATGGTTTCTCCGACAAAGCCTTGTCATTGGGGTTAAGGCTGGGAGGTTCCACAATTTTGTAGCCAATTTGATTCGAGTGTTATACATTAAAATAGTGTTGTAATCGTTCCTTTCCAATGGAATCAAGTGAGTATTTATTAGTTTCTCAAATACCTAAGTTTTTTTTTGAAATCTACAATCTTCTTTTTAAAATTAAAACTCCACTTATATATGTTTCTTTCCAGTTTTTTATACCTCTAAACAAAGGGTAAATTGCACTAACCTCGCTTAAAATTTAGATAAATCGCACTTGATACTCTTGTTTCAAACAATAGAGTCGGAGAGAGATGATTATAATTTAATCAATTTCAGGAAGAGATAAGTATAATTTATCTTAGAACTTGTAAATTTATATTATATCTGGTGTGTAAGACAAATTAAGTAGAATACAGAAAGATCAAAACCCTACATTGACTTGAAGTGGAAAAAAATGATTGTAATTACAATATTATAGTTGCTCAGAAATTTAATTCTAAGTAAAAAGTATATTTTTTATTTTTAATGTTTGATTTTAATTTTAATTTCGTTTTAATTTTTTTTTTGAATTTCATCTTATATATTTTTAATTTATTTTAATTTTTGTCTTTTAAGCAAGTGTGTCAAAATAATGGGCAAAAAAAGGTGATGTGAATTTTAAAATGAAATACGTCGTTACTAATGTGTTTTACTACTTGTACATTTACCAATAAAACTATTATTTTACCCTTTAAATTTTGTCTAAAATTATTATTTTATTCTTTAAATTTTGTCTTTTCTATCTTTCTTTCTTTTAAATAGATCTGGTACTTGTCTATCTCTTAAACTTCAAAGATAAATAATATACTTATCTTTTTGTAAATCATTAAATTTAAAATCTAACATAGGAGATAAAGAAATCGATATTCATATATTGTAAATGTTGGATGAAATATAAACTCAAAGGATAAAAACCATAATTTTGATATTACCAGTCTCCCTTTTAAGAAAAAAATCATCCCAAAGAATTCGAAACCTCATGTATCACTTTCTCTCGTCTGAACCGAACCTTAATATCAGCAATCTTGAAGTCACAAAGAAAAAATAATGAAAAGATCTTGTATCAAAACTCAAAGTTTCAAAGAGAGTAGGTCAAACATGATTTTCCTCAAGTTTCAATATGCCTTCTCAGGGAAGTCACCCCACATGAACAGCTTCAAGTCAACATCATAGAGATCATCAAGGTAGCCTGATCTGGTTTGATGCCAGGATAGCTTTGCATTGCCTCAAAACTGCACACGGCTTCTTTGCCTTGCCCATCCTGCGCATAAGCAGATATCAGAGCATTCCAGGAGATTGTATCTCTTTTCACCATTGCATTGAATACTCTTAAGAGACCTGTCTAAAAACCCGCATTTGGCATACATTGTCATCAGAGCATTTTCCAAAGAAATTTCTGAAGAAAATCCGTGTCGTAATATGTAACCATGAACCTGTTGCCCAAAATTCAAGGCTGAAATGCTAGAACAAATGCTCAAAATAAGACTGAGGGTATAAACATTCGGTTTGAGTTCTGTATTCAGCAACTCAGAGAATTGCTCTAATCCTAGCAGGGGAGATCCATTTATTAAGAACCCAGAGATGATACCATTCCAGGATATCAAATTTCTACAAGGAAGACAAGAGAAGATTTCAAAGGCCTGCCTTATCTTTCCATGTCTGCAATATGCAGAAATTAAGGCATTGGAAACTTCAACTTTCATGAGTCCGTTTTTGTATAAAAGGGAGTGGATCATTTCCACAATATGTGAAGAGTCTGAGATAGCTAGCAGACTTCCATAAGTAAACTCATCTGGTCCAATTCCTTGCCTCCGCATTTCCAGGAAGATCAAAATTACTGATGTGCCAAGATTCTCTTGAGAATAAGTTGAAATCATTATGTTCCATGAAACAAGATCCTTTCGTTCCATAGTCTCAAAAATATTTTGAGCTTCGTGCAACTCCCCAAAGCTAGAATACATGGTCATTGTTGCATTATTCACAGCAGTACAAGAAAAGAGACCCATCTTGATAGCCTGTGATAGTGCCTGATGGCCAGCTTTTAAAGATGAACAAGAGCTCAGGATACTCACGAAAGTCAGTTCCGTTGGGCTGATACAAGCCTTTTGCATCTTTCTGAACATTAGAAATGCGTCTTCATTTCTTTCCATGGTTACAAGACCATCAATCATCGCATTATATGTAATACAATCACGAATGGTAGCTTCTGCCTCCTCAAATACCTCATATGCATCATTCACAGTTAAAATACATAGTAATAGGAGAATTAATTCCAGAAGCCCTAACTAGAAAACCAGTTTTGATTATTGCTGAATGAACATGCCTTCCATAATCCAAAATCTCCATGGAGCACAAACTCAATATGCTGCCAAAGGTGTAATTGTCGGGCTTAACACCCATCCTATGCATCTTTTTGAACAGATAGATAGCAATCTTTTCTTGCCCATTCTCTGTATTATGGCATTCCAAATCGCCACATTACCAAAACGCATTTGATCAAATAGTTGGAAGGCATAATCGATGCGCCCCAACTTAGTAGAAGCAGCTAGTAGCGTTGTCCATGTATAGACATCTGGGTGTTCAATTTCCTTAAAGACCCATTTAACAGAATCAAGATCTTTAGCCTTCGCATACAATGAAAGCAAAGAATTGGCGACAAAAGAGCAGGCCTTGAGGCCAGTTCGAATGGCGTATGCGTGGAGCTGGTTTCCAAATGAGACATCACGGATATTGGCACAGGCAGTGATGGCTGTGGAAAAGGTATACTGATCAGGTCTTAGGGAGTAGGATGAGTGAATTTGGCTAAATAGTTTGAGGGATTTGGAGTAATGGCTTGAACGAGTGAGCTCTGCAAGCAAACCATTCAGTTTAACGAGTTCTACTGTGATTTTAGTTGCGCTACTCATACAATCTGTTTCAAGAACCAATACTACACTCTTTTTTGCTGCTTAACTGCATTTGCTAGATTGTCTAAAATTCATGCTTTCTTGTTGCCTGATACGAAGCTTAGAACGATTGGTTCCCACTGAAGGAATTTTAGTAAATGTGAAGTGTTTGCTATTTTGTTTTTTGTGGGACACAGCCAGTCAAAGGCAGGCCGAACCCCGGTTCCCGACATAGGCCTTAATCAAGTGAGTTTAATGGAACAGAAGTGTTTGGGCCTTCTATGTACTTATGGCGGCTCTCAACATTTTTTGGGCCTTAATTGGGCCACAACTAAGCCCACTCCGAATCTCCGCGCGGCACCGGAAAACAAGCCATACGTTCTTTTTGCTCGTTCACGAAGAATTGCAGAAGCCGAAGAAGAGAGTTCTGTAAGGAGGAGAAACTCGAGTAGCTGCTTGTGAAATGTTGAAAACAATCTCCATTACGCGCACTTCCCTTAGATCTTTCACCAAGGTCTTAACTGGCGTGCGTTCAATCCCCAGTTACTCTTCACCATATCTCTCTTCCACGCCGTCGAAACTGTCCCCACCTTCTAATTGGATTCCTTGTTTGTCCTACTTCCAGTCATCGAAGCAGAAGAAAGAAGACACGAATGAGGTCGTATCACTTTTCAACAGGGACCCAACCACCCCTCCCAATCTCTTTGTGGTTCAACCCCGTCTTCGTCCCGATAAATTTCTGCAGGCTAAGCTTAATGAAGCTCTGTGCCTCGCAAACTCTTTGGAAGAGCAGCGAGATGGATATTTCGAGATAGACTTCTTTGATAAGGAATTGCCCCCGCATATTATTGTTCAAAACCCATCCATGAAAGGTCACAAGGCTCGCGCAGGTCTGTCTCTAACTTTACTTGCTTGGATTACATTGTTCTATCTTGAATAGATAATGCGATTCTGTGCTCAAGTCATGTATTAATATCACCGACCGTCTAAGAGTTGTTTTACTTTTAAGTAACACTGCGTCGATTGCATAATTCACCTTCGCCATGCTTGGGATAAGAGGAGTTGAATATTTTGGGGCTGAGGAGGAGGGTTTACTGAAACCATGCTGAGGATATGAGAGCTTTGCTGGAAGTTTTAAATAGCTGTAGATTCGCTTCTTTGACAACTTGAGAATCTGAACGGAATAATTAGTAATATGTATAGTGTAGCATGTTCATAGTGCAGCCCTTCGGCGTAATATCCTCATATCTGCTATGCTGCAAATGCCCGAATGCTGAAGCTGAAGCAATTTTTTAATCCTTTTTCTATTGACTTAATCATGAACTAACACCAACTGTGTATATATTATCTCTGCTGCTTGAATCTGTGACTACATCAACTTAGGGTATATTGGGTACGACGAAATGGAAAAAGGAAAAGGAAAGTGAATGAGAATGAAAATAGGACAATACCCCAACTTTTTTATTTTTTTTAAAAAGAAAAGCCTAGTGTTTTTGAAGAGGGTAATTTGGACTGATTCTCACTATCTTTCCTATTACTTTATCCATTACATTATTACAAACCATAAAAAAAAAATGCTATTAATTTGTTATTTTGACCGAACTTGAAATAGGTTGAACTTTTATCAAATTTGTATGGACAAACATCAAATAAATGACAACATTAAGATACATTAATGGGTTGCCATTTTCTTTTTCCTTTTTGACTCACTGAACCCTGGATAATTCTTGTCTGCTGTGCTTGTAATAATTTTGAATAGTTAGTTATGTTCTCCTTCTAGACAGTGATTTCTTCAAAGCTTCTGGAAAGCTATGTGCTATATTTTATTAGCTGGAACTTGTAGTTAAAAGGCCTCCATAAGCTTGTATCTTTTGGATTATTGGAACCACATTTCAATGTATGGTACGATTTATGGTCGTAGTTCTTATTTTTACCTAGCAGACACATATTTTGGACCAGGCACTGTACAGAACATCAAATGCCATCTTAATGCTGCAGAATCAAAGGCAAAAGAGTATTTTCTTTTCCATGTGAATCATTATCAATTTCAATTAGCAGATGATTTTGACTATGTAACTTTAACAGGAAGAAGTGGATGCAGTTTTTGTTAATGCTATACTGTCTGGGATTCAGCAACGAAATCTGGAGGCAAGTTCTACTTACATAACAGGCTAAAAAAAGTTCTGTATAGATAACTTTTCTCTCTCTTTGGTGGACTGACAAATTGATGTTTTGTGCCATGCTATATAATGCCAGCGGGCTTGGGGAAAGCCTGTGCTTGACCGTGTGGGACTTATAATAGAGATTTTCAATGCTCATGCCGTTACAAAGGAGGCAAAGCTGCAGGTATCATGGCTGCCTAATTCAGCTACTTGATAGTATTACCTCTCAACTCTTATCTTGTAGTTAACAGTGTGAATTACCTTGTTATGACCCTCCATGAATTTATATATATGTAGGCTGAACTAGCCGCTTTAATGTATAAGAAGTCCAGACTTGTTCGTCTCCGTGGCCCAGATGGACGCTATACATTTGGAACTACAGGAGAAGCTGAAGTTGTTAGTGCTCGAGGGTTGGTTTATTGCCCAAGTTTTTGGTGTTTGATATCATTTTTAAATAAAAAACCTAGAATTTTATAAGCAAACATAAAGTGCTAAATTGGAATAATTTGTGATCTGAAATTGATTTCAAACAGAATACTTGACCCAAGTTCTGTTGTTTATGAACACGACTTCTTGCATGAATCTGTTTATGGTCCCTATTCCTTTAATGGGCTTAGCCAGAAGGAATGATCTGCTCCACATAGTATTCCAGTGCTGAGGTTGATAAGCAACATGGTTAATACTAAATATAGTTTTTTAAATTTTACTATTCCTGATCCTGTCTTAGACATACATGTCTGCATGCATCTTGTATTGCTCTCTGTATGTTCTCCATGCCAGTTTGTTGTAATGGTGAAACCTTTGTTACAATGTCAAATTAAAAAGAGAATACTTAAAATTTCAGGAGAGGAAGTGGAGGGCGAGGTTTCATCAGTGGTGCTGGAGAAACAGAACTTCAACTTCAGCGACGAAGGTATTAATCGAAATACTTTGTTTTTGAGTTAAACTGTTTTTCTCAATCTTAGGTTTCACAATTCCTTTGGGCAGAACATAATTGTTTCCTTACAAACTTGTTATGTTTACAAAGCTGATTTTTAACTTTTCACTGCCTCAAGCCATGGCATATTTTCACTGTAATTATTGTTGGGGCAATAGTCTATGGATAAACATCATTCCTCTTCAGATGAGGTCTTCACTTTTATTACCACCCCTTGCGTGAGTAATCATTATATGTATTTGGGAGAGAGGAGAGGGGCACCTTCAGTATAATGTAGAAGGTAAGTTTAACGTGTATTGGGTTCAAGTTCAATCCAAGTGAACAGAGGCCTTAATCTGTGTTAGATTTATCAGATCAAGCTTCTTTTGTTTTATGTTTTGTTATATAGTTGAACAGTGACAGCATGCAGTCTTAGAAGAGTTTATATAAGATGGTCTTGCATTTCAGTGTAGTCTTCCTAAATATTTTTTCCAGCACATGAAATATGAGCTGCTCATAACGTGCAACCAAAAGACCTATTATGTCAAATTACTTAATATTGATAACTGAATTGCTAAATCCTCAGAATCTTAGAACGGCGAAATCATCTATTGTCACAAATTGAAGAGGTTCGCCGCACTCGGGCTTTGCAACGTGCTGGTCGCAAGAGGCAAGGAGGATCATTTGGACAAGGCTTGGCTACTGTTGCTGTTGTAGGGTATACAAATGCTGTAAGCAGTCTTAATATATATGTATTTACTTTTTGTCCAAAAAAAAAGTATTTTCTATTTATTGCGAGTAAAACAATCACTTATATGCTCCACTTCCTGCTTATATTAGGGAAAATCTACAGTAGTTAGTGAACTGGCAGACAGTGATCTGTATAGCGATTGTCGGTAAAACCCCTCCAAAATTCCCTACATACTTGTAGACCTCTAATTTTCTTTTTTTTTTTTAGTCTTTACAATTAGCTTGTCCACTTTAATGCCTTGTTCATATGTAATGCAGGCTATTTGCAACAGTCGATCCTAGATTAAGAAGTGTGGTGCTACCTTCAGGGTAATTGACCAGTAATTTATTCTATTCCGTTGTATTAATATCTTTAATGTTCATTGGTTAGAAGAATAAAGTATACTTCTTTGACGTTCTAACTTCATGTAAAATATGTAGGAGGAAAGTGCTTTTTAGTGACACTGTAGGATTTATATCTGATTTGCCTGTTCAGGTAATGCAAAAGCATGAGCAAATTGCCATGTTTCTTTACTAAATCTTGTCAGTATTCTTTGGACACTGATGTAACCTGTCCTTTTCTGTTTTTCCTTTAGTTGGTGGAAGCATTTCGTGCAACTTTGGAAGAAGTGGTTGAAGCAGACCTGCTTGTGGTATGATTTAGTTGCCTTTTGCTTCAATTGATGGAGATCAGGATAGTTTTACTTTTATCAGTCTTCTTTAAGGTGCATAAGAAAACTACCTTCCCAATTTATGCATGATTATTTGAACAACTGTTCCATCAAATACTCTTAGTGGATTGTCATTCTAATCCAAGTATAAGTTCTAAAAAACTGACAAATCACTGTTGTTAAGTCCCCCTACCTCCGAAAAAATGGAAAAAGGTGGAGGGGAGAAGAGAAGGTTGATATTAGGATGACAGTTGAAATGAAAATCCCCATACCAGGGATTTGTTTTGCTAGCAAACAAGTTCAATAACTGGAACCAATGCTGATATTCACACAGAAGGCATCTGCCTTTCTATATCTGGTCTCTAGTTTCTATTAGCTTTGTCCTTTTGCAGGTTACATTTGTTTAAGTCTATATTAATATGTAAATTAAACTTGTTTTCCTTGCTTTTAGTTATGTTTGCGCAAAATATTAAAAAGAACATCACTTTGGAAGCCAGTCTTTTGTGTTATAATACCAGTCATTTGACGAGTCTATATTTTCTCAAAAGCATGTGGTGGATTCCAGTGCTCCCAATCTTGATGAGCACCGCTCCACAGTGTTGCAAGTTCTTCAACAAATAGGAGTATCAGAAGAGAAGGTTCAGAATATGATAGAGGTTTGGAACAAGGTAATATAACTTATTTGCTTTTCTACCTAGAGTTGTTAAAACGGATCAAGCCCTATGGGCCGGACCATTGGCTCCAAAAAGATAATTAGAGTCGGGCAAAAGAATTCCCTAATAATGTTAGGGCCAAGGTGGGCCGCTTTTATTTTTTATTATTTATTTTTTATACTTTAATTTTGCTAGGATGAAAATGAAACTGGTTTTAATTTGAATAAAGATGTATTATTTTATGTAACGAAAGAAAAAGATGTATTATTTTAGATATTTAATATGTTGACTATTGAGACAAAATTGTATTATAATTATACTTATTTTAATTTTTAAATATTTGATAAGTTTTGTTATTTGATAAATAAATATTTGATGAGTTAGTTACTAATTATGTATATACATATATTTATTTATTTTTGGTATTATTTAGTCATAATAAATAATATATTTTAAAAATAGAAAAATTCATTTTTCTTTTAAAATCCCATCCCTAAGCCCTAATAGGGTTGGACCGGGCTCGAAAAATTGTGGCCCTTATTTAAAACGAGGTGGTCCATGCCGACCCTAATAATTTTAAGGCCAAAGTGGGCTAGGCCGTGTTGGACCGATTTATTTTGACACCTCTACTTCCCCCATTGGGTGGGGGGTGGGAATAGTTGATTACATATTCTAGCAGTTTATGTTGTATCCATATAAACACCAAAAAATGTTCAGATCGATATTGAAGAAGAGAGCATGGATGTTGATGAATATCTTGTTGAGGATGGTGAAGATGAAGGCAAATATGAAAGCGATCAAACCAGCAGCTTCACTGGAGAGAATGATATGAAATCTGTGACATCAGAAGAAACAGAAAAAGACAAGGCTGGTAATGATCCTAGATCAGGAACTGAAGGTGTTGGTGTCAAAGAGCTAGTTGACAACTATGATGTCAATCATGTGTGTGAGCAGCCATTGGGGGATTCTCAGGAGTCTAGGGAAGGAAAACAAGAAGACTCTGATGGTTGGTTGTATGAGGACACTTTGGTTGATGAAGATGATTCCTATCTGCCCTGGACAGTGTCTGACCAACAAAATGAGTCCTCTAATGAGGACCATAACATGGAAAATGCTTGCATTGTGGGACCGTCTGGTCCACATGTGAAAACATCTGCTATTACGGGAGTTGGGTTGCAAGAGTTGCTGGAATTAATTGATGAGAAGCTGAAAGTTCAAGATGAGAAGTTGAAGACTACAAAAATGGCTGAAGATAATATCTTTGATCGAAAATGGAGGCCCCCTCGAGCAGAGGATTCTGGTGTAGCAGTTGAACAATAGCTTACTCTATGGACTTTTTCTCATCAATATTCTGCTTCTGTACATCTGCTTGTTGATGGTCGTTTTGACAAAGATAATTAGCTGGCCCTGGGAAGTTTGTCCCTCTGTTTTTATGAAGCACTTCTGTGGATCCATGACAATTGAGGAGAAACATGAGCTGCTCATATTCCTATGGCGTTTATCTTCTGTTTGTAATTATGATGAACCTGCAATAGTAGTCTTTTTCTATTATAGTTCTTTCATTCCTTGTAAGGAAGGAGAAATATGCAAGAGGAGAAAATTTTGTTAGCGGAGAAAGTTGCATACCATTACCGCCGACTATAGCCTTGCTCGTCAGTGTTATGATTACCATGGAATGTGCAAATTACTACAGTTACTTGGATAACAACTTAAGTTTGTACATCGTAAAGTTTTGCAATCAGTAGTTTTCTTACTGCTGATTAGATTTAATAATTATTGTGCCTATGTTTCCATGCAAATGGAAGATTTGCATTGAGGAAGAATAATGTTGATTTGATAAATAATGCGTGATGCAATGTGAATTATAGAATGTTGCAATTACAGTCAATTTCCATAGGATTTGTGTTCATGACACGAATACCTGTCCTATTTTCACATAACAGATTCAGCGGAGCACTTGAAATCCTTGGTTTAAAAGCAGATTTTCAATACGGTTGTGATATAAGGTAGATTTTCATTCGTCATGCCTATGTCCTTCTGGGGCTAATAAGCAACCGAATACTTGTATTAGTTGTAGTAGCATCCTTAATTATCACCAATAATCACCGCATGAACACCGCCTTTCTTTAAAGCAGCCAAACCAATAAGAATCTCTAACATTGACTTCTCTGCTGTGGCAATTCACTGCAAATTCTTAAGTTATTTACAACAGGTATTGGCATCCTTTCTCTAGTCATGATCGGCCAAAATGCAACTTGCAGCTTTTCACTGTGATGCATCAACCTCCTTCCTTTCTCTTCTGCCCCTGCCTCTTCATCTTTCACCAATGCCTGTCTCAGATCTGGTACATATACAGCTTGCTTTATCTTCCTTTACATCTAAGTACTCCTGAATCTCCTTGATCTTTGGGTGTATAGTACCTTCAACCACAAATACATGCACACTCTTATACGCTTCAATCCAACTGTAACCTGGTTACTTCTTCAAACCTCTGTCCCTCTTCAGTCTTTTAGCTGTTGCAGACTCTTCCCATCTCCCAGCACTGGCATACGTATTTCAAATCACGAGTTAGGCACTGGCATTAGTAATTTCCAACTTGATGAACTGATTGGCTGTTTCCACTACTAGTTCCATGTTTCCTTGTTTCCATGCTTTTTACAAGCACCAGGACCAAGTAAAGCAACCCATTCAACGAACCAGGATTAAATGGAATCGTCTCAATAATCCTCTCAGCTTCTCATGGTTTTCCTGCTCGACCCAAAAGATCTAACATGCAGGAAAAACGTTCTGCTTCAGGGTCAATCCCAAATATTTCTTTTATAGTATTGAAGTATTCCCTGACCTTCCTCAACTTTTCCAGTTTGTGCATACACAGAAAGAACGGATATGAAGGTTATGTTTAGAGATCCTCTGTTATGTTTCTGGATAATGTCCACATGCAGAGTACATTGCGACAAGAGCATTATTCACTGAAATTCGATTAAGGATGTCAACAATGTTGCAATGGAATTTTGTAATCAAATGAATGTCACCGCTGAAATTGGGCTATCATGATGCAGAAAGAGTGAGTCTCGCATGCCCTCAAATAAGCGAAATGCAGGCCCAGTCTTCTCACGATCAGCATAACCAGAAATGAGAGTTACCGAATACAAGGTCATGTTGTGGAATTTGATCAAACAAGTGGTGGCAATATGTATGATTTTGGGATTCTTTTGGGATTCATGGACAAGCACGTTAAAAGCTCTGTCTGCTGTACATTGGACAAACGCTGCACATCTCTCGCAAGAGCTCTGAAAAGTGCATGTCCATCCATGTATGTGATTTGGATCATCAAATTGATAGAGTGGAGCACAACTAGCTTAAACTTATGCTCAATTTTTTTTTTGGACAAAAAAGAAGTCATTTCCATTGCACAAGCCTTCAGTAAATGTAGTCTTGGTCTTTGGGCATATTTGTGGGTGGGCTCTTGCGCATTAGGTTGAAAGATCCAGAGCCCAAGTTCAACAATTTCTTACTTGTCATTTGTAAAGAACCCAGCATTCGCCTTCCCCATCCTTGGAAGTTGGAATAGAATTTGTCCAATGTTATAGTTTCCCTTCCTACATGGAAGATCCCCCCTCTCTATACATAGAGGCTTTTTGTTTTTGTGTTCCTGAAAGTAGATTTTTGATGGAGGAGCATCAGAGCTGGAAGGCACCGAAAGTTGAAGCAGTGAGCTTTCTTTCCTTTTACAGTAGTCGCTTCCTATTTTCTTCGATGCTGACAATCTCCCCTCGAGCTTTAGAGACATGATTGAAAGCTTCTAGATAGACTACCATCGGTGTTGCTCGAGACTTCCTTCCCCCCACCCCCCGCCTCAATCGCTATCTTTCTCCTTCTTGCTGCTGAAGTCATTGCTTTCCCAATGATGTCCGACACCTGCCCCCTTCTTCCTGACAGCGTTTGGCAGCTGGTGAGGAGTTTAAGAAGTAGGGATGGCAATGGGGACCCGAACTCGGGAAAACTCGCGGAGATCCTCGCATTCGGGGCCCCGTTGGGGGAAATTTTCCCCCGCGAGAACGGGGTCGGGAGAAAATTTTTTTCTGAAAGTTAAATGGGGACGGGGACAGGGATCATACTCCCCGCTTCGCGGGGTCCCCGTCCCCGAAGGGTATTTTAATAAATTTATAAAATACCCTAAATATCTATATATATAATATATATTAGGGATCTTTTGGTCATTTTATATTCAAAATAATTAAAATAAATTTAATAAGAAATAAAACTCTAATCTCATTTCCCTAAAACTGATTCCCAATTCACCATTTGACTGAGATTGAATGTGTGCTCGCTGTCTTTGCCTCTCAGGTATGGCCTCTTCTTGTCGTTGCACTCGCTCTCCCCATCCTTCAATTTATCGTCGTGGTCTCCTCTGTCTGTTGTGGTCACTCTTCCCATCCTTCAATTCCCGTCCTCTCCCACACAGTCTCTTTATTGAAATTCACGGTCTCTTCTGTCTGAATTTTTCCAATTATCCCCCAACCTAGAAGAGAAAAGAGAAGATTTTTGATTAAAATATGTACTATTGATTTTTTTTTACATTTTTAATTTTTTTTAAAAAACACAGCGGGGTCCTCACGGGTCCTCGCTCCCCGTGGGGAATGGGGATGGGGAAGATTTTTTTTTCTCACACGGGGATCGAGGGTGGGGACGGGGATAGATTTTGGGGGCAGGGACGGGGACGGGGGAGGCACTCCCCGCCCCGCCCCGCCCCGTTGCCATCCCTATTAAGAAGACTCCACTCGACAATTGCCCCTTCTTATTAATTTTTTCTTCCCGCCGCCAATTGGTCTCCCAATGGCTTCAAAGGGTGTGAAGGAGGGACGGGTCTCGATGACATCTACTTCCCATGCTCCAGACGATGTGAATGTTTCTGAGTTTTCAAACCTCCATCTCCAGACCAAATCCATTATTTATTTATTTTCTTTAAAAAAAGCTTGCTGGGGTTTAACAGCCCACTCTTATGGATTAGGCTCTTAGCTTTAATCCACTTGTTCTAGGGGTGTATTGCCTCTTTCAAGACCTAGGTACTTTTAGTGTGTTGCTCTAATTTTATGTACTTGATATCTCATGAGTTCATGTTTAATTTGTATTTATATTATTTAATGTATCTCAGGCTTTATGCCTTTTATGCATTTAATGGAAAATATTTCCATTTGTCCCAAAAAAAAAAATTTTGGTGATGATGGAATTAAGCAAGCAACGAAAGAGCTCTTTGCATCTTCAACCCTCTTCTAGGGTTTTTCTTCAACATTGCAGCGCCGGTGGGGGCTACCCATCCTCCCCTTCTTCGACCATTTTCTCTCCCCTATCATCTGTGAGTGTTTTTCTTCTTTTTGAAGATCTCCTCTCTACATTGTTAAAGGTTTTTTGATTTTGTTGCCTTCATTTTCGTCCCTGTCGAAGTTGTTTTGGCTGGAGTCGATCTCAACTGCTTTGCAAGGAATCACTATTGTTTCACTGGATGGACTTTGTGATACTCACTCATAACACCATAAGAGCATCAAACCAATCTTATGCCATCCCCACACGCTTCTGTCCTTGTCTTGGTCATGGTTCTGGTGGTCTTGAAGCGCATCAAATTGGGGATGTGAATGATGTCCTTGGGTTATGGGGAAGAAAAGCGCACTTGTGGCTTGGATCTGTAATTTTGTTTGGAGTTGTTAGAAGACTAGCTCTTATATAGGGATTAAAGGTGTATTGCCTCTTTTTAATCTGTTTGATTTGGGGTAATAGTTGTGTTGCCTCTAATTAGTCTTTTAGTTGAATATGTTTTGATATTGATTTTTAGGATATGTTGTCCTAAATCATATACCTATTTTCCTATAAATTCTAAGACTTTGTTAATCTTATGTAATCCTGAATGCCTTTTTAATGAAAATATTTTCATTTTGTTCTCAAAAAAAAAAAGATGGTGATGATGGTAGTGATTATTTAAATTTTAAAAATGACACTACTTTAATTTTTAAAAATGCCAATTTAGGAAAGATTCTACCTTAAGTCCTAAATCTTTGTATTAAATAAATATAAAAAGGAATAATCTTTCATCTTATTAGACAAGAAAGTATTCTTAGTAAAACAAAACAAAAATACTAAATAAATTTAATTAAAAAAAACAAGAATAAAGGTGGAAGCAAGAGCAAGTATTGAAGTTGTGCGTAATTTTTTGACTGACCAAACCCTATTTTATGGGCATTTACAAATTTAAATCAAGTCTACCAACCCTAAATACAAGTATAGAAAACTAATTCCAAGAAAACAGCTAAAATTCAGTTGAACGTGCTGTAACAAATTCTAAGATGCGTATCCAAAAAAAAAAAACTCAGTCAACAACAAATGGGTATATGATCCATGCACTATAAATTCCCATGGGCCTCTCCTTTAATTTGGATGGAATTCGGTCAAGTAGGTGTCGCCTGTATCAGTTACCAGCTAACTATCTGAATTCCATTATTCTTTATGTAAGTTTTCCTGATATTCTTTTATGTTTCTTATAACCTTCATCATCCAAGCAAGAGTGAGTAAGAATTTTGCTCGCATGCAGTTAAGTTTGGAATTTTCTTAGATCTCGCATAAATAACCACAATGAGATTATTTTAAACTATGTTTGATTGAGGAGGAAAATAATAAAAATGAAATTTTAAGTAGTTTTTATTTCTTTTAATTTATATTTAAATATTTATTTTCTTTTATTCTCCTTATTAATCCAAAGTCTCAAAAATACCCTTAGTAAAATTTTGAATGGTAAAGCCAAGTTTATAATAACACTATGTCACATAAAAACAAATCAATTATGAACGTAAATAATTGATTTAGTTTCTAAAAGATTACAATTATTTTAATTTAATTTTTAAAAAATTAATTTATTTTAATTTGATCTTTTTGTTTGTCATAGTCTCTTTTGACAAAGAAAAATTTTTAGATTTAGCAATGATATAAATATTTTGCGATTTAACAATAAAAAAAATTAAATTGAAATAAATGTAATTTTTCAGGCTAAATTAATATTTTACTCTAATTAATTATTATGGTTAAAATATATCTAAGATCTCTATAATTTCACTCAACTTTGATTTAATTTGTATAGTTTGAAAATTAAGGATTTTGTTCTTATAGTTTCAAAAAACACAAAAATTGATTTATAGTATTAGTCAACAGTCAGTCAACAATTATCTTAATACACATGATACTAACTAGAATTCTTGCATTAGCATATATGTCAATGTCAGCAGCTAAACATGTCCAAATCATCAATTCACTATCACGTCATCATTTTTTTGAAATTTCTGTTCAAATTACTCACTATTGATATATAATACTTTATTCCTCTTAAAAATTGAAAACTTTGCTTATAACTTAACACTGATGCATAAAAATAAAAATCAAATGCTTTATGGAGTTATATTTTATACTTCCATTGTCTTTTTTTTTTTTTTCTCTTCACAAATTTTTGACTTGAAACTTTTTCAAAATTATATAATTTTAAATATTAATTTTATTTTATATGTTGACACTGATGGAAGAATTCTAATCATTAACATCATGTATGCGAAGATATTGACTAATATTAAGAATCAATCATTATCTTTTTGAAAATTATAAGAATTAACTCTTTGACTTTTAAATTATAATGACTAAATTCATATTTGAGTGAAACTATAGGAAGTTAGATATATTATAAACAATTATTATTGTCATAAAGTAATTTAAAAAATATAAATAATGAATTAAGAAGGTGAGAAAAGAACAAGAAATGAGTAAAAGATGATAGAGTTGAGAGTGGGCCGAAGAAGAGTGCGTTCGCTTTCAGAATGGGCTGTTAGAGTCCCCATTGAAATTAAGGAAGAGGTTTGTGAGTGACTCCCCGTTCTTGTTCTGTGATTGACCTCCATGCTTGATTACTCACTCTGACCCACATGACCATAATAAGACAATATACCAACTAGACTGAAAGAACCATTTGGGTACCACTGTGACTCCATTTCATGGTCCTCACTCCTCGCCTCATAAATACTTTCTTCTCACCCTCAACTTGCCTTTCGCTTTGTTTTTTTTTTTTTTCCCTTTTCACATTTGAGATTTCATTCTAATGTGTGTCAATTGTCAATTACCAGTTTTATTTCTGCACTCAAAAAATTGCTATATTCGCGCCTCAAAATCTTGTGGTTTATGAATCCAAATTAATTCTTTGAATCCTAAACAGGTTTTCATCTGTTAACTGACTTGTGCGTATGAAGCTTTCTTTCAATTAAATTTGCCATATATGCGTTGGCTAGCCAGCTCTTCCGGCACGTTTAATTAATTCATACCTAATTATATGCATGCAATTGGTACAATTAACATGGCTGGCTATGTATTATGGCTTTCAGTTCCGTAGAAAACCCACTTGCACACTTGATATAAATTCAAAGTCCAAACACATTTTTCTTCCTTCCTTCCTTCCTTCCTTCCTTTTTAAGAATGAGAACTATATATATGGGATGATGACCTGCAATGTCTTAAACAGAGAGCAACCATATATAACATCAAGGTTGAATATTGAAGAAGTCGAATTTGTTAGCACTTGCATTCAAGTCAAAGGGATAAAGAATTAAAGATCAAACCAAACTGTCGATCTCGTTTGCATGCTTCCAAAGTCTACAGCGCAGTTGGTCCGAAATTATACGTCTTTCTCCTACAACATGGTTCATTAATTGGGAACAGTATGTGCAAGTTTCGTTGACCTCATCGACATTATTAATTAACGGGATACACACTCTATTTCATCCATTAATTTTCACGCATATATGCACCTAGCTAGAAAGAGTGCAATAGCTACCGAGTGTTTTTTTTAAAAAAAACTCATATTATCAAAATATCTACAGTAAATAAATTTTAAAATTATTATATTTCTTATACTCTAATATTTATAAATAAGTGTTTAGATGATTAAAAAAAAATGGAATAGTCGTACGGTAGATTGAGATATATATATATATACAAGGAACAAGCTTATATATATATATTTTATATTTTTGTTATTAGGTTTTTTTTATGAAAAAAAGAACATGCGTAAAAAGTTTCTTCAAAAAATCAAACATGCAATACTTTTCTTTTGTGTCCTATACTGAAAAAAAATCTTACTCAAGACCTTGTCAATTAGTATTAACTATAATTATTTCTCCTAGCAAAGATTTAAATTTTGGTTCGCCACCATAATAAATCAACCCTTTAACTTTTACTAGATTCAACCTTCATTGGTACCAATATTGAGTTGTAAAAACTACACAATTATTGTGTTGTAACTAAAAAATATACATTTAATTCGTGCTTTGCATAAAAAATCTTAATAACAAATATAAAGAATCGTGCGCGCGTGCGTATATATAGAAAAAAAGGGAGCCACATGGGCCTACATATTAATGGAGGAAGGGAGCAAATGGGGTCGACGGCAAATGTCTCCTCGTAAGAGAGTGAAGAATGGACTAACATGCAGGATCATGTTAGATGTCATGGTGGACTATATAACCCCTCTAATGGTCCCGGAGACTTATGTCTTTGTACGTTTGAGAGGGTGTTATGGGGGAGCATTTAAACGAGGGTTTCACATGCCCTAATAGCCCCTTCATTACTACAAACCACGTGCCCTCATCACCTTGTACTACTTACATATATATTCCCCCTAATTCTCTTTCTTTCCTCGCTCACCTCTCCCTTTAACTCAAGGGGTAGAACAACAATTTAATTAATAAAACCACAGTACTCCCCACAGAGATTAATGATCTCATCTAATTTGGTTCGATTTCAATCCTCTTATTAATGAGTTCTCCAACTTCGACATATATAATTAGCTTCACGTACACCTTCAATTCAATGGACAAATCAAAGTGGGAGTTGTCCACTGTACGGTGCCCATGGAGGGCTACACCTTCATGATTGCCTAGTGTGGAAGAAAGTATACATGGGGTTTTACGATATTGCCACTTACAAAAACTTGATGACTTTCATTTCATGTCTGGGCTTTGTAGTTTGTGTCCATTGCAGCTAAACTATCACCCTTTGTGTCAATCTCATCGTTCTACCCATATCACAGACCAATTTTGTTGTTGTTTGCCTACATACAATTTCATGGGGTACCCTCATCCCTGGCCTGTCCATTAATTATATTTAGACGTTGTCTTCACTTATAATATGAAATTAAGGGCTCCTAAACCCCTGCGTTCTTAAGACACCTTTTGTCTTTATCAACCTAATTGTCTAACCCTTGCTTAATTACAAGTCACTTTCATTTATTCATTTTTTTTTCTTTTCTCTTTTTATCTAAGTGGGGCCAATTTCTAGCATATATTATACATTTATAACATTAATTTCTCCGCAGAAATTAACTTAATATGGTGTTCAATCATTCAAACACACAAGAATTACAGGTTGAAAAAGGCATCCCAGTTCCAGAAAAATTAAATTTCCTCTTATAGTTGGGATAGCAAATTCATTTAATTTATCCGTCCTAAAACAACCCCTTTCTTCTTGATCTCAAAAAATTGGATGGGGGAAAAGCATTAAAAACTCTATCGCAAATGCAATTGGATGACATCATGGGTAAAGCAAACGATTTGTAGGTTGAAATTATGTTTGGGGTCGTCATGTCGTATTTTTGAAGAACATAACATAAGAGGGTTTTAGTGCTGTGCATTATCATTATCCAAATTAACTCGATAAACTAGCTGTTGCGCGGCAACAAAACGAAGCAAATAGAAGAGCTTTTGAGTGGGGAAGCCTTTTCACGTAAAGAAAAATCAGAATATATATATATATATATATATATATATATATGGTCCCCCCTATAATTAGCAAACTATGAAACTAACACTAAACGGTGTGTTTTCTAGTATCTATGCCTAGGTTTACTACTCAACCTCGAAACGCCAGAAAGTTATACCTAATTACTTTCATGCATCATTAGCTGTCGCTCACTATTCTCACAACAATGTCGCAAGCATAAAGTATAAAAAAAAAAAAAAAGCGCAGCCCTTCATATATAAATAAGACATAAATTCATTCATTTATTTATAAAAAGTAATATATTAAATAATTTAATTTTTTAAATAAAGTATTTTGTTGTATGTATATTTATAATTAATTTTCTTTATGTATCTTTTGCAAAGTTGAGTTAATTTAACCAATAATATTAAGAAAAGCCGCTCAAATTTGTTTGAGAAAAGTAGAGAAAATAACGGGGTATATGCAAATCAATGAGTGGGGAAAGTGAGACATCCCTAGTCACCACCACTTCGCCAACTTCAGTAGCTTGCTGATTCGTTTCGTCAGACAAAGATTTTAAAAACAAGTAGATTTATATACAATTTTTTATATCTCTATTTTTAAATTTTTTATTGAAAATAAAATGTATAAAAATTTTTTTTAGAAGAACAAATTATATAATACTGATTTGAAAAAAATATATAATTAGTTCTACAAATTTTGTTTTCTTATAAAAAAAGCTTAATAATAAAGATATATATAAGAATCGCACTTCAATTTTCTCTGTTTGAAACTAGACATTGACATTTGACAATCACTTCGATCAGTCTGTTGTCTAAAATGTGTAAATGCTTTTAGGAATAATTATGAGTACAGCTTTCACCTTCAAGTTTAGATTTTTTTTTTTCAATTCTTGAATCCCCTAAGATATTAAATTCAATTCCCAGTTCTTTTTTCTATATGAAATCTTTGTATCCCTACGTTTAAACCCATTACTTGGAGAAATTTTAATGTGAGTATATGTGCATACGTCCTTCTTATATCGGGTCTCGAATTTATAAAAATTCTAAACAAAATATATAAATTCAGAATATCCAAATAGGCCATGCCTGGACCTAAACCCATAAACTTCACTAAACTCCAAAACTTATTCAGCTAAAAGGGACTCTATATTACTTTATTTTCATTTCTCACTTCCATTACTTCTAAATCAAGGTGCTAAAAACTGAGGGCGGATCATCGGTTCACTTAATTATTGCGTTCATTCATTTATTCTGAATCTACCAACTTCGTAAAAATTATAAACATTGATTTCCTTTTAATTAAATAATTGCTTTGTGTAACCAACAATACGAAACAATCTCACCAGTCTTCAATATGTCCATGTGGTAGATGTCATCAACAAATTATGACCGTTCGTCAACTCCACTTTGTGGGCCTCACCATAGGGAACAACTGCATTGAGAATCTTTGTTGTGATATTAAATCCATATAAATTATTTAATAATGAATTATTTTTGCGGTCATAAAAATCTTTTTAGAATATACAAAATCAAGAACTGGTATCTTTATCTCGTTATCATGTTTTTCGTTTAATTATTATATGAATCCTTCAATGCTTCAAATATATCAACATTTATATATATGATTAGTATTGATCAATCGATATCGACTATTAAATGAATCATCACATTTTTTATCTGATCAATATATATTAGTAAACGAAGTGATTTAATATATGAAAGAGAAGAGGAGAAAATAATCAAAGTCATGTCATAAATTAATAGATCAAATTGATACAAAATCCGTTAATACAAACTTGACCATTGATTTGTAATTTAAGAATAATTATTTTCTCTTTTCGTCACATTAATCATTCATTTCATTAGATACAATATATATATATATATATATATATATATGAGACACATCAAGAGAGAGAAATAGTTTAATATGAGTGTTGGGTGAATAAAAATAATTACTGGTAATCATAAATTAACAGTTCAAATTGATAGAGAACAAAGAATCTATCAGGTAAAAATGGAAGAAATCATTAATGCATAATAATATATTTTATTTTTTCATTTATATTTTATGATTTGTAAAATAAGAGCATTTTCAATGGTGTAACTCTAATAAGTTGTTTATTGTGGGGTCTCATAATATCACATCACATTTTTTTATTTTAAACAACTTTCCACTACAATGATATAATTCTAAATAATTCACAAATAAGTCTCACAAAAGGTTGATTTATGTTTTTAATTATTTGTTTGCTTTAAGAACCAGTTGCTTATATATAAGAATCAGTTTTTACATGTGGCAATTACGCTAACACATTCTAATAATAAAACTCATTAAAAATCAATTCTTATTTTTAAGAATCGTTTAAAATTCCCATTTAAGATGGTCTAAATGTATTTCTGGTGTGTTGAGTTAGCGCGGTTGAAACATGAAACCGCAATCATGGTAATAAGGAATAACAAAGATAGCTAAAATTGACCAATCAATAAGATATTCTGTAAACGATATGCTTTAGCGATGCAGTCTGTTGGAGGAAGAGTATAATTATATGGAGCCAAAGAACAGGCTGTTGCTTGCTTTCCACTGGAGATCCTGAATTTTAGACCCCGAATTATGAACAAGTATATTAGGTCGCAGAGATATTAAGACGATGAAAGAGAAGAGGAACATAGGGTGATGGGAAGGGTTAAAAAGTGGGTTCAAGAAAATGGCCGACAAGAATTGGAATTTGGATGTGGGCCTGGCCTGGTGAGTCCAACTAGGGAGCATATGGACCACACCCTCAGCCTCCAAAGCCTACATGGACCTCCGTGGGGCACTCCTGACCCATTTCCTTCAGATTTCCTGTCTTTGCGCCACTACGGAACACTTATACTACAAATTTACAGTTACATTCAATTCCCTTCTTTTTTTACCATTCGCCTCCCCTTTTTGGCTATCTTTGCGTGTGTGTGTGAGTGTGTTTTTTTTAATTATTATTTAGTAAATTGATATATAGGCTGTCGTTCTTCTCAATGTAATAAAGAAAAAAATTACTTCCCGACACCGTTCCACAAATTTTGTGAAATGGCTATTTTAGTAACTGGTGTGGGACTGAACCAGTAACACCTGGAAGCGTGAAGTTCCGGTGACATGTTTGGGCCGGTGGATAAAGCGCGTATAATTTAACACATCATGACATCTCCTTGGTCCAATAGTAATTTATGATAATTTGATTATTTTGTAAAACAATTTTGCTCTTCCTTCCTCTGCACTCTCGTGAGTTTTGGTCAAAGAAGCTTTTTTGTCACACCAGATGGCAGTACTGTTTGCCAGTAAGATTTTTCATGTATAAATACCCCTCTTGGCTTCCCCTACACACACACTACATCCAACCAACCAATCCATCAAGATTATTTCTGTCTCAATCCCTTCTTCCCAGTCCCAAACTCCTAAGTCCCAAATATTTTAGTATTTGCCAGAGATATAATTCCGAGAGAGACTATACTTCATTCTCCTTTAGAGCAAAAAAAATGAGGCTATTGTCTAGAAAAGCCACGTGCAACACTCACGGCCAAGATTCTTCATACTTCCTGGGATGGCAGGAGTACGAGAAGAACCCGTACGATGAGATTTTGAATCCCAAGGGAATCATTCAAATGGGTCTCGCCGAGAATCAGGTAAGATATTTATTCTCATCAGAAGCACAAATTACTGTGTATAATGTGGTGAGGGTGGTGGGCTAAAGACTATGAATTTTGTGTATTTTCAGCTTTCATTCGATCTGCCGGAGTCGTGGCTAGCTAAGAACCCGGACGTATCAGGATTCAGGAGAGATGGGAAATCTATATTCAGAGAGCTGGCTCTGTTCCAAGACTACCATGGCCTCCCTGAATTCAAGAAGGCATTGGTAGAATTCATGGCTGAGATTAGAGGAAACAAAGTCTCCTTCGATCCCAACCACATAGTCCTCACTGCTGGTTCCACTTCAGCCAACGAGACCCTCATGTTCTGCCTCGCTGATCAAGGCGAGGCCTTTCTCCTTCCCACTCCATACTACCCTGGGTACGTATCTCTATCATCTTTGACTCGTACGCACTCCTTTTATTTTATTTATTCTTTTAATGCGCCTATATATTATCATAAGTATACATGTCCCTGATCTTGCTTGCGTTGCACTTGTGCAGATTCGATAGGGACCTCAAGTGGAGACCCGAGGTGGAGATAGTTCCAATACAATGCACGAGCTCCAATAACTTCCAAGTCACTGAATCTGCGTTGCTACAAGCTTATCAAGACGCACAAAAACGTAATCTTAGAGTAAAGGGCGTGTTGATCACGAACCCATCCAACCCCTTAGGAACCACCATGTCCCGAGATGAATTGAACCTTCTCATTGACTTTATGAGTGACAAACCCGACATGCATTTGATAAGCGACGAGATTTATTCCGGCACCGTTTTTAACTCTCCAGGCTTTGTCAGTGTCATGGAGATCCTAAAGGAACGAAACCTCCTCAGGGATTCGCGTTCCAGTATTTGGAACAGAGTTCATGTTGTGTACAGTCTCTCAAAAGACTTGGGTTTACCGGGTTTCCGAGTGGGTGCAATTTATTCCGAAAACGATGCCGTTGCGGCTGCTGCTACCAAAATGTCAAGCTTCGGTTTGGTGTCTTCCCAGACTCAGTACCTTCTCTCCGCCATGCTGGGAGACAAGAAGTTCACCAAGAACTACCTCTCGACGAACCAAAAGAGGCTAAAACGACGACAAAGAATGCTCGTTTCGGGCCTTCGAAAGGCCGGGATAAGCTGCCTTGAGAGCAATGCGGGCTTGTTCTGTTGGGTTGACATGAGGCACCTTTTGCAATCCAATACATTCGAAGCCGAGATGGAGCTGTGGAAGAAGATAGTGTACGAAGTGCGGTTAAACATCTCACCCGGTTCATCGTGCCATTGCACTGAACCGGGTTGGTTCCGGCTCTGCTTCGCCAACATGTCGAAACAGACTCTGAACTTGGCCATGAAACGACTAAAGGCCTTCGTCGTAGAGTCCACCGGCAACGGGAGGAGTACTAGCATCGTAGCCCAGTACTCCTCTGGGAATTCAAAGAGGAAGTCACTGGCCAAGTGGGTTTTCCGGCTATCTTCTCGTGACCGTGAACAAGAAGATCGATAGATAGATAGCCTGGTCGGTCATAGTGTGAACGCATGCACGACTCACTTGACTTCTTTTTTTTTTTTTTTTTCCCTTCCTCCCCGAATATATTTGTTTAGTTGAGTTCAAAACATTTTTCTTTTTCTTTTTTATTTTAGTTTGACCATTATGTAGAGAGAGAAAAAGAGCACTCTATCCATGTGGATGTGAAGTGTGACTTTATAGTCAGCCAGGGCTTGTATAAGTTTAAGTCCCAATCATTAATTCCCTGCACGTTAAAATCTTCTTCTCGGTATACATATATATATATATGCACCAATGAAAAACTTTGATGATAATATAATTATTTAAGTGATGGTTATATAAATTATCCCCAAGCAATCCCATAATTGCAACTTGCAAATTATATCTTGTACTTCGTAGCTCTTATATTATTATATAGGTATCTTCTAGTACTTAATATATAATGACGTGTGCGCGAACAATTAATCACGTTGTTTACGAGAGCTCACGCGCACGTAATTAATGGCACCG
Organism: Biancaea sappan; assembly: GCA_037074585.1. NCBI lineage: Eukaryota > Viridiplantae > Streptophyta > Magnoliopsida > Fabales > Fabaceae > Biancaea > Biancaea sappan. Next base: position 32,507,479 of record CM073500.1, on the reverse strand, counting down.
GCGAGATAAGCGGCCACAGACGGTGGACGGGGTTGCCGACGTCGGCAAACCCATTACCGATTTGACTGTTTTTCCGAGTCACCAAACATATTTCAAGGCGTATGAGTAGGAGAACTAGCTAGCGTCCAAAATATTCAATAAAATTAGCTAGGGTTTATGAATCAGATAGACTTTTCTTTTCTTGTCTTTTTACTTTTTGATAGATTCCCTTAGTATTACTGCTTCGGCTTTCCCTTCAACTGAAACAAATGGGAGTGCGGATCAAAAGTAAAAATTGACTGTGAAAACGCGAAAGTAAAGGAAGGGTTGCTTGCAAGAAATCTTTCCTAAAATTCGTTGAAACACTTAGCTTTGTTGAACTTTCTGGGAGTAATGATCCCAGCTCATAAAAGTTGTTTTTGTCCGAAGCTGATATTACGCAGGGTGTAGTATGTGCTGTCACACAACCCCGGGGGGGGGGGTGCTTTTTGGTTATTAGTCACTTTTCAAAAAATTAACGGAAGCAAAAAGCTGTTTGAGCTGATGTTCGCATGAGGCAAACATCAAGAATATACTACCATTTTCAGAATACAGTACTCTAAGTCTCTTATGTCGTGCAAAAAATTTCACTTAGATGCCGCATGCACTGCAGTCACACACACACACACACACACACACACACACATATATGCCACCCCAACTCGTAGCTCTTGTTCAAGAATATGCTACTATTTAGCAAATCACAACACTAAGAATCAAATCGGGCTAATTTATGACTGGTTGATTCAAATATTTTGACATTTATTTTTTATAAATAGAGATTTAAATTCAAATTTTTTTTATAAAAAAATTAATACTAAAAAAGTTTGACATTTAGGTGGCCCAGACCGGGTAAACTTAGTGGAAAGATTATCAAAACAAGAACATGGCTGCTTTGTTTACAAATTTTAAGTGTAACAGCATTGTTCACAAAATAATCGAAGGAATGCAGAGTACCTGTCAATCACTAATTAAGAATAGTTCAGTTGGTGGTTGAATTTTCTTTTTATTAACAGGTAGTTATAATTGTTGGATACAGAGCAACTTTAGAATTCATTGGCTTTTCACATGTCACGTACATCCAATTTAAGATATTCTCAGTTTCGGAACCAAACGCTTTTCTATTTCGGCACCAATTTGAGGAAACTCTTTCCGAGTTAGCATAAATGCTAGTTAATCATTGAACATAATTAATTGGCATGCATAATTGAATCCATATTGTTTCTTGATTTTTATTGGACATATTCATATTTCATACACTCAAAGTTTATGACATCTCCCCTAACTGTATGAACAAATTAATTAAGCTGGGGTGATAGAATTTAAACTTTAAAGGGACAAATTATTCAATTACATTCAGTTTTCTTGTCTTATATCAATATTGTTGTACCATATATATATATATATATATATATATATATAATTAATTGGATGAGAATCCACACACGATAGAGCACCTAACTTCTTATAGAGTTGTTAGATTATATGATTGAATGACTTTTATTTTTTTAAAAAACTTATAATTATTTTATTATTCTATATTTATTATTATGTTTACAATTATCATTAGTTCAATTAATAATTATAAAAATTTATAAAAAAATTTTAAAAAAAACTAAAAAAAAGAGTCGTTAAATCATTTTAAGAGAGTTAGATACTCCATCACTCTTGAGGAGCTAGATACTCCAACACCCTTGAGGCGCTGGAATGGATCCCCATCCTAATTTATTAGTTTAGTACACCCTGATTCAATTTGAAGGATCTATTGAGATTATTTTAAAAATAGAAATTAATCTGCATTAATTAAAATAGATGCAAATATAAGAACAATATTTATATTAATTGTGTAATTATATATCAAATAAACTCAAACAAATAAATATTATATAAATATATATGATATGCACTTTCTATCTTTCCATGAGTGTCAACACGTACGGAGCTTTCCAAGTTAATTACCTTAATTAAACTTCTTAATTCCCATCTTTCTAGCTATTTCAATAGATCATCATGTATATAAAAAGAAAATTTATAATTTTTTAACTAAAAAGTTTCATTAATTTTTTATAAAGATTTCGTTGGTTAGATTTATTTATTGGCTTTTCTTAAACAAAATATAAGGTCGTTTTCCGTTTTCCCACTACATATTCTACGACTAACATGTGGAGAGGAGCTTTGCAAAGTCTAAGTTTATATACTTGATTAGTTATTAATGAAGAATGGGAAGAATAATATTAATAAATTGGGATCAAGGTTTTTAAATATAAAGATGTGGGAATATTGGTCGATTTCCACATTGTTGTCAGCTACATGCATGTGCTGTGGAAGCTAAATAATTTGTTTTTTTGCTACACATTCGCCTTCACTTTGAACAATTAATACTCTGGGTACAACTAACTAGCATATCATGAGGTTCTTTTTTCGGTAGGTTTGGGCATATGATAATATATTGTAGATGATTTAATTATTGATAATGATAAAAATATTGATCTTGGTCATATATATGATCTTCTCCTAGAATAATTCTCGTATTTATATTATTATTTCTATTTTTTCGGAAATGAAACATGTCAACTGACTCAACACGGCTTTCCGTTAAGATTTGTTGAGCGCGTCCGGGATTTTGGACGGTAGCAGAACATGATGCTGATATTGCTGACTATATAATATATATACTGCTTTTTTCTTTTTTTGTTTTTGGAGAATCTGTAAGCAAATCTCCAAAATGAAATAATCAAATATTTGTTGCAATGTAATTTTCCTTTTTAAATTTGCATATCATCAAAGAGGGCCTAGCCACTAGTGCAAAAGGAGTATATATATTAAGTGAAAGGGGAAAATAATTACTCTTACATGTCTATCATGCATTTTAAGGAAAGAATAAATTACTAATTCAGCCCCAAAAGATTATAGTCATTTCAATTTAGTATTTAAAACATTATGTTTGTCTCAATTTGACAATAGAAAATTTGATATTTAACAACAACATATTTTGTGATTTATCAAAAATCAAATTGTAATTACTTTCTCTTCCTACATCTCTCACATTAAATGACTCCTCACTTGGAAGCCCCACTATAAATATACTTTTAGATTTCAGAACATTAAGTACATTTATTTTTTGATTTTTTAAGTGCTGAATATGTTTAAATATATCTTAATGAATAAGACATTGTGACAAGTCTTAATATCATTCAAATGTATTATTCACTTTAATTAAAAATACATTTTATCTCTAAAAACTTTGTCTTATGTACACTTTATCTCTCTTAAACTTTAAAACTTAAATAAATAACTCTTTCAAACTTTACAATTCATACAAAACAACTCTTTTGTGAAATATTTCATTAACTAGAGACTAACAATCCATGTTTATTTGTTAAATTTTAAATTTGTTCATTCATTATATAATTCTATTTTTTAATTCTGATTTCATCAATTTTTCATATGACATATGTTTACTTACTAATTTATCTGAATATTATTATTTTTACTAATAAACATTAATTTCTATTTGTTCAAATACTAAAAAAAGTCTTAATCATTTATTATTTAGATTTAAAGACAATATTTTAATATTCATATGTGTATTCATATTCAGACATTTTAATCTTTGAAAAAAAAAAAAGCCCAAATGTAGTCTTAGTGTACTTCCAACGAACTGAAATAGATAATGTTACTCAATTTTTTTTTAACCAAAACAAAAAATGACAGTGTAATAAAACGCTTTTAAGTCCCGCAAGTAGATGACAAATTGACTCTACACGCAGACATAAAACCTTTTAATTGACAAAGATGCCTGCTTATGTTTAGACATCAACAATACAATTAGACATTAATCACCCATGCAATGTTCCCCTTGAAAAGAAAGGAAATGATATAATAAATATATATATATGTAAACTTTCTAGACCGGTGTATGTAATTAAGACTTCGTTCGGCATTGTTTGATTATTTTGTGAGAACATTAAATCGGAGTAAAACTCTATAATAAGGATAATGAACGAACAAAATAGGTCATATCAAACATTTATATATTTTGTGTTATATATATATATATATATATACTTTCATTTCTTCGATCGTTTCACTTTAACTTCTTCCATTTAAATCGGAGTTCCTATCTTTTTTTTTTCGGGGTTCTAACATTGAATTATAACATGGCTATAAATAAGTCATCACCCAAAAGTCCTCACTAATTATTGAGTTAGAAAGTATGTCTTTGTATCAACCAAAAAAAAAAACACGTTTCCTCTGCCAAATAATGCCAATAGATACGGCATGAATATATATAAAATGATGGCTCTGCGTTAAATAGTATCTCAAAGAAAATATTAGTTTATATAGAAATCTAGATTATCCCTCGCCCTGAAAATGATTTGGCTGTTAAGAAATGCAAACAAAATCACATTGAAAGAAGAAGGGAATTGAAAACAGATCTATCTATGAAACTAACTAGGATTTTTATTAATTCTTTTAATAGAATTTCACGGCATGCCAGATGTGACAATTTTGATTACGTGGTATGGGTGTACATGTGGGTTTCACATGATCTAGCACATGCTAGGGAACAGAGAACACCTGCAAAATTTGAATGGGGGGGGTGAGGAGGCCATTAGGGTTTCTTCTCCTTCTGGCTCATTGAAGGAGAAAGCTTCCATTGCAACTTTAATTGGTTTTCTTGTGTAATATCCCAAGAATTTTTATGAATATTTAAAGTTTGATTTGAAGTTTAGTGAAAAATTTAATTATGTGAAAAATTTTCTTTTTGAATTAGTGAAGAAAATGTGGGAATAGAAATTTTCATTTTTAATTTAGGAAATTTTTACAAATTCTCAAGGACTAAAGTGAAAAGAAAAGAAAGTATAGAGGACTTTTGAGAAATGACCAAGTAGGAACCCGAGAAGAAGAATAGAGCTTATGGGAATGAATTATGAGTCCGGTACCGAAAAGATGATGGATTTGAGGTTAAAGTGGAGTTTGAGATATTGAGAGGGACTAAAGTGAATAAGGAAATTTGTGGGGCACCAAGGATTTAGAAACACCTGAGGTGAGATTTTATGAATTTGCTTTTGCTAGTCTTGACTGAGGGTCAATTGCAGAGCAAGTGATAATTTCACCCCGGGCGAGTATATAGGTGGCCTCACCTATTTTTTATTCATTTTTCTCCTTTCCTCTCTCTCTCTTCACTTTCTCTCCTCTCCTTCTCTCTTCCTTCTCTCTAATTTCTCTCTCTACACTCCAACTCTACAACCGGGCTTTGGAGGCTGGATCTCGGGCTACGGGGAGAGCCTGAGCCAAGCAACATAGGGAAAGTAAGGAATCGAGGTAGAAATTTCTATTTCTTAAGCTTTTCTCTATTTTCTAGTTTTAAGAGTATTTGAGGTAAAATCGAGATTCCGGCTTCGTTTCTCGATTAAAATTGGTGATTTTGGTGTCTAAATGCTCCTTAGACATTAAGGGTGAGATCCCATGGAAAAAATCATGAAAAACGGTGAACATTTGGCCAGATTTGGGCCAAAACTGAGAGAAATCGCGAAGGGGTCGCGATCGTGGCGCCCAGGCGCCATGTGTGGCGCCTAGGCGCCAAGGTGAGATGGGAAGAAGAAGGAATTGGCGCCCAGGCGCCAAGCATGGGTGGCGCCCAGGCGCCAGGTGTACCGGGAAATTTTAGTTTATTTTTCAATCGGCCATAACTTCTTCATCCGAACTCCGTTTTGTGCAAACTTTATATCGTTGGAAAGCTCTTTAAGTCTAGTTTCCAATGGTATAAGTTTCATTTGAATATTCATTATCAATTAGGAGTTATGATTCGAGAAGTAAGTGAAGGTCGAGAGTAGTGGTAGGAAATTTCTCTATTTCGTAACTCTGATGGTTTTTGTCTGGTTACAATAGGAATGGTCAAAGTGCAAAGTGAGAGTGCCGAGAGCGTGAAATCCAGGTGAGTGGGTTAATACTTGCTATGATTAAATATCTGTTATTGACTTTTTACATCATAGTGGAAATATGTTGTATATCCAAGTTTGAAGAGGATGATGTGGAACGATGAGGCATAAACAAATGTGGAACGTGTCTGGTAATGTATATAATTATATTTTCTTATTTTCCCATGAATGGAGGTTATATGATGGATTGTGAATGGCATGTGAACCGAGTTGAATAATTGTTCTATATTATGGGTTATGTTATATACATGCTATGTTGCTGGAACCACATTGATTATGTTGTGGCTTGAATTGTAAATGACTGAGTTATGTATGTGGCTCAAGATTATAATTGAGGATGTTTTTATATGTGATTGTGATTGTGTTTGACTGGAAAGGAAAGGCATGGTGGTGCACCCTATGGAAAAATTTATGTGAAGCTATAAGGGTGGAGAATATAAATGGAGCGATAAGGGTGGATGCGGCGGGGGCCGCGGGCAACGATCCAGAGGTATTCTGGACGATCCGGTTGGTAAGGGAATTGTGTGTGAAATTGATTTCATCGATTGCTGTTGTGAATTTTGAATTTTGTTGAAATGCATTTGATTCACTTGGATATTGTTGTGAAGTATTATGAATAATATTATATTATATGATGATCGATTTACGTATGATTGCTGCATGTTATCATTATGATGCATGATTTTTATTTTGTCATAGTATTGTGTTATGTACTCACTGGGCACGTGGTTTGCTCATACCCCTCTTATTGATATTTTTTTTTAAAGTTGACAGCTGAAGGTAAATATTGGAACAAGGAATTATGGATCCTTAGTCCATAATTACCTTTTCATTTGTTCAGGATAAAGGTATAATAGTTAAGTTTTATTCTAAGTTGTATAAATCTAGAAATCTCTGTAATCAAATAGGTTCATTCAGTGATGTAATGTGAGTAATTGTAGTATGTATAGAGAACTCGTTTTGGTTGCATGAAAAAGAATTGTATGATTTTTAAAAGAAAGATAGGCTTACGGAGGTGAAATGAAATTCACTTTCCGTACCGGTCACGTGCTCAAATTTTAGGACGTGACATCTTGGGGGACCCATTTGTTGATGGGGACATGAAGGGTCAAGGGAACATGGCTCTTTGCCTCTCGTAATAATGCCGTTTCACCCGTAACCCACACAATCAATTTTAGTATATATCTTAATCTTGGGTCCCATGTTAGACTATTGTGATGTAGAGATTTCTTGGTGAATGATTGATCAATTACTTATTTGTCTTTATTTTGAACACCATGAAAATATATCAAACCTTGTCTTTTCTCATTTTTTTAATTAATGTCCTGCAAGCCACCCTATCCATACCTTTGATCATCACATTAATTACCTTGTCATTCATTATACATGTCCGGAGTCTACTTTTGGCCTAACTCGTTTAAAAATGAAATCCATCCATCCAAATTAGAGAGATTAATGTTTATTTTTTTCCCCAATTCAAAGACCAGATAATCTTTAAAAATTTAACTTTGTACTATTTAACCATTTTATACTATATGAATTCACCCAAAACTATCGTTGAGTTAATTGATTAAAGAAAAATAAAATACAATTTGGTCATACAAATTAGTTTATTGAGCTTACAATCTATATAACCTAAACTAGCTACCTTGGCATTTGATTTTAAAGACTAATTATATGGTCATTTCGCATAATATAATTATTCCAAACGTATATATGACAAATTGAGTCATGGTTCCACGGTCAAAATTGGCCTTCGTTGAATTGCCTTTCTCTTGCCGGAGTTGATCTATTGATGCTTGACAAAATTATTGGATAGCAAAGAAAATTCAAATATTTGGGGTGATGAGAAAAGCGACACGATCCGAAAAGATTACTACTTACAGAAACACTTAAAGAGTACAATAATGCATATATATTGGTTCGTCAGTATCTGAATCATAAATTGCACTTCGAGTAGTCCAACTAATAAATCAAAGTACATTATTTTTGTCAAACATTTTTTCCTGATGCGCATGCTGTAAACCGTGAAGCTGTTTTCCAACGTTACACATCATCCTTCAGAACTTGTCTCTTGGACCAGCGTGATGATAGATCACTTCAAATAATTCAACAAAGGGCTATGATTGGTCTCAGTCTCACAAAGGAAAAGTTTATTTAAGAGGAAAGAGCAAGGGACGATGCCGATCATGGATTGGTGTGTCGAGCTATATACAGAAAGAAGCCATTTAGTCTTTACTTCATGACTTGTTGTACCATCTATTATACCAGCTCTTATCTCTTATGCATGTGTACTTGGGAGAGATATAGTCAATATACACGTACATAGGACAACAAAATATTCAACAAAAGGTGCATTATTATTAATATTGTCAAATCGTATAGAATGAAAGGGCAAGTGGGACAAGAAGGGGTCTTCCTTTCGTAGTATGAGTTTGCTTAAAATGTCCTGCATGAGATGAATTTCCAAGAAAGTGTAGGTTATACAGAAAGTTTGGCAGGACTTCGGTGCATACTATAGGGTGTGTAGGGATAATGTTGATGTGTTTGGGACCAGCCTTTGCCTTTTGTGGAACAAGCTTTTTCTTTAGTGCGTGTAAAGAGGTGGATGCATCCCCAATATTGCGCTCAAAAAATGAAAGACCAAAAAGGGTCATCTAAGGCGGTGCCCCCCAACACCAAAGCTGAACTCTCAAAGATTTGCTTTTATCTTTCATGCAAGATTGTTGTCGCGGAGTTAATATAATGTTGTCTTTAATGGGTTGGTGTGGGTTATACCCAACGTACGACGGTCTCTTTTTATTCATACACAAACCCAACCCCAGCTATGCTCCTAAAGTCCTCTTAACGTGTTTCTTTTATAACTCTTGCTTTCTCGTTTAATTTGCATTTCACTCAAAGTCCTCTTCTCCTTTCATGTGCAACCACTGGTCACTTTTCTTATACAACATCTTGCTCTAAGCTCTATTCCATATTATCAACTATGCATGCTACATTATATATTTATAACTAGGAAAAATCCTTCATATCCAACTAAACATTAATGAAGTGAGACGTCGACTTATTTAATTGATTTATTTATTCGATAAAATTTATTTCCGTAAATTTGATGCATGACAATCACTTTCTTTTTGCCTTTTCAACTCCTCCATCCATTTTGTCTATGTTGATATGTTAAACCATGCATCTACAAATACTAAACAGACCTACATTATAGACATGCCTACCACCTTCCCATATTCCACATGCTACTTTAAAGCGTTAATCTTTTTTTTTTTTTTTGGGTGGTGGGGGGAAGGGTAGGCATTCATTGATATGTTAAACCATGATATTTAATAATGAATTGAATGAAAGAATATTAATGCAAGGAACAACGTTGTCTAAAATAAGAAAAAAAAAAAACAAGGAATGAGATGCATACTAGTCATTGTCGAGACTCTGTGAGCATTTGTAGTTGGCATATGAAATTAATTAAAAAAAAATGCCTGGGGAAAAAAAAAAGGGGGGGGGGGGCTCCTGTGAACAGTGAACTTATCAAAGCTTGATTCGCATGGGCTTTTTTGACGAGAGTTGGGCCAGGTCAAAGTGACGTCATGAATCTTCTCGAGAAAATCAACTATCACAACTATGGGCCACATATGAGAGCCCAATAATCCATCGGATATAGTAAAGGGCCCAGAGAGGAACAAAGAGATTGCAAAATTGGGCTAAAACACTGCCCCTATGCGGAGGAGAAGCTTGGGATGATATTCAGTCCAAAAAACAAAATTAGACCGATGGTAGTATTTTTACTGTAAGCTTTCACATTTTTAAATCAAAATCTTTGGGCCATATATCCCAGAATCTATTAATGGACAACGTGGAGTTTTGTGCAAAATTCAGAAGGTGAAATCCCAGTATAAATTCAGAAAAGATAATGAGCTCATGCCTGTTTTTTTTTTTTTTTTCTTGACGTACCATTTTAGGAATTAGGAGCTGGAGTGAATTGAAGATTTTAGTATTTGACAAAGATTATAATTTATCAAAAAGAACGTTTATTACTTATTATTGTATTACACTTGATCTTTTGTAGACTAAAAAAAATTGTATTTTATTTTTTTGCAGATGAAGATTAATATCATTTTGGCAATATTTTATCTATTATATCATCATACTACTGTACAATATGTTATTCCTATGATCGCTGTTATGCAGAAGCTTGGATGATAAGAGGGCCTGTCTAGTATCTAGATAATATTTCATCATCAATCAATGAGAAATGATAGGCAAATCATTAAATCATGATAAGAGGGCCTCTCTAGATAATATTTCATCATCAATCAAATCGAGAAAAAAAATAAACTCATTAATTAGCATAAAGTTTGTACGCTCAACATTTGTTTTAGAAGAAAAAATCCATTTGTTAAATGTGTGGGATAAATTCAGAAAAAAAATAATAAATAAATCATCATGGATCAGTAACTTAATTAATAAATATATGGAAAAATATTAGGCACTTATTGTTAATATATGTAAAAGAAATCCTGAGCCTGACACGGCCAAGAGGAAAATTTCAAACTCGGTTGAATTTTGAAATGCAATCAGAGACATACACATATCGGAACATATCTAAAATTCGATTAATATAAGGAATACAAAATTGGTGACTTTAATGAGGAGAATAAAGAAATAAATAATGTGATGGTAATGAGTGTCAATTTCAAGAAATAAACAAAGCAGTGAGAATGTGGCTAGTTTTGTTTACTACTGTCTGTTATGTCACATAAAAAGACGAAATAATAGGAACAAGGTCGTCGGGCAAGAATCATTCTCAGAATTCTTGTGCCTATAATTTTTGTTGCTTTGTTTTGGAGCTGTTTCTGAAATGGTTGCGTGCTCTGGCCAAGAATCCTCCTCATAATTCTAAATCACTTTAATAATAGAATTCTTGTTTATTATTTCTTATATTAATATTTGAGGCCACACATACTTTGCAATATCACTGTAATGTCTAATGAGTTGGATGGTTATGGAGGATTTGGATTACTTCCAGCTCCCCAAGGGTCTAGTTCTAATTTATTTTTACAATAAGAAGATACATTTTTTTTTCTTTTTTTTTTAATTCTAATTTTTTTTACAATTATATTAATTAATTTTACAATTTTTCTACTACAAATATATTATATTAATTAATCTTAATTTTAATTTCATCCTTAATATTTGTTTTGTGTTAATTTTATTTAAATTAACATTTAAACGTTAATTTTAATATTTTTTAAACAAAATTTGACAAAAATTTTTTATAATTATGTATTTTATGTTTGTTATTGTGTTTATAATTATTATTGGATTAGTTAATAATTATAAAAAAATTATAAATTTTTTTTAAAAAAAGTAAAGAAATGAGAGCCTCTGGATCAAATTTTAAACGTTAATTTTATTTTTTTAAACAAAATTTTAAAAGAAATTTATAATTATGCATTTTATGTTTATTATTGTGTTTATAATTATTATTGGATCAGTTAATAATTATAAAAAAACTATAAATTTTTTAAAAAAATACTAAAAAAAATGAGAGCTGCTAGACAAATGACCCAAAGGCTCTTATTAGAGCTGAACCTTCCAGAGGTGATCCAAATCCGGTTGTGGAGGCCATCATTATATTGTTCACTCCCCACTTTTTGTTTTAAAATTTTTAAACTAATTTTTTTCTTTTCTTGCTTTTTTTTTTTACATTAAAATTGTAAGAGCAATTTCTCTTGCATCTTGGGTCTAAAGTTGTAAGGTAAATTAAAACTTCCATTAGGTAGCAACTCCAAATTCAAATAAAGTTTACTTGAGATTCAGTTCATTTTCACTAAGCTAATAAAATACAACCCTTTTTTTTTTTGAGTAAGTTACTGATTTAATCTAAAAAAGGTTACAATTTTTTTAATTTAATCTTTAAAATATTAAATGCTTTAATTTAGTTCTTAAAAATTATATTTATCTCAATTTAGTCATTTTCGTAGCTAAATCACAAAATCTATCTTTATTAAATCTTAAAATTTTCACTCATAAAAGTCAATTTGACAAAAGAGGGATCAAATTAAAACAAATAGTATTTTTCAAAATTTAAATTCAAGCACTTGATGTTTGAGAAAATAAATTGAGACAAATCAATAATTTATTCTATTTTTGAGAGAGAGTACAGTTTTATTTTTTATTTTGTATAGATATTGTGCATATCCAAAATTCTTTGAGTTTGACATCTTATAATATATTGAGAGAAAATGCTTTGAGGTGGTTATCGAGAGAAAATGCACTCTTTCTTTCTTCTCACCCAAAATTGAAATCGTGCTTGCCTTCGGTCTTTTCGGTGGTGGCGGGCAGGAGGAGGCTAGCCACCATCCTTCTTCATCCTCCTTTAGTTCCCTTGAGTAGATTTCTCTCAAGTGGTATAATTTTCTTTCGCCCCCTTCAAGTAATTTCTCTCTCGGGTGATGGTTTATTATTCCCTTTGTGTTTTTTTCCCCCTTTAAGGTGTGTTGTTGGCTTTCAATTCTTTAAGGAAGTTTTAAAGCTAAGAGTGATTTTGGAGGAAAAAAAACTCATTATTAGTCAAACATACAAATAGTTGTCAATATGATTCGAGGAATGATAGATGAAACGATTTCAAATGTTATAGTGATATACCTTGTTTTGCCTCCTTTGATTGGTAAGTCGATATATTTTTTTTTCTTTAAATCTCTTGATAGGTTTCAGAGTTTTTTGAAGGCTTTTTTTTTTCGTTTTCTGTCTCAATTTTTTTGAGTCTCTGTTGTATCTGGCCAATACAGACTATCAATTTTTCTTAATATAATTTGTTTTGGGCGTTGGCCATTATCAAAAAAAAAAATCTTAGAAAGCTTTATGTAATTTATATGCTTACCCGTAAACATAAATATTATGAGAATTAATACAGAACACTCAATTGATTTGCTATGCTGTTTTTTAATTAAAATTATTAATATTTAAAAATTATTAAACTTTAATTAATTTGATTTATGTTAAACGTAAAATTTTTTTAACTTTTTATTTATTTATAAAATTTGAACTTAAAACTTTTATTTTTTAAAGAATAAGTTTTGTGAATCACTCATTATTGAAATTTGCTATGCAGTTTTATTTGGTGAAAAGGTGCAGGTAGAAGATGTATATACATATATATACATATATGGTACAGCCTGACAAATTAATAGTAGTACAAAAGATATAATGTCAGTGGTACTTAAGACTCTTTTAACAATATTTATATATTTTTGAGTGAACAAATTAAATGGGGAATTAAAAAAAAACTACGTACTGATCTCTTCATTATCACAATCACCAATAAGATAAGGACAATTATTAACCTTGTGTATCAAATCCAACAACCTCCACATTTGTGTAAGATTTTAAAACCAAATTAAATAAAAATTATAAAAATTCGGATCAATTAAGAACCAAAAAAACCAACAAAAATAGAATTAAAAAACTTCTTAATCTATCGAAAAATACAAATAAATAAACTTCTTTCAAATTTTCTATTAAAAGAAAAGATTTGAAAGATATTTTGGTGACAAAATATAAAAATAACCATTTATAGTTAATCCTTGGCACAATCTCGAACAATAAAATTATTATAACAAAAAAGCTGATTAGTTATTTGAAAAATTAAAGAAAATAGAGAAACGAAATAATCCAATAAAGGAGGTTAAATTATAAAGAAAATCAAGACATCCATGGACGTACAAGATGATGGGCCGTAGGCAATTATAATCGGACAATACTTATTCGTAGTTGTTTATACTTTTATTGTGAAATTATTCGTTAAAAATAAAATATTTATAAATTTTTTTAAAGATTAATCATATAATGTTAAATTATAAAAATATATATAATTTTTAATAATTATACATTTATCATATTTTGATTAAAAATTTTATGTTTATTATATTTTAATTAAAATTTTGATAATAAAAATATAAAAAACTGACATCTAAATTTTTTATATTATAATTAACAAGTTTTCTTTTACATTTAATATATTTTTTAAATAATAGTTTGAAATTTGGATGTATTACTGGACCCCTGAAGTGCCTAATGTTGACAAATCAACTATCAATGTCAAATCACTTCAGAGATTATGTTAGAAAAGTAAAAACAATAATTTAAGATGAAAATCATAAAAAAAAAAATTAAAGGTTGGCCAAACAACCCAAAAGAGGAGGAAAGTCAAGATTAAATATTGTAATTTGATTCAGGTTGCAACTGCTCCTTCTTGTGACCCTGTCACAAAAGTCATACATTCATGCAGTCTGGCTGCTCTTACCTATGCATAAAAACTTTTCAATTATTATATTTATAATTCATAATTCAACTTTATAATGTTAAAAAATTATTTGGAGTCTTATAATTTTCAACAAATTTAATTACTCCTTGTGATAAATTTTTATTCTTGTACTATTAAATTATTGTATATGCATTGCATGCATTAAATTATATTAAAAATTACAAGAAGTAAAATAAAAGTTAATTAAGATTATAATGATTAATAAGATAATTTAGCATATATTTTATCTACTTATTCTAAGTTAAAGAGAAATGAATATATATTCAGTATGATATATTTATATATCCTAATTTTTAATGGTTTAGTGTAGATAATTACTTTGAATTTTTTTTTCTCCTATGTGTGATAGCATGTATAATTACTTAACACATTAGAGTATCTTCAATTATACAACTCTAAAATTATTTATTATGGACCATACAATATTATATTATTACTTAACACTAAAAAATTCAAAAATGAGTCTTATAAATTATTTTAAATCTTTATATTCTCATAATAAATCTCACGACTTTCAACTATTTTTGTCTTAAAAAATAAAAAATATAGTTAAATAAATAAAAATTGTAAGGGGTAAGGTTATATAAGTAATTGACTTTGTGAAGAGACGGAGGTTTTGGAAACTATGTGCTAGCCTTTCCTGTTCATCAAATTAAAGTCGTCCCTCTATGTTGCAGTCTTTGTACATAATTAACAAATGACATTGAATATTTGATAGTCCCAATAATATTTCTATTATTTGTCATTCATAATATTTTGAATCCCGCTACAAGGATCTGATAAATTTTATATTTAATGATTTAAATTTTAATATTTTTAAAAAAAAAATAAAAAATATTATTTAAAATCTAGACTGTTAAATTTGATATTCAACAGTTTCTATGTAAATAAACACTATACTTATTTTTAAAGAATCTGGATCTAAATACTAAACTTACAAATAATTCTTAAGAAAAGTAAAGGGGAAAAGGCAGCTACATAGTAAACTTAAATTCTTAAGAAAAGTAAAGGAGAAAAGGCAGTGATTTTTGACAATTTGATCAACAGTCACCAACAATAGGACTTCATTACTTTGTGTTTCCTTTTAAACTATCATCTCGACCTCATTATCTTGTGAATTTTTTTTTAATTTTTGTTCCATATCTAAATTCGCAAGAAATAATTTATTTCATGCCCCCACTTATTTTGAATATAAACGTCTATTAAATTATTCAATACCACAATATTCAATAAATTGTTTTAATATAACTAAAACATAATAAATTTAACAAAACACAATTTATTCTCATACAACAAAATCAACAAACAAATAGTTTTCATTCATAAGTAAACTAATTAAGTTATATATATATATATGTATATATTATAAAACATATAAGTTTTATAAGAAATCATGTCTTATATAAGTTAATATTTATTATATTAAATTATTTAATAAAAAATTTATTTTAATTAAACTAAATAAACTAAATTACATAAACAAATCTATAAATTAAAATGAGCTAAATAATACATCGATCGAAAGTGGTCGAAACGAGACATATATATATATATATATATATATATATATATATATATATATATATATATATATGCCTTAAACTTGCGCCTGTTCTTTAATTAATAGTTGAATTATCCAAATCCAAACAAAACGGATCAGGGCTGGACAAAACTTGCTATGCTTTAAATACTTAGACGTTGCTTCTGATATTATTAAACATTCTATAAATTAACTTTGCTTTAAAATTTTTTATTCAAGTACTTTTTTTTTTCACACTTTAATTCTGAACAACTTTTTGGCAACACTGTAAGTCTGTAACACAACCGCTTTTAAAAAGTTACAACAATTCTAAAAGGATCTTTAAATTATTCAAGACACGATATTAATCTCGAGGAATTAGCTTGAATGATAAGAAGATATAGTATATATTTTTAACAATTTAACTTTAAAATGCTTAAAAAATAATTCAAACAAGTATAAAAAATACTTTGATTGCATTAAACAAATATAATGGAATGCGTGAATTGTTAATTTCCATAGGAAGACGTACTTGACATAATAATGCCCTTTTTAACCTTATTTTCTGTTGGTTACCACATCAAACATGGATTATTTTTTTAAAAATCAACACTGATTAATTCAAGTTGTTTGATTTTTATTTTTTTAAATAATTTCTCAAATTCAAATTTTGTAAATAAAAAAATTAATTCTGAGAATTCAAGACTTTATGCTTTTGTAATATAATCATGTTCAAATAAATTTAGTTGAAACTGATTAAATTTTTTAATCTTGGTAGTTCTAACTTCTAACTAAAAAAAAAAACGTGTTCTTTAAAAGATATTATGGGGGAAATAGAAAACACACCTTCAGAAGCGATGGATCTTTCAACATTCATATCTTAAAGTTTCAAAGCAGATGAAGATGATACGTGATATTGCCAGTAACTCAAGTTTATAATAAATTAATAACATAACCGTTTTTCGTCTTCAGGTCATTTATATTACGACTTACGAGAAATTCAGAATAGCTTTGAATTAGGATGTCAAAAACTCACATCCAAACAGGCCGTACCTTTCCGTTTCTTCCTCGCCGTCTCAATGCGAAAATTTCAAACAATAAAGTATATTGACCTTCCACACACAATATATATATATATATATATATATTCTCTTTTTCGTTTATATATATATATATATAAACGAAAAAGAGAATCACTTGATTATTTATTATAGCAAACTCAAATAATAAGCAAGTACAATTTGTGTTGTTCAAATTAAAACTTCTAATGATATGGAATAAATTTGATGTTCACTTGACATAAATAACACAAAACATTTATAATTCCATCGCAAACTAGTCATGTATTTGCACCCCTATTGGACACCAGTATCTGCCATGCATATAGGGCAAATTATATAATTAAGTCCGCATTAAATTTGTTCCTTTGAAAGAAACTTGTCATAATGATTAGGCTATTATTTCGTTTATTCTCTTTTAATCTTATTTTCTAATGGGTCCATCTATATGTGCCTTCTCCATCTACAAGCTAGCTAGCTAGCTATCACTTTATATCTGTCTAATAAAAATTCTTGGACTGCAAAACCTGAATGACTTCTCCATTTTTTCATAAACACGGTGTGGCAGAATTATATTTGTAAAAAAAAAAAAAAACAAAAGGAGGCAAAAAAAAAAAGGCAACATGTTTATATGTAGCTGTTAATACAGTTACTGTACGGATAATTATAGAAATGGAGGTCGCCCTAGAGGATGAAGATTCTGTATTCTTTTGAAAAATAAAATAAAATAAAATAACAATATTTTGATAAAATTCGATTGATATCTAAGTTGTGATACATACTGAGCTATAAAAAATTTAATGTTGAGTTTTTATATCTCTTTTTAATGGGGAATATGAGATAGCAAACATCTAAATCTCTAAGTATTATTCTTTATATAAAGTATGTTATTGTTAACAATACTTTAACTGGATATCTTTCTATATATATTATTCTATTCCAATTTGTTCTAAATTATTATTATTATTATTTTTTTGGAAAGAGCTGCAACTATATCGCGGACAATTTTCTATTTATACATAGAAAGAAAAAAAAGACGAAATTTCTATATATAGACCAAGTACAAGAGAATATTGAAAACAATAAACTATGAAAATAAAACGAAAGTTGAAAGCCGAAGCCCACATGATTAATTGAAGCTGCAAGTATATGCCTAACTATTATGAGGCTGATTCTAAAAGAGGCAAAGGCAATACCAAATTGAAGGGACTGCGTCACTGTGACACGTAAATAGTTCAACGTTTCTAGTTGGAGTCACATGAGAATGTGATGTACCCCAACATAGTAATAGAAGACAGGAAGAAAACTGTAAGAGAATGCAGCCAGATACTTGATGCCTTGGATACTAAAGTTGAGTAGGTCACAGCCAAAACGTCAAGCATCTTTCCAACCTTCCACAGCCTTTAATGCCTGAGTTTCACAAGAGCTTTGTGAAAGCTACAATTCAAATCCCCATGTGTTTCAGGGAAAAACACATATACTTTCACGTTCCAAAGTTCGGAGAGGGAAAGAGATGTGAAGCTATACTATGACAGTATCAAGACAAACTGCACACTCAGAGTTGTAGATGAATGCATGAATGTTGGTATAATGGAATATGCAGGAGCAGGAGTAAAGTAAAATAGTGTCATATTTTGGATGAATCCAAAGTTGTTATTAAGAAAAGAAAAAGTTGTTGTTTTTAATGAAGCAAATGAATAGGAACAGTTGAATGAAAGAAAGGAAGTGAAACGAGAAAACAAACAAAACTGAGAGGGATCGAAAGCTGTGAACAGCTAGTGAACTCAACACATTAGGCTTTTTCCATTGTCCAATACAAATTTACACACCACCCCGTTATACAGATCGAGTTAGCTAGCTGCTATTGCATCCCAAAGTAGCCAGACTCGTTATGGAAAGCAACCTCCTGAGGCATTAGTCCTTGTTGGCAACCTTCATATTCAGAAAGCAAAGACGAGTAAAGCAGGTTAGAAGTGATATCTCCCCAGCTAGAGCTCTCTGTTGAAGCCGATCCTGTGCTTCCCATACCAAAGCAATTACCCTGCAATGCAGCATCAACAAGTTGGGAAGGAGGGTTATCAACACACACAAACTCACTCCATTCATTTAAGCCTTCAAACGCGTTTGTTGACTGACAACTCTTAGTATTAGTGATGTTTGAACAGTTGATGAGATTGGTATTTATTGAGGTTGGAAATAGGGGGTCTTGTGGTTGTGAAAGTGGGAAGAAAATTTGATAGGGGCAGTGGGAATCGATGGTGTTGGAATTATAAGGCTGTTGGGTGGGCACTGAAAGTTGGCTTGCCCAATTGGGTGTTTGGTTCAAAGGTATGGCCAAATTTTCCGCCTCTGACTCTCTCTTCATCTTCATTATGTCTTGCTTCACACGAGCTTGGGCCTGTTGTTCTTTCCTCTGCTTCCCCAACAACTTCTTCTTCAGCCTCGTGTTCCAATAGTTCTTTATATCATTATCTGTTCTCCCTGGTAATTGTGCCGCTATTATTGACCACCTGCCATAAAGATCCATAATTATACTGACCATAACGAATGGTATTTAATAGGGAAAAATCAAATGGAATTACTGACCTGCTTCCGATACTTAAATAGAGGCTGCAAATTATGTTGTCTTCCTCTTCGGAGAAACCCCCATGCTTGATGTTGGGGCGAAGGTAATTCAACCATCGAAGACGACAGCTTTTCCCACATCTCTTAAGACCTGTATTTGCAGAGAGATAATAATTGAGAATTAATTGACAATTTTGAGTTGTGGATCGAGAAGGGAATTGAAGAATATATAATTAAGGATCAGAATTAATTTGAATCTAAATGATCAGAATTGATGAATCAACATATATATATATATATATACCTATTTTCTGGGGCAGAGCTATCCAGTTGCCGCCAGTGCCGTGCTGCTCAATATAAGCCTTGAGTTTGGCGTCTTCCTCAGGGGACCATGGTCCTTTCTTCACGTTAGCTTTATCACAGCATGGAGCTCTTCCCATGTTTTGCTTCCCTATACCAGTGATATTGGTCGATCGTCTCAGTTTCAAGATCAAAGCCCAGTTTTATTATCGGCTAGCTTGATGATAGATAATGATAGTGATGCTGATAATAATGGTGCTTACTTATAAAGAGGGGGAGGGGGGGGGGGGGGAAGACGGGGAGAGAGAGAGAGAGTAATAGCCTGGAGAAGAAGAGACAGAAAAAGGTCAGTGAGGAAAAAAAATGACAAAAGAAAAGGAAGAAAAAAAGGAAGAAGCTTTATGTTTAAAATAATGGATAATTTGAAAATGCCAGGGCAGTAGACCGACGTTGTTCTCATTGTCTTTCTTAGTGTAGAATCTATTTCATTTATCCTATATCCTCAATCTCTCTCATATCATTATTTTATCAAATACTGGTGTGCTGAGAATTATTGTTTTGGATGGATACATGATGATGGTGGTAATTAATCATAGCATCATCCATGCATGCATGATGGTGCATTAGTGGGACCAATAATGATATTAGAAAGTTCAAGTCACCAAACATCATTAGGTTGAACGGTTCTTTGATCACATAGTGCCTAGAGAGGAACCGCTCTTCCATTACGCATGGGGAAGATTATGGAGATGTCATGCATACTTTATCCTATGCCAAATATTTCCTCACTTTTTTTAGCACCAATTTTTCCACTTATGCACGACATATCCAAAAAATTATATATGATTTTTTATACTGCGTTCTCAAATTTTCTTGATACTTTAATTGATCTTAAAATATTTTACTATATCATTTTTCAATTTCTGACATGCAGGCTGACTAGTGTGCTAGTTTTTAAGCTTTGAAGGAATACTAGAATTTGGCTCTCTTTGAACATTCATCAACAAAATTTCTTCTCCCTGAATTTAAAGATCTGATTGTTTAAGAATTCTATAAACCATCAGGATAGAACTCACCTTTCTCTCCCTTGGAATATTCTCTTCCTTTATTGTATCCATGGCATTTGGCTAAGGAGAAATGAAAATATCTATAAGACTCAGCTGATCCATGATTCTGTTCTCTTAAAATAAATTATCTTCAAAGCCATTGAATTCTGGTCTCTCTCACCCATTACAAACTCAACTCACAATTTCTCAATTGGAGATTCTCAAAATAATGCTATTATTACTTGGAGTAAACTAGAATCGGATTGGTGTAAACTCAATATTGATGATTCAGGAAAGGAAAATAAAATCGCAGCTGCAACAATTATAAGATATGAAAACGTAAGATGGATCATTGGAAGCTCTCAATTTGTTGGATTGGGTCAATAAGTATGTCAGAAACTTGGGCTTTCTACTTTGGTTTATCTTTAGCTATTTTTTGTGACATTAGAAACTTAAAAATAGAAACTGATAGTCAAATTGTGTATAATCTGATTTCCAATGATACAAATGAAAATCACCCTTTGGCTATTCTAATTGCAAGTCCCTAATTCTTTTGCTACCCCAAGTTAGGTTCAAAAAAATTCCAAGAAGTTGTAATAAGTATGGGGATCTTTTGCTAAGAAGGCAAGAAGGCATCAAGAATCACAAAAAATCTTTTTGGAACCACCATCACATGTACTCTCAGCCTACTTACAAGAGTTGGGATAGCTTTCTACTTTACTTTTCTTATTTTTGCTTTTTTTTTCGGCTTATGTTTGGACTATTGTAATGACTATGTTTATGACTACTTGTAATCTCTGTTATGTCTAATATATATTTCTCATTTCACCAAAAAAAAAAAGGAATACTACAATTAATAACATCATTACCTATATATATGCAGCATATATAATTGCAACGGAGACCATAATAAATTATTTTGATACCGCTTAATGTAGTTTAAGTCATGAGAAGAATTAATTAAAACAATTAGACTGTTACATAATAGTACATCACAAATTAAGTGTCATTTTATATTTTTTGGGTTGATCAATGTAATAAGGGTTAGATATCAATGAACGTACATATGATATGTTGGTCCAATAACAATAAGCAGAAAATTTAAAAAAAGAATCAAGGAAATAAGAAAGGAGAAAGAAGGAAAGATAGGAGATATATATATGTGTGTGTGTGTGTGTGTGTGTGTGTGTGTGTGTGTGTGTGTGTGTGTTTAGCTAAATAATTGTGATTAGTGGTTTGCATGATTTTCGTTATGGTAGGTGATCGACCAAATGACCACCAATTACTATGGTTTGAACGTACTCCCTCATTTGAAACAAGTTTGTGAATTTTGAAAAGAGAAAGAGGTAGGAAATTGTGGAAATTAAATAATAATAGATATTTAATTAGCATGGTAAATAGAAGGATCAATTAATTTAAATCCTGAGGCCGAAAGATATTTAATGGATTGGACTTTCGACAAATTATATATTAATTAAAGATGCCACTAGGTATAGGTAGCTTTCTTACCAGCCTTGATTTTTTTTTTCCACGAAAACAGACAAGATATAATTAATGCATTGATTTGCTGATATATGGCAATCACCAAGTAGGAAGAAGATGGATTCTCATCGTTACAACTTACAACTATTAAATAGGTACAAAGTAGATCAGGTCACCAGGTGGCCCATATATCCTTCTGACTTTCTCCCCCCCGTTTTTTTTTAATTATCCTATTAATTTTACTAATTTAAAAATTTAGAAGCTAGAGCAAGAGCAGGTGTGGCATTAAACTGGAACTGTGTCTGATTAAATATACATATAATTTGGTTTAATTTTAATTATTTTTTAAAAAATAATTAAGCTGAGAATCTTCCAGTACGCAATTCTGACAAAAACATTTGTACCTTCAGTTGCATCAATTCCAATTTTTCTACCGTTAATATACCAAGAAATTCAAAAGGAATTTTCATATTCAAGTACAAACTACAAACTCATCCACATTCTTTTACATATTCTCGAATATATTACAGTTTTGAAAGATTATTGCAAGTAATTTAAGTGTTTGTTAAGTGGCGGCATATATAAGTTAGACATAAATCTTCTCCTTGGTTTATGAGTTAAGGAGAATATTTAGTTATTCATAATTTCTCTTCATAAAAGTTGGCCTTTTCGTAGTGTGTGCTTAGAATGTCATTTCATATATATATATATATATATAGGGATTATATAAAATACATATATATATATATATATATATATAGGCTGGCTCCAACTGAAAAGCTTTGTCTTAATTTGAACGAGTTTGCTTAATTTGAATGGAATAATCTGACCTTGGTGAAAAAGGAAGAGAAAAGGAAGAAAGGAGGGGGATTTTTCTCAAGAGTTATGACGACTACAGAAGGAAGGGTCTTTAATGGAGCAATACGTGGCTTTATACATTACATACTTTTAACTTCACTTTATTTGCTTCCCATGGATCAGAATTCAGAGATCAGAACCCCCCAGCCATACGAAACTTATAAAAAAATAATAATAAAAGAAGAAGAAGAAGAAGAAGAAGAAGAAGAAGAAGAAGAAGAAGAAGAAGAAGAAGAGGAAGAAGCTGACTTGACAATGAGATTAAAGGGCAAAAGTCAAACAAAGCATTAATAAAGCAAAAGGCGATTGATTTTTCCTCATTGTTTGTTACATGAATTCTCATGCACTTAATAATTAAACAATTTGTGAGAGACTAAGTACACAACTTTTCAACGAGTGAATGAAACGTTCTTCGCGGTAGGCCACCATCTCGTCTCTCTCTATTCCACGATGAATTAATTATCGCTATTTTTTTTTCAAAAATTGAATTGAAAAGGAGAATTAAATTAACAGTGGCTCTGTCTTTCCAATATTGTGCGTGCCTACGTAATAGTGGACCTAATAAGTTTGAAAGAGTCTTTTTGACAGTGTCCTATCTTCTAACATCTGTACGTGTACAGCTCATGGCCACTTTCTTGACTAGGCCATTCTTCCTATAGCAGCACAAATAAGGTACATATATATCACACCTAACAACAAAAATTTTAGAAAAAAGAAAAAGACAGAAGCTGCTTGATCTGTTCTTCACACCTATGACAGCCATGAATACTCAAAATATAATTTTGGTTAGTCCCGCATGAAACTTAATTTGTGAACAAACTATATTCAGATGTGAATTAATGCGACTCTTATAATTAGCGGTGGACGTATTCGTCATTACTCTTTCATTATGGATATTTCATCTTCCCCGAGTGCGGGTGCTTCTTGGCCTCGGGTGTTATATCAAATTTCTAGAACATCCGTCATGTATTGTCGAAGTCTAATTAGAGGATGTATGCTTGTTTATGGTGTGTGTGACAAGATTTCTACTGAGATTTGTTAAACGAAGACCCTATCCTTTTTTACTAGTCAACTATCACATCAATTCCAAAAGAGATGGCTTTGTCAACAATAAGACCTGGTGTGAATCTGACAAGTAACAGTGTGTGGAAACGTACTCCGTATGTAGACCTCTACCGGAATATACTTCTCCGGTTCTGCTTTATAGACTTGTTAATTGATTTTCTCTTTTTTAAAAAAGAAATGTTCTGTTTTGACTAATTTTTTGCTGAAATTGTGGTTTGGGGTTAGGCTCAAGAATGTTATGTAAGCATGACAGCAGAGTGTGTCAGCAACCCAAATTTTTGGCTTTAATTGACTGCAACTGAACAGAAGAGAGCCTTTCTAAGAAGAAAAGCACATATTACAGAATCTGTTGTATAAAGATCCACTTTCTTTTTTCCCATGAAAAAGGTGGCTAGTAGCTAGTAGCTAGTGGTAGTCAGCGACGCGGTTTCTTCCGTCCCATGGTTGCTTTGTCTGGAGTTAAAAAGCTTAATAGTGAAAATGGAGATTACAGAGCAGAGCACAGGTCAGAAGGATATGGATGGGATGGGAATAGGACAAAGGTTTAGATATGCGATGTTGAAGTACAAATAAAAAAAGCAAGCTTTGCGTGCTAATAACAATTATATCTACATTAATTGTTAGTGACAAGAACATGAAGATACTGTGAAGGATCTGTGGGTGCGTTTTCTAGAACGTATTGGTCAAGGAAGGGGCCTAGTTTGTTTTAATTATTCTATCTGCCTTGTTTAGAGGAGGCTTGAGCTTAACGACAACCATTTTTTCCTCCACAAACAAAGATGGGTAGTGAGGTCAAAGATATTGATAGCTCTCTCCATTTAAGGAGTTCCTAGATTTACGTGAATTTATTTTTTAAATCAAAGTAAAAATTATACTCGTCTATTAGACGGGAATCACTTACCGCACAACTTAAAAAATTTACAATTGTGGTGATTGGTGGTGATCTAATGTTTTAATTTAGGCAGATAAGTGTCCTAAAAAGATGTGATGTTAACCAAGATGACATTTTCTTTGCACAAATTATTGCTCTAATTTGCTGCATATGTTACTCGCATTTCCTAAACTCCATGAAGGTAAACAACTTCTGTTACATACTATATTGAGGTCATGGTGGAGACATGTGAATCTTAGAGTTGTCAAAACAGTCTACTCCATCCCATTTAGATTGATCTGTATTAAAATTTCTAAAAAGTTAAATGGACCAAGCTGTCTCGTTTAAAAACAAGGCTAGAAAATGATTGGCTTGACCCATTTTTTGCATGCTAGCAGGCCAAACAAGCCAGCCCACTAGCTCACATATTTTTTTTTAAAAAATAAAAATCCTTTTAAGTAATAAGTTCTAGTATGCTTTGAAGTTTCTCTCCATATTTTTTAGAATTTTTCTGTTCTTAAACGCGTCTTCTCATCTATGCTTTTCATCTCCATCCGTCGAGAAAAGAGAAAGAGACGAGGGAAGATAAGACAAGTACAACATTCTCTCATCTCTGCTCTCGTCTTCGTTCGTCATGGGTACAATATACAAGAGAAAAATCCAAGCGGATGAAAGGAAAGAGAAGACGAAGGTGAAAGAGGGAGTTCGACAATGAGGGTTGACCAACAGCAACTCTCTTCTCCATCCTTTTGTTCAGTTCTATTCGACATGAAAGGTGAAAGACTCTCTTCGCTCTGCTCTATTCTCCGTCACTTTGTTCTCTCTCTTTGCTACTTGCCGATGCCGCTCGTTGGTCGTCACACACTGTCATAGCTTCTTCACAATCACGATTCCTCATTGATTTGGGAAGTAGGGATTTGAGGGAAGGTTGCTGCTAGAACGGATTTGCTGATTAGGAATTAGGGAAGGCCGAGATTTGGGACAAAAGGCAAGGATTGGAAAAATTGGGGATTTAGGGTTCAATAGAGTGAGAGAGCTAGAGAGGGATGAAGATTGACAAAAGAAAATCATGAGTGAATCAACAACAAATGACTAAATGTAATAATACTAATTATTAAAAAAAAAGTTAGTTAAACAAGTAACATGCAAGTTACCCAAACTGGGCCTATAGACTTGCTTTCAACCAACCCAACCCACTTAAAACTAGGTTAAATCATATAGCTTTACATGTGATAGGTGAAGCCTGAAGAAATCATACTTTTAGTTTTCATTTAATTTGATTTTCTGCAAAACACAATATTAGTCAATGATGTTTTTTTTTTGGGGATATTCTAAAGCTTTTATACCTATAATCCTCTTATATATTCTAATCTCCTACACGATATTACATGGCTTTTCTTTCCACTACAAAAAATTCACCAATTCAATGATAATGATTCATTAAGCTAGCAAAACAACATACAATGATACACAATAGAGTGATTTTTCATGTGTGCGCTGTAGTCATGCAATAGCAATAGCTTTGATGGACTATCTACAACAGATCATTAGATATGAAACCAAAATGGCGTGCTTCTAAAGATCACAGTTTGTATATAAATTTGGCAATGATACACTGAAAGATATTTTTTATTTGTGTGCTTATCTCAGCTCAACAATCGAGTTCATCTTATCCTCTATTAGACCCATATGCAATCTGGTAAGAATAGAATTGTAATACCCAAGAAAAATAAAATATAAATATTTGTTTACAAACTACTGTTACTATTTCAGTATACGGTACTATTCACCCGTATAATACTATTTACGTATACGATACTGTTCATTTATGCAATCGAAATGTCAAGTACTAGATGTGGTTTGGTCATAAGAGAAAACTAGAAAGAAGTTTGTAAGAGAAAATGACGTTTTATGTGTAAAAATACCCTCAGGGACTAAATTGAAAGGACTGATTTGAAAAGAAACTTAAAGGTTTAAGGTGAAAGGATAGTTTTTCCTTTAAGTTTTCAATAGTAATAACAGAAAAAATTTTCAGCCGTTGCCGCTATTTACACAGTAACTGCATTATTAGAAATGTCATTTTCATAAATAGTAAATTGAATATTTTATTAACGCATAGTATCAAATAGTACCCTTGACTTTTATAGGCGCTTTCATTTCACTTCTAAACTCACACCTTCAACTTCTCTTGTTCTCTCCTTAAGTTTCTCTAATCTTTCATGAAAATCTCTGTAGCGGTATACTGAAATTTATCTATGTACTCTTGTCCGTAACGATTTAGAGAAGTGATACTCGTATGGAATCGAGGTGAGAGATCCTACCTTACCTTGTTTGCTTATTTAATGTATATATTAAAAGTATACTCTATATATATATGTGACATGAAATTCATGCATTCATGTTATACATTGAAATGTGTAAATATGATTCTGTTATGAACTTTTCCTGAAATGAGATGCATATGGTTGCCTATGATTGTGTAATGTGGTTGTGTTTGATCTTGATAGAAACGGAAATAAAGTTTATGGGATCCCATAGGATGAAATAAGGGTGGAATGAAATCACTATAGCCACGTGATATTGAATATGATATTAGTCCTTTTAAGGACGGGGTGAAATAAGGTTAGACTACAGATTTGTCCCTTTGAGGACAGGGGTGAAATAAGGGAGGATACGGCAGGGGCCGTGGGGCAACGGCCACTTATTGTGGACGGGACCCAAAAAATGTCTGGGAACTTGATTTAGAATTGTATGAATTGTTTGAATTGTTTGAAATGTGATTTGTTTTGATCTTAAATATGTTGTTAATAATTGCGAGGTCGATTTGCTCACTGAGTTTAAAAGCTCACATTGTTTGTACAACCTTTTTGTTCAGATCAGGTTGCCAGTGAAGAATATCCGCTAGAAGAGTAAATCACTTTGAACCTTCCCGCTATCGGGTAGGCCCCTATATTGTTGTAGATTATGTTGCTCTGTAATCATCTAGGACATCTAGCTTAGGGGTTTGGCATTTGGTTTGTATGTCAGCATAATAATGTATTTTATATTGAGAATCTATTATTATGTGCAAATCATCTCTATGAATTTCAAATAAGAAAATTTGATATATTTTCTTCAGGAATGGTTATTTTGATAATGACTAAACTCATGGGTAGAATTTATCGAAAGGCTTACAGTGATGGGATATTCATCATTGTGCCGGTCATGTGCCCAGAAAACGGGTCGTGACAAGAATAAAGTTGCTGCAACACCACTCCAATACCACCGTTTTCATATGATACCCTACAAAATTTTCAGTCATTAGTTCCAATAAAATTCATCCCATTATACCCCTTTAGTAGTGCCTCTAATCATATTCTGAAACCAATACTTGCGGTTGTTATCATATTAAGTGCTGATGAGTGACAAGACACCACATTTTAGGAAGGAAGAAGGTATGTAAAATGTGATGGCCTGTAGATATGGTGCCTAGCAAAATTTTTATACCATTCACTTTTAATTTATGAGAAAGAATGATATTAAATACCCCGTGTGTTTTATTATTCAATGATAGAAGCATGATTGGCTAAGAAGAAAATTTCTTGCCTCGCTATATGAGTTGACCTATTTGTCAATACAATAAATGCAAATTGATTTTCACAATTAGCACTTACTTCTCGCCAAGATAAGTGATACTGCCTACAGGTGACACAACCACAGCTATCCCTATGCAGAAGACCTTATCAGCATCTAGTAGTTCGTCCACAGATACTAATCGCTCCTCTACCTGCACATTTAAGATGATTATTGGGAAATGATGAATAATGCATAAAAGCACTCTTGGTTAATGCCGATAGAAAGTAGCAAACAGAAACAGACATTCGCAGACCTAGTGTCACGTCCCAAAATCTGAGCACGTGACCGGCACGGAAAGTGAATTTCATTTCACCTCCGTAAGCCTATCTTTCTCTTAATCATCATACAATTCTGTTTCATGCAACCAAACCGAATTCTCTATACATACTACAATCATTCACATTACATCACTGAATGAACCTACCCGATTACAGAGATTTCTAGACTTATACAACTTAGAATAAGACTTAACTATTATACCTTTATCCTGAACAAATGAAAAAGGTAATCATGGACTAAGGATCCATAATTCCTTGTTCCGATATTTACCTTCAGCTGTCAACTCTGAAAAAAAATATCAATAAGAGGGGTATGAGCAAACCACGTGCCTAGTGAGTAGATAACACAATACTATGACAAAATAAAAATCATGCATCATAATAATAACATGCAGCAATCATACGTAGATCGATCATCATATGATATAATATTATTCATAATACTTCACAACAATATCCAAGTGAATCAAATGCATTTCAACAAAATTCAAAATTCACAACAGCAATCGATGAAATCAATTTCACATACAATTCTCGTACCAACCGGGTCGTCCAGAATACCTCTGGATCGTTGCCTGCGGCCCCCGCCGCATCCACCCTTATCGCTCCATTTATATTCTCCACCCTTATAGCTTCACATAGATTTCTCCATGGGGTGCACCACCATGCCTTTCCTTTCCAGTCAAACACAATCACAATCACATATAAAAACATCCTCAATCATAATCTTGAGCCACATACACAACTCAGTCATTTACAATTCAAGCCACAACATAATCAATGTGGTTCCAGCAACATAGCATGTATATAACATAACCCATAATATAGAACAATTATTCAACTCGGTTCACATGCCATTCACAATCCATCATATAACCTCCATTCATGGGAAAATAATAAAATATAATTATATACATTACCAGACACGTTCCACATTTGTTTATGCCTCATCGTTCCACATCATCCTCTTCAAACTTGGATATACAACATATTTCCACTATGATGCAAAAAGTCAATAACAGATATTTAATCATAGAAAGTATTAACACACTCACCTGGATTTCACGCTCTCGGCACTCCCACTTTGCACCTTGACCATTCCTATTGTAACCAGACAAAAATCATCAGGGTTACGAAATAGAGAAATTTCCTACCACTACTCTCGACCTTTACTCACATCTTAAGTCATAACTCCTAATCAGTAATGAATATCTAAATGAAACTTATACCATTGGAAACTAGACTTAAAGAGCTTTCCAACGATATAAAGTTTGCCCAAAACGGAGTCCGGATGAAGAAGTTATAGCCGATTGAAAATGAGCTAAGGTTTTCCGGCACACCTGGCGCCTGGGCGCCACCCATGCCCGGCGCCTAGGCGCCCCACGTGGCGCCTGGGCGCCATGCCTTTCTCTTTCCCACATGTCCTTGGCGTCTAGGCGCCACGATCGCGACCCTTCGGGACTTTCTCTCGGTTTTGGCCCGAATCTGGCCAAATCTTCACCGTTTTTCATGATTTCTTCCATGGGATCTCACCCTTAATGTCTAAGGAGCATTTAGACACCAAAATCACCAATTTTAATCGAGAAACGAAGCCGGAATCTCGATTTTACCTCAAACACTCTTAAAACTAGAAAATAGAGAAAAACTTAAGAAATAGAAATTTCTACCTCGATTCCTTGCTTTCCCTATGTTGCTTAGCTCCTAGAGGCTCGCCCCGTAGCCTGAGATCCAGCCTCCAAAGCCCGGTTGTAGAGTTGGAGTGTAGAGAGAGAAATTAGAGAGAAGGAAGAGAGAAGGAGAGGAGAGAAAGTGAAGAGAGAGAGAGGAAATGAGAAAAATGAATAAAAAATAGGTGAGGCCACCTATATACTCGCCCGGGGTGAAATTATCACTTGCTCTGCAATTGACCCTCAGTCAAGACTAGCAAAAGTAAATTCATAAAATCTCACCTCAGGTGTTTCTAAATCCTCGGTGCCCCACAAATTTCCTTATTCACTTTAGTCCCTCTCAATATCTCAAACTCCACTTTAACCTCGAATCTATCATCTTTTCGGTACCGGACTCATAATTCATTCCCATAAGCTCTATTCTTCTTCTCGGGTTCCTACTTGGTCATTTCTCAAAAGTCCTATATACTTTCTTTTCTTTTCACTTTAGTCCTTGAGAATTTGTAAAAATTTCCTAAATTAAAAATAAAAATTTCTATTCCCACATTTTCTTCACTAATTCAAAAAGAAAATTTTTCACATAATTAAATTTTTCACTAAACTTTAAATCAGACTTTAAATATTCATAAAAATTCTTGGGATATTACATTCTTCCCCCCTTAAAAGAATTCGGTCCTCCGAATTCAAAACTTACCTCAAGATTGAAGCAAATGCCAATATTTTGTTTATATCTCATTCTCTCTCTTAGAATTTTTACAATCAAGTACAAAATATAACAAGTTCAACATATTTTTATTTCTAATACATAAGTTACAGGCAACAAGCTGAACTTGATTTATAAAACAGATAATTTTAATACGTAAACATTAGATCAAACATCAGCTTTAGGTACAAACAAAAGAAAAGATAAATTAAGAACGAGGAGGCTTTTGAAATGCAGAAGGTGCTCCAGGTCTAGAAGAAGAAGGTGCTTCAGACCTTAAGGAGGAAGTTAATCGTTGCAGCCTAGAAAGAGTTTCTGGAGGAAACGTCTGAGAAATTTGGCGAAGTGCAGAAGTCACTCCATTCATACAGTCAATACATCTCGCTTGTTGGTCACGAAAATTTTGAGTTGCAAACATCGAATGTCTATCAACTCTATTCGCCAATTCCCTAAAATGACGGTTCAAAAGCTTCTCTTGTTCTGTAAAGAGACGATTTATCAATCTCCCCTGGTCCTCAAAGTGGCGGTTTATCAGTCTTTCCAAGTCCTCCATCTTTTGTCTCATAAGCGCAAGCTCATTATTAGAAGATGTTGCTGTACTAACATCCTCTAACTCTACTACATCCCTTTTTCTTTTCTTAGCCTCTGGTGACTCTTCCATGGATCTCTTATTCTTATAATTCTCCAGGCTAAGATTTAGATCCAGCTCTACCTTGCCAGCCTCAAAGTTTAAATTGAAAGATTTATTGCCGGCCATATTTTTCTGAGCTATAAAGGTTGTACAGAAGAAGAAGTTTGATGCTAGAAAGCTTATAGATATAAACTCTTAGTGTAGTGAGCAACGTAATGGGGCATCCATTATATATAGACGAAATTTAGGGCTACAAAACCTTTACATCATACTCTAAAGATGACCTACAGACCTTATCCGACGCAATGCCAACGGTCTCTGATAAGCATGCCAGAAAATAACAAAATATAATCAAATACAAAAGATTTTCTCAAAAATTTCGGCTAACTTTTGACTCTTGCTCAAATTATTAAACTAATCGCCGCTTCAATTTATGACTTACTAACTCTGTATTTGTCATATCCAATAATTCTAAATCGAGATATTACTCCATGAACGGGTAGCTTCATATTAACCTTATCTAGGTTTCTAATCCGTGACTTTGCCCTAAGCTTACACATTTTCAAACATACATATTAAAATAAAAACTTCTCACATCTACACATCAAGCGTTCCATAAAGTGAGAGAAAAATTTTACCTTTCACTTGCCTCTACGAGCATATATGTATATATGTATAAACATAGAGATACATCATTATCTATATATATTTTCATCTATTCAAGTTCTTTTAAATTTCAGACTTCTCATTCTCTGAATGTATGTAGAATCATTACATATTATTCCTGGCCATAACAAATAGTCTTCACTCTCTATGCATGAATAACATACATACATATCATATGTATTTAGATACATATAATCACAGTATAATTCAATCAATCATGTATATTATACTTAACTGAAGGCTTTCAAGAACAATACAAGAAAGCATAGAAATACATTTTAGTTCATCGTGAAAACATCCAAGACACTCTGTAATGGCTACATTGTCGACTTCCTTCAATTTCAGAAAATGCCAACGAGAGAAATGGAAAAACTAAGTGTAAATCGGCCGCAAATCCACCGAATATTGACTTTCGTGGTTTTGCCATTAATGCGACGCGTTGTTGGTGTGCATGCCTACCCTAGACTCCTAGCTTCCAACTTGCAGAAATCCATAGGTTAAGCGTGTAGGGTGCGGCGAAGAGATATGTTATTTGTCTCTAAGTTCAAATTTTTCCTCTATAAGAACTGTCCCAACGTTCTCAGTTACCACACCACAAAGAGTAATCATCTCTGAGCCTACAACTTCCCAGCGTTCCTCTCTTCTCATACTCCCACATAAATTTCTAAATTTTTCAAATCATGGCCACAAGGAAGTACATTGATCTCACAGTGGATGCCAAGAGAGAAGAGCTCGACTTAAACTTAAGTCTGGGTAAAGACAAGGGCAAAAGACCTTTTGAAGGGTCTTTAGAGAAGCATATGGAGAAGAAAATGAAGAAGAACGAGGAAGCTGAGGAGACTAGCACGGCCCATACCTCAGAGGACAAAATCGCCTGTCTAGAGCAGGAGGTGAAAAATTTGAAAAAGATGATAGGAGACCTGGAGAAGTTAACTAAACGTAATCATACAGAAATGACTTCAAGAATAGACAGGTTCTTCTATTGGTCTACCCAGTGCTTCTGCAATCAACAACAAAGAAATGTTGATTGTATGAATGGGATTTACACTACCCTCCGCGACATTGCTCTGTCTCTTGCTCCAAGGAATGGTCGAGGGGTGATGATACAGTACAACCCTCCTAATCCGAGACCACCTCGCTTTTAGATTACTCATGTATGAGTATTTTTTTTTGCAATGTAATCCTTCTGCTTTTAATGCCAGTGGTTTCTTTTATGGGATGGTACTCCAAAAATAGTAATAATAAAATTAAGAAGGATAAAAGAAATCAGTCACACAAAATCAATCATGAATGTAACATATAAAGCCCCATACATACAATTTGATCCGACAGCAACAGAATCAAACAAATAATAACCTTTCCTTTACCAAGTTCAAAAGTATAGCCATATCTGTCTAAAACTAAAACATAATTCATAAGAAAAGACAAGTCTTGGAGGAAAAGGAAATGAAAACATCCTACAGGACCTTCAATGGAGCCATCTCTCTATAGTCGTGCCCGGGTTCACCACGATAGAGGAGATCCCACTAAGGTTACCTTACTCTGTAATCGGTAGGAGACCTAATCCCAAAGCTCTGATACCAACTTGTCATGTCCCAAAATCTGAGCACGTGATCGGCACAGAAAGTGAATTTCATTTCACCTCCGTAAGCCTATCTTTCTCTTAATCATCATACAATTCTGTTTCATGCAACCAAACCGAATTCTCTATACATACTACAATCATTCACATTACATCACTGAATGAACCTACCCGATTACAGAGATTTCTAGACTTATACAACTTAGAATAAGACTTAACTATTATACCTTTATCTTGAACAAATGAAAAAGGTAATCATGGACTAAGGATCCATAATTCCTTGTTCCGATATTTACCTTCAGCTGTCAACTCTGAAAAAAAATATCAATAAGAGGGGTATGAGCAAACCACGTGCCTAGTGAGTAGATAACACAATACTATGACAAAATAAAAATCATGCATCATAATGATAACATGCAGCAATCATACGTAGATCGATCATCATATGATATAATATTATTCATAATACTTCACAACAATATCCAAGTGAATCAAATGCATTTCAACAAAATTCAAAATTCACAACAGCAATCGATGAAATCAATTTCACACACAATTCCCGTACCAACCGGGTCGTCCAGAATACCTCTGGATCGTTGCCCGCAGCCCCCGCCGCATCCACCCTTATCGCTCCATTTATATTCTCCACCCTTATAGCTTCACATAGATTTCTCCATGGGGTGCACCACCATGCCTTTCCTTTCCAGTCAAACACAATCACAATCACATATAAAAACATCCTTAATCATAATCTTGAGCCACATACACAACTCAGTCATTTACAATTCAAGCCACAACATAATCAATGTGGTTCCAGCAACATAGCATGTATATAACATAACCCATAATATAGAACAATTATTCAACTCGGTTCACATGCCATTCACAATCCATCATATAACCTCCATTCATGGAAAAATAAGAAAATATAATTATATACATTACCAGACACGTTCCACATTTGTTTATGCCTCATCGTTCCACATCATCCTCTTCAAACTTGGATATACAACATATTTTCACTATGATGCAAAAAGTCAATAACAGATATTTAATCATAGCAAGTATTAACCCACTCACCTGGATTTCACGCTTTCGGCACTCCCACTTTGCACCTTGACCATTCCTATTGTAACCAGACAAAAACCATCAGGGTTACGAAATAGAGAAATTTCCTACCACTACTCTCGACCTTTACTCACATCTTAAGTCATAACTCCTAATCAGTAATGAATATCTAAATGAAACTTATACCATTGGAAACTAGACTCAAAGAGCTTTCCAACGATATAAAGTTTGCCCAAAACGGAGTCCGGATGAAGAAGTTATGGCCGATTGAAAATGAGCTAAGGTTTTCCGGCACACCTGGCGCCTGGGCGCCACCTATAGCGCCTGGGCGCCACCCATGCCCGGCACCTAGGCGCCCCACGTGGCGCCTGGGCGCCATGCCTTTCTCTTTCCCACATGTCCTTGGCGCCTAGGCGCCACGATCGCGACCCTTCGCGACTTTCTCTCGGTTTTGGCCCGAATCTGGCCAAATCTTCACCGTTTTTCATGATTTCTTCCATGGGATCTCACCCTTAATGTCTAAGGAGCATTTAGACACCAAAATCACCAATTTTAATCGAGAAACGAAGCCGGAATCTCGATTTTACCTCAAACACTCTTAAAACTAGAAAATAGAGAAAAACTTAAGAAATAGAAATTTCTACCTCGATTCCTTGCTTTCCCTATGTTGCTTGGCTCCTAGAGGCTCGCCCCGTAGCCTGAGATCCAGCCTCCAAAGCCCGGTTGTAGAGTTGGAGTGTAGAGAGAGAAAATAGATAGAAGGAAGAGAGAAGGAGAGGAGAGAAAGTGAAGAGAGAGAGAGGAAATGAGAAAAATGAATAAAAAATAGGTGAGGCCACCTATATACTCGCCCGGGGTGAAATTATCACTTGCTCTGCAATTGACCCTCAGTCAAGACTAGCAAAAGCAAATTCATAAAATCTCACCTCAGGTGTTTCTAAATCCTCGGTGCCCCACAAATTTCCTTATTCACTTTAGTCCCTCTCAATATCTCAAACTCCACTTTAACCTCGAATCTATCATCTTTTCGATACCGGACTCATAATTCATTCCCATAAGCTCTATTCTTCTTCTCGGGTTCCTACTTGGTCATTTCTCAAAAGTCCTCTATACTTTCTTTTCTTTTCACTTTAGTCCTTGAGAATTTGTAAAAATTTCCTAAATTAAAAATAAAAATTTCTATTCCCACATTTTCTTCACTAATTCAAAAAGAAAATTTTCCACATAATTAAATTTTTCACTAAACTTTAAATCAGACTTTAAATATTCATAAAAATTCTTGGGATATTACACCTAGACATGTGAAGAACTAATCAGGAGGACAAAGATGCTATTTTGCAATTAAAAATAATGATAATCATTCATCTTATACATGATATTTGCAGACCTTGGATTATTAACTGATATCATGTCAACCACGCTAAGATTTTCACGACGGTGACTGAGCAGAGAAATGACAAAGGTTAGGCAGAGGCTGCAATTCCTCGCTATGTATGAACTTTCAGGTTAAGTATTCCTAAGGTGGAAATTATTTGAAGTGACAGAGCAAGAAAAACTCCAAATCCATTCTAAATTATTAATTGGCATGAAACACCAACAAAGATTTATAAAGTAGGCAGGATCTGAATATCATTATAAATCTTTCTCTACCCGGCCACAGGTCTACATTTGCCCCCAGCACATGCCATCTATACTGATGCCTGAGTAGCAAACAAAAACACCCATCAATTCATTATTGTAGACTGACTCTGCAAAGAATTGGACAAGGTTAGTAAGAAATAAAATATCACCAGTTTGATCTAAAGCAGAAAGCATTCATCAGTCATCTCCAAAATTGAAAATCCTAATACCTGGAACCCTTGGCTTTGAGCAACATCAATTATACTTTTTTGGGTAATGCCAGGTAGGATAGTCCCTTTAATAGCAGGAGTTGAAATCACTTTTCCCTACAAAGCACATGGAATTAAGGCCAGTAAATTACAGTAAGTAGTTATGAAATAGTTCTCAAGAGAGGATTGTTAAAAAATAAAATAACATAAAAGAGAGAAGAAAATGTTGAAATTAGTTCTATAAGTAAATGTAACAGGCATAATTCAACAATAGCACAGGTCTTTTGAGCATAAAATCAATGCTAATTAATGCATTGAGTAGAATACCTTAACAACAAAAAATTCCAGATATCTCTTATGGAGACAATCCAGGTATAAAACATCAGAGTAGCCTTTGGCTTTTGCTGCAGATTGTGCCTTCAAAACCTACAAAGAATAATTGGCCGTGCACATACAAAAAAAGTGGGAAAACAATAAAAAGCATGGCATCACATAAAATGAGTGATCAAACCTACCAATAAATAAAAATTATTCAACCCATCACTGAAATGCTTGTTATAAAGGTTAGTCTGTTAAGTACATGCAAGTGATATATGTGTTTATTTATATATAAGAGTTCATACCACAAAAAAGAACCCAAAAGCAAAGGATTTTGATTCATATAGAAAACAATTTTCAATTAAATTGAAGAACCATTTATATTTCAAGACAAACAAAAGGGAAAATCTGCATACCAAATCCCAGCAAATAAAGGAAAAAGGACAGCATGCAAGGGAATCTTACAGCAGCATAGTTCCCTATAGTCTTTACACCTCCAGTACCACCAGGAGTTGCTCGATGTAATTCATTCTCAATAATCAAATTTATTGGTGCCACACATGTCATGAATTTTGTACTTTTCATTATTTTCAATTATTATATTAAAATAATAAATATATATTAATTATTATTAATCATCAATATTAAAGAAGCAGATGTAGAAAATACAAAAAATACACTATCCAACTTTTTTTCCAGCTTTGCTTACCCAAAAAATCTTACAAGGAAGAATAAAAGGATTTTCAGGGCCCCAGAACTGCCACAAATTTTTTTTTAAATCTATTCAGATGCAAAATTCAACCCATTCAATCAATGCCAACAAAACTATGCAAAAGTTCATATTTCATGACATGTTGAATTCAATTCCTCATTCTTCACACAACTCCCTAATCCCAAGCTTATTTTGAGTAAATCCTGCTAATTTCTCTTTTCTTGGGGGTTATAATTCGTAACTTGATAAGGAAAAAAGACAAACCCTTTTGTTTCATAATTTACATCTGAAAAGAATATTTAAACAAAGTAAAGATGCCATATTTGAATGTATTAATAAACACTTAAGAATATTCGGCAAACAGAAAAGCATTACCTTGAAGTAATTTCCAACAGGAGTAACATATATTAAAAAGGTATACTCAAGGGCTGGTGCAAAACCAAGTACTGCTCCACTTCCCATTAGCAATGGTCTGATATACAAGGAACCTTTACCTGGAGGGGGAATTTGGAACAAAAATTTTACTAATGAATATAATGTCATGTAACTCCGCCTATGCTTTATAGCCAGTCCCAAGTCCGGGTAAATGAGGAGGGTTGTGTTAGTGTCACGACCCATTTTCTAGGCACATGACCGGCACAATGATGAATATCCCATCACTGTAAGCCTTTCGATAAATTCTACCCACAAGTAAAATTATTAGTCATTATCTCTATATTCTCAAAATATCATTTCTTAATAAATACAAAGAAAATACATCAAATTTTCTTAATTAAAAATAATAGATCCTCAATACAAAATACATTATCATACTGAAATATAAGCCAAATACCAATCCCCTAACCTAGATGTCTTAGATGGTTACAGAGCAACATAATCTATAACAAAAGAGGGGCCTACCCGACAGTGGGAAGGTCCAAAGTGATCTACTCCTCTAGCGGATATTCTTCGCTGGCAACCTGATCTGAACAAAAAAATTGTACAGAGAGTGTGAGCTTTTAAACTCAGTGAGCAAATCAGTCTCGCGTTAATAAAATTCAAATACATCACCAGTCATGCAAGTATATCCGAAGGCTCAAACTCAACCAATAGACATAGTTAGAAAATACATACTGAAAGATAAAAATTCATCCAATTCAACAAACGTTACTAGTACTCATCAATGACAATATATCCCGGAGAGCGCACACAGGTCGGCTCATCAATTTTGTATATTTTCGCCATGATGCACAACCTCATCCTCTTAGTTAGGGCGCCTTACAGATTTGACACCGATCCGGGCTATATCCCTACTAAGGGAATCGTTGTCTTCACACTCGTTGGTCAAGACACTCTTTTAAACCGGGTTTTTCGTCTTGCCGTGAGAGGGGGTACTATCCCGCTCAATCACAATCAATAGTACAGTATTTCATATCATAATCAGAAGCATAATATAATATTCATCCATATAACAGGTATAGTATATAACTATATTATAGATTTATAAACCACAAATCAAGATAACAATTAATCTGTTTTTAAAAAGATTCAAACTTCATATCATCATGAGATACTTATGTCATTTTATCCATACTTTTAGATTAATTATCCCCCCAGATTTGTCACTCTGAATCCAGTTCACCTCTATAAATCTTGGGAGTGTCCTACGACATACTTTTTATCACAAGTAATGCTAAAACCCTATTAAAACGGGATCGTTTCACTCACCTAGATTCTGTACGAGTATCACTTCTCTAAGTCGTTACGGACAAGAGTACCCAGGTGAATTTTAGTGTTCCGCTACGGAGATTTTTATGAAAGATTAGAGAAAATATGTTAAGATTGTTTTCGTACAAATACTGTTCATACATACATTACTGTTCATACGTACGGTTACTGTTCATACGTAAGGGTATTATTCATACCAGAAATAGAGAATACAATCTATAAAAGAGTACACCAGGTAAGTTCCCAGGAAATAGTGGAGGGTCACAATGGACACACTTAAAAACCAGGTCTTTCCTTAGCCAGAACTTTCCTAGACATGTATTTTTCACAATTTACATCCTATTTCGGTAATCAGAGAATTAAAATAACATATATACAGCTAAGGACAGTTTTTCTGATGTGGAAGATCAGCCAAAGCCGCAACCACAGAGCATACTTAAGAAAATAACTTCTAAAATTTGAAAGACATAGAAAGGACATAGTATCCTTACCTAAGCAGAAAAGTAAAGGGCCAAAATCTCAGAGGCCTAGCGTCGGAGCAAGAGAAACTTAAGGAGAGAAGAAGAGAAGTTGAAGGTGTGAGTTTAGAAGTGAAATGGAAGGGCCTATTTATAAGAAAAGTCAATGGTACTATTTGACACTATACGCTAATAAAATATTCAATTTACTATTTATAAAAATGACATTTCTAATAAAATATTTTACGCGTTAATCATTACGGTTACTGTGCAAAACACGGAGGAATTATTGGTTACTATTAGAACTTAAACGGAAAACTATCCTTTCACCTTAAACCTTTAAGTTTCTTTTCAAATCAGTCCTTTTATTTTAGTCCCTGAGGGTATTTTTACACATAAAACGTCATTTTCTCCTACAAACTTCTTTCTAGTTTTCTCTTATGACCAAACCACATCTAGTACTTGACATTTTGATTGTATAAATAAACAATACCATATATGTAAATAGTATTATACGAGTGAATAGTACTGTATACTAAAATAGTAACAGTAGTTTGTAAACACGTATTTATATTTTATTTTTCATGGGTATTACAGTTAGGCCCTTGACAGCCAATGTAAAATTTTGTCAAATCTCTCATGAACATGGATCAGCGACAATATTATGCTAATGCTAGAACGTTTCCCAGAAGTAACGTACTATATGGCTCAAGTATAGTATCAAGGGAGCTAGAATCGCTGATCGGCGCCTAGATGTAGTGTTAAATGAGCAAGGGTTCACTAATACTAGGTCGTTGCCTAGAAGCAACGCGCTGTATGGCTCGAGTACAGTGTCAAATGAGCTAGAGCCACTACATCGTTGATCAAATATAGTATCACATCAGCATGTCCCTAGAAGGTTGATGGTAAGGAAGCTAGTCCAGGATAGCAAAATCAAGATTAGTACATGGAATATTGGGACCATGACAAGAAAATCTACGGAGGTTGTGGACACTATTAAGAGGAGAAAAATTAACATCTTGTGCTTTTAAAAGATTAAATGGGTTGGAGAAAAGGCTAAGAAGTTTGACTGTTCAGGTTTCAAGTTCTGGTACACGAGAAAAGTAAGGACAAAAAATAGTGTAGGTATTATAGTTGACAAGGAATAGACGTCGAGTGTGGTGGAGGTAAAAAAGATTGTGGATAGGATTCTATGCTTAAGAATAATTGTTGTAAGAGATACTATCCATATCATAAGTGCCTATGCACCCTAAGTAAGGACGGATGCAGATCTTAAGTAAAAGTTTTGGGAAGATTTAGAGGGATTGGTCAGAAGCATAACTTTAGAAGAGAAGATTTTCATCGGAGAGGACCTTAATGACCATGTTGGGAAAGAAGCAGGATAATATGAGAGGATTCATGGTAGCTTTGGTTTTGGGGAGCTTAACGAGGAAGGACAGTCTATACTTGATTTCTCATTGGCTTATAATTTCAAGGTTGTTAACACCTGCTTCAAGAAGCGAGAGAAGCATTTAATCATATACAAGAGTGGAGTTTTAAGGTCATAGATTGACTTCTTTTTGGTAAGGAATCTAGATTGTCAAAATTGAAAAGTTATTCCTAGGGAACCCGTGGCAACTCAACATAGGGTTTTGGTCCTTGACGTGATTATTAAGGGTCAGAAACAAAAGCATCGACATGTGATGAACCCTAGGATCATGTGGTGGCAGCTAAAAGAGGAGAATCAACAGACTTTCAAGAGAAGACTATTGGAGGAAGGGTCTTGGGAGTTAAGAGAAAATGATAACATCATGTGAGAGAAGATGGCCAAGAGGGTTAGAAAGGTAGCTAAAGCACTTTTAGGAGAATCAAAAGGTTTAGACAAAGACATAAGGAATCTTGGTGGTAGAATTAGACTGTTCAAGAGAAGATCAAATTTAAAAGAGAATGCTTTAAAGCTATCTATCTGTGTAATAACTCGAAAAATTGGGAAAGGTATCGGAAGGCTAATAAGGAGACAAAAAAAGCAGTAAGTGAAGCACGATCTAAAATGTTTGAAGAGTTTTACAAGGACTTAAGAACGAAAAGGGGGAACAAAAGATTTACAAGATTGCGAAGACTAGAGAGAGGAAATCTAGAGATTTGGATCAAGTAAGATTTGTTAAGGATGAAGAAAGAAAAGTTTTGATTACAGATGAAGATATTAAAAATAGATGACAGGATTACTTTCACAAGCTCTTTAATGATGGAGCAAGGTCGACTAGTGATATGAAAGATTTAACAATCTTGGAGAGAGAACAAAATTTGACATATTATCCCAGAATTAAGGTTGCTGAGGTCAAGGAAGCTCTTAGAAGAATGGATAATGGTAAAGCCGTTGGTCTTGATGGTATTTCTATTGAAGTTTGGAAGTGTTCAGGGGAGGATGGTACTATCTGGCTAATTAAACTCTTTAATGAGATTTTAAGGTCCTAGAAAATGTCTGAGGAATGGAGAAGAAGCACTTTAGTGCCTATATACAAAAACAAAATGAGACATCCAGAACTGCGCAAACTATCGAGGGATTAAGCTTATGAGTCACACTCTAAAATTATGGGAAGGAGTGATTAAATGTAGGTTAAGAATGTAGACGAGTATTTTTGAAAATCAATTTAGATTCATGTCAGG
This sequence comes from Biancaea sappan, assembly GCA_037074585.1. NCBI lineage: Eukaryota > Viridiplantae > Streptophyta > Magnoliopsida > Fabales > Fabaceae > Biancaea > Biancaea sappan. The sequence continues at coordinate 32,464,540 of CM073500.1, read as the reverse complement.
GCGGTCTACTATGGAAGCTATTTATCTTCTAAGAGGGTTGATGGAAAGGTATCGGAGTAAACAACAAGACTTGCATATAGCATTTATTGATTTGAAAAAAGCTTATGATCGAGTATTAAGAGAGGTGTTGTGGAAAGCCTTGGAACAGAAAGGTGTACAGGTTGCGTATATTAGAGCTATAAAATATATGTATGAGGGAGTTACAACTAGTGTGAGAACATCTAGAGAGGAGACTAGAGACTTCCCTATTAAGATTGGCCTACATCAGGGATTATCTTTGAGCCCTTATTTGTTTGACTTAGTTTTAGATGTTCTAAAGAAACACATACAACAAGAAATCCCTAAATGTATGCTTTTTGCAGATGATATTGTTCTCATAGCAGAGTCAAGGGAAGAGATTAATTTTAAACTTGAGTTATGGAGAGCTACTTTGGAATCGAAGGGTTTTCGTCTGAACAGGAGTGAGACAGAATACATGCATTGTAAGTTTAACAAACGATAAGCTAGAAACGAGTTGGAGGTTAAAATTGGATATCAGGTTCTATCACAAGTGTCAAAGTTTAGGTATTTGGGATCAGTTATACAAGATGACGGTGAAATTATTGGAAATGTGGCATATAGGATACAAGCTGAGTGGTTGAAGTGAAGAATAGCATCAGGAGTTGTTTGTGATCAGAAAGTACCTGATAAGCTCAAAGAAAAGTTTTATCGTACTGCTATAAGACCAACGATTTTATATGGGAGTGAATGTTAGGCGATGAGAGGACAACAAAAACATAAAATTGGAGTAGCGGAGATGAGGATGCTGCGTTGGATGTATGGTCGTACAAGAAGAGATATGATTCGTAATGATCGTATACGAGGTAGAGTTGGAGTGACATTTATTGAGGAAAAAATGGTTGAAAAAACCGTTTAAGGTGGTTTGGGCATGTTCAAAGAAGACCGTTGGAAGCGCCAGTAAAGAGAGTTAAGCAGATGGTTTGGAGCCTTGTGAAAAAAGGTCGAGGAAGACCAAGAAGGACACTTAAAGAAGTTATTAAACGGAATCTTCTAGTAAATAAGATATCTAAAGAGTTGGTCATTGATAAAGCTCAATGACGTCGTGCAATCTATATAGCCGACCCCACTTAGTGGGATAAGGCTTTGTTGTTGTTGTTGTTGTTGAATATAATGTCATGTACAAACTGTAAATATGGACATTAAGGGTTATATATTACCTAACATTTGTTTGCTAAAACAGTTGTCTTTACAACTTCGACAAACTACTCTACAGTAGGTGATGGCATGCACATCCTCTCTGCTCTCATCTTCATCTGCATAGCATTTTCCTCTGGACGGAAGAGAAGTATATTCCCATCTTGTTTACAGTATGCTTTTAAACCTTCAAATAATCCCTACAGTTGTCAACAAGAATATTCTTAAAAAAGAATAAAACTTTCCAAATTATTAGGAGTTAAAATTGAAGACAGTCTAAATATTTGTTGTTGTCCACCATGCCCAATCCTATGATTTAGTCTCTCCAATTCTCATCTAGATGAAAGAAATCTTTAACTTAAGCATATGTATGCATGTGCCACAATTGAATACAACAATCAAACACAATATATATCATTAATGATCTCAGCGAACAGATTCAGAAAATTAAATATATTTACCAGAAAGATGTCTAAATATGAATAAACATTTAGTTCTAAATTAACTCTACCATGTGAATGGCAAAAAGGCATGGACTCAAGAATTCCTAGTACCAGTGGCGGAGCCACATTGTCTTCAGGGGGTGCACTTGCACCCCTGAAATTTTGGTTAAAATTATAGAAGTAGGTATAATATTTTGTAAATTTATATTTTGACCTTAGATTTTAAAATTTTTTTCATTTTGACCCCTTAGTTATAATTACAGTTTTATGTACAATATTTTAAAAATTTATATTTTAGCTCCAAATTTTAAACTTTTTTTTCACTTTAACCCCTAACTTTTTGGCTAAAATTACAATTTTAGTATAATATTTTGAAAATTTATATTTTGGTCCCAAAATTTTAAACTTCTTTTTTATTTTAGCTCTTGCAATATTTTGGAAATAAAATTTGCCCCCATTGACCGAGGGTCCTGGATACGCCACTGCCTAGTACAGTATGGTTGGCTTCAGCCTATACATAACCTTGATTTTAAAGGATGATAAGGACTTAGTACAAAGATCTTATAGATTAAACTGCGCATAATTTAAAACTGCAGCTGGGGGATTCAATTCAACATTCCCAAAACGTTGCAGTTCACCATTAGAAAAGCTTCCACCTTGTGACCATTTCATAATATACATATAATCGGTAGATATGAGGCCAAGTCCAAGGTTGTCCCAGTCTACGTCAGCTAATTCAATCATTTCACTGTAGCATTCGTAAAGGCATAGTAAGATACAAAGTTAGGACACCTGTCTGAGAAAGCGTCAAACTCAATAATGATTTAATTATATGAAAATATAAAACTTCAAGAGTTAAACAGTCTGCTATCTGAAAGCAGAATCACATGTAATTTTATATTTATCAATAAAAACCATTTCTTTATGTCGTGTATCAATCAATGAATACCACCATCCCCAAATATATTTACTTCAATTTCTGGATATAACAGAAGCAAAAGCGAAACAGAAAGCCATAGAAGAAAGGATGTATGAGCAATGCTTATATGCACAACTACTTAAAGGCAGGCCAATAACATTTTTGGCATTATAATTTACAAACATTATATTCCTACGGTTGTCTTTTTGTCTGATTAGAGCTAACGATGCAAAGAACTAACCCCCTAAATGGAAAAACGTATCATTTCAATTAAAAGATGAGGGTTTGGCAGTCACAAGCAGTGAATGGCGCTTATATCAAAACTCATGCACAAGCCAATGATTCCAAGAGTTAAACCCTTTCAGCCAATGTCCGGAAAGTATTGGCGCAGGCCAAGAAGTGCAGATATGAGTCATAATATCATATGGAACATGACAAAATATGTAGTGACCTAATTAAAGCATTGTATTATCAGACATGCATTGGAGACGAAAAGGTCCTGTTTTTTTAAGTTTGTGGATCATAGGGTGCAAGAGTAAATCAGCAATAAAATAAAAGGACCTGTAGGCGTTAGATAGAGTAGCATAACGCCTGAGAGGAGAAGGGGCTTGTAGAACATTATGTGCAGCAAGAGGAAACCGCTTTTCGGACTGCAAAGCACCAATTCCAGTGAGAAAGTCAAGACTGTTCTGTTTCCCCGGAATAGCAAGAAATCGTTAAGAGCAATACCTGAAGCTAAAATAGCGTATTATTGGAAGGAGAAGACAAAGTGATGAAAGTGGGAATACGCACCTTGAGAGAGGGAAGAGAGGAAGGCCTGAAGTTGGTGAATGAGTGAGAGAGAAGACCATTGGGTTGGCGGGAAGGGCAGATCAGGTAAATTTGTTGAATGGTTGGAAGGACGGCGCAGCCCTCCATGTCTAACGCAGACGAAGAAGAAGGAAACTGTGGTGTCTGAAATGAAATACAACCTCTGAATTGGACAATGTGCTCCTCCCACAGCCTCAACTGATAGTGTCAACAGTGGAAGGGGAAGAGAGAACGTGATGACCAGAAATGCTTGTCAACTTCTATAGTTCTATTATTAATTAGTAGTGATATAGATTATCAAGCAGACTGATAATGGCGGTCTCGTAACCTATCCGACTCTGCATACATTATATATATATGTACACGGAGAAGGAAGACCAAAAAAAAAAAAGTCTAGCGACTCACACGCAAATCATCATTAAATTATTTTGAGATTTATATAAATAACAATAAATATCGAAATGGTCGAATAATTCAGTTTATTAAAACGTCAAAACTTCTCATAAATTTATTAAAAAAAATCTTGTGGTTTCCAACTTCTCTTTCTAATTTTTCAAATCGCTTAATGTCATGTCATCCCATCAGTTTTTTCATTACAGTAATAATTTTTAAATTAGTTTATATACATTAAGATGTTTTTTAAAACAATTTTCAGAGTACATTTTTCGTATCATGCTAATTCATTTAATAAAAAAGTTAAATTAGTCGTCAATTTAAAAGTAGAGATATTTGAGTTAATACACTATAACAAAAAAATATGTAAAAATATCTGAAACATATTTTTTATTTAAAAAAAAAGTCAAACTATTTGCGCTATTAGATTGTGTCTATTTAATTAAAAGACCAAAAAAAATTTAGTATTCGCGTCAGATTATCTTTATGAGTTTATGTTTTATATAGAAGGTCTACAATGAAAAATAAAAATATTAAGAAAATATAAAATATGAATACATTAAACATTAATTTGAATAATTAAAATTAATGTTACCTTGTCGGGTGGTTCCTCCTTGGTGAGACTCACACGCAATAAATAAAATAAAAGGTTGAAATATGTAATAAATAAAATGAAAAGTCAATGTGAAGAATGAATAAAGAGGGCACATTTACAACACACACAGACTGAGAGAGATTTAGAAGAAGAAAAAAAATAGAAGAGGTATGAAGCTTAGCTATGAGGGGACATTACATCTTTTTTGTGTTGGGCGTGTATTAATTGTTTGAGATAATTAATTTTGTAGTCTTATTTTATTGCACAAGAATGAAAAGTTAATCTTAGATATTTCTATATTTATCATTTTGGCATCTTTTCCCAACATACTTGACTTATAAGTGGATGAAAAACCTTTGGCTTTCCTGAGAAATTTACTAGGTGCATTTCTTAAACTCTCAGATGTTGTTTTACATATACAGTCAATTAATGTCAAATACCCTTCTTATTGTATTTGTGATTTGCTCTCTCACAAAATATCACTCCAAAATTACAGAGCAATGTACGATGAAGTGCACCAACAAGCACCTCCCAGCGTTACTTTGGTGATAGCTTGAACAACAACAAAAAGTAATTTTAAGGGGGGAAAAAAAACCCCCCAACATAATAGGAGAACAATTTTGAATTTTCTCTCAATTCCCTCGTCAAATTTGCGCAGTTTATGTCTTGAAGTGACCATTCCATATTTTTGTTCATTTTGATCAGCAAGATTTATATATTTGTTATTATGTTGTCCATTTAAAATAATACGCTTGTTAAAAATTTATTAAAAAGCCAATCAAACAATAATGAGTTGTAAATAATATAAAATTATTTTTAAAAATCATATACTTACTGTATTTTAATTAAAAAATTTTACACAATATTATTTTTTAATTAAAAAACTTAATAATAAAAATATAAATAACGGTATTTAAATTTTTTTCTTTTATAAATCCCTAATACCAAAAACACTTTAATTGTCATAGTGGTCTGTGTTTTTATTATTCTCCCAACAAAAAAAAGAGATCAAATTTTATTATTTTACATCCAATGTAGTCCAAGAATGACGTTCGAGCAAACGGAGGAGTTATTATGAGATTGCAAGTTGTAGTATCCATGAAATCATTCATCGTGCAAATGAGTTTAATTGGTTTCCTTCGCTCCAAAATCACCATGAAATTTTGCACTTTCAAATGAAAGGATAGGACTCAAACTAACAGATCAGTCCCTGTAGAGTCTCAAAGAGTCAAAGGTCAATATTGCTGGGAGAACTATTCTTCATTTTTTGGTACAAACCAGCAACAGTTAAAAGGCATATTAATGTTAATATATTCTTGAGGGGCATGGCAAATCTTTCAAGGACACAATCTGGAAGTAAAGATTGTAAGGAATTAATATACATGTACGGAAGAATAGGAGATATCATGAAAGAACATAGAGGAATAACTAAGTAAGAAGCTCCCTAGCAGTACTTGAAAGGGTTTTTGCATTGTTTCCACTGCATATTTATTGTTTCCCAATAACTAGAACGACAAGGTATGATATCTTTGTCCATCGTTTGAGAAATTACTTTAAGAGTCCCTAAAATGAATTAAAACACACAAAAAATCCTAAAGACAAACTAACAAACTATGAAATTAAACTTGACAAAATAAAAGACTCAATTATCACACAAAGTGACTCTGAACACTAATTTAGGCATAAAACATGGTTAAATAACTCTATTTAATAGAGTTATCAGTCATTGATCTATTTCAAGTGTATGATTCTGCAAATGATCCCTTATTTCTTCATGGGGAATGCTGAGAGCATCACAAGTTACTTCTGAGACATATATATATATATATATATATATATATACAACCTTGTCTACCATCACTACATTAGCATCTTTAGGGTTGTCTTGAGTTTGATTTGATGATATTAACTCCTGCTGAACATCTGACACCCGATTAAAATCCAGATGACATTGAAAAGAAAAAAAAATCAATAATTTCCTGATGTAACTAAACTAAATTCATATAAATATTGCAAATATAAGTTGAACTAGTAAACTGTTTCAGATCACTGGATTTGTACCAGCATCAATATTTGAGGAACTTACTGTTCTTCAAGGCAGCATCAATTTTTTTCCAAGTTTGTTGCTTACATCATTTGTCTTACCCATTTCATACTATCGGGCTTCAAAATTTTCCAGAAATGGGAAATAAAATAACGGGGGTAGTGCATCATATGATGATGATATGAAATCAAACTAACCTTCTTGGTGGATTCCAGACGAAGGCATCTAAAGTCAGAATGCACATAGATAGATAGATCACCGAGGGCCTAATAACTATAAGCATAATCACTGTGACACTAAGGCCATCACTCATCATTAGTCCTGGACTACTCAGACGGACATCATTGTCTCATCCATACATATCTGCTCAGACTTCCCATGACTGTTTTATATATGCTTAAAGCATCCGGAGCTTTCAAGTTTTTCCTGTACTTGAAAAATGTTGATGACATGGCAAGTATACCAGTCGCGCAAGTAATAAAGAATGAATATAAGTATCATTCTACAGAGACTGAATTGCCAAGTACTTAAGAATAGAATGTACTATTTAGACCAAACAGTTGATAGAATGAAATTTAAATAATAAAATAAAAATTAAAGAACAATTAACGTAAAAGAATGCAATAACAAAAGTGTTAAGAAAATTTACTGATTAAAAAGGCCTAGAGTTGCTAATCCCCTTCATTCTTTTTAAAAATTGTTGTTCTACCCTATTTTTACTCTCATCGACATACAAAAGAATCTAAGGCTTACCACTACCTAGAAAGATTCTCTCAAACCTCAACTAAATTAACCTAATTTCTCTATTATGAGCATTAGGTTCAATTTTAAACTAAGCCTATGATTGATTATATGAGGCTATCGATTATATGTCTATATTGTTAGCAAATCAGTTCCCTTAATCACTTAAAGTTCATCACTCATATTTTTCATTCATCGGTCTAATTTCACTTTCTCTCTCAAGAAAAACAAAATTACAAATCAATCCACAATTTGATCAATATTATAGAAAACATTAATCATTGAATGAAAACAATTATAATACAAAGCCGATGTACACAGGAGTAGAGAGAAATAACAATTCTTATTCAAAACTACAGTTCATAGCAACTTTAGAATGGAAAATTAGCCACTCATAGTGACAAAACAACAAAAATCAACGAAAGATAGAGATAAATCCACGAGTCCAAAATCGGAGGTAGAGAAATTGGCTCCAATGATGCTCCAAAGACAAGCTTACTTACTCCTAGGTCAAGAGTGATGCCTCCTTCTTTTCCAAACTCAGAATCACCTTTTTTGCCAAATTTTTCAAAAAAATATTTGAACCCCTAAATTCACTGGTACTGTTCATCCTCGCTTCAGTTGAAAACTCTGTAGAAATTCTTTCTTTTTTTCAACAAGATCTTCCTTTTTATTTCACCTCATCAGTCCCTCAATTACTAAAAGTCAACCCTACAACAACATCTGAAAATTAGAATAAAGCTAGAAATTAAAATAAAAAAGGTAAAAAAAATAGAAATTCAAAGGAAGCAACAAGAAAGGAAACAAATAAGTTAATTTTACTAGAAAGGCAACAAAAATAAAATCAAAGGATTACAAATTAATGAGCAAAATGAATCCTAATTTAGTAAAATTAGGAAATTAACAATAAATTATTCAATTGTACAAATAACTACACAAATAAAGACGAGAATGATTAGCAAAGAGCCTAGGAGTGAATCGCCAACATACGCCAAAACCATTTGAAACATTGTCGAACAATGTTTATGGTGGCATTTTAGTATTTTTACCATATCAACAATTTGGTCTCTAAAAAAAATACATGGGCCAAATGTTTAGCTTTTGAAAATTCAACTCTAGTAGATTTTGTTCCTAAATGTTACAAATTTCATACATAGTATCTTCATTGAATTAATTCCTTAAAGATAAATAAATATACAATTTAATTTAAAAAAACTAATTTAATTTGTATTAAGTTTGTAACTTAAAGAGATTAATTTATTAAATACTTAAATTTTATGGACTAAACTATAAAAAATATATTTTTAAGGGACTAATTTATATGTTTACTCTAATATTTTCGTTAAATTGCCCATAAGAAGGAAAATATATAATATAGCCATCCACAAAATGAACAACCTAGCATAGCGTTAACAATTGATAACTAAGATCAAAGTGAACATATTTGAGCAAAATTTGTTCCTTTCAAAAAGAAATAAGAGCAAATATGTGTTTCACTCGAAATTTTAGCACAACAATGACTGATATCGGGCATTTTTATATACTTTTTAGTCCCTATCTTAGTCCTATTGCTATTTCAATATTGCTAACTCTCCTATTTTATTATATTTTGAATTTATTGGGTGTAAATTAATTATAAAATTAATATGATTCAAATTCATAATTTTATCCCAATTAATTCATGTGCTTAATTTCAGATCTAATTATTGGAGAGAAAAATGCTGACATGGACGTTTTGCTTACTTGGAGGCTACCTGGACATGCTGACTGGGCATTGATTGGTTGACTAAGGCTGACTGGATTTCTGGTTCTCACTGTTCTACACTTTACAGCAAAGGGGAATGTGGTTTCTGCTTTGACAGAATGGGCCTTTTGCAGTAATCAATGGCAGACAGAAATAGCAAAGGAGTGGAGTAACTTGTCTGCTGCTGTTGCCACTTTTCTGCTATTGTCTTGCTGCCCACATCATGGAAGAAGCACCAAGGAGGCATCTAGGGTAGAATATTCTAAGGCATTGAGGGCATCAGTTTTAAAAATTAGAGGACACTTTTATTTTCTGCAACTTAGGAATTTCGTAGCTCTCTTTCCCTCTCTGTTTTCTCTTCTGTCATTTGCTGATTTGCTCTCATGGAGGGCTAAGTCTTCATTGTAATCAGTCACTGGACCACTAGGATGTTGTAGCTTGAACTAAGAATGCAAGCTAAGTGTTTTATTCTCCATTTTCATCTCATTTCGTTTCTGTTTTGCTGTTATGTTTATGTTGCTGTCAGATTCTGATTAGAGCTTGAGAAGTAACATAAACTGACTTATATATATAAGATATAACCTTGCTTGACTGATTAGGAAAGTGAGGGAGGCGAAATGACTAGTTAGATGATATATTTAACTTGGTTTGGTTGAGATTTTCCACTGAATGCATCTGGTTATAGTAAAGAGATGTTCTTGACTATAATTAGTAGTATTAAATTCTAGATGCTATTCTAGAACCATTTTCATAAAGAACCAAACAATGGAATGAGAACAAAACTGAATCAATGAGTTAGGTAATGATAGTTGCACTCCCATGAATCCTAGTGGCTGATTACATAGTCTCTTTACTGTCAACACCTTGCAAATTTCGCTGTTGCTTCTGTTGTAGTTATTTGGTTGCTGTTCTGTTCTATTTTTATTAGTACTGCCAACAAACCCCCCTGTTTATGTACTTTTCATTAGTGTTTGGGTGTTTAGAACGATTAATTAGTGTTTAGAAGTGAGGCTCCTTGAATGAATATGACTTGGGGATCATTATACTGCAAATTGCCACGAATTCAATTCTGGGCGATTCGGCATCGTAGTGGCTTGAACCAATGACTAATATGGGTTTTTTTTGCAAAAAATTATTAAGGCTTCGAAAAAATTAGCTGATAATTAAGCTAACTAAAATTTTATAAGCTAATTTTTAGCTTATAGCTAATAGCTGAAAGCTGAAAGTTGAAAGCTTATAAACTAGCTTATTGAATTAAAAGTATTAAGTAAAAGTAGCTGTTAAAGTAGTTGAATGATGGAAAACCATGACAAACCTATTCTAGGAGAAATAAAATTCATAGAAACTAGTATTTTATTTTATTTATATTATATTTATTTTTCTTGAAGCTAGCCTATGTCTAAGGCCAACTATATCTAGAGCTAGCTCATGCATTAATGTCTCAGCTCATGCATTAATTTCTCTTTTGACTACTTGCATGCTCAACTACTTATGCATTAAATGCACTTGTACCTAGACTCCCTATATAAAGGGGTCTATCTTGTATTGTAAGGCAGACTTCAATGAATTGAATTAAAGCTTTCTAAATCTCCCTCCTTTCTCTGTTGTTTATTTCTCCCTCCATTCTTTCTATATCTCCCTCCTCCCTCTCTGATTCTACATCAATCTTGGTATCAGAGCCAAGTTTTGTTCCACCCATATTCCCTATTGCCTAAGCCATAGACTCAAACACCCCAAACTATCCATACTCCAGAAACCCAACTTTCGTCACTGTTTGAGCTAGTTCATACATTCCAATCACCAAACCGAGAAACTACCACCACCATTACCTTCGTCCCCGAAGTCCAATTACCGAATACGCCCCTACGCGCTACCACGCTTCACCGGAGCTCCCTATGCATGTAATTCATGTGCCCCACATACTTGCACGCTTTAGCCTGCAGATTTTGATTTTTCTACCATTTTTCAAGCCAGCTTTCACTCTTCTCAACTCTAACTGCATCCACAACCATCAAGGAACAACTAAGGGTAATAGTTACACTTATTTGGCTCATAGTTGCTGAGGTAAGGCATTTAAAACTCTCTTTGAAAACCTGTTGCTAGCTAACTATATTAGTGGTAATATTGAAAGTGTGCTAAACCCTCAACTCTTGTCCTTCTTAGCTTATTTTCCATTTCTCATTATTGTATTTCATCTTTTCTAATCATTTTCATATTAATAAAAAAGGGAAATTAATGCATGAGCTGAGACATTAATGTATGAGCTAGCCTTAAACATAGGCTAGTTTCAAGAAAAATAAATACAACATAAATAAAACAAAATACTAGTTTCTATGAAAACATTGGCATGTGCCTGATGAGATTTCTAAACTGTTAGAAGAAATTCATAACATTGCTCCAAACAAGCTTCTTATGAAGCTACCACCGATGAGGGATATCCAACATGCCATTGATTTGGTCCTTAGCTCTCAACTCCCCAGTCTTCCCCACTATAGGTTAAACCCTAAAGATATGGAAGAATTGAATAGGTAAATGAATGGATTACTTGAAAAGGGCTTCAACAAAGTCTTAGCCCATGTATAATACCTGTCCTCTTAACTCTTAAAAAGGATAGAACTTGGAGAATGTTTGTGGATAGTCGAGCGATTAACAAAATCACTGTTAAATACAGGTTTCCAATTCCTAGGCTGGAGGACATGCTTGATTTAGTGGCTGGTTCAAGTTGATTTTCAAAGATTGACCTCCATAGTGGTTATCATCAAATTAGAATTAAGACCCAAGACAGGTTATATGAATGGTTAGTCATGCCCTTTGGTCTTTCTAACGCTTCTAGCACCTTCATGAGAGTCATGACCCACATTTTTAGATCTTATGTAGGAAAATTCTTGTCGTTTACTTTGATAATATTTTGATTTATAGCAAGTCTAAGGAAGACCATGTAAATCATCTTTACATAGTTTTTCTCACTCTTTGTCAAGAGAAGTTCTATATTAACCTTCCAAAGTGTTCTTTATTACAAACTTAAGCTGTTTTTCTAGGATTCATAGTTTCTGAACATGGTCCAATTATTGATCCTAAAAAAGTCAAGGCTATTAAATAGTGGCCTGAACCTACCACGATCACTAAGGTTCGTAGCTTTCATGGTCTAGCCTCATTCTATAGCTGTTTCATTAGGGAGTTTAATACCATCATGACCTCTATTACAAATTGCCTTAAAAGAGATAAATTTTGTTGGACTTATGCAGCTGCTCAAGCCTTTGCAACCATCAAACACAAGCTTTCTGAAGCTTCTGTTTTAGCTTTACCTGATTTTAAGAAACATTTTGAAGTTGCCTATGATGTATCTGGAGTAGGAATTGGGGGAGTTCTTAGTCAAGAAGGTCATTTTGTAGCCTTCTTTAGTGAAAAACTAAATGAGGCCAAGCAAAAATACTCCACTTATAACAAAAAGTTCTATGCCATTATTAGAACTTTTAACCATTGACAGTTTTATCTTCTTCCCTAAAAATTCATCCTATACTTTGATCACCAAGCTCTTAAGTTTATTTATTCACAAAGGAATCTAAATTCCAGGTATGCAAAATAAGTTGAATTCCTTTAGAGGTTCACTTTTGTGATCAAACACCGATCTGGTGTTGAAAATAAGGCAGCTGACGCACTAAGTCGAATGTTCACTATCTTACATTCCATGAGTGTCAGCATTACAGGGTTTGAAAGTGTCACGCCCCAAATCCGAGGACATGACCGGCACGGTGGTGGAACCCATACCACCACCGTAAGCCTATCTTTATATGCTAAGACACACAACAAAAGTATAAAAATAATATGAAACCATTTAATTACAATATTTGTTATGACCCTAGAAGTTCTACCCACTATAGAATGATTCAAAAGGACCCAAATGTACTCGACATTAATATTAACCCGAAATAAAAGGGGTTAAAGACACATAAGCTCTGTTACTCCTCATACGGAGTTCCACAACAAAAGAACCTTCAAGGACACAAAGAAAAAGGTGAGTATGAAAATACTCAGTGAGGGAACAACCTAACTATAAAAATTGCCGCCGTGTGCCACTCACTAGGGTAGGAAATAGAAGCAACATCCCATCCACCAACACTAGACCGTGGTTTTAATCCACACAACCTGCATAGCCAAGAAGGAAAATCTACCAAGAACATATAGTATCACTGAATCACATTCATGAGTAAATTACAGATGTAGTATGCAAACGTTAAGCAAAATACCAAGACATAGCTTTTTACCGTTTCACCATACATGCGTATATATATATATATATTTAAATAAAAGTAAAACTAAAGTTTTCCATAGAATACACATGAGGTAATAGCTCTTTAATTTAGCAAAATCCAAGTTTACAATATATCCACTGTTCCAGGACAATAATAAAATGATTAGGAGATGTTCCCCGATGCCCACCGTTTCAGGACAATAATAAAATGATAAGGAGATATCCCCCAGTATCCACCGTTTCAGCACAATAATAAAATGATTAAGAGATGTCCTCCAGTGCCCACCGTTCTATGACAATAATAAAATGATTAAAAAGATGTCCCCCGATGCCAACTGTTCCAAGACAATAACATTTAATACAATTCCCTCTTAGTAAACCGCATGAATATAATTCCCTCTTGTCAAGCAGTAGGAATATAATTTATATAAACCCACTATAACCATTGCATGTAATCAATTATATTGAAATATTACCTCAACATCAACAATATTCAACCAAATAAAATACGTATACATATGTACATCGCACAAGCATATCGTAGTACAATAAGTAAATTGACGACTTCCACCCCATAACATGATCTCCCACACATAAATGACTATCAGCGGGGGTGTCACTTATTCAAGTAAGGAAAAGATAGTAAGCTTAATTGTTTAGAAAAGTAACTCATTACAACACATCACATAGCACTTACTACCATAAGATTCCTCTAAAGTTTCCCTAAACCTCAGGTATCCCATAATCCATGAACATAATTGATTTACAATGCACGGATCCAATGCACATATTTATTGAAAATACTCTTGCCCCTCGAAAAGGAATGTGATGACATTTCACAATCATTAGCACGTCTATCACTTAAAGGGCTTAGCGATATATACTCAACAAACAATATTATTAGAATTTATCAATCTACGTGGTGACAACAAGGTACCAAGATTAATCACATGGGTGACACTTATACTCTTAAAAAATACATGAATTGTGAAAGTCTCATATAAATCTACATTCTTCAATTTTCACGCACTTCACGCATATTTGTCATTGATCAACCATTCCTAACTACATACTTGTAAAACAAAAATACATAAACATCTGTATGAAAGTTCATTTCAAGTCTTCATGAATCCTTCCTTTTTTTTTTTTATATAGTCATCACATGGATTATATTGTATTAGTAATCACTAGCACCCATAATTGCATCTAGCATTCACTGCATGAGTCTTTTACTTGAAAGAATGGTTAGGGTAAATATATGACCATTATACCACAATATATCTATTTACATAAAAGATACACCCCAAATCGGATAAAAATTCCCTCACCTGGGCATGGAGCACTTTCGACCTCTAATGAATGTCCTAGACAAGTTCCGAACCAACAGATCACCTATCAACATTTATAGATCAAGTCAACATGAGAAAAAGGGATTAAAATCACTCTAAAATTTTTTTGTTAGGGGCGCCAGCCCTATAACTCTCAGCTACTAGCTCGAAAGGCACCAAGCAACAGAAATTTGAACATCTGCTCGGTTTCAACGTTTTCAGCCCGAAATCTGCCATTCTTCATCATAAATAATTTAAAGGGATATAGATTACATCTCTTAAACCACTTAGATTAATTTCTTTACATGATAATGAATAAACAAAATTTCATCAAGCCACAAAATAGGAAAATTCTCACAACTAATTCTGACCTTTGATTACTCCTATATTCATAACTCTTAAATGGTAAATAATTTTCAAATAAAACTTATACCATTAGAAAGTAGACTTAAATATCTTTCCAACGGTATAAGATTTGCCAAAAACGAAGTTCAGACGAAGGAGTTATAACCATTTAAAAATCGCACCCAAACCTTTGTGCTAGCAGGCACCTGGGCACCAAGACTGGCGCCTGGGCACCACTTCTGTGCTTTCAAACCCCTTTGGCTGCCAAACCATGGTGCCTGGGCACCCCGAGTCTGGACAGCCATGGATAGAGCTTGAAAATGGCTCCATCTTTGCCCAAACTCTTCTCTTTTTGTCCTAATCTTCCATAGGTTCCACTTGGGTGTTTTTAAGCAAGTTAAAGACACTAAAAATAACCAAAAACTCAAAAATTCGAAGCCACAAATCAAAAGGAAAAGATTTCAAGAAATCATCTAAAATCTCATTCTTTCCACAACTCAAATTTCTTTCAAAGATTCTTCTATATCCATGTATAGTTTTCATTTACCATCAATTTAGGACAAACAAAATGCACCAATTCATCAATGGGGACCTTTTATCCCATTTCTCCCAAATTTTTCTCATCTAGGATTTGCCTCTTGAATAAAAGAAGATGATGATGATGAAGGTAATAATTCACTTACTATAACTCCCAAGCTTCCTTAACTTTAATCCTTAATCAAATGCATAGCTAGAAAGTTGGAGGAGATGCCTTATGTAGCCATTGCCAAAGAGAGGAAGGGAAGGAGTTTTTGGGAGAGGCTTAAACGAAAAAGAGAGAGGGAGGAAAAAGATGGGTGTTTAAGATAGTGAGGTGTAGGCCCCATCTTCATCTTTTCAATTTGATTTCTTTAGTAAAAATCACATTTCTTAGGACCTTGTGAAATAATTAGAAGAATTAGTCAAGATTAGGATACTCGATTGTACTTCTATAAAATCTGCATCATTCCAGTCCATTTTACCGAAAAGCCAAAAACTATGTATTTATTCACTTTAGTCCCTCTCGGTGCTCTAAGATCCACCTTAAGCTCAACTTCAATATTCACAAGGTACCGGATTCATGATCTTATCCCCATAAAATCCATTCTCCCTCACGGTTTCCTATTCAGTTCTCTCTTTTGAGTACTCTATTTTTTCTTTTTTTTTCAATTTAATCCTTGCACATTCTTCTTACACTCTCCACATATGTTTTATTTCCCATTGCAAATCAAACTTGCTCAAGGACACATCTTAGCCCTCATTAATCTTTAGGGCCCTTATTTCCTTAGTTGAAACTCTTTAATTTGTGAAAAATTTTATTTTACCCAAATTTGCTCACTTTAAGCCACACAGTAATACCTGGGGTATTACAGAAAGGTCGAAGGAGGAATATACCAATTGTCTTGACTTTGGCATTATCTTTCAAGAAGTTAATAGTGGGATTCGTCATGTTTGTGAGGATTTCCTGATCAAGGATGGTTATCTTTTTCGTGGGCCTAGGCTGTGCATTCCTCATACATCTTTAAGGAATTTTCTTATTTGGGAGTTACATGCCAGAGGGTTAGCTGGCCACTTTGGTAAGGCTAAGACTATAGCTTTGGTTGAGGATATATTTTACTGGCCCTCCCTGAAACGTAATGTTGCTCAAATTCTATCTTAATGCAGAATCTGCCTCACCTCCAAAGCAAAAAAGCAAAACACTAGATTATATACTCCTTTGCCTATACCTCATGAACCTTGGAAATATCTCAATATGAAATTTGTTTTAGGACTACCTAGGATTGCTTGCGGGCATGATTCTATCTTTGTTGTCATTGATAAGTTTTCTAAGATGGCTCATTTCATCCCTTGTAGCCAAACCATAAATGTTTCCCATTTGGCTAAATTGTTCTTTTGTGAGGTAGTACATTTGCATGGCTTGCCCTCTACCATTGTGTCTGATAGGGATGTTAAGTTTGTTAGCTATTTTTGGAAAACCCTTTGGAATCTTTTTGACACCCATTTTGAAATTTTCTTCAACATTCCATCCTCAGACATATGGGAAAACTGAGGTTACAAATCGTAGCCTTGGTGATTTGCTTCGAAGTTTAGTGGGGTGACAAACTAGGAAATTGGGACTTGATATTACCAATAAATGAGCTTGCTTATAATAATTCGGTGAACAGGTCCACAGGTAAGAGCCCTTTTGACATTGTCCAAGGTTATACCCCTTGCCAACCCATTGACCTTTTGCCCATTTCTCTCACTACTTATACCTCTGATTCAATAGAATCCTTGCCTAACACATTGGAGACTTGCATGCTGAGATTAAACGCAAACTCATTAAGTAATGAACACTATAAATTGTCTACTAATGTTCACCGTCGATCTCAAAACTTCAATGGAGGTGATTATGTCATGGCCCGTATCGACCTGAACATTATCCTAAACATTCCTTCAAAAAGTTACATGCACATGCTTCCGGACCTTTCTGCATAACTAAGAAACTTGAACTTAATGCATACTTGCTTGAATTACCACCTTATATAGCCATTAGCCTTGTTTTCAATGTAGAGGATTTGTTTTCTTACCGAGACTCCTTTGAGCCTCCCCCTTTATTTTTTGATGGCATTGCAAGTACTCAGCCTCCTCAAAGTCTAGTGCTTGTCTTACCTTCTGTGCCTTCATCCACCGAAGTCATTGATGTAGTTCTTAACGACCAGGTTGTTCTCTCCCTACACAGTCCCCTTGACCGCTACCTTGTACGATGGAAAGGTTGTTTTGATTTGGATGCTACTTGGATTATCGACGACGAGTTTCTATGCCTAGATCCTTATCTGTTGCAATCTTACTAGAATTCTCACTCTCTTGAGGAAAGTTCTCTCCACCCTGAAGGAAATAATAGAAAATCATGGCAAACCTATTCTACGAGAAATAAAATTCATAAAACTATTATTTTGTTTTATTTTTCTTGAAGCTAGCCTATGTCTAGGCCTAGCTCATGCATTAATTTCCCTTTTAACTACTTTGCATGCTCAACTACTTATGCATTAAATGCTCTTGTACCTAGATTCCCTATATAAAGGGTCTCTCTTGTATTATAAGGCAAACTTGAATGAATTGAATTAAAGCTTTCTAAATCTCCTTTCTTTCTCTATTGTCTATTTCTCCCGGAATTCTTTTTATATCTCCCTCTTTTCTTTCTGTTTCTCCCTCCTCCCTCTCTAGTTCTGCATAGAAATGTAAAATGATATAAAAAAACATGTATTTTATGTCTCAAAATAATATAAATAAGCATATCAATTTTTAATTTTTAAATTATTATATGTAATATATTTATGTATTTTTTATTATATATATATATATATATATATATGTATATATATATATATAATAAATATATTTTATATATGAATTTAATTAAAAATAAAAAATAAAAATAAAAGTTATTCACAAACAAAGAAAGAATGATTACAATTAACAATTAAGAGTGAAAAATTATCCCAAAACAATGTCATTTGATCATGTAATTCTAAAATAATTATATTATCCCAAAATAAATTTAGGGGTATAATGGGTATTCTAAAAAATAATAAGAGTA
Organism: Biancaea sappan; assembly: GCA_037074585.1. Taxonomy (NCBI): domain Eukaryota; kingdom Viridiplantae; phylum Streptophyta; class Magnoliopsida; order Fabales; family Fabaceae; genus Biancaea; species Biancaea sappan. The sequence continues at coordinate 32,446,134 of CM073500.1, read as the reverse complement.
AAATAGAAAAAAAAATTAAAAGCTATAAATTACTTAAAGTAACGTTTTAAAATAAGTTATAAATTATTAAAATAAATTTGTTTACTGAATACTTCTAATAAATTTATAGGTTAATCAAATAAGTTATAAACCTTTGTGCAACCCAACTTAATTACACAATTTCGAAGTTGCAACGGAGTGAGAGTTGAAGATTATTGTGCAAGTATCACGTTGGTGAAAAGTGAAAACCCACCGTGGGCCTACAGCTCTGATCTGAAACTTTATTATATGTGATATGTTGGTCACACAAACCAAATGTGCAAGTTGATTACCGGGTCGGTATGAGCCAAACGGGTCGGGCCGGTGGCCGAAATACATAGAAAAGGAAAAGGATGTATAGAATCAAATTGGTATCTTACATAATCCAAAAAAAAAAAAGCTTAAATGGCCCAAAGTTACTCTGTTTCATGCTTCCAGAATCCGGACGTTAAACAGGGAGAAAGGAGAGCCCATGGGAATTTTCAATCAGCCTCAAAATAAGGAATATAATAATATATATATATATATATTAAAATCAAAATTCAAAATCAAAACTTTAAAACTAAATACTTCAGAAATTACTTATGATCAATCATTTGATTTTTTTAGCTTACTATAAAATATGAATTGACGTTAAAAATTATTCACTTTTTTTAATATAAAACTTGTTTATGATTTATTTATGATTTAAATTTTTTTATTAATGTTATGAAACATATCTAAATATTTTTTTAGTATATTTATAAATTTTATAATTCGATACAATTTATAATTTGAATCGCAATTTAATAACTATAGTATCTGTTGTAAAGTAGTTGTTTGTTCTTATCTTGAATGAAACTTGAGTGGTTCACAGTGAGACTAGAGATTTTTTTCCGTGGAAAATTCCATTTGAGTATCTAAATAAATTAATTAGGCTATTTTATTTTTCTTTGAAAAAGAAATCCTCATTAAGATAGTTCATCCCATTTTATGGCGTCGTGTATACAACGCAAACGTCTTTTTTATAGTCATAAACAATTTCGGAAAAGTAAAAGTGATATCACGCTATGAATTCTCAGTTTTGCTCCTATTTAAAAAACAATAAAAGTGTAAAAAAATTATAATTTTTTAAATTTATACTTATTACCCTTTTGTTTTAAAAATTATATTCAACTCTATTAATATTTTGATATATATTGCAAAATGTTGTTCTCTAATTTACTTTTTATCAAAGAAAAATTATTTTTGCATAGAATATAACATAATAACTTTATTTTTAATATAATAGTTAAGATGAATAAATCAATATTAGTCTTTATGACACTGCAATTTTATTTTTAATATGATAGTAAAAGTATTAATTGAGTTTATTTTGAAAAGATGTAATGTTATGCAAAGAAGTTAATTTTTATTAATATAAATTAAATCAAAAGAGAAGTGATTGAGTGTAATTTTCTTTAACAAAAGGGATATTTGATTAAGTTAATCAAACATTAAAAGTAGTACCATTTCCAAAAAAAAAAAAGTGTCATCCTAAAAGAATCCAACGGATTGGGTGGACGATATTGTGAATTTGTTGGTGGTACTATTCTCACGCAAACTTGGGCGAATCTGTTTAATGATTAGATTGGTTATTAAATTGGGGAAATATTGATTTATGCTCTATTGGTCTCGTCATTATAAAATTAGTTTCAGGTAATAATTAAATAAATATATATATTTTTATATATTAAAAATATATAATATAATAAATTAATGATATTTTTATATTTAATTTTAGTAAACTTATATTATTAATATATGTGAATAATTGTTTTTCTTTTAATTTATTTTTATATTAAAAAAATTATTGTAAAAAATAATTAAGAAAAAAATATATATAACATGATAGAAAAGAATAAAAAAATTAAAAAAATATTTGCTAAGTCTTATATAGTGTGAGAAATGTATTTTGTAAAATTAGTTCAATTGACTTATAGTGGTTCACCGATTTCTATGGATTTTAACTATTTCAACCAATTCTTAATTAATTTTTCGGTTGGTTAATTTTTTGAGTTTATTAGACTTGACTAATAACCAATTTTTAATCAGACTGGTTACTGTAACTTCGTTGTTTAAACTATGTACTTTTCAGTGTGATTTTTGTAGCACACCATTTATGCTTTCGGTATATATGCAAGGAATTATTCTAATACACATATATAGAGTCCACCTACATAATTAATTAGAAGATTCTAATTCAGAATCTACAGTCATAATTTATTCCCAGTAAGATATACGAATAACGATAATTATAGTCAACCAGTTTTGACGTATGCAATGGCTTCAGAATCAGGAATATTATGCTTATGCTGCTTGGACATTCCAAATTACTGGGCTTCTTCCAGAAGAGTTGAATAAACAAATTGATGATAATATCATAATACTACCCCAATTCAGGATTCTTTCGCTTTATCCTTCTTTTCTTTGCAATTTGCATCCCATTTGGGGCACACAATCCCTCCATCTTCCACCACCAAAACGTCATCAGAGTTCTGAAAATGTCTAATGTAACAAGTAAGTTTCACGCATTTTATATATATTATAGGAGGGAATAATTAGATGCTTCATTCGTTTTTTATCACAAAGGAAGTCCAAGCCTGGAACAGTTAAAAGAAAAAGCGACAAAATTAGATGCTTCATTCTGCATGGTACGTGCAAGGATATATTCCCTATATTGCAGCTTTTATGCATACAGAATTTTTTTTTTAATATTATCATTTTTTTCATGGTAAAAGGATGGAGATCATTTCCAAAATGTTCAAGCATTAAACATTAAAATTGGGAAACTTTATCTGAGCTTGAAATCCTTTCTTAGTTATACAAGGTCATGTTTTTCCTATATAATATATGTACAACTTTTTATGTTAATTTAAGTGATTCAATACTTTTTTAAATAAAATTGTGAATTCAAGTCTTGTAAGTAGAAAATGAAAGGAAATTATGCATAAATAAAAGCCAAATAGTCTAAAATTATGAAAAAAATTCTCAAATATAATTTTGTTGTTTGTTGATTTTGATAAGCAATAAGAAAACAGTAATAACACAAAATAAGAATGTACCTTGATTCGTCGTAACTCAAAGATCAAATACAGGTAAACTTTTTTAGAAGAGTATAAGAGGTTCTCTACTAAAACTTCTTATATAACATATGGAACCACTACACATTCCATCATGTCCATGGGTTGACCCATTTACAATAATACATCATCACTGTTATTATATATTTATACGGACACCTCAGACCAACTTATAAAATATATCAAATACAAATTTATAAAGATTTTAATAATGGACCTAATTATAGATATATAACACCCAATATATATGTCACAAATATACAATACTTAATATGTTAGTTTTCTTAAATAAATTATCATATTCTAAATATCATTCATAAAATAAATAATATATATAAAATAAATAACGCTAATAGAAAAAAAATCATTATTAAAATAGTTTTACACATTTGTGACTTGACCCAATCATTGGAACAAAATTTGTTAAAGTCCAATGAATTTTTAGATATTGGTAGTTGTGAAAAATATAAATTAATTAATTAAGAAACTTGAGATTATGCAACAAATAATCCAGTAAAAATTATATAAAAAGAAATTAGTCAATAGGAAATACATACACACGCACTCTCGGGATAATATTATATATATATATATATATATATATATATATATACGTGATGCTACCCAATTATATGCTTATGGGGATTGACTGATGATCAGTTTATGCAGAGATTTCAAGTAAATACATTGAAGTAGTCAGCAATTGAAGATGCCAATTAACGCCGACTAATCTGGACTAGAGGCGCTGCACAAACTTCGCTAACTATTCAAAACAAAGTGTGAAATCACGAACAAAGGTAAAGACAAATTAAATTCAAAGTTCAGAAATTGCCGAAACTCACCAGAAAGGCTTTTTTTTCCACCCAAAATATCCGTGCGGAATGATAGGTCATATAAATAACAAGGTAGCTAGCTAGGAGTAAAAGATACCTTATTTTTCAATAATTTGAAAGTTTTAGTCTAATAGAAAAGGGTTGCTTATACCTTACTAAAATTCCAGTAGAAAGTATAGTCCTGAACAAGTCTAGCTTTAGACTGAGTCCTCTGTCGTGGTTGATGTGGCATAGACTTTAGAGTCATAATCTATGGTGACTCAAACCAAAGTCCCTGTTCCACCCTCCACGAGGGCGGCCACATTCTTTGTGCCATACACTTTTCTTCGTTGACAAGTCAAGGCTCCCAACAACTATCTACCTTAATTTTAGGTTATGCATTCTGGACGTAGCTACACGCCGAATTCTCCTGATATGTAGTCATGTCTTAATATTCTTTTAATCATGAAACTCATTGTATGTAATAATGTATCCGCTTCCATTAATGAATTAATTATTGAAAAGAGGGGAATTATGAGGGAAGGTGAATGGGATGGGCCAGGGGATTTGTTCCCATATGATGCAGATTGATTTGAATAATGCAGAGGAAGCAAAGTAGAAGAGTCCTTATGAACAAATACATATACAGCAAGAAAAAAGGCATATGACATGCTGTAAAAAAACAAAGGAATAAGAATAAAAATAAAATATTTTATTAAAATATTTCAACTTAAAAATGACCTTAATACTTTTAAAGAAAATAATTTAGATAATTTTTTATGAAACTGATTTCCCACCCTAACTTTGGGGCTAAAGAAATAATCAGAATCCATTTTTTATTATCTCTCTTATTTTCTCTCACCCTACCATACCAAACATGTCATATATTTGTTGCTCCATCCACAACAACCCATTTTTGCTCCAAGCACATACCTGCTTCCTATAATATATGTGCAGCCCCAATGGGGTCCCACTGCCATAACTTTGTGCCACAAACATAACCGGCAAACCCAATTCCCCAACTGTTTTTGCCCCATAATGACTAAAGTGAATCTTACTGGGGTATAGTATATATAATAAAATTATATGTGTGTTTGTGTGCGTGTATATATATATATATATATATATAAAACATACATGTTCAATGGATTTCCACCGCCAAAGTGTGGGTGCATTCGTGGGACCTTCAGGAGTGCTGCTGCGTGGGTAGTGGGGACCACTTGCAACTGTGCTTTTATTACTTTCAAACGCAAGTATGATGGTTAAGTGTGAAATAATGAAATCTCTACCCAGCGAAGTCTCTCGGAAACACGAGAGATTTCATCCTGTGGGACAACCCAACCCAAAATCTTTCGCTTTATTCAAAGTCGGTGAGTTTATTGGATGCCTCTCTCCACTCCAAGTATCATACACCAATCTTGTAAATGTATGTCGTGTGTGTGTGTGTATATGTGTGTACTTCTGACTAGGCTTTTCTTGTCCTTGCCCCAAATAATTCCCACTTCTACATGTTAAGTGTCAGCCTTCCCTCTCTCATCACATGAACTTTTATGATATATTATTATAGTTTCAGATAAGCGCAACTTTGAAGATGTAGTTCTCCGGATAAGGCCAATTTTCATTTTGCACTTTTTATCTTATGGTAATATTCTATTTACACTTTCTTATACAAGCATCAGCAACATCTCTTAATTAATCGCCTGCAAACACTTAACCCACTGCCCCCCTTTCACACACATGAACCTGCTGCGCCACCATCTATAATATTTTTAAATAATATTTTCATATGTATAAATTAATATTACAAAATGTTTTTCCAAGTTCGTACAGCGTTTGATTGGACTAGTGAAAAAGTAGTTAAATGCAATTATCAAGTATAGCGCTTCTGGACACCGTGGTTTGCAGATCTTAATCAGACACACCGATAATTAAATGATATGATGGGTTGACTTCATGGTTGCCATTGTTCAGGCAAAAAACGAGATTGAAATCGTACTCTCATCTCATCCTTATCAAGTTGCGGGGTGTTGATGGAATATATATAAATAGAATACCTGTATATGTATCCGTATTTAAGTTGAACTAATCCTCTACTTCAAATTTATAGTACATATTAGACTTAATTTAGTTGAAATAATTATATTTAAGCGAATACGTTTAAATAATTGGAGCACAGGAATTTTTATGTAGGAAGTACTAGTTAGAATAAGTGAGTGAACGTTAGATTAGTGATTGGGTGAGGAAGGGACCCGCATAGTAATGGAGTGGGGTATAGTGATAGACAAAGAGTGAGGCATTGTTTCCTTGAATAGGACAATTAGGACATAATGCAGAGATAAAGAAAATTAAAATTAGATAATAAAGGAAAATTCGAAACAAAAATATTTAAAAAGAAACATACATGGTGGGGTAGCTTTAAAATACTTCGCCGTAGCCTTATCCCAAATTCTCCTTCTCTCTCTCTCTCTCTCTCTCTCTCTCTTTTTCTGTGCGCCCAAACTTGTAGGTTCATAATATGAACCTCCCACAGAATCGAATACCCATCATACCAAATCATTGGTGGGGCCCAGGTGTCGAAGCGACATATTTGCCACGTGTCGCCTTTCCTGATGGACAAGTTTCCGCATTAATTGTTATTATTATTATTTGTGAATTGAGCAAATAGAAAAAATATAATTATTTAGAGAACGGGTGGAGATGACATGAGAACAACCACTGGTTTGTTTTTTTGGGTTTTTGTGTCTGTTTTTCTGTGTGTGGATGTGATGTAGAATCAGATCGCTTAAATTAATCACGACACTTGTTTGATTAGTCATATGAATATTGTGATTATGCACAATCATCCCCCGAAAGTGGAAGTTGGCAGAATACCACAGCAGATACATATATATATATATATATATAACTTCATTGTTTTTTAAATTGTTTTGAATTTCTTATGTATCACAGTGTCAAAGTCAAATTCCATCCCAAAACTTGCTTTTTGTTATTCAGCCACTCGCTGACAAAAGATCTGCTAGATAATTCCTCTTCTTCCCTCTTATAATATATAACTCCTTAATTGCCAAATTAACAAAGAGCATACAAAGCACTCCCCTCCCCCTCTTTTTTCTTGAATTATACTTTACGTCATAAATGCCCACACATGTCGTGATAAGTCACCCTTAATTAAAATGCTAGTACTGTAACAATATTAAACAAAAAACATGGGACAATATAATATAAAAAGAAAAGGCAAAGAAAGAAAGAAAGGCGATGAAGATTTTGTTTTCTTACATGTCGCGATTGTCCATTATTCTTTTTGACCCCATGAAGAATTTGGAATTGGATTCAGCGCACAAAAGAATAACAATATTGCCACTCAATTTCAAAATAATCATTTGCCAGGCCCTCTCCACCTTTTCGTGTACCCATGATGATGCATCCCATTACCCAAGAGATGCGTGGGCTAGCTTGTGTCCCATCATGAACAAGCTAGATTATATTACACATGACATGATTAACTTTTAATTAATTCCCGTTTATTTCTACTTTCATATATCCATAATCCAACGGAAATTAAACAAACTATAAATATATGTAATTTGACCTCATTTCTGATAGATTAATTTGAAAATATATAGTAATTATAGGCAGAGATAGAAATTAAGCTGAGTTAGCTAATGCATATGTATATATATGTATTAGTAATGAATTGATAAGAAATGGAGGAAAAGGAGGAGGTGGTGGTAACGCCCTCAGTGTCGCCGCTGATTATTTTAGGTTTATCATCAATTATGGGTGACCTAACTTCTGCTGAGCATCGCCGACAATGCATTATTGGAAGTGCTTATAGTACTCATTGAGAGAGGTAGGTCCCAGACACTCCACATCAACTTTCTAGTTAAGCAAAGATCCGGATTCTTGTTGATGAATCAAATTCTGGCATCCTTTTTATTTAACCCTCTTTCTAACTCCATTTGTGTCTGGTTCCTACTTTTTTTCTTTTCCTCCCTTTCGCAATTGGAAACAAACAAATGAGTGCACATCGCTTTCTAATCTCCCACACTCATAATTAGCAGGAGGAAAACCGTCCAAACCATCCTCACACTCCTCATTCATTAAAAAGTATGCATTATTGGTAAGCAAGGGTGACATGGTACCCATATCTAACTAGTTCAACCAGGCATGGAGTGGGGGACAGTTCATGTGGGTCTTCTCTAAGGCATAAACCCATTTCCCATTCTCCATCCCCTCTTCTTTTTAGCTTTTCTTTTCAATATTTGGAAATAACTTATAAAGTAATCTTTGGTCGAGTGCAAACACAGGGTCTGTTATTAGAATGAAATGGGGAGAATAGAACAAATATTAAGAGCACCAGAAACAAATAAAGAAAAAACATCAAAAACCAAAAAAGGGAGGAGGGGCACGAGTAAAGGAAGGCCATGGAGCTAAAAGGGCCAAATAATTGATACATCATACATGTAAAGTGAAATGAAGCTACTACACATATTACGCAAGGAAGCATGGAGGTAAAGACAGTGGTATAATAATAATAATAATATATTTATGTATGGTCCGTGTGTGGGCCGGGTAGCGAAGGCAAGGGAAGCGAATCACCCTCTTGATGTGTTCCCCACTGCCATGTGAACTGTGGGTTAGAGAGAGAGAGAGAGAGAGAGAGAGAGAGAGAAGGGGGGGAAAAAAATCCCTTTTTCCATGTTTGTCTGTTATTATAATGGAGGCAACAGTAGTGGGGCTCCAATGGTCAACCTATGCAAGAGATATAGAGGTGACTTTGATAATTTAGAATACCCAGATTCGTTTCTCTACTCATTCCTCCCTTTGATTAATAATAATCGTAGCCACCCACCCACCCACCCACCCAACGCCCCCTCAAAAGTCTCCTTCATTCTCTTCCTCCCTCCCTCCCTCTCTTCTTAAGACCCTCTGCCTCCCCCCCTCACTTTAAACTCATACCCTCTTCTTAACTCTTCTCTTCCTACCTTCCTTCTTTCCTTGCACAAATGGGTCTTGGTGATGCCAGTAATAATAGCTCAGGCCTTCACCTTGTTCTAGGGTTAGGTTTGACGGTCGGTGCTGCTTCTTCCAAGGCTGATAATAATACTAGGGCAACCAAGAGCTCCTCCTTTAATTTCCCGCCAACCAGTAGTTGTGAGCCATCTCTGACGTTGGGTCTTTCCGGTGAGACTTTCCAAGTCCCAAAAAAGATTGATGCCATCAAAAGTTGCGAGGACACTCTTGACTTTTCGCGCCAAACATCACCTCACAGTCACAGCGCTGTTTCGTCCTTCTCCAGTGGGAGGGTGAAGAGGGAGAGAGATCTCAGCCCCGAAGAGGTTGAAGCAGCAGAGAGGGTTTCCTCCAGAGTAAGTGATGAAGACGAAGACGCCACCAATGCCAGAAAGAAACTCAGGCTCACCAAAGAACAATCTGCTTTGCTCGAGGAAAGCTTCAAACAACACAGCACTCTCAATCCTGTATGTAATCATCACCAATCTCTCCATCTTCCACATAATATTAATTAATACTTGTTATTTTCCAATGGGTTAATTACTGCTTTTTGTTGTGGCCACTAACTAGGAGTTTTTGGGTTCCTGTTACAGAAGCAGAAGCAAGCTTTAGCCAGGGAGTTGAATCTACGGCCACGACAAGTTGAGGTGTGGTTCCAAAATCGGAGAGCCAGGTAATTGATTAATAAACTATGTGTGAGCCATAGAAATCGTTTTCTCCAAATTAAATTCATACAACCTTATCCTATCCCAGGAGGCATACGAGTTTCTTACACACATATGAATTGGATTGATGCAGGACAAAGCTGAAGCAGACAGAGGTGGACTGCGAATTCTTGAAGAAATGCTGTGAGACGCTGACAGATGAAAACAGGAGGCTACAGAAGGAGGTGCAGGAGCTGAAAGCACTGAAGCTGGCCCAGCCTCTGTATATGGCTATGCCGGCGGCCACCCTGACGATGTGCCCGTCATGCGAGAGGCTGGGTGGGGTCACAAGCGATGGGGCTTCCAATAAGACTCCATTCACAATGGCTCCAAAGCCTTACCTCTACCGCCCCTTCCCCAATCCTTCTGCAGCATGCTGAAGAGTGAAGAGTAGTAGGTTTTGAGGAGGAAGCAGAACAGAACAAAACGATCAGTATTTCCCACGACCATTGTATTTTTTGGGTTGTGGGGATACGAGTAGGGAAACGGTGTAATTAACTAATACTGTAGAAAATAGTAACTCCTGATCCATTTACTTTTTTGGTTTTCCCTTCATATGTTTATAAATCCTTATACCCCACATCTCTCAAGTAATCACTATATATTTTTCATTGTTTTTTGCCGTTTATATATACATGTTGATAACCTGATATAGGTTTTTTTTTTTTAAACTTTTCTAAATTTTCCAACAAAAACACCAACCGGGCTGCGGTTTTGCGTGTTGGAAGAGGCTGATTATTTTCAGCTTGCATGATCCAAGTGTGTTGGATTTGTCATGTTCATGGATTGAATTACGTACAAAGAAACGCATCATAGTCTGTATATGAACCATGAGTGTACGTAGCCAGTTAAAAAGATCGTATTTATTTTCTAGAAATAATCAAGTTTTGGCTTTATTGTATAAGATGATCCAGTAACATAAGCGGCATATATGTTTTTCAATATATATTATATATAAAAAAAATTATGATAGAAAGATCAAAGAATAATTAATGTTGAAGTAGAAATTAGATGGGCAGTTTAACAGGGGGGAAGATAAAAACGGAGTGAAAAGAAAGAAAAGTAAAAGGCATGATATAAATTGGATAACGATGGATATCAGTGGAGAGGCTTTGATTAAATGAGAGAAAGGTCGAGGCGGGGTGGTGTGTCATATGCGTGGGTATGGACATGGAAGTTAGCTCACGTGTTTCTGTCTGCAAATCAGTTTGCTTCAAAAGAGAGAGAGAGAGAGAGGGTCTCTGGCTTTTTGGGAACTGGTGGACCATAACCCCACGTGATGACCCAGCTGCAGGGACTTCCCTTGGAGGTCAGCCCCTCCCAATTATACGTACAATCATACATTCACCGTATACGTTGCAGCCACGCTATCATGATTGGAGTCTACATCAGGGGCATTGAATATTGAGACTCGCTTCATAACTTGGAGGGTGGACCATTCAATATCATTGGCAGCCACTTTCCTGGAAACTTCTTATTTGCCTTTTCCTCCTCCTTCCTTTTTCTTTAACCCCTTCCCCACTCTATTCTAATTTCTACATTTCTTCGTGTAATTATGAAAGAAATTTGGTACTCCGCTTTTTCAGCTCAACCTAGTCGTGGTACAAATCTCCAGGGGTCTTTTTCCTGTTGCGCGTGAGTAAGAGTTAGTCTTTAACCCCAGAAATGAGATAAAGGAAAAATACCGGGAAAAAGTTAGATAAAGAGAGAGAAAAAGGATAATTGATGATGCGTAGGCGTAGAATCAAAGTTGCTTTATGAAAAGTCTTTGGATGTATACCTCACATCTTTTGATGATTCTGCGTAGATTTGTATGCAGTAGGTGTGGGCACACGTAATTATCCCCTGGTGCTAAAACCCAAGGACACATGTCCTCTACTCCTCTCTCATCATCTCTGTCGGCTTCCAAAGGGTATTCCTTTCCCCTATATATTATGCATCAACTTGCTCCTTCTTGTCTCATTTTGTCATTGACGTTTGAAAGTAACTGACCTTCATTATCTTCACTGTAATAATTATTAATAATAAAAATCATAAAGATGGATGGCTCTGGGACATGGAATAGGACTCGGTCTTCCCAATCGGTCTTAATTATAAACTTGAGAAAACATGTATAGCAGTCACATGTCCCACTAGCGATAATTTTCAACATTACTTTTTGCGTATTTTGTCTGCAAAAATACTTTAATCAACCCTGGTTCTTTTTATTTGTTTTGTTTTTCTTAATCATTGGCTGTAACAAATAAGAATTCAGTAAACGGCTATGTTGTTTTCGCGCATTTTCGTATCATTTGTGTTGTAGTCTATAACTCCTCCGGGAAGAACAGAAAAACTAATATAATCTCCAGTGTCCTGTAGGTGAGTGGAAATATCGAAGGAGCAGGCATTAGAGGATGCAGTGTTTGAGGGAACTCAGGACATTACATGACAGCCCATATGGGTGGTGTTGAGGTGGTGGGCCCAATAAAGCCCACAGGATAACAAGTGGTTGGCCTGACACTCATCAATCTAATTGGAAAACTCTCAATCGCAGGACGTACGCTACTCTCACATGACTGACCGCACTCGTGGACTGCTCTCAAGATTGATGGATTATTTATGGGCCCAATAGATTATAATCAGGTTCCCTCCATAGAGCCCCACATGCTTAAATTCTTCACTCCATGACATTGACACCTACTTGAATCTGTAGAGATGTGTGATGGGAGGATGGCAATGGGCGTCATATCCTGCCTAACCCAAAAGGCCTAACAGGGAGGACCCCAGGCCTCCCCTTCTGTGCTTTGGTAAGGCTTATTGTAGATTGGACCTAAGCTTGGGCCTATTATAATACCGAGTTACCGACCATCATGTCCTCACATGAACCCATTGATCTGTCATGTTGTTGTATATGTGACCTTACATGCTGTGAAAAGAAGGAAGAATGAAGGGAGGAGAAAACCATATATATATATATATATATGGTTATTTTTGCCCCAGAAATGAGAGGGCATGTGGAAACAAAAGCAAGTAGGAGGGATCATATGACAAGACATCATCATGTAGTGCCTAGACAGAGGAGTGTTTTAAAAAGAGTAAGCGATGGAGGTTGGAGGCTTTCACCTCAATTCCCAAATCCCAATCAGGTGGCAACAGAGAGTCACAAAATGCTTTAACTGTAATTGCCATTCTTGGTCACTCACATCCACAACCCAGCAGCCTCCACCACAGCATTCCTAGGAGCAGATACACATGGTGTTTTTTGAGGCCATCTTTTTGCATATGTAACAAGTTTCTTTTGTGTAAGGCAGCTTCATCTGGCCCTCCAAATTCTTCGGGTTCTCTTTTATAATATCCAAAACATATAAATGTATGTGATTGGGTAAGCCAAGTAAAATGGGAGTTCTTTCTGTGCTGCTGGTTCTATTGATGTTTTGCACTAATTCTGGGTTGGCTGCTACTACCAGTGGATTCTTCAATTTGACGACCTCTGCTATTCCTTGTAACATCTCAACCAAACAATATCAAATGGAAAACAAGAGACGCGTGCCCACAGGACCCAATCCTCTGCATAATAGGTAGAGACACCTCCACTTTTGATCTCAAGCTTTCAACTTCAAAGGTAATTTTGCATTTCTATGTAACATCCAATCCAGCATATTCAAATATGGACTAATTGTTTATGCTGACCTTACATGTTTGTTTTTGTGTGTCTCATAATTAAAAGTACTGTTACTTTATCACTTGTGTATCTTTTTTTAATTAACTACTGACCATGTATCTGTATGATAGATGAAGATACCATTGTTATGGTATATGCACGACTCTGCCTCATCATCCTCCGTTTCGGACTTGGAAATGCCAGAAAATGTGCCAACTACTTCAGTTTCATGTTTATGACAGAATCCCTAGAGAAACCACATATCAATAAACTAAAAACATTTTTTTTTTTTTGTGTGGGGGAGGAGGGGGGATAAAAACAGTTGCACTTCAAAAGTGGAAGGGATTGTTTGTTAGCTGAAAATTTGTAAGGAGTCACCCCTCTTTCGTGTGGAGAATGGATCTGGCACCATAGTTTATCTTTATCTGAATCGTTAGATTTTAAATTCAATTGTTCATACTTTAATATTTTTTTAAAAAAAAAATCAAAATTACTATTTAAAATTTAAACTATTAGATCTAAAATTCAACAACTCAAATAAAAATAAGCACCAGATCCGTTTTCCTCTTTTGTGTATGCATCATATTAAAGTTTATAAATCTTAACTCAAGTAACCCTTTCTATAAATATAATTTTCAAGGGTCTTAATGATTGTAAGTTTGATCCTTTTCAATGTCCTTTACCTACTTTCTTTTTTTTTTCAAGCCTTATACCTCCTTTGTAACCAAAAAAAAAATTATGAACATTTTTCGACCTTCCTTATTTATTGATTAAATTTTTAGCTTTATCCATTATTAAATCTTTTAGTTTCAATAAACTTTTGTTTGAAATATGTATATACTATTTTTGTGGTTAAATCATTTTATCAATTGAAAAAATCTTTATAAAAACTTATAAATAACTTTTGGCAGAGATAAGTAATTATTTTCTTATTCTTATATAATTTTGTTAAGTAAAATGATATCTGACATTATAGTTTGGTAATAGCTTGCCTCGGTAATAAATCATTATTATTGTTTTCAAAGTTAGCTTATTTTTAAAAGATTTTTGGACGACTTTAACAAAATGCTATTGCTAATTAAAAAAAAATTCACTTCAACATATGAATAATAGTTTATTTAATTCATTAAAATAGCTAATAAATAGTTAAAATAGTTAATAAATAGCACGAAGAAGAAAGATAAACGATCATCATTTGACCATAAAAAATAATAGACATGATATGTATTTTGAATCTGGTTTGCCTCCAGCGCATTACTGCACTGGAGGGTCCAGCATATGTGTGTAACCATTGGATCTCTTTTGATCCAACGGTTGCCTTTTTCAACATGTGTCAAACCTCTTTTTTTTTTCCAAGACATGAAACGCAATGTTTTGATAAGTGCAGAGAATCTCAGCAGTTGAATTTCGTTTAATCCAACGACAACGGCTGAGAGACACCCTACACCTTTTCTTTTCTTTTTTTTAAATTTCTATCCAACCATTCAATATGTGACAAGTGACACTTTTTTTTTTAAATAAATTTCCGCCCCGCCATTCAAAATTACTAGCCATTCAATATGTTTGTCCAGCCATGCAACACATAGTCCAGCCATTCAATATATACAAATTAATTAATCAAACTATAAAATTACAGTAACTTAATTTATGAAAAAGGCGCAGCAAAAGTGAATTAAATATAGTATTTATTTCATGAAAATTTTAAATATCAAAAAGCATCATAGTTTTTAAAATCGAATCAGCTAGTTGGATCAAGTATCAATCTTAAGTCTGATCCGAATGGGTATTTGAATTTGAAAAAGCTGAAATCGATACAGAAGCTGTTGATCCGGAGTTCGGCGTCACTTTTTTTAGCAACGGTTATAACCGTTGCTAAATGAAAAGCAGGGCGCTTTTCTTTTTAGCAACGGTTGTAACCGTTGCTAAAATTAAAAAAACGTTATTAAAATTAAAGTGTCGCAAAACATAAAAATCGTTGTTAAAATTAGCCACATTTATATGTTAGCAACGGTTATATTTTACTTTAGCAACGGTTAAAACCGTTACTAAAAAAAGTATCTGCTTTTCTTTGCCCAAAAATAGAAAGGCGGCTCGCGTTGAATCGATCCCAAACTAGAAAAACTAATGAAACGGGTTCATTCTTTAAATTAAAAAAAAAAAAAAAGCTCAATCTGAACGTGTACAGCAGCGGGGGGCGAGATGAAGAAGAAGAAGAGGAGGGGAAAAAAAGAAGCAAAAGACAATGACAAGCCGGTGACGATGACGATGATAGAGGAGAAGAAGAAGTGGCTGACGACATCCAGAAGGCAGAAGTAGAAAGCTTGAAGAAGCCAGAAGAGAATGAGAGGATGTGGATGGTCTGTGCTTCTGAAGGCTATGATGCAGACTATGGCATTCAATTTCAAACATTGAAAATGACAAAAAGAAATAAAGGTGATAGTGAGAAAGCAAATTGCTTCGCTATGATGGCAGGCTATGACATTCAATTTCAAGCATTGGAAATGACAAAAAGAAAAAAGGTGATAGTGAAAAGCAGATTCATAAAATATTATTTATAATTTTATATATAAAAAATTAATTTTTAATTTAAAATTAATATTTAATTTTTTTTAAATATAAATATAACAAATTATTAACATTTAATTATTACCGATTCAACTTATGATGATTGAATTTTGAAATGATGTATCTATTAATTCAATAATCAGTTCAATTTTTAAAAATTATGAAAAATATAACAAATTCAAATGAATTTTAAAATAAACATAAAATACAAAATTACTATGTTTGTCCAAACATTATTTATTATTTATTCTTTATTATAGAAATAATTTTCTTTTCATAAATCAAATATATACTTTCGGACACAGTTTTTAACCTTTGAAAATAGAAAATTATACTCAAGAACAAAAAGTATACTCAATAACAAAAATTAGATTGCACAAACTGATTTTTTTTTTTTTATCAAAACTTTGTTCTCTTTGAAAAGATTTAGAAGTATGAAATGTACAACTGGACTTTTAATATAGGCAAAATGATACTTCATGTTAATATATGTAAAAAGATACTTCATATCCCTAAAGTTTATCTTAATTTTTATTCATACCCTTAACATTTTTTTTGTGTCAAATATATCGCTTATGTTTCAATTTTATTTAAATATACGTTTTTTTAAACACCGTTAAAAAACTAATAGAAGTCCACATCATTTGCTGATTGGAATACTTACATAGCACATATCATATGCCATATGGAAGAATATATCACATCACCTGACACATCTAATAGTATTCCGACACGTAACATTTGGGAAGAGGGGAAGGAATTAACAAAGTGCACAAGGGAAGATTTGAATTCAGTACCTCATGCATAAAGGAGAAAACTTCAACCATTGAGCCACTGATACATCTTTAACATATATATGTAGCGCTGTTTAAAAAAGATCATGGCCCGCGGGCAAGACTGGGACCATCTGTAAAAGAACGGTCTTGAATTTGAGAATTTAGACATGTTTAAAAACGGGCCAAACGAGCCGGCCCGTGAGCTGACCTTAATTATTATTATTATTATTTTGTCAATATCTCTGAGCTCCAGCTCAATCAAACACTCCAGCCTCCCTCACAAGTCACTCCCTCACTCCAGCCTCACGCATTTGGCACTCATGAGTCATGACTCATCCCCTCCAGGCTCCTGACTCTTCTGATCTCCCACCTCAGTCTCACACTTTCACTCATCCGGTCATCCTCCATTCTCTCTCAGCCTCAGGCAGTGAAGCCATCAGAGACTCAAAGTCCAGAGATCTTCTCTCTATCTCTCATCCTCGTTGACTACCGTCTTTATCTCTCTCGGCGAAGCCGAGAACTCATCAGAGCTCATAGCTCTGCCTTTCTCCGTCTCTCATCTCATATGAAGATGATCAGATCTCTGCATCATCCTCATCTCTCGTTCATCTCAGTCTCATATCTCTGTGGCGTCTCTCAGATCTCTGCGTCGTCGTCCTCGTCTCTCGTCGCGGCCCGACGTGCTATATATATGCATTATTTAATATATATATATATATATATATAAATATAAGAACTTTTGTTATTGTATTCAAAATTTAAAACAATATACACCAATTATTATATATTATAAAACAATAACAAATCTTATAAAAAAAATATGCTATTATTTTTCATAACTTTTTTTAAATTATATAAAAATTTAAAAAATTTAATAACAAATCTTATAATATAAATTTAATTATTAGTTATAGTTATTCGAAATTAACTTTATATTAAAAAATAATTATAACAATATGCTATGCATATTAAAATTATTTTATAATATAAGATTTGATATTATAATTTTTAACAATAATTTTAATTTAATTACATTAAAATTATTATTAAAAATTTAATTACATGATTTATATATTAAAATTATTATTAAAAAATTTAAAATAATTAAATGTAATAATTTTAATGTAATTAAATTTTATTGTAATTTTAAACTAATTAATGTTATATTATTTCTGTTACATTTAATTACAGCAAAATTTTTAATAATAATTTTAATGTACAAATTAATGTAATTAAATTTGAATTATTATTAAAAATTATAATACCAAATATTATATTATAAAACAATTTTATAACATATAATAATTAGTGTATATTGTTTTGAATTTTAGATACAATAACAAAAATTATTATATATATATATATATATATATTAAATTGCACGTATATATGTCAAAGATGTAACAATGGCTTAATGGTCATGAAGTACTCCTCCCTTGTCACTTTGTTGATTTTTTTCCAAATGCCACGTGCCACAATGCTATTAGATTCGTCAGGTGATGTGGTATATTCCTTCACGTGACACATATGATATGTGCTACGTTAAGTATCTCAGTTAGCAATTGATGTGGACTTTTGTTATTTTTTAATGGTGTTTAAAAAAAAGGTATATTTAAACAAAATTGAAACATAAGAGACATATTTCACATAAAAAAAATATTAGGGGTATGAATGAAAATATAAGTAAACGTTAGAGACATAAAATACTCTTTTTACCTTTAATATATTATAATTTCTGATTCAAAACCAATCTCATGATGGATGTAACATTCCAAAAATTATAACAGTCTCTCATTCCTTGTTATTTTTTTCTTCCACATGGACATTTTCTCCTCCTCCTTCTTATCAAAACTATCAGTAGATGGAAGAACCTAAACCAACATGCACATAAACAGCAAGGTTAAGAACAACAGTTGGACTCAAAACAATAGTTGAACGCAGAGCAACAAGAGATAGAGCAAATGCACATAAAAATACCTGACTCACTATCAAGCAACAGTTGTAAACCCTATGCTCTAACTTGAAGCATTCCATTAATTAATCATTATTTTCTCAAAACTTATATATATATATATATATATATATATGTGTGTGTGTGTGTGTGTGTGTGTGTGTGTGTGTGTGTGTGTGTGTGTGTATTCTGATACTTTTGAGAAAATGCTTTAGATTATATATTGATAAAGTACATATATATATATATATATATATGTACTTTAACAATAGCAGTATGTATATATATATATATATATATACACACACACACAAAAGCTACAAATGGATTCACAACCAAAAAGCTTAATGGTATGTAATTTAAGTAAACCTATGTACAAATAAAAATCTCTACATGTGTTCAACATTCAATGCCTAAAATGCCTTCATCTGGTTGTGAGAAATGTGTAATAAAATCTAATGCCTTGAACAATAACGTATATGTACTTTATCAATATATATAACTTGAAGCGTTTTTTCAAAAGTATCAAAATATATGTACACGTATATTCTTCACTATATATATATATATACACACAAAAGCCACAGATGGATTCACAACTAAAAAGCTTAACAGTATATAATTTAAGTATACCTACGTACAAATAGAAATTTCTACATGTGTTCAACATTTAATGCCTCAAATGCCTTCATCTGGTTCTGAGAAATGTGTACTAAAATCTAATGCCTCGAATGATAACATGCAATGGTTAATAGGCGCCTACATATAGATAGAAAAGGAGTCAATAGAGAAATAATAATTAGTTAGGAAAAAAATTAATTTTTATTACGTCATAGAATCTTAACTATTAATAGTTCGGTAAAGCTCAAATCGATAAAATATGTTTGGGGTGCTGGAGGCGCCAAGTATGAGACCGGACTTGGATCTTATGATCATTCATCTATAAATACCAAAGGGAAAACACGTTAAGTAAATATTGTTAGATATATAGACACACATTTTACTTAAACACATGTGGAAGCATATTTTAATTACTTTAGACAGTGGTACTCGTGAATCTTTAACAATTGTACAGCTTTTTTTCCCCTTTCCCTGATCCTCCAAACAAATCTTATGGCGTTTTCTAGATATCTTGCTGGCTCTTTGCTTGAATCCGGTTGGTTGAGGTATGCATTGATTTGTGGGCACATCGGTGGCATCAACATGAGGCTCTTGGTTTGTTTGTAGTGAATGAATATTACATAATCTCTTGAAGTTTTCAAAAATTATGTCTAAAATCATTGAGCATCCTTTTTCACTGTTAGAGGCTTCGACAAATAATCTTATTCCTTCTCAACTTAGATATTTGAATCGTTGTGTGCTTTCTAGTCTAGGATCTGCCTATAGCTCTTTCCCGCTAACATCGAGTATCACACCAATTCTTGCTTTTTTTGTCCACCGATATAAAATATAGTGTTACGGGAGTGGTTTGACATCATTCGCATCAAATACCTTCAAGGCATGACAACATAGGAAACCAACACTTTCAAACATTTAACAATAGCATGTGATTGTTTGACTTGAAGGGTGAAAAGATACGGTGAAGTCTCCTGGCTTACCTAAAAAGGGAATCATGTTGGACATATAGATACATATTTTAGACATATAGATACACATATGAAAGCATATTTTACTTGCCTAACAAGGCAACAACATATGTCCTTAATTGCTCACTCTTGTTTCTTTAAGATATATGCCTTCACCATGTCATCATATTTTTTTTGGAATAATTCAAACACAGTACAAGTATCCCAAAAAGCTATTTCAACATATAATAATTAGGCATTCTCAACTGCGAGAGTTTTTTTCCTAAAATTATAATTAGATGTCAGTTCATCGTACCGCTTCGCATCCATAATCCTCTCAAAGTGCTTGAATAATTGTATAACATCCAAGTCTGATCTCATCAAAACCTTCAAGTCAGCATTGAAACTCTCAATGAGTTGCGTACTTTGCATTCCAAGAGTGAGAGTTTGCCTCATAAAATATGCTGCCCATTTTTTCCTGATATTATAAAGCAATATCAACCATTGATTATCTTCAATACCGTGATATGCCAATAATTTAATCCATGTAGCCTCAAATTTTTGCTCGTCCACAATTTTGTACATGCACTATGAAAGATTAGTTAAAATATGAGAATCACCTCTAGGTAGATAAGACAAATATTTTGTGGCATTTTGCATCAAATGCCAAGTGCACAGCCCATGTACAATATTAAGCATCACCTCACTCAATGTCTTTGCCATCGTCGCTTCCTGGTCAGTGAATATTGTAAAAGTTTTTTTTAGCCGATAAGCCTCCAAAAATGTCTCAAACAGCCTTTTGAACGAGTCAGTTGTTTCCTCGTATAATAAAGTCACTCCAAATATAATTGTTGCTCTGTAATTATTAAACCCATGGAATACAGTAAGCAGCCTATTTCATTTATTAGTGTTAAATGTTAGTGACACTATATCTCTAAAAAACCCATAATCAATAAGCATTTATGCATTAACCCAAAAAACATTCGTCATCTGCTCCTCTGAATCCATCTGGTAAGCATGAAAAAATGATAAATTTTCTATCAGTTGCTTCTGAAAATAATCCAATAATGCACCAACATCCCTGTACGCTATGTTTCTTTGCTTTTTAGACTTCAAATAATTCTTGACATCTATGCACATGTATCCAAGATTTGATCCCTCCCATATGCATACTTATCAAGTCAAAAGAGGCTTTTTGTCAAAATCCAAAATCTTTTGTCAACTCAATATCATATGCTTGAACTTCCAATATTTTACATTGAGATAGAAGCATATGACTAGTTTGTATAGTATGAAGTTCATGATTGTGTTCTTCTATTAATTCATGAACTTTATATTTACCGTTTCTACATTTTAATACTATTTTCACCATGCAACAGGTCCTAGTCTCAAGCCAACTGGTTAGACTGAAAAATCGACAAACAAGCTAGTTGCCTGGTATGGAACTTGCTTAAAAACCAGATAATAGGTTGAACAGGTTAGACTGGTCAAAAACTGAGAAAAATCGAAAAAAATCAGCGGGTTATCATGGTTGACCGATTCGACGAAGAAGAAGAAGAAAAAAAGAAGAAGAGGAAGAAGACAAAGCCCATCACCATCGTTTGTAGCATATGCTAGCACTGCCAGAGAAGTGGAAAAAAGGCGCTGTTGATGTTGTTGGAAAGAAGAATTGAGGAGTGGATCTGGAGAGTGATATTGCCGTTACTGGGAAAAAGATCCTAGGACTGCGTAGATCTGGAGAGTAAAAGAGGTAAGAGCCTGTGGAGTGGAAAGAGGAAGAGAGAGAGACCATGGCTGAAAGTTAAAGCACCCAGGAGTCATGCATATGGGCTAAGCTAAAGCAATCTGATTGAATTTATTTAATATTTTATGTAATGTTACTTTCTTTCTCTCTCTTTCTCACTTGAATCTTTTCACTTTTGCCAATACATTTTTTTACCTTTTTTTTTCAACTGTTTCATTAATTGATTATAAATATGGAGAGAGAGTGCACGGCTAAAGAAGTAAGAAACACAAAAAAACTTCCAAATTTTAATTTTATTTGATTAATTAATTTATATAATATTTATTGATTATAAATTTATAATTTTTATCTTATATAATTTATTTATTTAATGTTATATATGCTTAAATAATGAATATTAAATCATTTTTTAATTAAGTTTGTAAATTTATATTTATAACATGTAATTATATATAGTATTTTAATATTTTTAGTTATATATTTTATTTTTTAATATTTTTGAAGTATCACCAGTTCAATTATAGTTCAACACGGTTAGACTATTGAACCTTGAATCAATGCCTTCATCAGTTCAATGATCAGTCCGATTTTTTTAACCTTGGCGAAAATATACATGAACACAAAGAACATGCAGAGGAAATCGAAGAGAAAATATACATAACCAACATTCCTCCTCTTTCCACTCTGCAAGCACCTCTCTTTTTTTCTTTGAAAATACAGAGTAAATATGCCTAATTTGCTTTTATTCACACAATATATGAAAAAAAACCAATAACAATGTTTTTTAATCTCGAATTACTTAGGGACTAATGGTGAACATAGGGAATGATGGTGAACGATGACCTGAGTTAGAACGAAGGGCCCTCATCGGTTGCTTGGGGACAATGGAAGACACGTACAATGGCCTCTCTTTCTCTTTCTCTCTCGGGTGGCAGACGATGAACCTCTCCACCTCTCGACATCTTGACCTCAACAGTGAAGGAAGGAGTACCGACAAAACCTATGGATAAAGGCAACACAGTGATTTGGGTGGGAAGATGGCTCAATGAAGATAAAGATGAATGTCTGGACCGCCAAGAAGAGACAAAAGGAAATTTTGAATTTTTTTTTTCTGGGTCACCCATCTCCACGTGTTGGATATGGATTAACTTCAAAAAAAAAGTCAAAACAATGTGTTTGAGCTTGTTGAACTTTAGCCATTGGATTAAATGAAATTCAATGGCTAAGCTTCCCCTATACTTATCAAAATGGTGTGTTTCATGTCTTGTAAAAAAATGGTTTGACACATGTTGCAAAGGGCAGCCATTGGATCAATGCACACATGTATCGAACCTTCTAGCACAGTAATGCACTGGAGGCAAACCGGATTCTTGCATTTTGAAAGCATCACTACTGGAAATTTAATAAAGAGTTTGGGTGATGATTGTAAAAGATGATTATACGTTGAGACTTAAGATGAGAAGTGAAAGTGTCACACCCCGTAAATTGGGCGCGTGAATTAATATAAATCTTATGATATATCTCAGTGGTAACCCATAATTTTCCTAAATAGTCCTAATATCCACACTACGCAAAATATAAACTTACAAGAAAATAAATTTACATAATGTCTTCTCTTACTTCCCATAGCATTAGAAAATATATACAATAAAAATGCAAAGCAAATTACAGCCAATTAATAATAAAATTCCTCAAACTCCGCAAGACCTAGGTGACTATCACGTCCCAAAATTTAAGTATGTGACCGGCACGGAAGCTGAATTTCACCTCACCTCCGTAAGCTTATTTTTCTCTTAAGCACATATTTTGATTATTCTTTTAAATGCAATTAATTTAAATTACACAATTTAATAATTAAAATAAGAGAACTGTTTCTCTTCTCTCAAAAAGATAAGAAAGTATAGCTAACCGAGTTTCCCATACACGCTATAGTCATATACATTACATCGCAGAACTAACCTACTCAGTTATAGAGATTTTCTAAATTTATACAACTCAGAATAAGACATAGACATTATACTTTTACCTTGAACAAATGGGAAGGTAATCTTGGCGTAAACGTCATTGAACTAGGAAGTCCTCCATACCTAAAACTAAAGACAGCTTCTACTTGAGAGAATCTTACCACATTCACACACAATATATGTATATATATACATGCATATATACATATTTGATCTAATATTACAATCATCTATGTTTTAATGTACTAGATATTTATCAAGACACACACATTGAAATCACCTTGCAATCATTAACAGACACATTCCAGATTAAGGTAAATCACATTTCAAACAATTCACACAATTTCAAATTAAGTTCCCAGATATTTTTCGGGTCCCGTCCACATAAAGTGCTCGTTGCCCTATGGCTCCTGCCGTATCCTTCCTTGTTTCACCCCGTCCTCAAAGGAACAAATCTATAGTCCAACCTTATTTCACTCCACCCTTAAAGGGATGAATATCATAATCAATATCACGTGGCCAACAGTGATTTCATTCTACCCTTATTAACTCTTGCTCCTCCCTTTTTACTCCCACATAAGGACCCATCCCCGTAACGTTTGCCATCAATCACATCACACAAACATAAGCAATCACACATATCTAATTTCATGACAATTTCATGATATTTATCATCGTATATCCTGATTTTATAAATGTATTCTCATGCTTATAAATTTATAAATGAAGTCATAATAGCCTCACTTTCACATTTCAATGCATAACATGAATGCATCAACTTCATGTCATATGTACATATTTATAGTACACCTTTAATATATATACATAAAAATAAGCAAATAAGGTAAGGTAGTATCTCTCACCTC
This sequence comes from Biancaea sappan, assembly GCA_037074585.1. Taxonomy (NCBI): domain Eukaryota; kingdom Viridiplantae; phylum Streptophyta; class Magnoliopsida; order Fabales; family Fabaceae; genus Biancaea; species Biancaea sappan. Next base: position 32,421,415 of record CM073500.1, on the reverse strand, counting down.
TATTCCAAGTTAAAATTCTACATTTCACATCAGAGGATAAATGCCAAAGAATTCATCAAAGACCTAAAGAACAAGCCATGCAAAGAACTAATACCAAATCAAAACATAAGCTATCAATCATCTAGCTTTGTTCTGTTTTGAGGCTAAAATCAAAACCAAACTTTAGAAAAATTCTAGTATTAATCCATAACTCCAAAAATTATAAAATTTAGTATAAAGCCTTATTAGTATGTTGACATACTAGAATAAAATTTTCATAATTTAATTCTATCTTTTGACCCCTTTAGAGACCCTATTATTGACCAAAGGTCAGAACTGTCCAAATCTGTATAGGTTATAACATTCTATTTAATAAGCCTGTCAAACCTTAGTCAAATGCTATGAAATTTGGTAGATAAATAGTATGAGATCTTATCTAAGTATTGTTCCTATATTTATTTGACCAAGCAAACTAATTTTAATGAACTTGAAACTTTCCAGATCAGATTATCCCAATAAAAAGTATCTCTTCACAAAATTTCATGAATTTAGGAGTTGATTTGTCATCCAAAAACACATTAAAATTAAACTCGTATTTTCTTCACAGCTCCTTAGTAAATTTTCTTATTTCTTTTACTTGATTTAAACTCATATTTCACTTCAACTAGGTCCATAGATTAAGAATATATTTTCTTCTAAAATTAAATCAACCCCACAAAACTTTTCAATATTTTCAGTTTAGTCCCTATAATTTACTATTATGCTTTTTCTCTCACAATCTTGCTTATTTCAGCTTCTTAATTTTGTTTCAATACAATTTAAAATAGTCAGATCAAAGCCCCTTTCAAATTTTTGTTATAAGCCAGTAATACAATTCAACCACAAAATAATACTCAACAAGAAATTCACAGAAGAGAATCGCGAAATTAGTTGCCTCACCTGTTGATCTATTACTTTGTTTCTCCATCCCTACAATATGGTGTTCTTCTTTGTAGCTCATGATCAAGGCATTATTGTCAGACTTTTTCTCGCACAGGGAATAAGAGATGGAGGGAGAGGATGTTGGGAAGTGGTTGCTGGTGAATCTCTGACGGTCAACCATGAAGCTCTTCTGGAAAACTCTCACTCTTTCTCTCTTTTCTTCTCTCGGCTACCTCTGGTTTTGACTTGTAAGGTAGGGGAGATCAAAGGGATGGAGGAAAGTGATGGAATTAACTAGTGATTGAGTCTCCATCTCTCTTTCTCGTGGGTCCGAATTGTAGGGCAAGGAGTTCAATAATTTTGCTAGTTTCTTCCTTTCCTCTTTCATGAGTCAGGAGCAATAATTGGGATTAATGTGTTGCACTTCATCCAAGGGCTATAAATGATCCATGTGTCGCTTGCTTGTTTCTTAGAGTAATTTATGTGAAATTACTCCTCCTTAATTACTATTTTCATTTGGGTCCCTCACACACACACACACACACACACACACACACACACACACACACACACACACACACACACACACACTCACACACACACACACACACACACATAAAGATAGTACAATGAGTGATGGAATGAAATTTGAGAGTAATTTGAAATTTCAGGAATATATATATATATATATTCATACAACTTTATAAAATTTTCAAATAAGTCCTTAATAAATAAAAAAATATCCACATAATTTAATTTGCCAACAAGTTCCTAAAATGACTTTAAATATTCAAAAAAAAATTTTGGGTTATTACGTGACCTATTAGACTATAGAGTACTTTCCTAAACTTTACTAAAATTGGTTTTGAGAACCATCTAGTAAAAAAAAAAAGAGTATATCTTCAAGGAGCCTCTATACTCTAACGGGTAATTCTCTTGCCTAACAACCGTATCTGAAAAAGATAACCACAGAGAGTATTAGTTTATCAAAAACTTAGTAAGTAAAAGACTACACAATAAATTAATACAACTTAAGCACAAATACTATTTTCACCACCACAATTAGAACAACCTACAAAGCATCTACAAGCACAAAAAAATACACAAGTCATATGTATCATGTAGAGTCAACGTGCAACTTTCTGTCGACGTGCAACTTTCTACGAGTCTAAGTTCTCACAAATTATCCTCCTTTGAGTCAACATCCTAACAATTGTCTTCTCGTGAATCTACATTCTCACAAATTCCTTATTGAATCACAATTCAATGGAAATATGCTAAGGGTCTTCATTTCCTTAGACTTATTATTTCCAAGGTTCGTCCATAAGGATTTCGTCGTTTTAGAACATACTACTCTGTTTCCACCCCCTTTCCCCGTAAGTCTACATTCCCACGTAACCCCTTTTTCTGTATGCAGTTCACATATAGACCATGCACACATTCACAACACAGCACATACATCAACCAATCTACCATTCATGATTACATCCCACAAATACGTTTTCCCAATTTCACAAGAAATACATCCCACAATATACTTTCTCAAATCCCACAAGAAATTTTATAAACAATCCCTAATTCACAAGAAGATCCCATATTCTAGTTAAATCTTTAACTAGAGAATTTTAGTGAATTCACAACCAATTGTGGTGTTAGTGGGATTTATATTATACTTGAATTAAATAACAATTCAATTGCAAGTCAATCACTCACCTTGATACCGATAAAAATTTACCCATGCAATCGATCTTGGAATAGGGCCAAGAACTTCACCAAAAGCACCTAAAACAAAACCTAATAACTTAGCATCAAAACCCCTTCTTTTTCCCTTAAATTACTCCTTTCCCTTTCTCTACCCAAACCAGGGTGCCTAGACGCCAGAGTGGGCACCCTCAGAAAAGCCTAAGCCTGTGCCCACTTGGCGCCTGGGCACCAAGTATGCTATTGTCCTATGGTTCTTTGGACGCCCAAGCCCAGACTCTCTCTTTCACACCTTGTCACTTAGGCGCCTCGAACTTTGCAGCACTTTGTTTTGTCCGATTTTAGGTAAAAACCCACCAAAAACCAATCTCTCTCATGTAATACCCGTTAATTTCGGAATATAATTCGCTTGAGAGTATTTTAGAATTTTACAACGTTACTTTAGTTATTTATTTTGGTCATTTTTTTAATTTTCATATTTAATTGTTCTCTTTGAGTATTATTTATGAAAATTGAGTTAAATGACTGGACTGAATATTTGCACCATGTGGGATATATTCTAAGAATGGTGAAATTCATGGAAAAGTGGTTTAAGAATGGTCAATTAGTCCATTTATTGTAAATTGACTGGATGGGTTTTGATGTTGAGTTATGGATACCCATGGGTTATTCAATAACCCATTAGAAATATTTAATATAAAGCTTCAATAGTACCCCCCTCATTTCTCACGCAGAAGGAAAAGCTGAAAACTGAACAGTGGAAGTTTCTCTCGTTTCTTCATCCTCTTCTCAAATCTTTTCCTTGATCTTCAGAATTTCGATTATTTGTTCGGTTTAAAAGCTTTGTAAGGATCAAAGGTAAGCTTTAATCTCATTATTTTCCTTAAATCTAAGTTTATATGGAAGATTAGAGGAGGTTTTGTTATTGAAGATTTTGATGATAATTCATGAATCTCAGTTGTTTTAGAAGTTATATTTGAGTTATAATCGGTTAAAAGAGTTGAGATTATGGTTTTGAATCAAAAAAAAAAGGGAAAGGATGAAAATTTTCTAGGAAGCGTCTGCAAATTCGAAGTTACTGTAGCGACCAGAAAGTTTCAGAAAATTTTTCGAGTTACTGTAGCAGTTACTGTAGTGTCGGCAGTCAACGTTACTGTAGCAGTCAACGTTACTGTAGCGAACCGTTACTGTAGCAAAACCGTACTGTAGCAAACTGTTACTGTAGCAATCAGAAATTTTGCATATTTTCGTGATTTTGTTTCCTTTCTTATGTTTCCTTGTAATATATTTTACTAGGAAATTTTCCTACACAAATTCTAGTGTGGAACAAGGTAAACTTGGACAAACATCAAGGTGAGTGAATAACCTTGCTAAGCTAATTTGATATTACTAGTCAAAGTACAATATAAGTCCCATTTACAATATTATTTGGATATTAATTGATCAATTTTTCATATGATAGTATATGATGATTGATATATTTTTTTTATAGAAATTCAAAGGAATAAGAGTATGTATAAATGATTTTATTTCATGAAAATTGTACTATGTGAGAAGTTCTCACTATCTTATTAATGAGTAAAGATCTACGGGATCTAATACATGAGTTTGAAAGGGTTAAAGTCCCATACTACTCAGTGCATAACGATGAAAAACTATACACGAGTTTGAAAGGGTTAGAGTCTCATATTACTCGGTGTAAATAGATGAAATTGTAAATACGAGTTTGAAAGGGTTAGAGTCCCATACTACTCGGTGTATATCTATGAGAACTTATTCACGAGTTTGAAAGGGTTAGAGTCCCATACTACTCGGTGAATATCTATGAGAACTTATTCACGAGTTTGAAAGGGTTAGAGTCCCATACTACTCGGTGTATATCTATGAGAACTTATTCACGAGTTTGAAAGGGTTAGAGTCCCATACTACTCAATGTATAAGACAATTAATTATATGAGTAAATGTGGTATTTGTACTTTTGATATTTTATATAGTACAGTTATTTACTTACTGAGTTTTTAAATAAACTCACACTCCCTTTGATTATCTTTTCAGATACAGAAAACAAGGAAGAAGAGTATCCGTTTGAAGATTAGAAGCCTCTTGGAGTTATTATCTGTTTCTGTCTGGTGGGATACCAGTACAGTACTTATTAATATGAATACTAGGAACGCTCTGTACTTACTATAGGTCTCCTAGGCTTGTGATGAGATAGAAACATCAGATTATGTATGTCTATATTTGATTATCAAATGAATATAATTCTGTAGTGTGGAATGAATGATTAAGATTGAATGTAAAACCTTACAAAATATATGTAAATAACGTATGTTTGAGAATTTTATCAAATGAGTAGTATCTTTTCACATGTTCAATTTTTGGGATGTGACACTCATTCCTTTTCTTTCCCCTTTGATTCTTGCTTCAATATAGGTTTTTAAGAGTGAGTTATGCTTATAAAAAAACCCACAACAAACAAGGATAATAGTGGTTCTAGGGATTTATTGAAAATCCACCATCTTTCCTTGAAAATGCATTTCTACCATTTTCTTCCATGAAACCACTTCTATTCTTCCAATAAGTTATGTTTCACTATAACCAACAAGAAAACCAAAAGAAAATAGCAAAGGAAGCAAGGTAATAGCAGCAACAACTCAAATCTTCAAAATTTCTCTTCTAGGGCATCCATGGAGAAAATGAAGAAAAAGAAGAAGAGGTTACCTCTACCTCCAGCAACTCCAAGAAATCAAGAAACAATCGGAGAACCAAAAGATCACCAGAAGAAATCGGAAGAAAAGATTATGAGAGTTGAGAGAAATCTCACTTTCTCTCTTCTTGCTCCAAGGCCAAAGAATGAAAAATAAGAGGAAAAATAAAAAAGAGGATGAGGATTTTAAGGGTTGTGGGTCTTGGGTTGACTACCCATACCCAATTACCCAAAGTCACTTGACCCAAATACAATTATTCTCTAATAATTATATTTTGTCCATTTAAAATATTCTTTCTCTTATTTTTCACAATACGCAGAAAATACCATACTGCAATAAAATACTCAATTCAATCATTTCACTCTTAATTTCCATAAATAACATTCAAAAGAACACATTAAATATTAAAAATTAAAATGACCAAGTTAATTCCATTAAAATAATTCATTAAAAATAATATCATTAAAATAACACTATAAAATAAAGCTATTAAAATAATGACAATTAATGTTATAAATATCGTAATACCGCCAATCATGTGATCTCAAAATTGGTGCGTATTACAAAAAGAGTAGCCATTTCAAGTAGATAAATTTTGATAATCTAGCAGCTAGCTAGTGTACTGGTCAAAGTATAGGTTGCAATCTTAAATTCATTGGCTCCTTCACTTGAAATGTTGCACTTCTAATAAGGACCGTGTCTAAAATAGTTTTAGAGTTTATAGTAATATTTAATTTAGTGTTTAGTGTTTAGAGTTTAGGGTTTAGTGTTTAGGGTTTAAGGTCTAGGATTTAGGATTTAAGATTCACAGTTTAGACTTTAGTGTTTAGAGTTTAGAGTTTACCGTAATATTTACAGTATACAATAATATTTTATTTAATTTAATTTTTGACTGTCATATTTAAAAAAATTGTGATTTTTCTAAAAAAAAGCAAGCGAAAGGTGAGAAAAGTGACTGCTATCTAATAGCTATCACTAGCATAAGAGCTTCTTACGTATAAAGCCGGATCCTTTTCAAACACATTAATTTTATGGTATACCAAGCCAATTTTTATTCATTTTTAAAAATTAGTTTCAATAATTTTTCTTGTAAAATATTCATTTTATGTGGAATTTGTGAATTTAAATTGGGTAAGTCCTCATTTGTTATTTCTGTTTTTCTGTTGCTTGTCTTTTATTTTTTTTTTTTCCCCTCTCAAAGTGTTTGCTCTTTGTTTGTTTTGGTCTTGACATGTTTCTCTCGGACCAAAAATACAAAAGGTTCCACCATCCAAAGTAGTGGTTATTGTCTATTCTAGCATTGTCCCATCCAAATTTCTTTCTCCCCTTTTCTTTCTCTTCTAAATTTTATTTATTCGCTATGATTGTTGCCGTCTGAAATTTCCCTCCTTCACTTGATTAAAGCCACCCACCCCAAGAAATTCACCAACAGAAGTGGGAAAAGAGAACAAAGAAAAGACACCCCGCAAGACACGAAGCAAAGAATGATGGAATGAAACGGATCGAGAGCCTGCCTGCCACAAAACAAGAGCTGAAGAAGTAAAACAAGATCAACTGTAGCAATATAAGCCATTGGCTATTTTATATATAGCTGGATCATATTCTTTCACATATGACTCATCACAATTTTTTATACATCCTTTTAGTTTTCGGAGCTATCTATGAATTACAGACTTAAATGTACTCTTGAGTCTTGACCATCAGAAAAGTTTCTGTCTTCTGAAACGTTCGTACAACGACCAATGCCACAGCTCTTATCGAACTATAGAAACTGGTTCGGGACCAGCTAGATGGGGTTCGCTGTTCTTAATACTCACTTCAATACCTAGGCACACTCAGAGAGGGATATATGTTGAAGTTGAAGGGTGTGGGGGCAATTTCCCCCGCATGGATAATTTTTTTAATTAATATATGTGGTAATTTTTTTATAAAAATTTATATATTATTTTTACATGATAAATTATAATTATTTATTTTATTAAAAATATCACACTCAATAATTTTTTTTAATTAAATTTAAAAATTAATTGTATCCTACACTATAAATTTATATCTTATATATTTTATATTATTTTTTATAATTTATACATATTTATAATATTTTTTCATAAAAATATTTATAAATTATTTCTTGTCTGCACTAACTAAAATTTCTACATGATCCGTCCCTTAGCACACTTATGGCTATTTCCGGGACCATATGACTCCGATTGATAAGATATCAAACGCTAGTAAATGGATAAACAATAAGATGATGAACCGTTAAGTTTAACCAACCATTTCCTGTCTTTACAGGGCCAGAAATTGACGAGTCTTTATTGAACATTTGAAAGTTGCTATATTACAGAATAAAGCTGTATATATATATAGTCTTTATTGAACATTTGAAAGTTGCTATATTACAGAATAAAGCTACATATATATATATATATATATATATATATATATCCTTCAATATCTTCAACACAATAATAATGCACAGCTTTATAAGAGAGCACAAACTATAATGCGCACTATGAGATACAGAAGCAGTGAGGTAGACAGAGCCCTAGAGTGGGGTTTTGACTTTTGGACTGTTCCAGTTTCAACTCAGGCATCCTTCCATACGGACACAAGAACCATTCATATACCTCCGTACGATGATCTCACCACACAATGCATAATTTGTAGGGCAGGGACGGTATAAAGGGTCATGTACATAATGTCCGTGAACCACAAAGTTTTAGTGCTAGATGCCGGCAAGGCACTCAGGTGGGGTCACCGGGAAGCGAGACTTATCCTTGCAGTAATCATAGATCATGTGGTTCAGACGAACCCACCTGTACCTTCTGGCTTCCATGGCATTCAAAGCTTGGTAAGCGCTTCCTTCCCACCAGTTTGCTGAGTTAGACGCACAGTTCAAAGGTCCCGGAACAGGGCATCCTTCAATGTTGAAGTCCTTGTAATAAGCATAAAATGGTGCTTTGCTCCAATCAATCTTCTCCAACCCACCTCTCGTTGCCCAGTCATCGGCTTCCCATAAGGTTGAATACACCCCCATGGGTTGCGTCTTCGGGTACGGGATTCCCCTGCCTTCGTTATTCTTGTACACTCTGATGGGAAAATTATCCACGTAGAATCTGCATAATAACAACACATTATGTTGTAATTTGGGTAAAGCTACATGCTTTTCATTCAAACAAACATACCCATGTCAGTATTTGCTTACACAATATGGCGGTGATTCCAGAGAATGGAATAGGTGTGAAACTCAGCAGCAGGATCAAACCACAGGTTGACCCGTTGTTCTCTGTCTCCCTTTCCATGAGCGTAAATATTTGTTTGTACTGTGTATGGCTGCCCACTACGGTTCCCCAAGAACTCGAAATCCAATTCATCCCTAACAGCATCCGTGTCTGAATTCATCTATTTCACCAAAATTGAATGCAACACCATCTAAGTTTTTCATGTCCCTGTTAATTACTGTTAGGCTCTGTGATCACTAATAACTTACATAGAAAGCAGTGACAGTCCCAGCAGAGTCTCCAGGTATGAGCTTGATCTTCATGCTAACACGCCCAAACATATACTGCTTCCTAGAGGCAAACCCACATCCTGAAAATAAGTAACAGAGTGGTATAACTTTGCGGCCATGATCACTGTTGCACGTAGAATATATACTTTATATAGTAAAATACAAAAAGAGGGTTTGAAAAGTTACCAGAGTTTTGGTCTAGGATGAGTTGGATGGCCCTGCCTCGATCGATTTGCTTAATATGGTAATCGGACCATGTGATTCGAAAGTCTTGGAGGAAAGTGGCGGGTCGTGCCCAAGAGCACACACCAGATGTCACGGCCCATAAAGCCACAAACACACCAAGATTTCTTAATAAAGGGTAAAACAGGGGCATGGTTATTGAGTGAGGGGGATTATTAATATGTAATGGGTTTGGAAAAGGAATAGATAGAATAGAAGAGGAAGGGAATGGCATATTTATATGGGAGGGGGGGGGGGGGTGGAGGAGGATGCATTGAAATGGAAAGCGTAAGTCATAAGGGCTTAGCTTTCCGTCCAGCTAATGGCAAGCCGTCGTTAGGTCCTACCCAACAGTTCGTAATTGTGCTTGGGCCGCATCTTCGTTTATCCTCTGCCTAATCATTTTGTGTGCGTGTGCATTTCAATTTTAAGGACGAGCATTTATTTCTGGATGGTACATTCTGCCAAACACGTTCAATTCTTTCTATTTTTTTTACTTTCTTCCCTTTCATATCATCCCTTGCAACTCCAAATATCCAACTCTCTGACTTCAGAATTCAAGCTTTTTACAACTGTTTGGTACGCAAACAGCTAACAATTTTCTTACTATAATTGTACTTGTTGCAATACGCCTAATGCAAAATACGTGCATGAAATTTAACGTAACTTGGATTCGTATTAGTGGATGCGGGAATGTTGGTCCTGTTGGATATACAGTAGAGGAATTTGACAGCAAGCAGTGACGTGTATTGAGACTAAAATGCATGGCATAGGATCTAATATTTGAAATTATATCTTAATAAACTCTTAAAAGTAACTTTTAACATATGGGATATCAGGATCACGTTGAATACAAAAATAATGATGGGCCCAAGGCTAAGGTGAGGTTTAGAAATAGTAGGGCGTATAGGTTGATAGGCATTAGGTGACTATTATGGATGAGATGAATGGAGAGTAGTGGTATCCATTGTTAATTATTTGGGCTATATATGTATCTGGCCAACCTCGAGAAGTTGATTGATTTTGAACGTTCCCATTGGACCCTACCCTAACCAGGGCAGGGACCCACCTTTAGTTTCTCTCCAATCTCCATCTTTACTTTTCTTTTGGCGGCAAACCCTCCCAGTTTTTGGAATAAATTGAAACATAATCTTATGTAACGTTAATTAGTTTACGTACTTTAAAGTTTGAGTTTTATACTCAAAATTTTATCCATTATATTTTGGTTAGAGTTTTAAAGGCAATTTAAAAGATTAACTTGTGATTGATTACTGAGAAAGGACATGTCCATCAATTGAGCCAATTGTAGGACGACGCGTCGAGAAGACATCCAGTGTGTTTCAGTGCCATAAGCGAAGAATCGGACCTTTTTCATATGTCCACGTGGATGGAGGCCATTGGAGATTAGGTCCTTGTGGTCCTGCGTCAGCATCCAATAATCGAAATGCTGACTGTACCCAACAAGCAGTGGGGCCGCTATTCAAGGTAACTGTCGGTGATCGGAATACCGGTTTGAGACTTCAAGGTGAACACTGAACAAGCAATTAAAAAGCTTTGTAGTTGCAAATGATTATGCTGTAAAATTATGTTTTCACAATAAGTCATAAACTACTTTTGTCATGTTTTTCTTATTGATCCAATCTGGCGGCTTTTCAAAGTAACAAGAAATTTCAGGCAATTTCGTGTACACACAAAATCTCTTCAGAATATGCAAGGGATGAGTAATCAAATAATTGTTTCGTAGAATACAGAGTGAGATGCATTTTGAGGGTGGTCACTGGTCAGACTCAGACAGGTGAGTACAAACTGGACAGTCTCCATCCATAGCCATAGGGACTATTGAGATAAAACTTGAAACATGGCTTTGTCGTTTGTAGCAAAACAACAAATTGAAGAAAAATTCTCAGTCAATACTCAATCCAGCTGTTTCACCCATATAATTTAAACACTCTTTCCCATCTCTCATCTTTTATAGAGGCTGGACAACACAAGTCTCTGTAGAAGATAATTGGATGTTTAAATCGGTTTGGAAGTGCTCAAAGAAAAATTGAGAGCGCCAGAAATGTCACTTTCAACTCCTTCTAATTGTGTTCATAGTATTAGAAAATGTTAAGAATTGAATACAGAGAAGTGAATATTTACAGCTGTTCTAATCAATAATTGAGGTCAATTTTATATCATTCTCTCTCTACTAATCTGTCTAAACCTCCAATCGCTTAAGGAAAGAAAGTGAAACAGAAATGGTGACAGTGATCTCACTTGGCAGCAAAATTACGTATTTATTGGTTAGCCTTCATTTTCAAATGCTTAGCTTTTTGAGATAATGATCGATCAATAATATCCTAAGGAGATGCTAATACAATCAATTCGTGCTTATTATTATAGAACTAATTCTTAATCACTCCAATCAACTCTTAAGTGATATATAATGTTATCATTTTTGGAATCTATGTCCTTCATCAGATTTCTAACTCGTAGTTTGCGTTCACTTGTGGGGTTTAAAACATCGTTTTCTTCCCATCATGAAAGGTTTTTGATTCTTCATATACTCCGTTTTACGTTGGAAAATGATGACACAGGCACAAGGTGCAGTTGTTTTCTACCTCCCTAACCCCTAGAGAAAGAACAAGAAAGAGAACTCAATTAATGTCACGGTTTGAGTTTGGTCATTTGCATTAACTCAACAGTAAAATCTGACAGTTCAAATCTTTGCAGAAATTTAGGGAATATTACTTTGTTTGATGCATACAGAATAGAGATAGGTTTGGACGGGTAGAATAGTGTGTTCTAATGGATTTCCAAATACGACTAGTTCTAATATATATACTGTCACTTACAGGTCATTTGCATTAACTCAACATTTTATTGATGAAATTTGGAAGAAAAGATAATTTATTTAGTTGCTGTTACTTTTCCCAGTATGCACCAAACTATGAGAGTCCCCGCATTGCAAATAAATTGCGACTTTGATTGGTTCCTGAAGCTGCGCAATATGCAGCCAGAAAATTAAAAAAATGGAGGGCCCAGACTTAAGCAAATTGAATTGCAGTACATTGTATCTCTCGTGCAGATGGAGACATAATGGACACGGACTTTCCACATGATTATGAATATCATCGGTCTCACCCCTTTGGAATAAGTATAATATAGTAGCTTAATTATTACATCAATTTCATATTTGCTGTTATCCTAAAGTGGGTGCATATAAATAAGAAAGCTTTTCAACTTTATGTTATGTAGATGCTGCAGACGGATGAATCTGAGCTGTTTTTCTCTCTATTTACTGCGTCAAGGAAAAAATCTGGAGAGGAATGATATATTTGTTTGAGATATTTCTTCTGTTTGGAAGATATTTTGCCAGGAAGAATGGAAGGACAAAATTTTCAACCAGATCTTTTCAATATACTAAATAGAAAAAAAACTGACTTGTTTATTTATTTTTTTTGGTAAACTCTACATATGAAAACTTTACATTAATAATAAAAAATCACTTAATCCTTAGAATTATGTGTCTAGCACGTCTATTTTTTTTTAAGGAAAAGTAGCATTTGCTTTTCGCTAGTAGTCATTGGATCAATTAGATCCAACAATTACTAACATTTTTTTATGTGTTAAATGACATAAAATACACCGTTCAACTAATGTGTTTTTTTTTTTCAAAATGTTCGGGCCAATGCTGTAGTGACATGTGTTGGCTTAATTTTTTTTTTTTTGGTTTGCTTTCAGGAACCTATTTGAAGAAACAAATTCAGATAGGTCCCAATGCTTTTTTTTTCTTTAAATAGGTCATTGAAAGCATACACAAAAAAAAGTATGAGATTTATTTGAAATTTTTTCCTTCAAATAGATTTCTAAAAGTAGGTATAAAGAAAAAAAAACTTCGAGACCTATTTGAATTTTTTTTTAAATAGATCCCTAAAAACAAATACAAAAAAATATAAAAAGAAAAAACATTGAACAAACACATGTCATCACATCATTGGCTTGGACGTTCTGAAATGAAAAAAAAAGACACATTAGTTAAATAGTATATTTGTACTCTTTAACATAAGGAAAAAAAATATTGATGACTGTTAGATCTAATTAATCTAATAGCTACCAATAAAAAATAAACCAGCAAGACGCTAGAATTACAATGAGTTAATAAGAAAGTATATTATAATAAACAATGAATTACTATAAATCAAAAACTAGAAAGTTAGTTAGGTTGATCCATCACATGGTACAAAATCAAATATGCAAACATGAGGAAGCTTTTGGATTTCCCAATTGTACAGGATTAGAGAAAAAGCGAAGACAGGGATTCAATAATGATGGAATTTGATGTTGATTTAGTTTACATCTCAGTAATTTATTTTTTGTTTTTGTGGTGCAAAGGGTTGCTAGAATTGACAAGTGACAAGCCCACGGGCTTAAATGAAGCTAACCAACAAATTTAATTGCTTATGTGCTACGGGTTTTGGCAATTATGTGTGGTTCTCGTCGCGTCTTACAATTATATTTTGCAAACCGACAACGTTTGTGATGCTAATTACACCATTCATACAAGCATGCTTGTGAATATGACCATTTAACTGTAAAATTATACCAGCTCATGTTTTTATTATCAAAATCCTATTTTGAATTTATCTAAAATCAAAATATTCTCAAAATCGTGTAAAATTAGATAGAGTCGCAATTCTACGTGGATTCAAGTGTTATTATAATTTTTGAAGGTTTTGACTCAAATTTTTAAGCCAAACAACCTATTTTTCTTTGTTTGATTGTAAATAACTTATTTACTTACTGAGTTGTTAGATTTTAGAATAATATTATTCGCTTTTTACTCTCTCATATTTCCCAAACATTACCATTTGTTTAGGCTTGCAACAATTTTTAGAATAACATATTTTGTAATACGTTATAAACTTAAAAATGTGTGGAATTTTATGTCACTGGAGTGTTATTTTGTTGAATTTTATGTTATAAACTTACAATTCTATGGGATATGTTAGATATATAGTTTATTGAATTTTATGTTATGAAGTTATTATATATTTTATTTTTACTTTTTTTTTATCTGTTATGGACATTTACTATTTTAAATTACGAGTTTATTTCACCTTCCATGAATCTGTTTAGAATCACGAACCTGACAAACCTTAAATGCAAGTCATTTAGATCTAACATTAGTGGGTCAAAGACTCGCGGTAATAACAGCTATTTAAACTCTAAAAACAGCAAAAGTTCAAACTACTTTAAAATTGTTCTACCATTTGCGCTTGATAAGTCTAAAAAGATTAATTTGGGAAACCTTAATAAAAACAAAACAATACGAGTCATTTAGAGTTAGACGCACTGAAAAAATTTGGCTGGAGACTGGAGATGGATGCTTATCCTCTCTCTCCGGTCGAATTGATTTTGAGGGATGGGGATGCATGCTGATATTTTTCGGTTCTTTTTGGCTTAAAACCTGAAGAACCATTGATGAGAACATTATAATTAATTATACTAATTTTAAGAGTGAAAAGCCTTTTTTTCTTTTGCGTTTTGTAATGCCTCATTGCTGTTCTGAACATGGCACGAGGCAATGACATGTCTACGGGTTAATGGCTACCCAGAATTAATAGTTCTTGCTATTAAGCCAGTTGGTTTGGTCGCTTGGAAAGGGACCACTCAGCAAAAAGCTCCAGTGCATACATATCTTGATTCAAATCACAAGGGAAAATCAATTACTTATAGGGGTGTTGAGTGCATGTTGGTGTTCAACTTTAAAACCACTATTACTTCCTTCCATCTACTTTTTTGTCAATATGTTGGTTCCAATTAACTCAAAGTTGGACACACCTCATCATCTTGCAGTATGCAACTGATGCTCTGGGTTCTGGCTATGCATGCCCACTCTCTGCAATCAATTTAAGCAGAATATCATCTGCAGCACTATGAAAGTCGGAGCTGATGGCTGTTTTAGACTTCAATGTCGTACTGATAAAGTCAAGCAATGCATGAAGCAGAAGCAGAGACGACACTGTGGCTTATGAAAGAAATTATGGCTTATCCCTAAATCCAATTCCAAATCAAAATTCTGAAACTCCAAATCAAAAAATACTGATGGATTCCTCAAAGTAGATGACCGCATTAACATGGGGAAAAAAAGAGTGTGGTTTATTTTGGTCCATAAAGAAAAGTACAGTACTCCATCATTCCTCTGCTGGGCCTTTCGGCCTTGTCATTTATTGACCAAAAACTACAACCAAATGGTTAAACAAGACCCAGAACAAAGCATAATGGAATAAGAGGCCCAACTTTTGTCCACTTACGATCGACGTTCCAGGGCTTCATTCATTAGTAATAGTTATGCCACGCTTTGGTTTGGGGCTTGGATGAATATACAAGACCTTAAGCTAATAAAAAAGCTTTTCTTTGAGGAATCATAATCAGACACGCCATTTGGGGTTGAAATCAGGTTCGCATAGTTTAAGTTTAAAAATTCAAGTTATGTTTGATATATAAAAAATGGACAAAATGACAATAGAGATAGAGAAGAGGCAAAGGTGTAATGTAAGCATCAGTATGCAACAGGAACTGGGCCTCATTATATAGTCGCTATAGCAGTATGAAGAGAACAGAAGGGATGCATGCATGTCTGAAATCTGAACCAGCAGATTTCGCAATCAGATCTACCCAACCCCTCCCAGAAAACGAAGTGTGATATGTATGTGATTGCATAATGATAGATGGAAAAGATAATATCGGAATATTGCGTAAGAGAGAGTTCATGTTATTTCACTTTTCCACTGAGATTGTGAAATATAACGTGATAGGGTGACACGCTCAGATATCACATACCACAAGAAACCCCAAAAGGAGACACCCCATTCCTCCTTTGGCTGTTTCCCACAACATCAAGATCCTCATTTTTTTTAAAAAAAAAAAAAGTAAATGGAGATAAAAGAAAAATAATAAATAGCATAGGAAATAAAGTAAATGGAAAACCCAAAAACCACAGCTGTAAATGCATGTCTGTTAGTGGGAGGTTGCCCCCCAGCTCTGATGAAATTTGTGGCGTTTTGCTGTTTCTGGGTCCTAGTTGTCTTGCATATAACCTGTTTGGGGATTTCTGCGTTTTGTTGCTTCTCCTTTACAGCAATTATTATATAATCGTGGTTTGTAGTTTGAGTAGGGCCTCGTCATCCCGAGGAGAGGTGTTTTCCCTTTTCGGGGCTCCTCCTTTTCTTCACCCCTCTCTGCATTTTTCTCATTTGTCTTTCTGTGTTCCATCACTTCATATCACATCTCAACCCATAAACTCATTGCTTGCTTTTGTGTTATCCACTCAGTTACTTCTTTTTGCTCCATCCCATGTTCCCCATTCACTTTACTAACTAAATCCTCTTTGTTTACTTTCAAGTCTCTTCCTCCTTTTCCCTGAAGTTAATATTTTTTCAGGTTCTTTTTCTTGAGTCCTCCAGCTCCAACCCCATCTATCTACTTCATACTTGAGGTTCCCTGAAATGGGACATGATCATCATGTCATATGTGGTCACAGACTTAGCTTGATTGGCGTTTCTGTTCTGGTTCTGATAATTTCAAGCTGGATACAACAGGCATCTGTGACTGAAGGTGAATGAATGAGCAATTCTTCAAGCTACTTAAGAAGAAAACAAAACCAGCTCCAAGTAAGACTAATACTTTTCTTTTCCCATGTTGTAACAGGTAGGAAAGATCTCAGAAAGAGTAGGTTTGACAAGGTAGGAGTGAGTCATATTTGGTTTGAAATGTTACTGAGCCTGTTGTAAGTGGCATAATGAAGCAATGTTGTGTAGGCAGGGAATGAAGAGAAGAAGACGATGGTGAGGGCGCAGATAGGGTCGAGGCCACCCAGATGTGAGAGAAGGTGCAGCTGGTGTGGGCACTGTGAAGCTGTTCAGGTCCCCACGAACCCACAATTGCAGAACCGCAACACCAACTCTTCAACTCTCTCTGCAATTGCTTATGCCAGAGGAGACGCCACTTCCAACTACAAGCCCATGAGTTGGAAGTGCAAATGTGGAAACCTAATTTTCAACCCCTAATAGGTTGATTTAGCTGTACTCCAAATTTCACTTCTTTGCATAATGGTGGGATATCTCAATCCTCTATATGAATATACTTTTTTCTTAGTTCTCTTTTCCTCTTTCTGAAGACCAAGCAGTTATATGCATCTCTGTTGGCAACATATATTTCTTTGTAACTCGCAAAGAACAACTTGAATGATTCCCTCTGTTAATTTTTTCTAACATTTTGGGTACATGTGCACTGCACATGGGGACTGCGGTGGCAATTTCTTATGATTTTCGTATTTTGCGAGGAGGAAGGAAAAAAAATGATAAAATGATAACAGGACGCCACCGTTTGTAACGGCTTGTGGATCTTTTACGTAACGTTTGAAGGGGAGAGGTGGGGTTAAACTGTTGAAGATACCATTAATTTGTGAAAAGATAATGTCATGGCAGTATAGTTTTTCGTTTTTTGTTATTGATTAAGACATTCCCTGCAACATGCAGTAGTCAGTTGAAGCACCGTAAAGAAATTGACCTGATAACTTTTTATCGTCCTCGTGACTTTCATTTATAATATATATATATATATATATATATATATTCGGGGAATACTGAAATAGTTAACAAATTAAAAGTACAATGTAGGTATAGTTAATAATTCTTTGTAACAAAACAGGGTCAAATGAAAATAGCAATACGCAGAGATAGGTAGAGACTGAAGAGAAGCAGGGTGCTCCTCCAAGCAAACCTAAGACAAGTGATATTTATGGTTAAACTTGTCTAACAAATAAAATAGCTGTCATTGCAGTTAGACAAGTTTGCAATAAGCATTCAAGAAGACTCCGTGGAGTCACTTGATGTAGCATACACCCTTAATTACAATCTTGTGTATCAATGGTAAGGAGTGCTGATTATGCTACTAACGTACGATTTCTGATCTTTGGCATAGAATAATGGACAAAAGAAAACGATTACAACTTTAAATTCAATCAATCATAGCAATCCTTTCTGAGTGACAACAGAGTGCAGGGATAGAGGAGAATGGGACGGAGACTAGCTTCCTAATAAGTAATAACCCATGTGCATAACCTAAAAAGTAGAAACTGAGGAAACTTTCTTCCTTCTTTTTTTTTTTGGGCAAAAAGAAGCAGAAAATTGATACTTTAGACGAGTTGGACATTTTAGTCTTAAATTTTCTTTCCATGCCTTATAATATTAATATCGGTTGTGATTGAGGATAATGTCATCTTCCCATTGTTCATTCTGTGAAAATGTCTGCATATATATGAAAAGCAAACAGTGATGATATTCAAGGTTCTATTTGTCGTGAAGCAAGTTAAAAGCCCATGTGCATCTCTTCGGCCAAAAGCAGAGCAGGCATTAAACTGATATAGATTTTGAGGGGCTATGCATCCACCCTTCCCACATGGAAGCAGACACGGACAGAATGAAGAAAACCAAAATTGTTATTGAATATAATGATAATACGTAATGGGTGATCTCAAAAATTTCATCTTTGATCATTTGATTACAACCCAAGAGGAATCTTAATATGAATCACAAAAACTCATCATGAACTTGTGAAATGCAGTGATTGGCGACGAAAACGAGTAGAGAGAGAAGAAAACCCTTTACGTTAGAAGTGAAATGCAGATCCCAAATAGTGTGAATCTATGGTGTAGGAAAAGGAATATTAAAGTGCAGCAGTCACGTGGGGTATGCAGGGAAAACTGAGAAGCGCATAAACGTCCTAGAATCAAAAACAAATAAAAAGAAGAAGAATGTTGGAGCAAAGGTCAAGAGTGTAGACAGACACACTGAAAAGCTTGGGGACCACATCAGCCATAGGGATTCTATTCGATTCCCATCCCAGAGGCAGACCCCATACTAGCTTTCTGACCTCTTTCCTTTGAATTTGGTGTGTGTGGTGTAAATATCAGGAAGAACGGTTTGAAGTTGGGACATGATAGATTACTGTGGCGAACACAAATGGTACTGCGCTAAACTACCAAATACACATGGGCCAATACTCAGACTCAAGTTCCTATCTGATGCCGATAGACCCAGCAGGTGTTTCTACGACGCCTTTGTCAGGCCACTTTCGCCCTCCTTCTGCCCGTTTGCTTCGCTACTTCGATGCTTGGTGCCTTTGTTTTGTAGGGCACAATGCCCCAAGTTGGGCCGCAAGGATCACCACGGGAGCTTTGCATATCTCTACGCACTTTCCAAAGGGAATCCATCACTCCATTTTAGATTTTCTTGGGCCGTACATTACCTTTTAAATTAATTTCGCCAAGTAACTCAGATTCAAATTAAATTGTGGATCTAATCCATTTTTACTATAACAATAAGCACATATGTATAGTTGTTTCCATTTAAAACACTGTGTGAATTAAGATAGCAATGCGTACCTAACTTATTATGCACTTATCAAGGGCGCCCATGGGCCAACCAGTCAAATTACGACACTTGTCCTCCAATTCATCACTCCAAATTAAAAACCCTTCTTCTTCCTCTTGCATGGTCCCCCCCCTCCCCCACTCCTAAATTTTACAGTTTCTGGCGCCGTTGCTCACCATTTTTCTTCCTCTCCGTTGAGTTGCCTCTAAAGTCATTTCTCCAAGTATTTTTTTTCACAATTATTACTCATTTTCTTTCTCTTTTTACTTGTTTTACTATTTTTCATTGTATTTATGTTGTTTGAGTGACTTTTTTAAATTTTTTTTATATTCATTTTTTCGTTGTATTTATTGTTTTTGTAATTTTTTCTTTAGAAATATTTTTTTTGGTGATAGTAATAATTTTTTTGAAGTCATTTAATAATTTTTGTTGTTAATATGTTTTCAGTTATTTTGTTTTTTAAAAATAATTTGGTTGGGTTTGCGCTCACCATTTTTCTTCCTCTCCGTTGGGTTGCCTCCAAAGTCATTTCTCCAGATATTTTTTTCATAACTATTACTCATTTTCTTTCCCTTTTTACTTGTTTTACTGTTTTTCATTATATTTATGTTGTTTGAGTGATTTTTTTAAATTTTTCTGATATTCATTTTTTTCGTTGTATTTACTGTTTTTGTAATTTTTTCTTCAGAAATATTTTTTGGTGATAGTAATAATTTTTTTTTTGGAGTCATTTAATAATTTTTGTTGTTAATATGTTTTCAGTTATTTTGTTTTTTAAAAATAATTTGGCTGGGTTTCAATTTTTTTGATTATTTTGTTTTTTCCCTTTTTGTGAAATTAGATATGTAACCTTATTATTTCTACTTATCATTATTTGTATAAATTGTAATAATAATTTTTTTAGATTACTTTTTAAAATGTTATTAGATTGAAATAATTTTTTTTAAAATAAATAGGCTTCCTATTTTTTATAGGTTAAACTTTTATTTTTTTTATTCTTTTTTTTGTGGATTTAGATATATAATAGTATTTAGGTTAAATTTTATAATTTTTTATTTTTAATTATTGGTCCTTTAATCTAAATTTAGATGTGGTATTCGTTTTTTATGTGTTTATAATTTTTAGTTTTAGATTATTTTTGAACAATTAATTATTTCATTAGGATAATATTAATTGTAAGTTAGTTAAGAAAACATAATTAATTAATATATGATCTTTTGGATATAATAAACATTAGCGCCTGAGAATATTTTCAATTTTTTTCTCTGTAACCTTTGTTAAATAATTACACATAGATATAATTTTTGTTATTCATGTTTTTGCATAGTAAAAGAAGTCAAATGGAACAAAACACCAGAAACTTGGTACCGCCGAAACTCGGCCCTAAGGATCCTTCAGTTTTATACCTGCAAGATAGAAACGTATCTGAGTCTATGTGATACGGGGTAAGTGTGTATGAAATTAATTCGTTCATTTAGTTTTTTATTACTACAATAATATTAAGTTGATTAACATTGTGGTGACAGGTTAATCGTGGATTAACGAAAGTGCGGTGTTGTTACAAATATATCCGAAGTTCTTTTTACCTGTCGCTGCCTCTTGTTCCTTATATTCAGCAAGTAGGATTCTATGGAGCATCACAGATGGGTAATTTTGAAGTTGATTATAGACTGATTTTCACACTAATGGAGCAATAGAGGCCCGAGACGCACACATTTCACTTACCAATTGGTAAGTGTACTATTACTTTGTAAGATGTAGCCATCCAGACAGGCCTTCCAATTGACAGTTTGCTTGCGGTTGGGCGAACCAATTATATTTAGACTGAGTAATGTCAGGAACAACTCAGTGTCAGTCCTCCTACAGAAGCCATTAGAGGTAGGGATGAGTACTGATGTAATCAAGGATAACCCCATTGCAGCCCAAGAAAGGGAGAACACTTCAATTGGGCCTCTAACTCGTTCAAGGGTTAAAGAGCTTGGACTAATTGCAACCCAAGAAAGGGAGAACACTTCAATTGGGCCTCTAACTCGTTCAAGAGCTAAAGGGCTTGGATTGGGCTTAACCACATTGTTGAAAGTGGAAGAAGTGTGAAAAAGATTGCATGTGGGATAGTTGCATTTGTTGAATATAGTTGTAATCTATTACCTATACATTTATTGTCTTTGACATTTAGCTACCTATGCATTTATTGTCTTTGACATTTAGCTACCTATGCATTTATTGTCTTTGACATTTAGCTACCTATGCATTTATTGTCTTTGACATTTAGCCTACACTACTTGACTTTTAGTTGATGCATTTAATGCATTAGTTGGAGTCTTTTGTCTTTTTGTTTTGGAGACCCTCTATAAAAAGGGTCATTGCCATTTGTTGTAAACCATCCTTGAATCATATATGAGATATTGGCATTTTGCTTTCAAGAAGATTCTTGAGTTCTTTCTCTTATCTAACTTGGGTTAGTGGCGAGAGTAGCTAGATTTCTTATCACTCATGTTCTTCTTTCTTGAGTGTGGCGAGATCAACCCATTTCTCTTAGTTGTGGCGCCCTTTGGCTTATCAATTGAGTGATTTGGTTTTCTTTGTTTGTTTCTTTCAACCTATCCAGAAAATCGGTTAAGTGTTTTCCCTCCAGAAATCACATCATATTGGTATCAAAGCCACTTCAATTCAGGTTCTATTATTTGTTTTATGTTTTGCCTCTTCGTGGAAAGCTTAATTTTATTGTATTTTATTATGTGTTTTGCCACCTACATGGAAGGCTTAGTTTTCCTTATTTTGTATTCTGCCACCTATATGGAAGGCTTAGTTTTCCTTATTTTGTAATATGCCACCTACATGGAAGGCTAATTTTCTGGTCTGTTCATCTTTATCTTTATTTCTATTCTTGTGTTGTTCTATTTTATTCCAGCTTTTTTATTAAAAAAAATTCATCGTTACTGTTCATTGTTCATTGTTACTGTTCATTGTTAATCTGAGCGTAAACACTTAGAGAGTGAACCTACCCTTCACCAAACTCAAACCAACAAATTACAAATCACTATGACAGGAGAAAATAGTTCTGAAGTTCCTTTTTAGGCTTAACCTACAACAAGCTCAAATTGTTGGCCTACAAAGAGGTCAAGAAGAAATGATGGAACAAATAGCTCAACTAACCACTCAAATGGCTAGATTTATGGAGCTACAACAACAACAACCAAGAAGAGGAGCTTATGTTGAACACCATGGAGAAGAATCTGAAGCTGAAGAAGGTGATCAACCTAGGCAAAGAAGGCAGCAGAGGGAATATGATGCCAACATCAAAATGAAGATTCCTCCATTTAAGGGAACAAGTTCTCCTGAAGAATACTTGGAGTGGGTGCAACAAGTAGAGAAGATTTTTGAATATCAAGAATATTCAGAAGCTACCAAATGCCGACTTGCAGCCCTTGAATTCACTGATTATGCGAATCTATGGTGGGAAAATTTGAAGAATCAACGAAGAAGAGATGGAGAGGAGGAAGTTCGAAATTGGAGATTAATGAAAAGACTCATGCAGAGGCTTTTTGTACCTGATTACTATAAGCAAGAGCTTTATTTTAAGCTTCAAAGCTTGAGGCAAGGAGGTATGTGTGTTGAAGATTATGTTAAAGAATTTGAAACTTTGATGATTCGGTGCGAGCTGACTGAACCCCAAGAGCAAACCATAGTTTGATTTCTTGGTGGTTTGAACAAAGAAGTTGCTGACTTAGTAGAGTTGCAGAATTATGTCTTCTTAGAAGATGTAATTAAATTGGCAATTAAGGTGGAGCAATGTGAAGAGGAAGAATATTCTGACGAAGAAGAAGTTGTTGAGTATACTGATGAAGGTGCTGCCTTGGTTATTAGACGTGCCTTGAATATCCAAACCAAAGTAGAAGAAGAACGGAGGGAGAATATTTTTCAAACAAGGTGTACTATCGGAGGCAAAGTGTAATACCCGATAATTTCAGAATATAATTCGCTTAAGAGTATTTTAGAATTCTACAACGTTACTTTAGTTATTTATTTTGGTCATTTTTAATTTTCATATTTAATTGTTCTCTTTGAATATTATTTATGAAAATTGAGTTAAATGACTGGACTAAATATTTGCACAATGAGGGATATATTCTAAGAATGGTGAAATTCATGGAAAAGTGGTTTCAGAATGGTCAATTAGTCCATTTATTGTAAATTGACTGGATGGGTTTGGATGTTGGGTTATGGATACCCATGGGTTATTGAATAACCCATTAGAAATATTTAATATAAAGTTTCAATAGTAACCCTCATTTTTTTCACTCAGCCGAAGGAAGCAGAAAAGATTTCTCTCTCAATTCTTCATTTTCTTCTCAAATCATTTCCTTGATCTTCAGAAGTTCGATTATTTGTTCGGTTCAAAAGCTTTGTAAGGATCAAAGGTAAGCTTTAATCCGATTATTTTCCTTAAATTTCAGCTTATGTAGAAGATCAGAGGAGGTTTTGTTCTTGAAGATTTTGATGATAATTCATGAATCTCAGTTGTTTTAGAAGTTATATTTGAGTTATAATCGGTTAAAAGAGTTGAAATTCTGGTTTTGAAACAAGAAAGGAAAGGATGAATTTGTAAGAAATTTCTGCAAAAACTTCTGCAAAACCGAGTTACTGTAGCGACCAGAAATTTCGGGAAAAAATCTGGAAAATTTTCTTCGGGTACTGTAGCAGTTACTGTAGTGTCGGCAGTCAACGGTACTGTAGCAGTCAACGTTACTGTAGCGAACCGGCACTGTAGCGAACCGACACTGTAGCAAATCGTACTGTAGCAACCCGTTACTGTAGCAGTCAGAAAATTTTACGTATTTTCGTGATTTTGTTTCCTTTCTTATGATTCCTTGTAATATATTTTACTAGGAAATTTTCCTACACAAATTCTAGTGTGGAACAAGGTAAACTTGGACAAAAATCAAGGTGAGTGAATAACCTTGCTCAGCTAATTTGATATTACTAGTCAAAGTACAATATAAGTCCCATTTACAATATTATTTGGATAATAAGCAATTAATTTTTCATATGGGAGTATATGATGATCAATAGAAATAAGAGTATGTAGAAATTATTTATTTCATGACAATTGTACTATGTGATGAATTCTCACTATCTTATTAATGAGTAAAGATCTACGGGATCTAATACACGAGTGTGAAAGGGTTAAAGTCCCATACTACTCAGTGTATATCTAAGAAATCTTATACACGAGTTTGAAAGGGTTAAAGTCCCATACTACTCGGTGTATATCTAAGAAAGCTCATACACGAGTTTGAAAGGGTTAAAGTCCCATACTACTCGGTGTATATCTAAGAAAGCTCATACACGAGTTTGAAAGGGTTAAAGTCCCATATTACTCGGTGTATATCTAAGAAAGCTCATACACGAGTTTGAAAGGGTTAAAGTCCCATACTACTCAGTGCATATCTATGAAACCTATACACGAGTTGAAAGGGTTAGAGTCCCATACTACTCGGTGTATACCGATGAGATCTTATTCATGAGTTTGAAAGGGTTAGAGTCTCATACTACTCGATGTATAAGACAATTAATTATATGAGTAAATGTGGTATTTGTACTTTTGATATTTTATATAGTACAGTTATTTACTTACTGAGTTTTTAAATAAACTCACACTCCCTATGATTATTTTTCAGATACAGAAAACAAAGAACAAGAGTATCCGTTTGAAGATTAGAAGCCCCTTGGGATTATTCTCTATTTTTGTCTGGTGGGACACCAGTACTTATTAATGTGGATACTAGGAATGCTCTGTATTTTCTATAGGTCTCCTAGGCTTGCGATGAGATAGAAATATCAGACTATGTATGTCTATATTTGCTTATCAGATGAATATAATTCTGTAGTGTGGAATGAATGATTAAGGTTGAATGTAAAACCTTACAGAATATATGTATATAACGTATGTTTGAGAATTATATCAAATGAGTAGTATCTTTTCACATGCTCAATTTTTGGGATGTGACACAAAGTTTGTAATGTGATAATTGATAGTGGGAGCTGCACTAACGTTGCTTCAACCACCTTGGTTGGCAAATTGAAGCTACCTATCATCAATCATCCCCGTCCATACAAGCTGCAATGGCTAAATAATCATGGCGAGATGAAGGTCACCAAACAAGTAAAGGTACCTTTCTCTATAGGGAAGAATTACGAAGATGAGGTGTTATATGACATAGTCCCTATGGATGCTAGTCATCTTCTACTTGGGAGGCCGTGGCAATTTGATAGAAGAGCACTACATGATGGCTTCAAAAACACCTACGCTTTTGAGAAGAATGGAAAGAAGATTGTGTTGGCACCCTTAAAGCCAATACAAGTACAGCCGAAAGAGGATGTAATCGAGGAGAAGAAGCCTAGCTGTTTTGCTTCTAAGAATGAGTTAAAGAAGGCAATAAAAAGGGATGACTTTGTATTATTGCTAATTCTCAAGGAGCTGAATCTAGAACTTGCAGAAAAGCTTCCTAAGCTTGTGAGGGAGTTGATAGAAGAATTTGCAGATGTTTTTCTTAATGAGCTACCTAAGGGATTACCACTCTTAAGAGGAATTGAGCATCAAATTGATTTGGTGCCCGGTGCTGCCTTACCAAATAAGCCAGCATATAGAATGAATCCAAATGAGGCTAAGGAGCTAAAAAGGCAAGTTGATGAGTTGATTGAAAAGGGTTATGTAAGGGAATCCATGAGCCCTTGTTCTGTGCCTACATTATTAGTCCCTAAAAAGGATGGCTCTATGAGAATGTGTGTGGACAGTCGTGCTATAAATAATATCACCATCAAATACCGCTACCCAATTCCAAGATTGGATGACATGTTGGATGAGCTGAATGGTTCCAAGGTGTTTTCAAAAATTGACTTGAAGAGCGGCTATCACCAAATCCGAATGAAAGAAGGAGACGAGTGGAAGACAGCCTTCAAGACAAAGAATGGTCTTTACGAATGGATGGTAATACCATTTGGGCTATCTAATGCCCCTAGCACATTTATGCGATTGATGAATCATGTGCTTAGATCTTTCATTGGAAAATTTGTTGTTGTATATTTTGATGATATTTTGATCTACAGTCAAAGTTATGAGGAGCATGTGCAACATTTGAAAGAAGTCTTGGAAGTGTTGCGAAAGGAGAAACTCTATGCTAATCTGAAAAAATGCTACTTTTGTCAAGACCATGTGATTTTTCTTGGCTTTGTAGTATCTCAGCAAGGAGTAGGAGTTGATGAAGAAAAGGTGAAAGCTATCAAAGAATGGCCCGTTCCAAGAACCATATCTGAAGTAAGAAGTTTTCACGGGCTTGCCTCTTTCTATAGAAGATTTGTAAAGGATTTCAGCACCATTTTAGCACCCATAACTGAATGTATTAAGGGAGGAAAGGAGTTCAAATGGAGTGATACAGCACAAAGAAGTTTTGAGCTTGTCAAAGAAAAATTGTGCAATGCACCCATATTGGCTTTGCCTAATTTTTCTAAGACTTTTGAGATTGAATGTGATGCTAGTGGAGTGGGAATTGGAGCTGTACTTCTTCAAGAAAGGCGTCCTATAGCTTATTTTAGTGAGAAGTTGAGTGGAGCCAGTCTTAACTACTCTACCTATGATAAGGAGTTCTACTCTTTAATTAGAGCTCTTGAGACATGGCAGCACTACTTGTTACCAAAAGAGTTTGTAATTCACACAAACCATGAATCACTCAAACACTTGAAAGGTCAAAGCAAGCTGAATAGAAGACATGCAAAGTGGGTGGAATTTCTTGAAGCTTTTCCCTATGTGTTGAAGTATAAGAAGGGAGAAACCAACATTGTTGCAAATGCCTTATCAAGGAGATATGCCTTAATTTCCATGATGAATGCTAAATTGTTGGGATTTGAATCTATTAAAGACCATTACATGGAAGATTCGACACTTGCTGAAATTTATTTCGCTTGTGAGAAAATGACATATAAGGGATTTTATAGATCTGAAGGTTTTTTTATTTCGCTTGGGGAGGTTTGTAATTCCAAATTATTCTATAAGGGAATTACTTACACGAGAAGCTCACGGAGGAGGATTGGCTGGGCATTTCGGTGAAACCAAGACATTGGATGTCACATCCCAAAAATTGAGCATGTGAAAAGATACTACTCATTTGATAAAATTCTCAAACATACGTTATTTACATATGTAATACCCAAGAAAAATAAAATATAAATATTTGTTTACAAACTACTGTTACTATTTCAGTATACGGTACTATTCACCCATATAATACTATTTACGTATACGATACTGTTCATTTATACAATCGAAATGTCAAGTACTAGATGTTGTTTGGTCATAAGAGAAAACTAGAAAGAAGTTCGTAGGAGAAACTGACGTTTTATGTGTGAAAATACCCTCAGGGACTAAAATGAAAGGACTGAATTGAAAAGAAACTTAAAGGTTTAAGGTGAAAGGATATTTTTCCCTTTTAAGTTTTCAATAGTAATAACAGAAAAATTTTGCATCGTACGCGTGAGGTGCACAGTAACTGCATTATTAGAAATGTCATTTTTATGAATAGTAAATTGAATATTTTATTAGCGCATAGTATCAAATAGTACCCTTGACTCTTCCTATAAATAGGCGCTTTCATTTCACTTCTAAACTCACACCTTCAACTTCTCTTCTTCTCTCCTTAAGTTTCTCTTACTTCAATGCTAGGCCTCTGAGATTGTGGGCCTTTCCTTTTCAGCTTAGGTAAGGATACTATGCCCTTTCTATGTCTTTCAAATTTTAAAAGTTATTTTCTTAAGTATGCTCTGTGGTTGCGGCCTTCGCTGATCTTCCACATCAGAAAAACTGTCCTTAGCTGTTTATATGTTATTTTGATTCTCTGATTACCGAAATAGAATGTAAACTGTGAAGAATACATGTCTAGGAAAGTTCTGGCTAAGGAAAGACCTGGTTTTTAAGTGTGTCCAGTGTGACCCTCCACTTTTTCCTGGGAACTTACCTGGTGTACTCTTTTACAGATTGTATTCTCTATTTCTGGTATGAATAGTAACCATACGTATGAATAGTAACCGTACGTATAAATAGTGACCGTACGTATGAATAGTAACCGTACGTATGAACAGTATCTATACGAAAACAATCCTAACGTATTTTCTTTAATCTTTCATGAAAATCTCTGTAGCGGTATACTGAAATTTATCTGTGTACTCTTGTCCATAACGACTTAGAGAAGTGATACTCGTATGGAATCGAGGTGAGAGATCCTACCTTACCTTGTTTGCTTATTTAATGTATATATTAAAAGTATACTCTATATATATATGCGACATGAAATTCATACATTCATGTTATACATTGAAATGTGTAAATATGATTCTGTTGTGAACTTTTCCTAAAATGAGATGCATATGGTTGCCTATGATTGTGTAATGTGGTTGTGTTTGATCTTGATAGAAACGAAAATAAAGTTTATGGGATCCCATAGGATGAAATAAGGGTGGAATGAAATCACTATAGCCACGTGATATTGAATATGATATTAGTCCTTTTGAGGACGGGGTGAAATAAGGTTAGACTACAGATTTGTCCCTTTAAGGACAGGGGTGAAATAAGGGAGGATACGGCAGGGGCCGTGGGGCAACGGCCACTTATTGTGGACGGGACCCGAAAAATGTCTGGGAACTTGATTTAGAATTGTATGAATTGTTTGAAATGTGATTTGGTTTGATCTTAATATGTTGTTAATAATTGCGAGGTCGATTTGCTCACTGAGTTTAAAAGCTCACATTGTTTGTACAACCTTTTTGTTCAGATCAGGTTGCCAGTGAAGAATATCCGCTAGAAGAGTAAATCACTTTGGACCTTCCCGCTATCGGGTAGGCCCCTCTATTGTTGTAGATTATGTTGCTCTGTAATCATCTAGAACATCTAGGTCAGGGGTTTGGCATTTAATTTGTATGTCAGCATAATAATGTATTTTATATTGAGAATCTATTATTATGTGCAAATCATCTCTATGAATTTCAAATAAGAAAATTTGATATATTTTCTTCAGGAATGGTTATTTTGATAATGACTAAACTCATGGGTAGAATTTATCGAAAGGCTTACAGTGATGGGATATTCATCATTGTGCCGGTCATGTGCCCAGAAAACGGGTCGTGACAAAGTTGGTATCAGAGCAATGGTTGTTAGGTCTCCTAGTGATTACAGAGCAAGGTAACCTTAGTGGAACCTCATCTATCGTTGTGAACCCGGGCACAATTATAGAGAGACGGCTCTACTGAAGGTCCTGTAGGATGTTTCCATTTCCTCTCCCTCCGAGACTTATCTCTTCTTAGGAATTATGTTCTCAGTTTTAGTTTTAGACAGATGTGGCTACACTTTTGAACTTAGTAAAGGAAAGGTTATTACTTGTTTTGATTTCGTTGCTGTCGGATCAAATTTTTATATGGTGGATTTTATAAGCTGAATTCATGATTGATTTTGTGTAGCTATATTATTTTAGGGTACCAGCCAATAAAAGAAACCACTTGCATTAAAAAAAAAATTGAAGGATTACATTGCAAAAAAAGAAGAAGTTTACTCATGTATGAGTAATCTAAAAGCGAGGTGGTCTCGGATTAGGAGGGTTGTATTGTATCATCACCCCTCGACCATTCCTTGGAGCAAGAGACATAGCAATGTCGCGGAGGGTAGTGTAAATTCCATTCATACAATCAACACTTCTTTGCTGTTGATTGCAGAAGCACTGGGTAGACCAATAGAAGAACCTGTCTATTCTTGAAGTCATTTCTGCATGATTGCGTTTAGTTAACTTCTCCAGGTCTCCTATCATCTTTTTCAGATTTTTCACCTCCTGCTCTAGACAGGAGATTTTGTCCTCCGAGGTATGGCCCGTGCTAGTCTCCTCAGCTTCCTCGATCTTCTTCATTTTCTTCTCCTTCTGCTTCTCTGGAGACCCCTCAAAAGGTCTTTTGCCCTTTTCTTTGCCCAGACTTAAGTTTAAGTCGAGCTCTTCTTCCTTAGCCTCTACTGTGAGATCAATGTACTTCTTTGAGGCCATGATTTGGAAAAATTTAGAAATTTTTGTAAGAATATGAGGCGAGAGGAATACTGGGGGATTGTAGGCTCAGAGATTATTACTCTTTGTGGTGTGGTAACTGAGAACGCTGAGAAGGTTTTTATAGAGAAAAAATTTGGACTAAGAGACAAAGAAGATATCTCTTCACCGCACCCCTACACGATCAACCTATTAATGCCAAAACCACGAAAGTCAGTATTCAGTGGATTTGCGGCCGATTTTACTTGGTTTTCCCATTTCTCCCGTTGGCATTTTTCAAAATTCAAAGAAGTTAATGATACAGCCATTAAAGATTGCCTTGGATGCTTTTATGATAAACTGAAATGCATTTCTCTGTTTTATTGTGTTGTTCTTGAGAGCCTTCAGTTGAGTATAATATACATAACTGATTGAATCATGTTGTAATTACATGTATGTATGTTATTCATATGTTATTCATGCATAATGAGTGAAGGCTACGACCAAGGAGAATATGTGATGATCCTACATATACTCATAGAGAATGTGAAATCAAAATGACTTGGATAGAATGAAATGTGTAGAGGATAATACATCTTCATGGTTACACATACTTACATATAATGCTCTCATGGGCAAATGAAAGGCAGTGATTTCCTTACATCATGATAATGCTTAAGGCATGCGACCGTAAGCAGTTAACTTTGTTTTAAAATATATATATTTACATATATTATGTGTAAGTCTAGAGTAAAAACACAGATTAGAATATAAGATAAGGCTAATATGAGACTACCCGATCATAGAGTGATATCGTGATATGAGATTACACTATAAGACAAGTATAGAGTGAGGAAATTATAGATTGAAACGGCGATTAGTCGAAAATTTTGAGAAAGGTCAAGATTAGCCGAAATTTTTTTTTGAGGAAATCTTTGACTTATGTTAATTGCATTAAATTATATTTACTATTTACTTGCATGTCCGACATTAATTGCTGGCATTGCGACGTATGTGATCTGTAAACCTTATAGCGAGGGGCGTGTAGGTTGTGGTGGCTTTAGCTCCAGGGGCTTCGGGTTGTCTATAAATCTTGTATGCCTGTTACCCTACTCATCGCACCAAGCAAACCTACTTCTTTCATTACATACCTATTTCTCAATCTCCATTCCTTTCTCATTCGAAGTTATTTCTGAGATCCCTAGAGCAATGGCCGATAATAAGTCTTTCAACTTGAATTTTGAGACTGGCAATGTAGAGCTTGATTTAAATCTAAGTCTCGGAAACAACAAAGGGAAGAGACCTGTAGACAAGTCACCAGAAATTAAGAAAAGAAAGAGAGATATAATAGAGTTAGAGGAGGACAGTACTGCAACATCCTCAGAAAATAAGCTTGCGTTCCTGGAGCGTAAGATCGAAAATCTGGAGCGTAAGATAGAGAGCCTGGAATACAAGATAGAGGACCAGAAGCGATTAATAAGTCGTCTCTTTGAAAACCAAGAGAAACTGATAAATCATCGTTTCGGGGAACTGGCCAATCGAGTTGATAGACATTCAATGTTTGCAACTCAAAATTTTCGTGACCAACAAGCAAGGTGTATTGACTGTATGAACGGGGTAACTTCTGCTCTTCGCCAAATTTCTCAGGCGCTTCCTCCAGAAACCCTTTCTAGGCTACAACGATTTGCTTCCTCCTTAAGGTCTGAAGCACCTTCCTCTTCTAGACCTGGAGCACCTTCTACATTTCAAAAGCCTTCTCGTCCTTAATTTATTCTTTCTTTTGTTTGTACCTAAAGTTATATTTGGTCTAAGCTTCATGTATTAAAATTATCTATGTACTAGAAATAAAATTTAAGTTAGTATCTAGATCTTCTTTGTTGAAGTGATTCATTTTACTGAAAGAACTTGAGGAATGAGAAGATATTGGACTTGTTATATTTCATACTTGATTATGAAAATTCTAAAGCAAAGTATGGTAATATCCTTTTGACTGAGCAAAGTTACTAAAATGATATTTCATTACACTTCTGAACTATGCAGGAATACTAAATAAGTATTTTATTAACCTATAGAACTATGGGTTTGCCTCAATCATTGAAGGGATGCAACTCTATATGAGTCATTGAGGTGAGAGGAATTTTCATATATATAATTATGCGTAAGAAGTATGTTATTTACTTATCATATTTTCTAGGATTGTTCTTCCTAGAGATTTATGTAATGATTTCATGTGATTTTGCCTTTTATATGACGTCTTCAGCTGAGAGTATCGCCTTAAGGTAGAAGGATCACCTTCGGGCAAGAGTATTGCCTATGGCCAAAATGATGCTTTCGGGTGAGGTGCTTGTAATCATAAAAGTTATAAGCTATGTGTGTAGTATCATGTGTTCTGATATTCAATGTGAACTGGAAAGACCACGTGCCACTTTTGAGATGACACCTATTTGAGGTTTTACATAGAGACAGAGTTCGTCTCTGATTAGGTGGTTTAAGTTTGGTAAAGGTTATGAGGATGAGACACTTTATGGTACAAAAGGTTGTGGAGAAGATCAAACTGATGAGGAAGAGATTGTTTGCTATTTAGAAAAGGCAAAAATTCCTATGAAAATTATTAATAATGCGGTCTAGAGTTCACAGTCGATGCTATAGTGTTCTTGTAAATCCTACCAAGGATGTGAAGATGTTTGGAAAGAAAGAGATACAAAAGATGAGATATAGACGAAGTAATCATACTTTTTTCAGTCTTGAGATGAGTTTTGAATTCGGGGGACCGAATTCTCTTAAGGGGGTGATAATGTAATACCCAAGAAAAATAAAATATAAATATTTGTTTACAAACTACTGTTACTATTTCAGTATACGGTACTATTCACCCGTATAATACTATTTACGTATACGATACTGTTCATTTATACAATCGAAATGTCAAGTACTAGATGTTGTTTGGTCATAAGAGAAAACTAGAAAGAAGTTCGTAGGAGAAACTGACGTTTTATGTGTGAAAATACCCTCAGGGACTAAAGTGAAAGGACTGAATTGAAAAGAAACTTAAAGGTTTAAGGTGAAAGGATATTTTTCCCTTTTAAGTTTTCAATAGTAATAACAGAAAAATTTTACATCGTACACGTGAGGTGCACAGTAACTGCATTATTAGAAATGTCATTTTCATGAATAGTAAATTGAATATTTTATTAACGCATAGTATCAAATAGTACCCTTGACTCTTCCTATAAATAGGCGCTTTCATTTCACTTCTAAACTCACACCTTCAACTTCTCTTCTTCTCTCCTTAAGTTTCTCTTACTTCAATGCTAGGCCTCTGAGATTGTGGACCTTTCCTTTTCAGCTTAGGTAAGGATACTATGCCCTTTCTATGTCTTTCAAATTTTAAAAGTTATTTTCTTAAGTATGCTCTGTGGTTGCGGCCTTCGCTGATCTTCCACATCAGAAAAACTGTCCTTAGCTGTTTATATGTTATTTTGATTCTCTGATTACCGAAATAGAATGTAAATTGTGAAGAATACATGTCTAGGAAAGTTCTGACTAAGGAAAGACCTGGTTTTTAAGTGTGTCCAGTGTGACCCTCCACTCTTTCCTGGGAACTTACCTGGTGTACTCTTTTACAGATTGTATTCTCTATTTCTGGTATGAATAGTAACCGTACGTATGAATAGTGACCGTACGTATAAATAGTGACCGTACGTATGAATAGTAACTGTATGAATAGTGACCGTATATATGAACAGTAACCGTACGTATGAACAGTATCTATACGAAAACAATCCTAACGTATTTTCTCTAATCTTTCATGAAAATCTCTGTAGCGGTATACTGAAATTTATCTGTGTACTCTTGTCCGTAACGACTTAGAGAAGTGATACTCGTATGGAATCGAGGTGAGAGATCCTACCTTACCTTGTTTGCTTATTTAAGGTATATATTAAAAGTATACTCTATATATATATGTGACATGAAATTCATACATTCATGTTATACATTGAAATGTGTAAATATGATTCTGTTGTGAACTTTTCCTAAAATGAGATGCATATGGTTGCCTATGATTGTGTAATGTGGTTGTGTTTGATCTTGATAGAAACGAAAATAAAGTTTATGGGATCTCATAGGATGAAATAAGGGTGGAATGAAATCACTATAGCCACGTGATATTGAATATGATATTAGTCCTTTTGAGGACGGGGTGAAATAAGGTTAGACTACAGATTTGTCCCTTTAAGGACAGGGGTGAAATAAGGGAGGATACGGCAGGGGCCGTGGGGCAACGGCCACTTATTGTGGACGGGACCCGAAAAATGTCTGGGAACTTGATTTAGAATTGTATGAATTGTTTGAAATGTGATTTGGTTTGATCTTAAATATGTTGTTAATAATTGCGAGGTCGATTTGCTCACTGAGTTTAAAAGCTCACATTGTTTGTACAACCTTTTTGTTCAGATCAGGTTGCCAGTGAAGAATATCCGCTAGAAGAGTAAATCACTTTGGACCTTCCCGCTATCGGGTAAGCCCCTCTATTGTTGTAGATTATGTTGCTCTGTAATCATCTAGAACATCTAGGTCAGGGGTTTGGCATTTGGTTTGTATGTCAGCATAATAATGTATTTTATATTGAGAATCTATTATTATGTGCAAATCATCTCTATGAATTTCAAATAAGAAAATTTGATATATTTTCTTCAGGAATGGTTATTTTGATAATGACTAAACTCATGGGTAGAATTTATCGAAAGGCTTACAGTGATGGGATATTCATCATTGTGCCGGTCATGTGCCCAAAAAACGGGTCGTGACAACATATGTTCTGTAAGGTTTTACATTCAACCTTAATCATTCATTCCACACTACAGAATTATATTCATCTGATAAGCAAATATAGACATACATAGTCTGATATTTCTATCTCATCGCAAGCCTAGGAGACCTATAGAAAGTACAGAGCGTTTCTAGTATCCACATTAATAAGTACTGGTATCCCACCAGATAGAAATAGAGAGTAATCCCAAGGGGCTTCTAATCTTCCAACGGATACTCTTCTTCTTTGTTTTCTGTATCTAAAAAATAATCATAGGGAGTGTGAGTTTATTTAAAAACTCAGTAAGTAAATAACTGTACTATATAAAATATCAAAAGTACAAATACCACATTTACTCATATAATTAATTGTCTTATACATCGAGTAGTATGGGACTCTAACCCTTTCAAACTCATGAATAAGATTTCTTAGATATACAACGAGTAGTATGGGACTCTAACCTTTTCAAACTCGTGAATAAGATCTCATCGGTATACACCGAGTAGTATGGGACTCTAACCCTTTCAACTCGTGTATAGGTTTCATAGATATGCACTGAGTAGTATGGGACTTTAACCCTTTCAAACTCGTGTATAAGCTTTCTTAGATATACACCGAGTAGTATGAGACTTTAACCCTTTCAACTCGTGTATAGGTTTCATAGATATGCACTGAGTAGTATGGGACTTTAACCCTTTCAAACTCGTGTATTAGATCCCGTAGATCTTTACTCATTGACAAGATAGTGAGAATTTATCACATAGCACAATTGTCATGAAATAAAATAATTTCTACATACTCTTATTTCTACCGATCATCATATACTCCCATATGAAAAATTGATTGCTTATTATCCCAATAATGTTGTAAATGAGACTTATATTGTACTTTGACTAGTAATATCAAATTAGCTTAGTAAGGTTATTCACTCACCTTGATGTTTGTCCAAGTTTACCTTGTTCCACACTAGAATTTGTGTAGGAAAATTTCCTAGTAAAATATATTACAAGGAAACATAAGAAAGGAAACAAAATCACGAAAATACGTAAAATTTTCTGATTGCTACAGTGACGGTTTGCTACAGTGTCAGTTCGCTACAGTAACGTTGACTGCTACAGTACCGTTGACTGCCGACACTACAGTACTGCTACAGTAACTCGAAGAAAATTTTCTAGATTTTTTTCGAAATCTCTGGTCGCTACAGTAACTCGAATTTTTGCAGAAAAATCTTTCAAAAATTCATCCTTTCCTTTCTTGTTTCAAAACCAGAATTTCAACTCTTTTAACCGATTATAACTCAAATATAACTTCTAAAACTACTGAGATTCATGAATTATCATCAAAATCTTCAAGAACAAAACCTCCTCTGATCTTCTACATAAACTGAAATTTAAGGAAAATAATGAGATTAAAGCTTACCTTTAATCCTTACAAAGCTTTTGAACCGAACAGATAATCGAAATTCTGAAGATCAATGAAAGGATTTGAGAAGAGGGTGAAGAAACGAGAGAAAGTGAATTTACTATTCACTTCAGCTACTTCGATCGTGAGAAAAAAATAAGGGGGTACTATTGAAACTTTATATTAAATATTTCTAATGGGTTATTCAATAACCCATGGGTATCCATAACCCAACATCCAAACCCATCCAGTCAATTTACAATAAATGGACTAATTGACCATTCTTAAACCACTTTTCCAAGAATTTCACCATTCTTAGAATATATCCCACATGATGCAAATATTCAGTCCAATCATTTAACTCAATTTTCATAAATAATATTCAAAGAGAACAATTAAATATGAAAATTAAAAATGACCAAAATAAATAACTAAAGTAACGTTGTAAAATTCTAAAATACTCTTAAGCGAATTATATTCTGAAATTAACGGGTATTATATTGGAGATGCTGAAAGAGCATTTTTATTGGCCTAACATGATTAGAGATGTACATCATGTGATTGAAAGGTGTATTATTTGCAAAAAAAAGCCAAGAGCAAGGAAGCAGCCCATGGACTTTATACACCTCTACCTGTTCCAGATCAACCTTGGACTGATGTTAGCATGGATTTCGTGCTAGGCTTACCAAGGACACAAAGAGGTAAAGATTCGGTCATGGTTGTTATTGATCGTTTTTCAAAAATGTCTCATTTTATCCCATGCCATAAAACTGATGATGTTGTGCACATTGCCAATTTATTTTTCAAAGAAATTGTGAGACTTCATGGCATTCCAAAGAGTATCGTGTCGGATCGTGATGCCAAATTTCTTAGCTACTTTTGGAAGACTTTATGGAGGAAGTTGGGAACAAAGTTTCTCTTTAGTACTGCCTGTCACCCACAAACAGATGGGCAAACTGAAGTGGTGAACCGAACGCTTTCTACTTTGCTAAGAACTATCATTGGCAAAAACTTGAAAAGTTGGGATGAATGCTTAGCGTATGCTGAATTTGCTTACAATAGAAGTGTACATAGTACTACTAAACACTC
This sequence comes from Biancaea sappan, assembly GCA_037074585.1. Classification (NCBI taxonomy): domain Eukaryota; kingdom Viridiplantae; phylum Streptophyta; class Magnoliopsida; order Fabales; family Fabaceae; genus Biancaea; species Biancaea sappan. The sequence goes on along the minus strand of CM073500.1, from coordinate 32,383,595 downwards.
TCCTTTTGAAGTAGTTTATGGATTTAATCCATTGAGCCCACTTGATTTAGTACCATTACCACTTGAAGCTCGAGAATGCATAGATGGAAAAATGAAGGCTGACGTGATAAAGAAGTTACATGAAAACATTAAACAACAAATTGAGAAGAAGAACTCCATCTATGAGAAGACTGTCAACAAGAGAAGAAAATTTGTTCAATTCAGTCCTGGAGATTTAGTGTGGGTTTATCTTCGAAAAGAAAGATTTCCAAACCAAAGGAAGTCCAAATTAATGCCAAGGGCAGATGGTCCTTTCCGTATCATAGACAAGGTAAATGATAATGCATACAAAATTGATTTGTCTAAAGACTATGTTGTCTCTACTACTTTCAATGTGAGGGATCTTTCCCCGTACTTAGAAGATAAAGAAGACTTGGATTTGAGGACAAATCTATTTCAACCAGGGGAGGATGATGTAATCAAGGATAACCCCATTGCAGCCCAAGAAAGGGAGAACACTTCAATTGGGCCTCTAACTCGTTCAAGGGTTAAAGAGCTTGGACTAATTGCAACCCAAGAAAGAGAGAACACTTCAATTGGGCCTCTAACTCGTTCAAGGGCTAAAGGGCTTGGATTGGGCTTAACCACATTGTTGAAAGTGGAAGAAGTGTGAAAAATATTGCATGTGAGATAGTTGCATTTGTTGAATATAGTTGTAGTTTATTACCTATACATTTATTGTCTTTGACATTTAGCTACCTATGTATTTATTGTCTTTGACATTTAGCTACCTATGCATTTATTGTCTTTGACATTTAGCCTACACTACTTGACTTTTAGTTGATGCATTTAATGCATTAGTTAGAGTCTTTTGTCTTTTTGTTTTGGAGACCCTCTATAAAAAGGGTCATTGCCATTTGTTGTAAACCATCTTTGAATCATATATGAGATATTGGCATTTTGCTTTCAAGAGGATTCTTGAGTTCTTTCTCTTATCTAACTTGGGTTAGTGGCGAGAGCAGCTAGATTTCTTATCACTCATGTTCTTCTTTCTTGAGTGTGGCGAGATCAACCCATTTCTCTTAGTTGTGGCGCTCTTTGGCTTATCAATTGAGTGATTTGGTTTTCTTTGTTTGTTTCTTTCAACCTATCCAGAAAATCGATTAAGTGTTTTCCCTCTAGAAATCACATCAAGTACGATCAAATTGATTCGAGTTAAGGGTAAATCTCAACCCGAACCAACTAAAGATGTGTGGGTTGTGTTGGGTCGGGTTCAACATTTTTTACTGCTAAACTCGAACTAACCCAACCCATCCTTCAGCGGGTTGATTTTTTTTTTTTAAATGATGCTGGCAACCAACAAATTGATAGATCATAGAAGCTTGACACATTACAACATCTATTTTCTTTCTCTATCCAACAAAAAAAATTGTCATACCAAACACTAGAAATTCCAACAAAACTCACTTTTAAACAGGATAAAAGAATATAGAGAAGCAAAGGCATATGTTGTCTTAATTCATCCAGTGAAGCAAGCATCGAACTCAAATTTCGAAAACCATTTTAAACAAGAAACCAAAAACCTTGATTTTTTTGGAAAGAACTCTTAGAGATAAAAAAAAATTAGTGAGAAAATTAAAATAGAATACCAATTACTATCATTGCAAGTAAGTCACAAATATAACAAAATACCAATTAAGACAATTCCACTTGGAATTATTAACATAAATATAACATCTATTCTTCAAGACTTCAACCTTAAATCACAAATAAATCCAAGATACAACACAAAAACAAAATAAGAAAAAACTCTAAGCCTTTAACACAAGGCCAAGATTCTTAGGTACACAATTCACACAAAAATCATAATTATATTCAAACATTCTTCATTCTAGCAATCTTCTTGTCACGACCCGTTTTCTGGGTATATGACCGGCACAATGATAAATCTCTCATCACTGTAAGCCTTTCGATAAATTCTACCAGTGAGTTTAAATTATCTATGTTATCAAAATAACAATTCCTTAATAAATATGAAGAAAATATATCAAATTTTATTATCTGAAAATCATAGAGATGATTTGCATGTAATAATAGATTATCAATTTAAAATACATTATTATACCGATATACAAGCCAAATGCCAAACTCCTGACCTAGATGTCCTAGAAGATTACAGAGCAACATAGTCTACAACAAAAGAGGGGCCTACCCGACAGCGGGAAAGTCCAAAGTGATCTACTCTTCTAGCGGATATTCCTCATCAGCAACCTGATCTGAACAAAAAGGTTTCACAGAGAGTGTGAGCTTTAAAACTCAATGAGCGAATCGGCCTCGCGTTAATAAAATTCAAATACATCATCAGTCATGCAAGTATACCAGAAGGCTCATACTCAACCAATAGACATAGTTAGAAATTACATACAAGAAGATAAAAATACATCCAATTCAACAAACGTTACTAGTACTCATCAATGGCAATATATCCTAGAGAGCACACACAGGCCGGCTCACCAATTATGTATATTTCCACCATGACGCATAACCTCATCCTCTTAGCTAGGGCGCCTCACGGATCTGTCACCGATTCGGGCTATTATCCCTACTGAGGGAATCGTTGTGTCCACACTCATTAATCAAGACACCCTTTAAACCGGGTTTTCCCCTTGCTATAAGAGGGGGTACTGTCCCACTCAATCACAATCAATAGTACAGCAGTTCATATCATAATCAGAAGTATAATAGAATATTCATCCATATAACAGGTATAGTATATAACTATATTATAGATTTATAAACCATAAATCAATATAACAATTAATCAGTTTTTGAAAAGATTCAAACTTCACATCATCATGAGATACTTATTTTATTTTATCCATACTTCTGAATTAATTATCTCCCTAGATTTGTCACTTTGAGTCCAGTTTACCCCTATGAATCTTGGGAGTATCCTACGACATACTTTTTATCACTAGTAATGCTAAAAATCTATTAAAATGGGGTCGTTTCACTCACCTGGATTCTGTACGAGTATCACTTCTCTAAGTCATTACGGACAATAGTACACAGATAAATTTCAGTATTCCGCTACAGAGATTTTCATGAAAGATTAGAGAAAACAAGTTAGGATTATTTTCATACATACACTGTTTATTCATATAGTTACTATTCATATATACGGTCATTATTCATATGTACGAATATTGTTTATATATATGGTTACTATTTATACGTACAAATACTATTCATACATACGGATACTATTCATATATACGATTACTATTCATATATACGGAGACTGTTTATACCAGAAATAGAGAATACAAACTGTAAAAGAGTACACCAGGTAAGTTCCCAGGAAAGAGTGGAGGGTCGCAATGGACACACTTAAAAACCAGGTCTTTCCTTAGCCAGAAGTTTACTAAACATGTATTCTTCATAGTTTACATTCTATTTTGGTAATCAGATAATCAAAATAATATATAGGCAGCTAAGGACAGTTTTTCTGATGTGGAAGATCAGCCAAAACCGCAACCACTGAGCATTACTTAAAAAAATAATTTCTAAAATTTGAAAGACATAGAAAGGCATAGTATCCTTACCTAAGCTGAAAAGGAAAGGCCCAAAATCTCATAGGCCTAGCATTGGAGCAAGAGAAACTTAAGGAGAGAAGAAGAGAAGTTGAATGTGTGAGTTTAAAAGTGAAATGAAAGGACCTATTTATAGGAAAAGTCAACGGTACTATTTGTCACTATGCGCTAATAAAATATTCAATTTACTATTTATGAAAATGACATTTCTAATAAAATATTTCACGTGTTACTGTGCAAAACGAGGCGAGAATTATTGGTCACTATTGGAACTTAAAGGGAAAACTATCCTTTCACCTTAAATCTTTAAGTTTCTTTTCAATTCATTCCTTTCACTTTAGTCCCTGAGGGTATTTTCACACATAAAACGTCATTTTCTCCTACGAACTTCTTTCTAGTTTTCTCTAATGATCAAACCACATCTAGTACTTGACATTTCGATTGTATAAGTAAACAATATCGTATACGTAAATAGTATTATATAGGTGAACAATACTGTATACTAGCATAGTAACCATAGTTTGCAAATACGCATTTATATTTTATTTTTCATGGGTATTACATTATCACCCCCTTAAGAGAATTCGATCCTCCGAATTCAAAACTCACCTCAAGACTGAAATAAGTGTGGTTACTTCGTCCATATCTCATTCTTCACATTTCTTTCTTCCTAAACCTCATCACACCCTTGGTGAGATTTACAAGAACACTATACCATTGACTATGAACTCTAGACCGCATTATCAATAATTTGCATAGGACTTTTGCCTTTTCTAAACAGCAAACAATCTCTTCCTCATCAGTTTGATCTTCTCCACAACCTTTTGTACTATAAAGTGTCTCATCCTCATAACCTTTACCAAACTCAAACCACCTAATCAGAGACGAATTCTGTCTCTATGTAAAACCTCAAATAGGTGTCGTCTTCAAAAGTGGCACGTGGTCTTTCCAGTTCACATTGAATATCAGAACACATGTTTCCACACACATAGCTTATAACTTTTACGAATACAAGCACCCCACCCAAAGGCGTCATTTTGGTCATAGGCAATACTCTTGCCCGAACGTGATCCCCCTGCCTTAAGACGATACTCTCAGCTGAAGGCGTCATATAAAAGAAAAAATCACATGAAATCATTACATAAATCTCTAAGAAGAACAATTCTAGAAAATGCGTTAAATAAATAACATACTCCTCACGTATAATTATAAAATATATAGAAATTCCTCTCACCTCAATGACTCATATAGAGTCGTACCCCTTTAATAATTAGGACAAACCTATAGTTTTCTATGTATAGGTTTATAAAATACTTATTTAACACTCCTCCATAGCTCAAAAGTGCAATGAAATATCATTTTAGCAACTCTGCTCACTCAAAAGGATATCACCATACTCTGCTTTAGAATTTTCATAATCAAGTATAAAATATAACAAGTCCAACATCTTCTCATTCCTCAAGTTCTTTCAGTAAAAGGAATCACTTCAACAAAGAAGATCTAAATACTAACTTAAATTTTATTTCTAGTACATAGATAATTTTAATACGTGAAGCTTAGACCAAATATAGTTTTAGGTATAAACAAAAGAAAGAATAAATTAAGGACGAGGAGGTTTTTGAAATGTAGAAGGTGCTCCGGGTCTAGAAGAGGAAGGTGCTTCAGACCTTAAGGAGGAAGCTAATCGTTGTAGCCTAGAAAGGATTTCTAGAGGAAGTGCTTGAGAAATTTGGCGAAGAGCAGAAGTCACTCCGTTCATACAGTCAATACACCTTGCTTATTGGTCACGAAAATTTTGAGTTGCAAACATTGAATGTCTATCAACTCGATTAGCTAGTTCCCCGAAACGACGATTTATCAGTTTCTCTTGGTTTTCAAAGAGACGATTTATTAGTCGCTTCTGGTCCTTTGTCTTGTATTCCAGGTTCTCTATCTTACGCTCCAGGTTTTCTATCTTACGCTCTAGGCATGCAAGCTTATTTTTTGAGGATGCTGCAGTACTGTCCTCCTCCAACTCTATTACATCCCTTTTTCTCTTCTTAATTTCTGGTGACCTGTCTACAGGTCTCTTTCCTTTGTTGTTTCCGAGACTTAGATTTAAATCAAGCTCTACGTTGCTAGTCTCAAAATTCAAGTTGAAAGACTTATTATCGGCCATTGCTCTAGGGATTTCAGAAAGAAGTTGAAACGAGAAAGGAATGAAGATTGAGGAATAGGTATGTAATGAAAGAAGTTCGCTTGGTGTGATGAGTGGGGTAACGGGCGTACAAGATTTATAGACAACCCGAAACCCCTAGAGCTAAAGCCACCACAACCTATACGCCACTCGCTAGGAGGTTTACAGATCACATACGTCGCAATGCCAGCAATTAATGTCGGAAATGTAGATAAATAGTAAATATAATTTAATGCAATTAACATAAGTCAAAGATTTCCTGAAAAAATTTTCGGCTAATCTTGACCTTTTTCAAAATTTTGACTAACTACGCTCTTAAGTCTGAGATTTTCTCCCTCTAAACTTGTTTTATCTTGTAATCCCATATCACGATGTCCCTCTATGATCGGGTAGTCTCATATTAGCCTTATCTTAGATTCTAATTGGTGTCTTTACTCTGGACTTACACATAATATATATATAAATATATGTATATATATATATATATATAAAAAAACAAAGTTAACTGCTTACGGCACATGTATCAAGTATTATCATGATGCAAGGAAATCATTGCCTTTCATTTGCCAACGAGAGCATTATATGTAAGTATGTGTAACCATGAAGATGTATCATCCTCGTCATTTTAAATTTTTGACTTCTCATTCTCTATGAGTACATGTAAAATCATCACATATTCTCCTTGGTCGTATCCTTCACTCATTATGCATGAGTAGCATACATATCATATGCTTTTTAGATACATGTAATTACAACATGATTCAATCAATTATGTATATTATACTTAATTGCAGGCTCTCAAGAACAACACAATAAATCAGAGAAATACATTTTAGTTCATCATAAAAGCATCCAAGGCAATTTTTAATGGCTACATCGTCAACTTCTTTGAATTTCGGAAAATGCCAACGGGAGAAATGGGAAAACCAAGTAAAATCGGCTGCAAATCCACCGAATATTGACTTTCGTGGTTTTGGCATTAATGCGATGCGTTGTTGGTGTGCACGCCTATCCTAGACTTCTGGCTTCCAACTTGTAGAAATCCATAGGGTGAGCATGTAGGGGTACGGCGAAGAGATATCTTCTTTGTCTCTAAGTCCTAATTTTTCTCTATAAAAACCTTCTCAACGTTCTCAGTTACCACATCACAAAGAGTAATAATGTAATACCCATGAAAAATAAAATATAAATATTTGTTTACAAACTACTGTTACTATGCTAGTATACAATACTGTTCACCTGTATAATACTATTTACGTATACGATACTGTTCACTTATACAATCGAAATGTCAAGTACTAGATGTGGTTTGGTCATAAGAGAAAACTAAAAAGAAGTTTGTAGGAGAAAATGACGTTTTATGTGTAAAAATACCCTCAGGGACTAAATTGAAAGGACTGAATTGAAAAGAAACTTAAAGGTTTAAGGTGAAAGGATAGTTTTCCCTTTAAGTTTCCAATAGTAATAACAGAAAAATTTTGCATCGTACGCGGTGCACAGTAACTACATTATTAGAAATGTCATTTTCATGAATAGTAAATCGAATATTTTATTAGCGCATAGTATCAAATAGTACCCTTGACTTTTCCTATAAATAGGCGCTTTCATTTCACTTCTAAACTGTAATATCCCAAGAATTTTTATGAATATTTAAAGTCTGATTTGAAGTTTAGTGAAAAATTTAATTATGTGGAAAATTTTCTTTTTGAATTAGTGAAGAAAATGTGGGAATAGAAATTTTTATTTTTAATTTAGGAAATTTTTACAAATTCTCAAGGACTAAAGTGAAAAGAAAAGCAAGTATAGAGGACTTTTGAGGAATGACCAAGTAGGAACCCGAGAAGAAGAATAGAGCTTATGGGAATGAATTATGAGTTCGGTACCGAAAAAATGATGGATTCGAGGTTAAAGTGGAGTTTGAGATATTGAGAGGGACTAAAGTGAATAAGGAAATTTGTGGGGCACCGAGGATTTAGAAACACCTGAGGTGAGATTTTATGAATTTGCTTTTTCTAGTCTTGACTGAGGGTCAATTGCAGAGCAAATGATAATTTCACCCCGGGCGAGTATATAGGTGGCATCACCTATTTTTTATTCATTTTTCTCCTTTCCTCTCTCTCTCTTCACTTTCTCTCCTCTCCTTCTCTCTTCCTTCTCTCTAATTTCTCTCTATACACTCCAACTCTACAACCGAGCTTTGGAGGGTGGATCTCGGGCTACGGGGCGAGCCTCTAGGAGCCAAGCAATATAGGGAAAGCAAGGAATCGAGGTAGAAATTTTTATTTCTTAAGCTTTTCTCTATTTTCTAGTTTTAAGAGTGTTTGAGGTAAAATCGAGATTCCGGCTTCGTTTCTCGATTAAAATTGGTGATTTTGGTGTCTAAATGCTCCTTAGACATTAAGGGTGAGATCCCATGGAAGAAATCATGAAAAACGGTGAAGATTTGGCCAGATTTGGGCCAAAACCGAGAGAAATCGCGAAGGGGTCGCGATCGTGGCGCCCAGGCGCCAAGGTGAGATGGGAAGAAGAAGGAATTGGCGCCCAGGCGCCAGGCATGGGTGGCGCCCAGGCGCCAGGTGTACCGGGAAATTTTAGTTTATTTTTCAATCGGCCATAACTTCTTCATCCAAACTCCGTTTTGGGCAAACTTTATATCGTTGGAAAGCTCTTTAAGTCTAGTTTCCAATAGTATAAGTTTCATTTGAATATTCATTACTAGTTAGGAGTTATGATTCGAGAAGTAAGTGAAGGTTGAGAGTAGTGGTAGGAAATTTCTCTATTTCGTAACTCTGATGGTTTTTGTCTGGTTACAATAGGAATGGTCAAAGTGCAAAGTAGGAGTGCCGAGAGCGTGAAATCCAGGTGAGTGGGTTAATACTTGCTATGATTAAATATCTGTTATTAACTTTTTGCATCATAGTAGAAATATGTTGTATATCCAAGTTTGAAGAGGATGATGTGGAACGATGAGGCATAAACAAATGTGGAACGTGTCTGGTAATATATATAATTATATTTTCTTATTTTCCCATGAATGGAGGTTATATGATGGATTGTGAATGGCATGTGAACCGAGTTGAATAATTGTTCTATATTATGGGTTATGTTATATACATGCTATGTTGCTGGAACCACATTGATTATGTTGTGGCTTGAATTGTAAATGACTGAGTTGTGTATGTGGCTCAAGATTATGATTGAGGATGTTTTTATGTGTGATTGTGATTGTGTTTGACTGGAAAGGAAAGGCATGGTGGTGCACCCCATGGAGAAATCTATGTGAAGCTATAAGGGTGGAGAATATAAATGGAGCGATAAGGGTGGATGCGGCGGGGGCCGCGGGCAACGATCCAGAGGTATTTTGGACGACCCGGTTGGTACGGAAATTGTGTGTGAAATTGATTTCATCGATTGCTGTTGTGAATTTTGAATTTTGTTGAAATGCATTTGATTCACTTGGATATTGTTGTGAAGTATTATGAATAATATTATATCATATGATGATCGATCTAAGTATGATTGCTGCATGTTATCATTATGATGCATGATTTTTATTTTGTCATAGTATTGTGTTATCTACTCACTGGGCACGTGGTTTGCTCATACCCCTCTTATTGATATTTTTTTCAGAGTTGACAGCTGAAGGTAAATATCGGAACAAGGAATTATGGATCCTTAGTCCATAATTACCTTTTCATTTGTTCAGGATAAAGGTATAATAGTTAAGTTTTATTCTAAGTTGTATAAATCTAGAAATCTCTGTAATCGGGTAGGTTCATTCAGTGATGTAATGTGAGTAATGGTAGTATGTATAGAGAACTCGTTTTGGTTGCATGAAAAAGAATTGTATGATTTTTAAGAGAAAGATAGGCTTACGGAGGTGAAATGAAATTCACTTTCCGTGCCGGTCACGTGCTCAAATTTTGGGACGTGACATAAACTCACACTTTCAACTTATCTTCTTTTCTCCTTAAGTTTCTCTTACTCCAATGCTAGGCCTTTGAGATTTTGGGTTTACATATTATTTTAATTTTCTGATTACCGAAATAGGATGTAAACTGTGAAGAATACATGTCTAGGAAAGTTTGGCTAAGGAAAGACCTGGTTTTTAAGTGTGTCCATTGTAACCCTCCACTCTTTCCTGGAAACTTACCTGGTGTACTCTTTTACAGATTGTATTCTCTATTTCTGGTATAAACAGTCTTCGTACGTATGAATAGTGACCGTACATATAAATAGTAACTGTATGTATGAATAGTGACTGTATATGTGAATAGTGATCATACATATGAATAGTAATCGTATGTATGAACAATGTCTGTATGAAAACAATCCTAACTTGTTTTCTCTAATCTTTCATGAAAATCTCTGTAGCGGAATACTGAAATTCATCTGTGTACTCTTGTCCGTAACAACTTAGAGAAGTGATACTCGTACGGAATCCAGGTGAGTGAAACGACCCCGTTTTAATAGAGTTTTAGCATTACTGGTGATAAAAAGTATGTCGTAGGACACTCCCAAGATTCATAGGGGGAAATTAGATTTAGAATGACGAATCTAATAATTAATCTAGAAGTATGGATAAGAAAAAACAAGTATCTCATGATGATGTGAAGATTGAATCTTTTGAATTGTGGTTTATAAACCTATAATATAGTTATATACTATACCTGTTATATGAATGAGTATTATAGTGTGCTTCTGATTATGATATGAACTGTTGTACTATTGATTGTGATTGAGCGGGACAGTACCCCCTCTCACGGCAAGGCGGAAAACCTGGTTGAAAGGGTGTCTTGACCAATGAGTGTGGAAACAACGATTCCCTCAGTAGGGATATAGCCCGGATTGGTGATAAATCCGTGAGGCGCCCTAGCTAAGAGGATGAGGTTGTGCGTCATGGCGGAAATATACATAATTGGTGAGCCGGCTTGTGTGCGCTCTCCGGGATATATTGTCATTGATGAGTACTAGTAACGTTTGTTGAATTGGTTGTGCGTCATGGCGGAAATATACAGAATTGGTGAGCTGGCCTGTGTGCGTTCTCCAGGATATATTACCATTGACGAGTACTAGTAACGTTTGTTGAATTGGATGAATTTTTATCTTCTTGTATGTAATTTCTAACTATGTCTATTGGTTGAGTATGAGCCTTCGGATATACTTGCATGACTGGTAATGTATTTGAATTTTATTAACGCGAGGCCGATTCGCTCACGGAGCTTAAAAGCTCACACTCTCTGTACAACCTTTTTGTTCAGATCAGGTTGCCGATGAAGAATATCCGCTAGAAGAGTAGATCACTTTGGACATTCTCGCTGTCGGGTAGGCCCCTCTATTGTTGTAAATTATGTTGCTCTGTAATCGTCTAGGACATCTAGGTCAGGGGCTTGGTATTTGGCTTGTATGTCAGTATAATAATGTATTTTAAATTGATAATCTATTATTACATGCAAATCATCTCTATGATTTTATAACAAGAAAATTTGATATATTTATCGGAAGGCTTACAGTGATGAGAGATTCATTATTATGCCGGTCATGTGCCCAAAAAACGGGTCGTGATAAATAATCTCTTAGTCTACAACTTCCCAGCATTTCTCTCTCCTCATACTCTTACAAAAATTTCTAAATTTTTTGAATCATGGCAACAAGGAAGTACATTGATCTCACAGTGGAGGCCAAAGAAGAAGAACTTGACTTAAACTTAAGTTTAGGCAGGGACAAGGGTAAAAGACCTCTCGAGGGATCTTAAGAGAATCAAAAGGAGAAGAAGATGAAGAAGAATGAGGAAGCTGAGGAGATTAGCACAGGCCATAGCTTGGAGGACAAAATCGCCTGTTTAGAGCAGGAGGTGAAGAATCTCAAGAAGATGATAGAGGATCTAGAGAAGTTAACCAAACGCAATAACGCGGCAATGACTTCAAGAATAGATAGGTTCTTCTATTGGTCCACCCAGTGCTTCTGCAATCAACAACAAAGAAGTGTTGATTGTATGAATGGAATTTATACTACCCTTCGTGACATTGCTCTGTCTCTCGCTCCAAAGAATGGTCGAGGGGTGATGATACAATATAACCCTCCTAATCCGAGACCACCTCGCCTTTAGATTACTCATGCATGAGTGGACTTTTTTTTTTTGCAATGTAATCCTTCAGTTTTTTTTAATGCAAGTGGTTTCTTTTATTGGACGGTACTCAAAAATAATAATAAAGAAAGATAAAGAAAATTAGCTACACAAAATCAATCACGAATTCAGTTTATAAAACCCACCACATAAAAATTTGATCCAACAACAATGGAATCAAACAAGTAATAACCTTTCCTTTACTAAGTTCAAAAGTGTAGCCACATCTGTCTAAAACTAAAACTGAAAACACAATTCCTAAGAAGAGATAAGTCTCGGAGGGAAAGGAAATGGAAATATCCTACAGGACCTTCAGTAGAGCCGTCTCTCTATAGTTGTTCCCGGGTTCACAACGATAGAGGAGGTCACACTAAGGTTACCTTGCTCTGTAATCACTAGGAGACCTAACAACCTTTGCTCTGATACCAACTTTGTCACGACCCGTTTTCTAGGTACATGACCGGCACAATGATGAATCTCTTATCACTGTAAGCCTTTCGATAAATTCTACCCGTGAGTTTAAATTATCTATGTTATCAAAATAACAATTCCTTAATAAATATGAAGAAAATATATCAAATTTTCTTATCTGAAAATCATAGAGATGATTTGCATGTAATAATAGATTATCAATTTCAAATACATTATTATACTGACATACAAGCCAAATGCCAAACCCCTGACCTAGATGTCCTAGACGATTACAGAGCAAGATAGTCTACAACAAAAGAGGGGCCTACCCGACAGCGGGAAGGTCCAAAGTGATCTACTCTTCTAGCGGATATTCTTTTTCGGCAACCTAATCTGAACAAAAAGGTTTCATAGAGAGTGTGAGCTTTAAAACTCAATGAGCGAATCGGCTTCGCGTTAATAAAATTCAAATACATCATCAGTCATGCAAGTATACCAGAAGGCTCATACTCAACCAATAGACATAGTTAGAAATTACATACAAGAAGATAAAAATACATCCAATTCAACAAACGTTACTAGTACTCATCAATGGCAATATATCCTAGAGAGCACACACAGGCCGGCTCACCAATTATGTATATTTCCACCATGACGCACAACCTCATCCTCTTAGCTAGGGCGCCTCACGGATCTGTCACCGATTCGGGCTATTATCCCTACTGAGAGAATCGTTGTCTCCACACTCATTAATCAAGACACCCTTTAAACCGGGTTTTCCCCTTGCTATAAGAGGGGGTACTGTCCCGCTCAATCACAATCAATAGTACAGCAGTTCATATCATAATCAGAAGTATAATAGAATATTCATCTATATAACAGGTATAGTATATAACTATATTATAGATTTATAAACCATAAATCAATATAACAATTAATTAGTTTTTGAAAAGATTCAAACTTCACATCATCATGAGATACTTATTTTATTTTATCCATACTTCTGGATTAATTATCTCCCCAGATTTGCCACTCTGAGTCCAGTTTACCCCTATAAATCTTGGGAGTATCTATGAATCTTGGGAGTATCTATGAATCTTGGGAGTATCCTACGCCATACTTTTTATCACCAGTAATGCTAAAACTCTATTAAAACGGGGTCGTTTTACTCACCTGGATTCTGTATGAGTATCACTTCTCTAAGTCGTTACGGACAAGAGTACACAGATGAATTTCAGTATTCCGCTACAGAGATTTTCATGAAAGATTAGAGAAAACAAGTTAGGATTATTTTCATACAGACACTGTTTATTTATATAGTTACTATTCATATATATGGTCATTGTTCATATGTACGGATACTGTTGATATATACAGTTACTATTTATATGTACAAATACTATTTATATGTACGGATACTATTCATATATATGATTACTATTCATGTATACGGAGACTGTTTATACCAGAAATAGAGAATACAAACTGTAAAAGAGTACACCAGGTAAGTTCCCACGAAAGAGTGGAGGGTCGCAATGGACACACTTAAAAATCAGGTCTTTCCTTAGCCAGAACTTTTCTAAATATGTATTCTTCACAGTTTACATTCTATTTTGGTAATCAGATAATCAAAATAATATATAGGCAGCTAAGGACAGTTTTTCTGATATGGAAGATCAGCCAAAGCCGCAACCACTGAGCATTACTTAAAAAAATAATTTCTAAAATTTGAAAGACATAAAAAGGGCATAGTATCCTTACCTAAGCTGAAAAGGAAAGGCCCAAAATCTCATAGGCTTAGCATTGGAGCAAGAGAAACTTAAGGAGAGAAGAAGAGAAGTTGAAGGTGTGAGTTTAGAAGTGAAATGAAAGGGCCTATTTATAGGAAAAGTCAACGGTACTATTTGTCATTATGCGCTAATAAAATATTCAATTTATTATTTATGAAAATGACATTTCTAATAAAATATTTCACGTGTTACTGTGCAAAACGCGGCGGCTTGAATTATTGGTCACTATTGGAACTTAAAGGAAAAACTATCCTTTCACCTTAAACCTTTAAGTTTCTTTTCAATTCAGTCCTTTCACTTTAGTCCCTGAGGGTATTTTTACACATAAAACGTCATTTTCTCCTACGAACTTCTTTCTAGTTTTCTCTAATGATCAAACCACATCTAGTACTTGACATTTCGATTGTATAAGTGAACAATATGGTATACGTAAATAGTATTATATAGGTGAACAGTACCGTATACTAGCATAGTAACCATAGTTTGGAAATACGCATTTATATTTTATTTTTTATAGGTATTACACTTCAATCTTCATTCTTCATTCTTTATTCTTCAATCTTCAACCCTAAAAGCCAAGAGCTTAGAGCTCTTTAGTCCTAAGATAATAATTGAAAAAACAATTAGTATTATAGAAACAATGTCAAAGTAGGCAAATATAAATTTATAAATGTTAGAAAATTTACTTATTTCAAATATTTCATTTTCCCAAATCCTCTAGTTCCTTACCATCATCATTCATCAATTTCCAATATCTCTAAACTAATTAAACAAAAAAATAAACAAAAATGTAAGTATAAATATAAAATTATCAACATTAAACATAAAATTATCAACATAAAATATTTACATGCTTCAATTCTTTCAACTTCATCTATGCTACCCCTCAAATCAATTTCTTTTTTAGCAATCTTCAGCCAATTTTGAGCACAGATCAAAGCCTCAACCGTTTTCAAACTCAATGAACTCCGAAATGGGTCAAGAATTCGTCCTACAGTGCTAAATGCAGATTCTGATGATACCGTGGATACAGGGATGGTTAACACATCTCTATCTATACAAGAAAGAAATTGGTACTTCATAACTTTCCCCTTCCACTACCTCAAGATATCAAAACCATTATAATTATATTCAACATCGTCCTTCAAGTATCTTTCCAACTCATTCATCTGATCGTTACAATGTTTTTTTTCACTTGCACATAAACCTCAGAGGACCAACTACCATCATCTTTATCATCATCATCATTGCTAGTACCTCCTCGTGATTTGTGAAGTAAGATCAGATGGCATATGGCCAGAGTCTTTCGTATCAGGCGGATGCATTACTTTGTAATAATCAAACAACTCTTTCATTAAATTGTTCAATTTATCCAACATTTGCCTACTTTTGTTTGAGTCATATATCCTTTTAAAACAAAATTCAATAAAGGTCATCTTATATCGCGAATCAAGTACAACGGTCACAAATAACAGATAATTCATATTATCACCTCTATCTCAATACTTATCAAGCTTAGCTTTCATATTAATGGCCATGTTACACAATAAAACATCCTTACTAATCATCCATTTCTTCAAGACTTTGTTGATGTCACACAATTTTTGAAAAAATGTGTTTGAAATAACATGTATAAAGCCGGAGAAATAAAGGGTAACATCATAAAAAATTCTTAAAAACTTTGTAAAAGTACAAGCACAACTCTAATCATCAGAAGTGGGAGGCCCCCATCAGTATTAAGAATAGAGACAAAAGAAGCATCATCATCTTAAAGGCGATAAAATATTTTTTCAAAATTTTCAGCTCTATCTAACATCATATATGTAGAATTCCATCTAGTAGGCATATCAAGAATCAATGAAAGCTTACTTTTTACATTTGCATCACTAGCACATTTCTTAAAGGTTGCCAATCGAGCGGAAGATGACTTAACTATTTGCATGTAGCTCTCATTCTAACAATAGAACTATCCACCTCTTTCAATTCATCATTCACAATTAAATTTAAGATATGTGCACAACATCTTAAATGCATGAACTCTCCATTCAAAATAGTTGTGCAATTCTAATCACTCAATCTTTTTTTTAAATAAACAATGGCAACATTATTAGTACTAGCATTATCAACCGTCACTGTGCTAACTTTCTTAATTCCTCAATCTTTCAGATATATTTCTAAAGCCTTTCTTATGGTTTCACCCTTATGATCCATTACAAGAAAAAATCCCAAATTTTTTTTATTCAAGACCCATCCATAGTCTACAAAATGACTAGTGACACACATGTAATTCAAATTCTGAATTGAAGTCCAAGTATTAGTTGTAATAGATATCATTCTAAACATACAACTAAATAACAACTTCAACTTATCTTTCTCTTGTGAGTACAACTGATAATAATCTCTAGTCACAAGCAATTTAAAACCCACATTCTCAACAAACTTGAAAGGTAATTCATCCAAAACTATCATCTTGGCAAGTGCAATTCTATATTCTTGTTGGTTAAATTCAATTATTTTGACATTTGTCATACCATCATCAACATCTTCGGGTTTCTTTTCAAATCCCAATTTTTTTTCTATTTTTTATCAACTTGTCTTTCTGGATTTTTGGGACAATCACTCAAATGTCTACTCAAATTACTAGTTCCATGACTTCTAGGACCACATACATAAGATTTTCCACAATAATTGCATGCACACCTATCTTTACTAAGGAACTTAGTAAAATAACTCTATACATGGGAGGGAGGTCTAGAGGGTTTTCATTTTAGGATAGTATCTCCTTGTTCTTGTGATTGAGTGGTGGTTTGAGTGGTATTTGTCATTAGAGCTTTAGTATCCTCCTCACCACTAGGTGGAGTTAGTGTTAGTGCACTCCCAATTTATGACTCCTCTTGGCACATCATCATCATCTGCCATGTCTAACCATACAACAAGACAACAACAAATAAGTTAACAGACATTTCAAATATAGACAGCACATCAATGCCAATATGCCATATACACCAAAATCCACTTCTGCCAGAAATACATATTTTTACAAAGAAATCCAAAATCAACAATCAATCTTTAAATCTAACAAAAATATATTGCTCATCTTCTCTAAACTGACCAGTGAATAGTAGCAAATAATTGAATAGGAAGCTAGACATGAACAATCAATCTAGTGCAGTAAACTATAAACCCACATATGGGGAATGAACAATCAAAAATCATGCTAATTCAGAACTCAAAACAATCACAAATCAGAACTCAGAACAATTATAAATCTAGTGCAGTAAACCATGCCAAGTCAAAACTCAGAACAATCACAAATCATGCCAATTCAGAACTCAGAACAATCACAAATCAGAACTCAAAACTCAAAATAATCATAAATCTAGTGCAGTAAACAATGCCAAGTCAGAACTCAGAACAATCACAAATCAGTGTGGAACGAACCATAAATGGCTCATGGCTGGCTCTGTGGACCATTGGTTCGATCAAACCATCGAACCACACTGGCTCTGTGTGTCATTGGCAACGAGAGACCGAGCCACTAAGGAGGCGAAGAGGGAAGGAATGATCAAAGGAAAGAAAGATTAGTTACTTGTTGAGCCACTGAGGAAGAAGATCAACAAAAGAGAATTAGAGATGGACTAGGAAAGTAGCCAGAAAGAGGAACCCTAGCTGAGCCACAGACGCAATGCGAGGCCGAGGAGTAAATCAGTGAAGATTGAAGTCATTGGAGTCTGGAATGATCTGGAAATGAAAAACTAAATGTAAAAATAAATAAAATAAAATGCCAAAAGATATATATATATATATATATATATATATTTGATCGGGTTCACGAGTTGGGTTGGGTTCAAAACTCTAAACTCGTCACCCTATCCACACATGTACGGGTTGAGTTTTTTCAACCCAATCCAAAAAATGAAACCAACCCAACTATACGAGTTGGTCAGATTGAGCGAGTTGAGTAGGTCCGCGGGTCATTTGATCACCCCTAATTAGAGGAAGACGCATATAATTGCTTTGGTTAGATAAGCAATTTGGAGAGATTCCCTTAAATGCCACAGAGGAGCAATTGCAGCATCATGCTCGTGTGTATATTTTGAAATTAATTGGGGCCATGCTGATGAGCGATAAATTCAACATGTTTATGCACTTGATGTTTCTTCCTCTGCTTTGGGATCTCTAGTTTGATGGCTAGTACAGTTGGGGCTCTGCTGTGCTAGCACACCTTTATTGAGAATTATGTGAAGCCATTGATGTTGACAATAGGGAGTTTGCAAGTTGTATACACCTACAGGTTGTACATCCGATGAAATATTCTCCCATCATTTTCTTGATCTTAGTCCCATATGTAACCAACCACTATGTCAACGACAAATTGTCAAACTGCTACAAACTAACTACCCAATTGCGAATATGAGACCTCTCAATCACCATAGTTCTTAGCTATGGCCTTTTGCTTTGCCATCCATGCCTTTTTGCAGGATACCGTATATGCGAACTGCTCTTTAATACACTCTTTCACTTGAAAGATAGGCATGTCTAGAGATTGATTCACTTGGGCCATAATTGCTGTGGCGATCAAATCAGAGTCCAACTGCTTATGGTCTTAGGAAATGGATGATAAAACACGTATGATCTTCGTTGTACTTTATGATCATCAACATGCCGTAATTCTTCTTCAAACAAGCCCTCACTCGCCAGTTATAACCATCCCTAAATTTCACACACCTTACCTGTAGATATTTCTTACAAGACTTCTCCACCTTGAAACTGTTATGCCTCTTGATTGAGTATGATTTTATTTGTCAGGAAATAATAAACTCACAACAAGGTCTGAATCATCATCTCAGGTGTAGGCTTCAAAGACGTTTGGAATTTCTGGCTCATTTGTTGGGGCTATCTTACTTGTGTCATATAAGAGGGTGGTGCATAAAATGTGGTGGGCTCAACTAGCTGAACCTCGCCATCTCCACCCATTAATTTTTGTATGATTCCTCTAAACTCTTCAAGCTCTGGTTCAACAACACCGTCATCCTCAACGTTTTCTATGTCATCGACGTCCACGTTATCCAGAATATTACAAGGTGGGTCAAGTGGTGGAATGTCTTTATCATCCTCCATGAGCTGAATTTGTGCACTCAGTGACATATGATAGTGTGTAGAAGGTCCGCTGTCCTCATCCCACGTCGCATGCTTATTTAAATAAGGAATGTTAGCATTTAATTGGACTTCTGTCACCTCAATGTCTACATAGACCTCTATACTTGTCATGCAATGTCTCCTCCAATTGTAAGTGACAATCAATCATCACCTCTACATCATCATCATCATTTAGTTGGAGCTACTCGAACATAAGTGACAACATTTGCATGGGATATATATATATATATATATATATATATATAATAAGTTAGATATCTTCTCATGTTCTTTTAGTCTCAACTTACGGTGGATTATTTGTCTCAAAACATCTAAAGAAATATTGTGCTGAAGTTTTACTACCACAATGTTATCAACTTCAAATAATACACTATTGAAACCACTACTCAATATAGTTTCATTCGAATAAACACGAACTAAAAGTGCCTTACTTCGACTCATCCTAAGAAGAATAAAAATTCATAAATTACAATTATTATAAAAAAATAAAACTAAGAAAAATTAAAAAATTCATAAATTAATTATAAGCTAAGGAAAAAAATTCACAAAAATATGAAAAAAATTAAAAAAGATGAAGAAAAACAAACAACAATATAACTAATTATTATTTAAATCTATTAAGAAGAACAAAAATTCATAAATTACAATTATTACAAAAATATAAAACTAAGAAAAATAAAAATCATAAATTAATTATAAAACTAAGGACAAAATTCAAAAAACAAATAAAAATTAAAAAAATAAAAAGTCGTCAGAATAAACAACAATATAATACAATTTACAACTAATTATTATGTAAAGCTATTAAGAAGAATAAAAATTCATAAATTAAAATTATAAAAAATGTAAAACTTAACAGATAAAAAATTCATAAATTAATTATAAAATTAAGGAAAAAATACATAGAAATAAGAAAAATAAAAAAATAAATAGTCATAAGAAAAATAAAATAACATTATATATGTAAGAAAAATAAAAATCCATAAATTAATTTAAAAATTCATAAAACTAAAAAAAATTAAAAAATCATGAGAAAAATAAACAACATGTACTAGAAATATAAAAATTCATAAATTAATTATTCAACTCTGAAACATAAAATTCATAAAACAAAGAAAAAAACACAACAGTTGAAAAAAATAGAAATAAAATCATCAAACTAAGATAGAAAAGAAAGATAAAGTAAGACAATAAAAAATCATAAATTAACATAATATTAATATTTACCTTTTTTTTAAATAACAAAATCGTTGACTGAATGTAAAATAGAATGAGTGGAATGTAAAAAATAGAAAGTGGAATGGAATACTGTGATGTAGGTGTTGGGTTCGCTTGGGAATAAGCAGGTGTCTGCTTTGAGTTTTAGCAACGGTGTTAACTGTTGCTAAAACTTTCAGCAACAGTTTTTTTGTTGCTGAAAGTTTTAGCAACAATTAAAACCGTTGCTAAAACTCAAAGCAGAAAAATTCTAAGTAGATGATCTGGACCCTTGCTTCAGGATGATAAACTATATTTATAGTAAGTTTCTCAGCAGTTAAAAAGAAATAGTCGAAAAATTCTAATACATTGAATGCACAACTCTTAATGTGTCTTTTAAAACGCACTTATGAGGTGCACTTTATGTGTGAATTCTAACGATAAAAAATTAATTTCTTGTGATAAAACACACATTTGAAGTGCTCTTTATAAGAAACTGATACACTAAATGAATACCTTATAGGTGTGCATTACATACTATCAAAACACACTTCAAAAGTGTACATTACGTGACGTCAAAACACACTTCTGGAGTGTGCTTTAAATTCAACATAATACGCACCTGTTAGGTGTGTATTGCATATCAGGAAATCGCCCACCTAAAGTGTAATTTTATTTAGATAGTAAAAATGAATTAGATTTACAATTTAAATTAAATTTGAATTAATTAACGAAATTAATTTAAAAAGTAGTGTATGACAGACAAAAAAAAAAACTTTCTCTCCACACCTCATAAACCCATTTCTGTCATTTCCTTAGGGTAATGATGGATGGGATGGTGACAGTCTATGCAATAATTTAAGGTTAACAGGGCGGTGGCATTTGCAAATAGCAACATAAAACGCGTTCAGTAGGCCAATAGATTCGTGTATCCATGTTGAGTGATATTTGTCTGAAATATATATATATATATATGATATTTAATGAATATTTAAGGTATTTGATATTTGTTTAATAATTATTTATGTAATATATATTATAAATATAAAGTTTTTATATATAAATTATAATATATTACTACATAATACATATTTATATAAGTTTCATAAATCTAATATTTTTGTTGCATGGATACTAGAAACCGTTTTGTTGGGTACTCAACAATAAATTTAGTATATCTAATATCCATTATGTAATATTTTTATAATATTTTGAGTATTTTAGATATTGTATATTTTGAATATAAATACTAAAGAAGTAAATTTTTTTTATATTTAAATTTGACACATGCATTGAATATTGTAGACAAATATGAATTCACGTATTGAGATAATTGCGGGCACTCACCTATTGGCATTCATGTACAAGACGCAGAGAGATTTGTTATTTGTTTTTATGTGAATTGTTAAATTTAAAATCTAATAACTCATATTTTAAATAATAATTTTTAAAAAAATATATTAAAATCTAACTGTAAAATCCAATAACTTACACAAAGAGAAGCAACGGATCTCAATACCTAAGATAATTACAAAACAAGAAAGCACTTATCTCTCAGCACTAATGAGGCCTAGCAGTGTTGTAGCCTAGAGGTTGATTCACAAAATAAATTTTACTATAAATGCTCTATTACAAAAAGTTATATTTAAAAAAAATCATTTTTATATATCTATCCAAACCGCTAGCATTAAGCTGAAACAAAAAAAATTCTTGTAGGCATTTAAATTTATAATAGCTACGATTAATTTAAAGAATATCTCTTAAAATATTTCTTAGAAGAACTTGCGACTTTTGAAAAACACAATTCGACCAAACATATACTTATGATGCTTGCTGTTATGATACATTGAAAGCAAAAGTCATAATAAATTAATAATTCATAACGGGTCTTTGGCTCTTTGCTTATCTAATTTCCGAAATTTCAAGGCTTGTATTTATTTATTCTTAAAAATGGTAAAATAATAAAATTTTATGAACATTTAATTAAAATAAAAAATATAAATTTAACATAATTCGAAACAAAAAAAAATTACGTAGTTTTAAATTATCAAGAACTATTTATAACAGTATTTGAAAATAAATTATTTAAAATACTATAAATAACTTCCAATCACATTGCAAATACGTGTATGAATGGGAAAGAATAAAAAATCCTCTTCTTAATAGAATTTTTTTTAACTGTCTCGTTGAATGATAGTTAAAGACTCTCTTTAACTCATAAATCAAAAAAAATATTCATGTTATGAAGGAATTACTCGTAAGATTGTTCATAATATTGGTAAGACCCGAATCCGACCTTTTGCTTTTGATCCTCGAGCTCAAATCAAGGGAAAGAAATTTCAATGTTTTGATTTTGATATATATTATAGTAACTGAATTGGTTTGATTCGTCTGACAAAAAAATAGTGAATTCACCAATTTTTTATTTTGTTTAGCTTTCAAAACTAGTAAAGAAAAAAACCGGCCTTGAATCAACAAATTCAGTTAAACTAAGAGAAAAAAAACTGGCTGAGAACAATTGAAACTAGTTTTTGACTTGTAACAAAGAAAAAATTGCAAGTCGGTACTGCGCTCTATGCTACGTCTTTACACTATAAAGTGTTATGCTAGTTTTTGTTTTATTTTGTTTTTAGATTTAAGTTTATTAATTTTTTTGTTTTATATTTTTTTTACTTGTTATTTTTGAATTTTTATTTATTTTTTATGACTAAAAGATAAAAAAATTATTTATTATTTTTTTATAAATTTAATAATTATATATAAGTAACTTTTCATATTTTAGATACATATTTAATATTTTAATATATTTTAAGTTCTGATTTAATTATAATTGTACTATTAACCTTTGAATCCAATTGAATGATTGGTGCAATTTTGAGAATCTTAGTATTATGGGCCATAGGCCCATAGCACTTAGGGCAATACGACGGTGGTAGAGTCACGAGTCCAAACGACGTATTAGTCCAAATAACAAAAAGTACAAACGACACTTTGTAAGTTCCGGAACTGCGATTCTCTAAGATGCCACGTGTGGGATTCTGATCCACGAACCATCCCTTCTCCTCTTCACGTGAAGAGGCGGCATCGTTACTCTTTTCACTTAAATTAAATCCAGAGAAAATGAGTAAATAAGTAATGACCCATATGGGTTCGTTTTTCGAACACTAGCATAAAATATAAATAACTCCAACCTGAGGGATACCATCTCCGTAGCCCCGTTAGAAAATTGTTCTTTGCATCTTAATCCTTCTATACTTTGCAGTTATCGATCCTTCAGCATTACTGTGCAGTAAACTCCAAAGCTCATTGCTCAGATCTTTCAGAATCTCAAATTCTTAGAGCAGAGAAGGAGCAACTCTGACCCTCTGCAACTCCCTCTTATTCGCATTGTCTATTTTGAGAAAACATTGTTCCCTCGACCCAAAATAGAATACACTGCCATTTCCGGATCTGCGGAGCTGCTTCTTCCCTCTATGTCTACGCCTTAACGGTATGCTTTACTGTTTCTATTATTATTAAGAAGCTTCTATAATTTCTGTGTAATTGGAACACTACTACATTTTCTAGAAACAAATTCGGATCTTTCTGGGTTTATGAATACCTTTGAGCATATACCTCGTTTCAGCATTTGATTATTCTGGTCATACGCAACCTCCGACGCTTTTTTCGCTAGTGGTTTGGCTCCAGAATTCGAATGCGGTGAATGTTTCATCGTAATTTGCTGTTATCTTAGCTGAGTTGAAATTCGAAGGTAAAAACTCAATTTCCTCTTTTTTGTGGAAATTTTCAACGTGATGTTCTATTGATTAATGGTGCTGAGTTCCTGTTTTATGTGATGGTCTTGCATTAGCCTTTAGATAACCCTGTGTGTTTTGTGAATCATGAATCTGTAAATGTTGATGGCGAGAAACTTAAAGAAATCAATCTTATATGGTCAGGTGCCTGAAAAAAGAAGTTGAATTTTGAGGGTAAGGAATATTCCGTTACGGAATGTTCAGGTCATCTCCCCGGAGGAATCAGAGATCCAAAGGCTTCAAGGTGAAGCATGCTCTTCAATTATGTCTTCTGCTTTTCGTTTGTATCTGGATGGTTCACCAAGTCAGACACTCAAATGAGAAGAAAACATCAAATAGCGAAAGAACAAAAACTGGCAATGAGGTTTTGAAGTTAGGGAGGAAGGATCTCCATCCTCGTGTGGAGGAAATTCCAGTTGTAGATGCAAGGCATAAGGAGGTGGATGATGAAGAAGAAAGGAAGCATGAAGAACAAATCAAGCTCGATGCGCTTAATAATATGGATGATGAGATCCTGTCGCAAAAGCATGAGGAAAATAACAATGAAGAGGGTTTTGAGCGTGGACAGGATTCTGTTGACCAAGAGAAAGAGACTCAAGAGAATTCTGAAAGTACTACGACAGAGAAGGAAAGTGAGGAGCACAACGAGAAAGTTGGTGAAGAGAACGACAATTTGGACAACAAGGGGAACGCTAATGAAGTGAACGAGAGTGAAGAGAACAAAGATGAAGTGGAAGACAGAGAAGCGGGACAGAGTCAGCTGGTGAATGAAGACTTAAAAGAGACAGAAAGGGAAATTAAGGAGAAAGAAGAGATCAACGAAATGGAGCATGTAGAGGAAAGTCAAGAACAAGATGATAAAGAAGAGAAGGAAGATAACACTACAACAACAACAACAAAGCCTTATCCCACTAAGTGGGGTCGGCTACATGGATCGCACGACGCCATTGAGCTCTATCAATGACCAACTCTTTAGATATCTCATTTACTAAAAGATCCCGTTCAATAATTTCTCTAAGTGTCCTTTTTGGTCTTCCTCGACCTTTTTTCATAGGGCTCCAAACTATCTGCTCAACTCTCCTAACTGGCGCTTCCAACGGTCTCCTTTGCACATGCCCAAACCATCTTAAACGATTTTCAACCATTTTTTCCTCAATAGGTGCCACCCCAACTCTACCTCGTATATGATCATTACGGATCTTATCTCTTCGTGTATGACCACACATCCAACGCAACATCCTCATCTCCGCCACTCCAATTTTATGTTCTTGTTGTCCTTTCATTGCCCAACATTCACTCCCATATAAAATCGCTGGTCTTATAGCAGTACGATAAAACTTTCCTTTGAGTTTATCAGGTACTTTCCGATCACAAACAACCCCTGATGCCATTCTCCACTTCAACCACCCAGCTTGTATCCTATGTTCCACATCTCTAATAACTTCGCCATCATCTTGTATAATTGATCCCAAATACCTAAACGTTGACACTTGTGATACGACCTGATCACCAAGTTTAACTTCCAGCTCGTTCCTAGCTTGTCGCTTGTTAAACTTACAATGCATATATTCGGTCTTACTCCTGCTCAGACGAAAACCCTTCGATTCCAAAGTAGCTCTCCATAACTCAAGTTTAGAATTAATCTCTTCCCTTGTCTCTGCTATGAGAACAACGTCATCTGCAAAAAGCATGCACTTAGGAATATCTTCTTGGATGTGTTTCGTCAGAACATCTAAAACCAAGTCAAACAAATAACGACAGAGAAGGAAGATAACACTGAAACAAAAAAATACAGAGAAGAGCTTGATAAGATTCAGCAAGACATTTCATCTGAAGATCATATTCAGGACAGAGAGGAACATTATGCAGGAGATAATGCCTCCAGTGCTGTGGATCATAAAACGGAAGATATTATAGATGAAAATGATAACAAGACAGAACTGATTTACGGGGGAGATAAGAACGAGTCATTCTCAAATGTAACAGAATCAGAAACGACTGAAATCACAAGAACCAAGGAAGGGGATGATAGCGAGAATCAGAAAATGACACAGAATAATTCACAGAAAAGATCCATAGCGGAGTCAGATGTGCAGCAGGAGAACAATACAGTATCTAGTACAACTGACGAACAGATTGAAACATCTGATCATAAAACGCAAGATCATATTCAGGACAGAGAGGAACATTATGCAGGAGATAATGCTTCCAGTGCTGTGGATCATAAAACGCAAGATATCATAGATGAAAATGATGCCAAGACAGAACAGATTGACGAGGGAGACAGGAATGAGTCAATCTCAAATGTGACAGCATCAGAAACAACTGAAATCGCAAGAACCAAGGAAGGGGATGGTAGCGAGAACCAGACAACAACAGAGAATGATTCGCAAAAAAGATCCATGGTGGAGTCCGATGTGCAGCAGGAGAACAAGACAATATCTAGTACAACTGATAAACAGATTGAAACATCTGATCCCACAAACTCCAAGGCAGGGGACTCCAGCTTGCACAATACAGTGCTAAAAACTGAGGATTCTAGCTCAAATGCCACTGACAAGCAAGCTGATTCCACCTCAGCATCTTCTTCAGGAACCTATGACAGAGATATTGCTACTGGAGAATCCAAGGATACGTTTAGTAATTCTACTCAGAGTGAAAAGCATAACAGCAATTCAGCCAAAGAAGGAATTCAAGAAAATGTTTTATCATCCACAACAAATGACACTTTAGATTCTAAGCAAGAGGTGCAACTCACTTCCTCCGCTACTTCGTCCCAACAAAAGATAGATGGATCCTCAAATTCTGAATTTCATAGTGATTCTAGGCAGAATGACAACGTAATCTCTGATCAGAACAGCACAAACAGCGATAAAAGGGGTAATGACAACACGGATACAAGCCAAGAACAAGTCAATTATTCTGATACTTCATCGGAGCAAGACACAGATGAATCGTCAAGCTCGGAAAATAATAGTGATAATTACCAGAATAAGTCAAATGGCGATGAAAATGTTAAAGACAATGGAAATGCCAGTCAAGACGGGGCAATCAAAACTTCTGATTCTTCGAATTCTGAAGATAAAGATGCATCTTCTGAGAATACAGCTGATGCAGGGCAGAATGAAAATGAGAGCCTTGGTCGAAAGGAAACGAATGAAAATGAAGATGGAGGTCAAGTTGAATCAGTTGAGTCACAAAAGGAGAAAGAGGACTCAACAAACTCAGACGACCGTAGCAATTCTGATTCTTCAATGCCTGAGGATATTAAACAGGCTCGAATGGATTTGGGAACTCTGCCAGAGAGCAATACAGAAAGCAATCACAATGATGATACTGCCTCGGAGTGATGATTGAAATAGATCAAAGGCATCCTGTAGCTTCTTCATTTCTTTCTTTTTTTTCTTTAATCTTTATTTCTGTTGAACAGATATAACGTTCTTGGCTTCTTGCGATTTGATGCAGCAAGATTGTCATCATAGATACCCTGGGAAGGAGAATTGGGAAAGATCTAGAGTTTCATGTGTATAAATCATATGATGTGCTTCAAATAATGTAGAACAGGTTATTTTGTGGAACCATTATTAACTTGTTTCTTTTAAAATGGCTAAGTGCTTCTGAGTGTTATCTTTTCTTCTCTGAATGTAATCATTCTCCTCTTCCCATCGAACAAAGTATAATGAAAAGTAAAGCTTTTCTATTTAGGAAATAATCCCTCGTTAAGCGAAACTGCAAAGAAACTGGCAGTTCGTCTCTCACAAGAAACTGGCAGTTCGTCTCTCACAAGAAACTGGCAGTTCGTCTGTCACGAACTAGTATGGGATGGTAATAGAGCTTTTCTCTAATTGTGCAAGGCTATTACCCGTTAAACAGTTGATTTACACGCCTTGTTTGGTAAGGTTTTCTTTGCAAACCTTTCGTGCCACCTAGATATTTAAGGAGAAAATGAAGGAGAAGGAGCCATTTCTCATACTTCCACGACAGAGCTTTCATCAGACACAACTAACTCTGCCACTAACGTGGCTGGCACAAATGCCTTATCATTTTTTCTTTTTTTTTTTGGTTTTTTTTTGTTTTTTTGTGTGTTTTTTTTGGGGGGGGGGGGGGAGTCAGACTCAAGGTGGATGAAATTTTATCCGTAACTATGCTATGCTATGAAAACGTTCTTAAAATCATCAATTTCACTAACACATCTCGTACAACTGCTTAATGTTATCTTATTTTTAGATTAACAAAAATGATTACAATGATTTCCATATAATGATAATGATAAAACCGGTAAACGCTAATAAAAATAATTAATCCTTGATTACATCAAGTCGCACTTGATGTCAAAGTAGAAATTAAAAAGTAGCCTGACGAGGTCCTTAGGAAAATAGTGCCACTGACCGTAGACGCTCAGGCAATGCTAGTAGTCATAGAGAGACACCTCCAAATATTTTCTTACGTTACCACCTAGTTACGTACTTCAATCTTTTTTATTGAATCAACACCAAATAATATTCCACCTCGAACCTCAACCACAAGGAGTCCAATCCAAGTCCAATCCAACCAACATGTATAGGGATTCGCCTAACTCTTGATTTCTTTTAATATAAAAAAATGCCCTTTTAACTTTTAAATTATTTTGCTGATATGTATGACATGAACATTGATAAAAAATGAAAAATATCTATTATGCTCCATCAAAATTTATTATCAGATCTTTTGAGCCACAGTATAAGCATTCACTAGGAACCAACACGAAAATATAAAACACAATTGATAAAAAAAAGTACCTTCATTTCAAACGAATATTCTACACTCATTATTTAAAAATTGGTTGGCAAAATAAAAATATCAATAGCCAAAGTACACTTTTGATTCCTTAAATATATTTCATATTTCATTTTCCCCCCTTAACTTCATTATGTTTCAATTTTACCCCTAACTTTATTTTAAATTTAATTCTGTCCTTTAATTTTATTTTGCTTCAATTTGATCTAACTTTACATTAAGTTTTACTTTGAAATAACAAATTTAGAACATGAAAGGGACAGAAGTGAAATTTTAAAATAAAGTTAAGGGAATAATATAATCTGAGATAAGGAATCAAATTAGGACAAAATGCTTGTTTTTTTTTTTAAAAAAAAGACAATAGTGACATTTCAGATAAAGGGGGCAGAAATTTTTTTCTGACATAATCAATAAATAAGCCCAGATATAGAAAATTGAAGCCGAGAGTGAAATTTGAACAAGTCAAATCTTTTCGACCAAAAACCAGGGTGACCGATTCTACATCGTATTCAATTACACACCTATATGGAGTGCTTTCCAAAATGCGCCATCCAAGAAGTCCAGTGCATTAAAGCCAATCGTTCTTACCTTTTACTTCGTACTTAAAATTATATTCTTTAGAAGTTCTCAAATAATTGATCAGAAACAAAGTGTTAGAATTAAAATCTACTTTGCAATGTTTGAAGTTAGAATTTAAATCAGCTTTTACAATTCTAAATGTTAAAATTTAATTCACACTTTACAATTTTAGATATTAGAATTCAATTCAGACTTTATAATTTTAGATGATAGAATTCAAATCGAAATTTACTTCAAATTGTAGTAACTTATTTATTTATTTTATTATATCTCATTTTGTAATTTAGCCTATAAAAAACATATAGGTTTGTTGTTAATGTAATATCAATAAACATTAAGTCTTTCTCGTCCTTTCTCTTCTCTCTCTTTTGTATTGTGTGTACGTGAGAAATTTGATAATAGATATAAAATAAATCAAAAGAATTTCCAATCTCATTTCACTCCAAAAGAATAGAAACAAAAGATCAAAAGAATTTCCAATTTTATGTCGCTCCAAAAGAATAGAAACAAAAAGTCAAAAGAATTTTCAATCTTATTTCAGAACGCGTTCCATGAAACAATATGAAAACGTCATTGTTATCACCATCGTTATCGCCGTCACCTTAAACATTGATAAGGGAAGAGCAATGGGTTAAAACATCAGTGCCACAAAAATACCTCGGGCAAGACACCAATTCTATTTCTAGTGTTTCGCTTCAAAAAGACCATCTGGACCTGGTTATCACCCCAAAAAAAAAATGCCACACAATCTGTAATTTCAGGTCGAATAATAAATTGAAGGGAGTGGTATTTAAGTATTAATAGACAACTAGCAACAGCCTAGCAGTTCAAAATAGTGAGCATAGAAGACCAATGTGTGTATAGAACCTAAAAGACCATGTAACAAGACACTGATACATACTAAATGCGGGCGCCTAAGCTATACCACATAAACCAATATATAACCAAAGCAATAAACAATTTTAATAACAGATTATTAATCATAATCAAATGTGGCTTCCTACAGTATACTAATATTACAACTTAAAATGCGGAACTGAATGTGAACATTACTTACAGTAACAAGTACAATATAATAACGACAGTAGTAAAAATTTCAGCATGAAAGGCAATAAGCAAAGTCAAATTACCATATCCATTAATCATAACAAGATAACAGAATTAATTTTATGGATTTTTTCTATGTGCTGCGGAAGGTATTATAACAAATCCATAATAAAATGAAACACACATACCCCATGGAAATTCCTTATTGCGGATGCGTAAATATTGGTATGGCTGCATAACAAAGAAGAGAAACTACAATAAGAGGGAAAAGGATATCCTGAAATGATTAATTATCACAAAGCATACACAAATACAAAATAAAAGGGAGAAGAGACAAGAGAGAGCACTGAACGTGCATATCAAAGCAACAATAATAAGGAACTACAGGTGCATAGACAGGAAAGCTCACAGGAGGCTCTTCATGGTGAGGATGACCCTTTGATAGAATATGAATGGCTAAAACAGTGCACGTAGCAATGCCTAGATATGTAATCTTCTCCCACTTGGCTGATTCGTCTGATAAAATTGAAATGACAAATACAACAAAAGCAGAACATTAAAAGGCAATCAAGCAAAGAATAACTATGGAGAAAATCACAGCCTGAAACAGATGTTCTACAAAATTATGAGCAGAAAAGTCAGCATTTGAAAAAGAATCAGAGAGCTAGATTCGACCAAAATTAAAATTTAGGATAAATTAAGGTAGCGGAACATCAAAGATTTTGACATTGCACTTGTAATAACTAAAGAACAATCGTTTGAAGTTATTCCAGCTATCAACAGCAAATAATTTGACTTTGCACGTATAGCAATGCCAAAACAATAGATTCGGATCATCTGCCAAATAGTTGAAAACAAAAATGATAGACAAATCTAAATCTTCTGAATAACCACGCTTTCACATTAAAGGAACGCTTAGTAATCTGAAATAAGATCCACTTGCATAATTTTAAAACACAAACAAGAGCAATCAAAGCCCTAAAGCAATCCAATTACCAGAAACCGGAAATGATCCTCTTTAAAATGGAATCGCATGAAAGAATGACAAAAAGACACTATCGAATCGCCATTAGAAACGCAAAATCACCACGTAGCATGTACCTCAGATAAATGTAAGGGCGAGTGTGACGGTATTTGTATAAGAAAGAGAGGGAGAGTGAAGGGGACTAACATGCATCGTCGTGACGACCGGCGGAAGCAAAGTTTCTACGAGGAGTAACGGAGCCACGTCCGCCTCTGCGGAGAGCGTTCCAAAGAAGACTAGATCGCACCAATGCCGTCGCCATTGCTTAGGTATTTTGCTCTGTTCTCTCTCGATGTTCTGCGAGCCTCTGATTTATAATCGCACAATGCCAATGGCGGCCTAAGGACCAGAACAATGTCTCCGGGGCTTCACTTCATTTTGGGCAAAAAGTATGATTTAGTCTCCTTTGGTATTAATTTTAAGTTAATTTAATTTTTTTATAAAAATGTATTTAATATACTTGTAAATATCTTTTAATTACTAATATTATCAAAATGTTAATGGAATTAACTTATTTATCCTTCAAAGTTGCAAGAATTAGATGATAAAGACATATTTAGTGAGAGTAGATGAAAGATAAGAGAAAAATAAATAAATATCATTAAATTACAAATTAATAATTTAAATTAATAATATAATCTTTAATATTCACATGACTTGATATTTTAATCAATCTGAATTATTAATTTGTGCTTTAAGGACTTTTTTTTTTCTTTTACTCTCACATTAAACAACTCTTTGCATTATATACGCTTGCAATAGAAGACATGAACATCAGTGTTAAAATAATATTAGGCCTGTTGTTTCGTATTTTTAATATTAAACTTTCTCTTATTTCTCATGAGTTACTAGATAAAATATTAAGTGAGATATTCACATTAATATCTAATTATTTATGTTGAACAAGTTAGTTGAATTTCTTAATCATTTGTATATCATTACAATTAGAATGATATTAAAAATTTATGTAAACATGTAAAAATATATAAGATGAAATTAAACCTGTTCCAAACTTAAGAATATAAAAATTAGTTTTGTCCTTACTTTTTGTCTATCTCGTTATAAAAAATAAAGGAATAATACTTGTCTAAATATTCATATAATCATATTTTAATTATAAAAATATATATAACTACCATTATTCGACACTTTAACTTTCTAAGAAAGACGGGAAATTAGAAATTGGGCACAAAGAAAAACCCCGAAAGTTATATAACTTAAATAGGTATAAATGACCTAAATAATTAAAGCATATAAACTTAACATGTTTACTCAAGGGTCAGAAAAAGAAAATTACAATTTGGTGCGGAGAAAAGGAATGGAAAATGGGAAAAAATGAAATGGGAATGAAATATTTTAATGTAACTTTATCAAATATTTTAATGTAACTTTATCAAAATATTTCAATCTAAAAAACAAAAAAGAGAAAACTTTCACTATGAGTACTTTATAAGAGGACAATTTGAATAATTTGGACAAATAGACAAGTTAATCATTTTCTCTCTCTTATTCTCTCACAGTGTACAGAACATGCCATTACATGTCTGCTTAGCTTTTTAATAATCCTAATCAGCTATTTCGCCAAGCTCTTGCGAGATAAGAGGCTACTTGGTTAGGAACAAAAGAGAAAATTTTGGGTATTATATATGGTACCACATTATTTATACAATAGTCAATAAAACTAAGTTATTTGTTTTGAATTTTACACTTCACTTAAATCGCACACAATATGACATACAAATTACTAAATGATCACCTTAAAGTTTTGCTTAATAATTCATTGTTGTTGGAGATTTAAGTGGAATATAAAATCAAAACAAATAACTTAATTTTATTGACTATTCTATAAATGATGTGGAACCAAATATGGTGCTTAAGAAATTATCTATTAAAAAAAACTTATGTTGAGATATTGAAGTGTGTGACCTTCCAAAATAAACAAACTGCTTTCAAATATTAGTAGAAGTGATTTTAGTACAATAAGAAGAAAGTTTAAAAGATGTTGCACATACGATACAAGTTGGGTAGTTGAAATGGAGAAAGACAATAAGAGTTGTCTATGATAAAAAATGTAATATCCCAATAATTTATATGAATATTTAAAAATCTATTTTGAAATTTAATTACGTAGAAAATGTTCTTTTTGAATTAGTGAGGGAAATTTGGGAAGAGAAAGTCAAAATTTTAATTTAGAAAATTTTTACAAATTCTTAAGGACTAAAGTGAAAAGAAAATAAAATATGAAGTACTTTTGAGAAATGACCAAATAAGAACCTGAGAGTAAGAATAAAGCTTATGAGAATGAATTATGAGTCCGGTACCGAAAACATGATGGATTTGATATTTAGAAAATTTTTATACATTCTCAAGTACCTAAGTGAACAAATCTTATAAGCTAAGGTGGCTATGAGCGATTTTAGCGAAAAAGAAATTGGTGGAGCCCACATGTACAATTATTAGTTTCTTTTCTCCTTCTTCCTCCCGAGATTTCACTTTCTCTTATTCATTTTTCCATCTTCCTCCCGTAGCTCTCGGTCAAGGACTCAAAATTCTCTTCTTCACCTCCATCCATGCCAAATGCTTAAGAAGGAAGCCTTGGAAGTTAGGATGATTGGTAAGTTGATGTTCTTCTTCTTCTTCCTCTTATTACAAGACCAAATCCTTGGTTATCTTTTTGTAAAATTTTTGTAGAATATTTTAATGGATGAATTTAAGTGTAGATGTTAATCTAAAACATTCCTGGATGGTTTATGATGTTATTAGAACAAGAAATTTGGAGAAAACTAGAAGAAATTTCGTAGAATTTGGATATTTGAAAAAGTTAGTGTTCTTGATGAAAATTTGAGATTTGAGCTTGGATTGTTGGTAAAAATTAGGGGTTTTAGTGTTAAAACACTCATTAGACATTGAGAAACAAAACCCATGAAAGAAATCAAAAGAAATGTTGTTTTAGATATGATTTTAGGATTTTTGGATGAAGAACACGAAGAACATCCGAAAATTTTTCCTAGAAATTACTGTTCACCGGGAAAGTTTTTCCAGATTTTCTCGGCTACTGTAGCGTTGACTCGGTCAATGTTACTGTAGCTGCGTTGACCGTTGACCGTTACTATAGCATCAGTTTTTTTTTTATATCGTTGAAAAGCTCATTGAGTCTAGTTTCCAATGGTATAAGTTTCATCTGGATATTCATTACCAGTTAGGAGTTATGATTTGAGAAGTAAGTGAAGGTCGGGAATGGTGGTAGGAAATTTCTCTATTTTGTAACCCTAATGGTTTTTACCTGGTTACAATAGGGATGGTTGAGGCGCAAGGTGGGAGCGCCGAGAGCGTGGAATCTAGGTGAGTAGGCAACCTTGCAAAATTAATTTACTAAATTAGTCAAAGCACAATATAAATCTCATTTACGTTATTTATGAAATTGAAAAGATTATCAGTGTATGTTCAGGGTGAGAAAAATTACAATATCATTGGAAATTATTTTATTACCTTTATGAATTGATTTCTCTAGTTGACTAAATAACTAGATGTGGTAGTTCCTTGAATAAATTGGAACATTTTGTAAGTGAATAACCTTACTAAACTAATTTGATATTATTAGATAAAGTACAATATAAGTCTCGTTTATAACATTATTGAAATGTTAAACAATCAATCTCTCAATTGATAATATATGATGATTGCTATGATTGATGATAGAAATTCAAGGGAATAAAAGTATGTGTAAATTAATTTATTTCATAGTAGTTGTATTGTGATAAATTCTCACTATTTTATTGATGAGCAAAAGATCTACGGGATCTAATACACAAGTTTGAAAGGGTTAGAGTCTCATACTACTCGGTGTCTAACTGTGAAAATCTATGCACGAGTTTGAAAGGGTTAGAGTCTCATACTACTCAGTGTATAATTATGAAAATCTATGCACGAGTTTGAAAGGGTTAGAGTCTCATACTACTCGGTGTCTAACTGTGAAAATCTATGCACGAGTTTGAAAGAGTTAGAGTCACATACTACTCAGTGTATAATTATGAAAGTCTATGCACGAGTTTGAAAGGGTTAGAGTCCCATACTACTCGGCGTATAACTGTGAAAATCTATGCACAAAGAGTTTGAGGGTTAAATTCCCAGGTCACTCGATGCAAGTATTTATGGCACATAATGCAAAGTGATTGAGGGTTGATCACCCAAGAAATCATATGCAAATTCAGACAAATGTAATACTATAATTATTTGAAATAAATGATACATTGATTGTATTAGTAAATGTGGTATTTGAGCTTGTGATATTTTCATGTACAGTTGTTTACTCATTGAGTTTTGATTAACTCACACTCTCTATATTTATCTTTTCAGAAACAGTAGTTGAGAAGGAGAATTTATAGCCTTTAAGGATATACTCCACTTTTGTCTGGTAAACAAATAAATATAGATTTGGTAATGATTAGGAAATGCTCTGTAATCTAATAGGTCATCTAGGCATGGGAGGTTGTATAGTACTGTGTAGTATATGAATGTTGAACATTTTCTGAATATGTATACAAATTATCTTTCTTGGAAAATTTATGATTCACATAATTATGGATATTAAGAATGTTCATAGAGATTAAGGGGTACCACAGAGGTACACCCTAGGTATTTTATGTTTATCTCACATGTAAGTTTTGGGTTGTGACAAATTGGTATCAGAGGCGGTTTTTAGGTCCCCTATAGATTACAGAGCAAAGTGTTCTTTGTGGGCCTTTTTCCATTGTCATGAACCGCGGCATGACCATGGGATTAGGTTCCATAAAAGACCTTGTAGATTTGAGTGTTCTTTTTGTAACTTATCATTCGATGGAGTTAGTTAGAGATAATTTTGTTACAGTAAGAAGTAATTGATTTCATATGTAGAACTTTGGAACTTGTTGGAGGCATGATCCTTATACCGATGGAAGAAGTGACCTCTGTGTGAAATTTTTCTTTTTTTTAGAAATTGGGAACATAACTCTGTAGTGTATTCTTAAAGCTGAGGATCAGTAGTTGCTAGAATATAGCTTGAGGGCTGGGCTAAAAGTGATGTATTAGATGGGGTAAAGTTGATTATGAGGCATGGGCTAGAGTTCAAGAAAGATTTTCGCAAAGTATATAGCGCAGATTACTGATGTAGCAATGAGAAAGAACCCTTGAGAGGCAGATCAAAGATTTGGTTTTGATAGATGCCAGACAAATGTGATTTATGGAAGAGGATGTAAGTCCTAAATAATATGTTCCTTGATAAAAGCTTGGTTGAGAAAATCGATGTGGGCTAGGTAGTTTTTCCTAAGGGAGATACTACGGTAAAATGGAACCTAACATAAGAGATATTGGGGTAAGCTATAAGTCTTCTCTAGGGGCGACTCGCCAAAGTTGCACTTGTTTAGTTAAGGATTGACATGATGGTACTATGTGATAGAAGTTTTGTAACATTGGAACAATTAGAGCATGTTATAGGTAGGCTGTTGGCGTATGAACATTCATAATTGTTAAACGTGATGTATGATTGGAATGGTCTAGAAAGACGTTCTTATAGTAGTTCGTGCCTCAGAGTGTTAGTTTAAGGAAAGCTTGCGGGTCGAGGCTCTTAAGCAAGAATTCATGACAATTTGAGGGTATAATATCAAGTTTAATTGATCTACACGGGATGCCTTCATCTACTCCCGTATGATAAGAGAGAAGACAACGAGACTTGTATAGAGCTTATGTTTGTCTTTGTGTTAGCTTATAGGGTCACTAATTTTTTTTATGTGATTGGCTTTATAAGCTGAATTCGTTATTGATTTTGTGTGGCTGATTTCTTTTATCTTTATTTATTTTATTATTATTATTATTTAGAATACCATTTAGTAAAAGAAACCATTGATATTAAAAAAAATGAAATTGAAGGATTACATTTTTTAAAAAAAAAGTTTACTTATTCATGAGTAATCTACAGGCGAGGTGGTCTCGGATTAGGAGGGTTGTATTGTATCATCACCCCTCGGCCATTCCTTGGAACAAGAGACTGAGCAATGTCACGGAGGGTAGTGTAAATCTCATTCATACAATCAACACTTCTTTGTTGTTGATTACAGAAGCATTGGGTAGACCAATAGAAGAATCTATCTATTCTTGAAGTCATTGTCGCATTGTTGCGTTTAGTTAACTTCTCCAGGTCCTCTACCATCTTCTTCAGATTTTTCACCTCTTGCTCTAGACAAGTAATTTTGTCTTCTGACGTGTGGCCAGTGCTAATCTCCTCAGCTTCTTCGATCTTCATCTTCTTCTTTCGATTTTCTTGAGATCCCTCCAAAGGTCTTTTGCCCTTGTCTTTGCCTAAACTCAAGTTTAAGTCGAGCTCTTCCTCCTTGGCCTCTACTGTGAGATCAATGAACTTTCTTGTGGCCATGGTTTGGAAACTTTAGAAATTTCTATAGGAGTATAAAGAAAGAGGAATGTCAGGAAGTTGTAGGCTCAGAGATAAATACTCTTTGTAGTGTGGTAATTGAGAACTCTGGGACAGTCTTTATAGAGAGAAAATTATGACTTAGAGCCAAAGAAGATATCTCTTCGCCGCACCCCTACACGCTCAACCTATGGATTTCTGCAAGCTGGAAGCCAGAAGTCTAGGGTACGCATGCACACCAACAACGCGTCGCATTAATGGCAAAACCACGAAAGTCAATATTCGATGAATTTGCGGCCGATTTATACTTGGTTTTTCCATTTCTCTTGTTGGCATTTTCTGGAATTCAAAGAAGTTGACAATGTAGCTATTAAAGATTGCCTTGGATGCTTTTATGATGAACTAAAATGTATTTCTCTGCTTTCTTGTATTGTTCTTGAAAGCCTTCAGTTGAGTATAATATACATGATTGATTGAATTATGTTGTGATTATATGTATCTAAATACATATGATATGCATGTATGTTATTCATGCATAGAGAGTGAAGGCTATTTGTTATGGCCAGGAATAATATGTAATGATTCTACATACATTCAGAGAATGAGAAGTCTGAAATTTAAAAGGACTTGAATAGATGAAAATATATAGATAATGATGTATCTCAATATTTATACATACATACATATATGCTCGTAGAGGCAAGTGAAAGGTAAAAAAAAAATTTCTCACTTTATGGTAACACTTGATATGTGTAAATGTGAGAAGTTTTTATTTTAGCATGTATTTTTTTTTTTTTGAAAATGTGTAAGCCTAAAAGCAAAGCCACGGATTAGAAACCTAGATAAGGCTAGTATGAAGCTACCCGTTCATAGAGTAATATTTCGATCTAGGATTATTTGATAAGACAAATACAGAGTTAGAAAGTCATAGATTGAAGCGGCGATTAGTTGAATAATTTGAGCAAGAGTCAAAAGTTAGCCGAAATTTTTGAGGAAATCTTTTGTATTAGATTATAGTTTGTTATTTTCTGGCATGCTTATCAGAGACCGTTGGCATTGCGACAAATAAGGTCTGTAGGCCATCTTTAGAGTATGATGTAAAGGTTTTTGTAGCCCTAAATTTCGTCTATATATAATGGATGCCCTATTACACTGCCCACTACACTAAGAGTTCATTACCTGTAAGCCTTCTTGCATCAAACCTCTCATTCCATACAACCTTTATAGCTCAGAAAAATATGGCCGGCAATAAATCTTTCAATTTAAACTTTGAGGCTGGCAAGGTAGAGCTGGATCTAAATCTTAGCCTGGAGAACTATAAGAATAAGAGATCCATGGAAGAGTCACCAGAGGCTAAGAAAAGAAAAAGGGATGTAGTAGAGCTAGAGGATGTTAGCACAGCAACATCTTCTAATAATGAGCTTGTGCTTATGAGACAAAAGATGGAGGACTTGGAAAGGTTGATAAACCGCCACTTTGAGGACCAGGGAAGATTGATAAATCGTCTCTTTGTAGAACAAGAGAAGCTCTTGAATCGTCATTTTAGGGAATTGGCGAATAGAGTTGATAGACATTCGATGTTTGCAACTCAAAATTTTCGTGACCAACAAGCGAGGTGTATTGACTGTATAAATGGAGTGACTTCTGCACTTCGCCAAATTTCCCAAACGCTTCCTCCAGAAACTCTTTCTAGGCTGCAACGATTAGCTTCCTCCTTAAGGTCTGAAGCACCTTCCTCTTTTAGACCTGGAGCACCTTCTGCATTTCAAAAGCCTCATCGTCCTTAATTTATTTTTTCTTTTGTTTGTACCTAAAGCTGATATTTGATTTAAGCTTCACGTATTAAAATTACATATTTTGTAAATCAAGTTAAGCTTGTTGTCTATAAGTTATGTACTAGAAATTTGGCTCTTCTTATGTTGAAGTGATTCCTTTTATTAAAGGAACTTGAAAAAAAAAATGGACTTATTATATTTTATACTTGATTGTGACAATTTTAAAACAGAGAATGAGATATGGATGAAATATCTACCTTTGTTTCAATCTTGAGGTGAGTTTTGAATTCAGAGGACCGAATTCTATTAAGGGGGGAAGAATGTAATATCCCAAGAATTTATATGAATATTTAAAAATCTATTTTGAAATTTAATTACGTAGAAAATGTTCTTTTTGAATTAGTGAGGGAAATTTGGGAAGAGAAAGTTAAAATTTTAATTTAGAAAATTTTTACAAATTCTTAAGGACTAAAGTGAAAAGAAAATAAAATATAGAGTACTTTTGAGAAATGACCAAATAAGAACCTGAGAGTAAGAATAAAGCTTATGAGAATGAATTATGAGTCCGGTACTGAAAAGATGATGGATTTGATATTTAGAAAATTTTTATACATTCTCAAGGACCTAAGTGAACAAATCTTATAAGCTAAGGTAGCTATGAGCGATTTTAGCGAAAAATAAATTGGTGGGGCCCACATGTACAATTATTAGTTTCTTTTCTCCTTCTTCCTCCCGAGATTTCACTTTCTCTTATTCATTTTTCCATCTTCCTCCCGTAGCTCTCGGCCAAGGACTCAAAATTCTCTTCTTCACCTCCATCCATGCCAAATGCTTAAGAAGGAAGCCTTGGAAGTTAGGATGATTGGTAAGTTGATATTCTTCTTCTTCTTCCTCTTATTACAAGACCAAATCCTTGGTTATCTTTTTGCAAAATTTTTGTAGAATATTTTAATGGATGAATTTCAGTGTGGATGTTAATCTAAAACATTCCTGGATGGTTTATGATGTTATTAGAACAAGAAATTTGGAGAAAACTAAAATAAATTTCGTAGAATTTGGATATTTGAAAAAGTTAGTGTTCTTGATGAAAATTTGAGATTTGAGCTTGGATTATTGGTAAAAATTAGGGGTCTTAGTGTTAAAACACTCCTTAGACATTGAGAAACAAAACCCATGGAAGAAATCAAAAGAAATGTTGTTTTAGATATGATTTTAGGATTTTTGGATGAAGAACACGAAGAACATCCAAAAATTTTTCCCAGAAATTATTGTTCACCGGGAAAATGTTTCCAGATTTTCTCGGCTACTGTAGCGTTGACTCGGTCAATGTTACTGTAGCTGCGTTGACCGTTGACCGTTACTGTAGCATCAGTTTTTTTTTCTATATCGTTGAAAAGCTCTTTGAGTCTAGTTTCCAATGGTATAAGTTTCATCTGGATATTCATTACCAGTTAGGAGTTATGATTTGAGAAGTAAGTGAAGGTCGGGAATAGTGGTAGGAAATTTCTCTATTTTGTAACCCTAATGGTTTTTACATGGTTACAATAGGGATGGTTGAGGCGCAAGGTGGGAGCGCCGAGAGCGTGGAATCCAGGTGAGTAGGCAACCTTGCAAAATTAATTTACTAAATTAGTCAAAGCACAATATAAATCTCATTTACGTTATTTATGAAATTGAGAAGATTATCAATGTATGTTCAGGGTGAGAAAAATTACAATATCATTGGAAATTATTTTATTACCTTTATGAATTGATTTCTCTAGTTGACTAAATAACTAGATGTGGTAGTTCCTTGAATAAATTGGAACATTTTGTAAGTGAATAACCTTACTAAACTAATTTGATATTATTAGATAAAGTACAATATAAGTCTCGTTTATAACATTATTGAAATGTTAAACAATCAATCTCTCAATTGATAATATATGATGATTGCTATGATTGATGATAGAAATTCAAGGGAATAAAAGTATGTGTAAATTAATTTATTTCATAGTAGTTGTATTGTGATAAATTCTCACTATTTTATTGATGAGCAAAAGATCTACGGGATTTAATACACGAGTTTGAAAGGGTTAGAGTCTCATACTACTCGGTGTCTAACTGTGAAAATCTATGCACGAGTTTGAAAGGGTTAGAGTCCCATACTACTCAGTGTATAATTATGAAAATCTATGCACGAGTTTGAAAGGGTTAGAGTCCCATACTACTCGGTGTCTAACTGTGAAAATCTATGCACGAGTTTGAAAGGGTTAGAATCTCATACTACTCAGTGTATAATTATGAAAATCTATGCACGAGTTTGAAAGGGTTAGAGTCCCATACTACTTGGCGTATAACTGTGAAAATCTATGCACAAAGAGTTTGAGGGTTAAATTTTCTCAGGTCACTCGATGCAAGTATTTATGGCACATAATGCAAAGTGATTGAGGGTTGATCACCCAAGAAATCATACGCAAATTCAGACAAATGTAATACTATAATTATTTAAAATAAATGATAAATTGATTGTATTAGTAAATGTGGTATTTGTGCTTGTGATATTTTCATGTACAGTTGTTTATTCATTGAGTTTTGATTAACTCACACTCTCTATATTTATTTTTTCAGAAACAATGGTTGAGAAGGAGAATTTATAGCTTTTAAGGATATACTCCACTTTTGTCTGGTAAACAAATAAATATAGATTTGGTAAGGATTAGGAAATGCTCTGTAATCTAATAGGTCATCTAGGCATGGGAGGTTGTATAGTACTGTGTAGTATATGAATGTTGAACATTTTCTGAATATGTATACAAATTATCTTTCTTGAAAAATTTATGATTCACATAATTATGGATATTAAGAATGTTCATAGAGATTAAGGGGTACCACGGAGGTACACCCTAGGTATTTTATATTTATCTCACATGTAAGTTTTGGGTTGTGACAAAAAAGTACCTGATGAGCTCAAAGGAAAATTTTATCATATTGCTATAAGACCGGTAATTTTATATGGGAGTGAATGTTAGGCGGTAAAAGGATAACAAAAATAAAAAAATTGGGCTAGTAGAGATGAGAATGTTGAGATAAATGTGTGAACATATAAGACGACATATGATCTGTAATGATTTTATACGAAGTAAAATTAGAGTGACACTTATTGAGGAGAAAATGGTAGAAAATCATTTAAGGTAGTTTGACCATATTCAAAGAAGACAGTTAGAGGCGC
Source organism: Biancaea sappan (assembly GCA_037074585.1). Lineage (NCBI taxonomy): Eukaryota > Viridiplantae > Streptophyta > Magnoliopsida > Fabales > Fabaceae > Biancaea > Biancaea sappan. The sequence goes on along the minus strand of CM073500.1, from coordinate 32,340,553 downwards.
CAGTAAAAAAAGTTAAGCACATGATATGGAGTCCTGTGAAAAAATGTCGAGAAAGACTAAGAAGAAGACTTAGAAAAATCATTGAATGAGATCTTCTGGTAAATGAGATAATTAAGGAATTGATCATTGGTAGAACTCAATGACGTCGTGTAATCCATATAACTCACCCCACCTAGTGAAATAAGATTTTTTTGTCGTTGTTGTTCTTCTTCTTATTGAGAAGAAAGTTTAAAAAATGTTAAAGCCCTTCTTTTAATCACTAATATATAAGAATTTAGTATACTATCACTAATCTAGCTCAATAAAGTCAAATCACAAAAGTATAACCTTCTCTTAATATATATTTTTTATTTTCATTTATAACACCGTATAAATAATGGAAGTCGCTCCCCTCCTTGATTTTTGGCTAAGGTTATGGGCAGGCCACATAGCTAAAGAGAAGGCCTGCATCCATAATAACTGAAAGGAAATGTACAAAAGGACGTAACATTTTATAAATTACCGAAAATATCAAGTTCTAAGAAAAAGGAGGGAAAAAAAAAGAAAAAAAAACACTCTACGGCATTTGACTTTTAGAATGCAAGTCTAATATTTGATTGATTATCACAGCATGGCCATGCGTTGATATACTTAATAAGATCCAGCTTGCAAAGTATCATGCATAGAGAGTACAAGTTGTACAAATAATGCTACATCCGTCTATAATATTTTACTTAACCAACAAGCTTACAAACTTATCGAAAGACTACGAGGGTTGATGCTGTTTTGAAATCCCCAATTCGAAGAGAGTCTTTTTTTTTCACTTGTAGAGATAAGATAAATAAAATATTTGTCTTATATTGATTGTCGGATATCGATTTGATGATTATGATGTGCCTATGATTCACTAAGAATTTTGTGCGTTCTTGTGTTTAGAATGATTATGAACTATAAAACTATCTCTATTTTTTTCTCTTCTCCTTCGTTGTCGTGTTATTGGGTTGATTTTCTTAAAACTTTACTGTCCAGTTGTGTGGTGTTTTGAATCATACAAAGGTTTTTTTTTAATCTGATTGAGTATTGGTTATTGTCAGATTGTGTTTGATTGGAGAGAAGTGGCAGAGGGACGGAGGATGAAGGAGGAGGGGATTAGACAGACGGTAGTGGAATGATGCAAGGAGAAGGAAAGTGACAAAGACAATCGGAGTAGACTAACGAAGTAAAGTGGCGAAGATGAAACAGAGATTGACAAAAATAAACTATAAAACGATGTGTTTTGCATTGTTTCAAAAAATAATAATAATGGGTAAAATAATTTACCAAAATAAAAAAATGAAACAGTGCAAAATGCACCATTCTAAAAGGGGGAAAAAAAAAGACTAGTGCCTATTGGATCAAATTAATCCAACAATGAAAGCCTATGATTGTAATACATATTTTTAACAAAATTATGTGGTGGTAAAACCACTTTTGTTGACCAAAAAGATAAGAAGTAATTTTTCTTCTATATTAAATCTTTGAATAGTTAGAGATGGTGGAGAATTTGAATTCTACTTCCTTAGTCAAAAGTGGAAGAGAATTTGAATTCTGCTTCTTTTGGTTAAAGATGGTAGAGAATTTGAATTTTACTTTCTTAGTCAAAAGTGGAAGAGAATTTGAATTCTGCTTCTTTTAGTCATGGTGGAAAATTTGGATTTTGTTTCCTTAGTCAAAAGTGGTAGAGAATTTGAATTCTACTTATTTGAATAGTCAAAAATGGTGGAGAATTTGAATTCTGCTTCTTCACCTCCCTTCCCCTATAAATACATGTCTCTTGGCTTCATAAGGATAATCCCAAGTCTTGAAGACAAAGTTCCATTTTGGGTGCAAAAGAGAGAGAGTTTTTTTTAGAGAGAAAAAAAAAGTGAGATTTCTCTTAAAATTGTCTTTCCTTTTGTTAGAGAGAGAGTGTGTTTTCTCCTATTATAAGAGAGGGTATTGTCAATTGTTCTCTCCTTATTTTAGAGAGAAATTGTTGTAATCCTTTTGCATTAGTGAAATCCTTCTACAATTTATCCAAGATTTTTCTCCTAATTTCTTTAGGAGTTTTACACATTCATTATTTTCAAATTTTTTTTTCACTTCTATTTCAGTTGTAATTGTGTGCCCCGTTCCACAACGTTCTAACAAATTATAATAAGACAAAAAAAAATTAGCCTTTCATAAATTGACACTATGATATATTTGTTATTTTACAAGAGTCAAGGGTGACCGTTAGAGACAAGAACTGCTTGAATCATCATAGACAATTCAAAACCAATACAAATTGGAAAATCACGAAATATCATTGCTGTGTGTATAGACAAAAAATACATACGCTCGGTTGTCAACTTGTAGACATCATATCAATTGAAAAGAGAGAGAAAATATGGCATATTTGCCAAATTTGCCGGAATGAAAGAAACGCTACGTATTATCTGTGATTCGTGGAAGTGGAAGGATCTCTGCTCCGCCATATTTAAGGCCCTCTATTTCTTTGGTCGGTTTTGTTTCTTTGACCACTACACTCAACAATAGGCTTTTTCCTTTTTGCAGTTGTTGTCTGTTGAAATAATTAACCCTTTCATCTATTTTTGCTTGATCAATAATTAAATGCTATGCATCCCTTAAGAATGAAATTGAATTAAAAATATATATATATATATATATGGGATATAGTATACCCCTATGTTATTTGCACCAAAAATTTGTTCACAAAAATGCATATCCAATGTCATTCTCTGTATTACCACTTCTTATTCACATGATCTATAATCTATAATAATATTAACAACAACGAAAAAAAAAAAGGGAGGGCCAAACAAATGGCATCACACATTTGCCGGTCAAAAGGTGACCCCTAGCGAGTACACCACATCTTCCCTGCTCCATCCCGCACGCAACAACCTCCGCGACAATAATCTGACGTGGCGCGCCATGGACTCTTGATCATGGAGGAGCGCACCTCCCTTCCCTGAGCCATGCTCCTCCGGATCACTACCCTTCATCACCATCATCTCTCGAATCTCCTCTTCCCTCCACCCTCCCTCCCTCAGTCTCCAATACACATCTTCCAAACAACCCCCTAATTCTCCCTTCGTGCGGCTCCACCACCACCCCTTCCGCGCCTCCTCACGCGCTTGCGCCACCTCCGACCAAAATTCCACCCTCCTTGCCTTCGTCGCCGCCCACACCGGTTCGTCCCATTCCCGTCCCCTGTTTCCCGACAGAAACTCTGCCTCCCTGAAGAACCCGGACACGTCGTAGCTCAGAAGCCGAACATCCCCCTCGTGATCGACGGAGAAAACCGGGTTTCCCGCAAAATTGGGGGACGACGCTAAGTAGCAATGCCGGAATATGGGGACCAGAACGGGGACATCCCTCAAGAATCCGCTCGCCCTCTCCAAAGCTCTGCCTCCGTCCTGAGGTTGAGGCCCCCAAGGGGGATGCCAGAAATTGTTCTTGGAGACCCTTCGAAGGAGAGAAAATATGGGGAGGTTCAGCAGAATTTGGAGTTGCTGAGCAGAGGAACGCCAATTGGGGAAGCCTGGGGAGATGGGAAGTCCTTGTTGGAGTATAGACCGGAGGTCCGGCGGGAAATAAAAGTTAAATGACGACTCAATGGTTGAAATCTCAGAGTCAGACAGACCTTCAACCACCGCAATACCGGAGGACTTTAAATGATCTATCAAACTCTTGGCGTATGCAGCAAACGAAAAGCATATTCGCTTTTGTCTTGGGGTCTTCGTTTCTGGCCTAATACCATTGTTGGTGTTGCAGACACCGTCGCCGGTGGCTATTGCGGTGGCCATGAATCAGAGCCACCGTCAAGATATGTTAGATATCAGATATATTTGGGAAATTTGAAATTTTGAGAAATGGGTTATGGAATTGGAAGGTAGTTACTTAAGGTTAATCCCGAATGCGAAGGATTGGATTCATTGAAGGCAGAGTGTCATCACGTTACGTAGTGATCACTGTTTGGGAGCGAAGAAGTCGGTTTGCCTATAGATTGAAATCTTCTCCACACCAGAGAGAGATAGAGAGAGAGAGAGTTTGACTCTTACAGGACACGATACTGTTCACGTATTGAAAGGATTGGCCAATTGAGGCATGACTACACCACTCACGTGCTAATCTTCTATTGGCATCATCTAGTTTCGTTTCTTTTCCATTTCTGTCCTTACTCCTTATTATTTGATACCCTTCCTTTTGCTGTGATTCCCCTAATAATTCATCTTTTGCTGTATAACCTGAATCATTCACATTATTGATTATTCTTTTGGGTAAAACAGTGTGATTAAGGTAATAGATTAATCCCATAAAACGTCCATTCATGCGTTTTAATGATAAAAAATTTTCTCCTCTTAACATAGAATGACTTTATTAACGTTTTCTATACCTGCACCGTGTAAGATTAGTAAGTAAACTTCACTGAAACGGATGGTGTTTGAATTCTAATTTCCATATTGTCGAGTTGTTTTGATTGTGACCTGTGATCCCCATTTCCTCTGTCACCGCTTTATTAATTTCCAACAACAGGCCATATATTCAATTTAATATTGAAAAACTTATCACCATGGCCGGATTCCCATATGGTATCCACTTTACTACTATCGAAACCTTTTCTTTTTCTGGCTACATTTTTTTTAAGAAAAATATTTCTGAATGTGACATTTGCTGGTTGCTACATTTCGGATACGCTATGAAACTCATAAATTTTTTTCGTTTCTGATTTATGTACATAGCTCGATATCCCATGTCTTGAAATTTAGATGTTGAATTATTGGCGTGACTCACAACGCTTCTAGAAACTAATTCATAAATTTTCTGGGCTAGTAGTCTAATGTAATTATTGCCCCTTGACAATTGATCGTAGTAGACTGCAAATGGAAGAGTTAAAATAAGTGACGCACATATATTTATAAAATTCAAGTTATAGATAATGACGCCAAAATTAAGGCGGACTCAATCTAAGAAAAACGGAGATTGTTCGAAATAAATTTTCCTATTATTGCCATAATATTTCAGTGGCTAAAATGGCTGTAGTTACACGAAGATTCACTGAATTTGAGAGTATTTAGAGTTGGTAAATCAAAATAAACTATGACTCTCTAGCACAGAAAGTTGAAATGCATTAGATTCTTTTTAATATTTACATTTATGATATAAGTTATTTGAGTTAATATTCTTAAATAAAATATATTTTTAACTAACAGATTGTATCTAGTTGAAGGTATTAATATTAATCTTTTATAAAATAATAAATTTATGTTTAAATTTTCATTAAAAGATATATTTATATTTAGTACCTATATTACTTCAAACAAAATTATCTTCGACATAAGATATCTGTAAAAATAAATAAATTGATTAAATAACTTTCCACACTGGTAAAGAAGAAAGTTTGATCATTAAATGCTATATTTCCTTATAATTTTTGTTCACTTAAATACTGCAGATACTAGTAACTTGGACGTTGTTTTTCTATTTTTTCTTTTCTTTGTTTTTCTCTGCTTCTCCCTTCTTGACCATTAGATTTTCCTTTCTTTGTTTTTGTCTGTTTGTTTCTTCCTGGCCTTTGGATCTAATTCAATGACCATCAATGCTTTATTTTTTTTTTCTTTGTATTTACTTTTATGAACTTATTTGAAGGAAAAATTTTAGATCAGTCCTAACGTTTTTTATCTTTGTGTCTTCTTTCAGGAACTTATTTGAAGGAAAAAAAAAAGAAGAAGAAAGTATTGGCCCCTAAAATTCTTTTGTTCAAATAGGTTTTTGAAAATAGTCACAAAAAAAAAAAAGTATTAGAACTTATTTAAAATATTTTTGTTCACATAAGTTCTTAAAAGTAAGTACAAAAAGAAAACAAAAACGAAGAGACAAGTAAAGAAAAACAAAAAAATAAATAAAAAAATTATGTCTTATTAACTTTTATCATATCTAACGATAAAAAAGAGACAAATAAAGAAAAATAGAAACAGAGAAAAGCACAAAAACTGCATCCTACTATTATCATACATAATATAATTTAATGCTTATAACCAATTATTATCACCAAAACAATAAAGAGGAAAAGGGGAAAAAAAAGAGTTATGGTTCATGGTTTAGCACCCAAAAAAAAAAAAGGACTTTGTGGCGAATTTGATTGAGTCCTCATCTGTGAAATCGGCGAGCTTGTGGTGGAGCTTTATGTGTGGGTTGGGCAAAAGAAGATTCAGTTGCAAGATGGTGCCTTGCGTCCACAACTCCAAGTCATTGACGAAATCCATGTGGTGTGGCCACGTAGGCTTCATCCGTCCATGCTCTGTCCTCATTGAAACGATGACAAAACAATTTTATTAATTAGTTGATTAAATTTATACTTGATAAGCAGGCCCTCTGTTCTATATTATTTCATGGTAGCTAACATTTATAGGTACAAGGAAGTAGCCTGCCTGGATACCATTAGAATGAGAAATCTCTTATTCCGCATACGAAAGACTATAGATTAAAGCCAGAAAAGATGGCGTTGCTACTACTACTTCTCAACAATGCACTAAATTAAATTTTCTCCTCAAGCCTTTGATAAACTAGCGCGTTCGTACTTTGCATTGAATAAATAATGCAGAGTATAGCTGGCTTTGAATTCATGGACTATGCACATTGCTTACTTCCTTCACATTTATTTCTATAATTTATTAAGGTAACATGAAGTGGCATGGAAGACCCCCTTAATACCGTGTTCAAGATAAAGTTCCACAGTTTTCAGCACTTTATTTCTAGATCCATAGCTGTCGAGATTGAACTATCAACGTTTTGGAACAAAAGTTCACTTTTACGGTTACTGCACATGAAACTCTCAACTTTAGTAAAAAGCCCCAAAACAAATCATATCAGAGAAATTTAGTACGTACTGAAACAGTTCAAGGTCCACTCAATTAATCAGACAATAAAACGCTAACAGAACGAAGGTACAATATAATTTCTAATCAATAATCATCTCCCTCATCGCCCTCTTCACCGTCCGCAGCTTCTGCACCGACCTCCTCATAATCCTTCTCCAGGGCAGCAAGATCTTCGCGAGCCTCAGAGAACTCGCCTTCTTCCATCCCCTCACCGACATACCAATGTACAAATGCCCTCTTAGCATACATGAGGTCAAATTTGTGGTCAATGCGGGAGAAAACCTCAGCAACACTAGTGGAGTTTGAGATCATGCACACAGCCCTCTGCACCTTGGCAAGATCACCCCCTGGGACAACAGTTGGAGGCTGGTAATTGATACCGCACTTAAATCCAGTGGGGCACCAGTCAACAAATTGGATAGTGCGCTTGGTTTTGATAGTTGCAACAGCTGCATTCACATCTTTTGGAACCACATCCCCTCTGTACATCAAACAGCAAGCCATATATTTGCCATGGCGGGGATCACACTTGGCCATCATAGATGATGGCTCAAATGCGCTGTTTGTGATTTCTGCAACTGATAGCTGTTCGTGGTATGCCTTTTCTGCTGAAATTACAGGAGCATATGATGAAAGCATGAAGTGAATCCTGGGATAAGGTACCAGGTTAGTCTGGAATTCAGTGACATCAACATTCAAGGCACCGTCAAACCTCAGGGACGCAGTCAGTGATGATATGACCTGAACACACATAAAGAAGTCAGCACAGTCTTATTTGATAACGTGATATAGCAAAATCAGCTCCAAATATATGAACATACTTGAGAAACCAAGCGGTTGAGGTTGGTGTAGGTTGGTCGCTCAATGTCAAGGGAACGCCTGCAAATATCATAAATGGCTTCATTGTCAAGCAGCACAGCAACATCAGTGTGCTCCAGAAGGGAATGAGTGGAAAGAACACTGTTGTAGGGCTCAACAACAGAGGTTGAAACTTGTGGAGAAGGATAGACCGTGAAACCGAGCTTCGACTTCTTGCCATAGTCCACAGAAAGACGCTCCAGCAGAAGGGAACCAAGACCTGAGCCTGTGCCCCCTCCCACAGCATTGAAAACCAGGAAACCTTGGAGACCAGTGCAGTTGTCTGCAAGCTTTCTGATGCGATCTAAGCAAAGATCAACTATCTCTTTCCCAACTGAAATAAAAGACTATATTAGGATCTGATTTTTAACAGAGCGACAAGTAAAGGGGAAAGCTGTTAAAAGGGAATAATTAATTACTGGTATAGTGGCCACGGGCAAAGTTGTTTGCGGCATCCTCCTTGCCACTAATCAGCTGCTCAGGGTGAAATAATTGGCGGTATGTCCCAGTCCTAATTTCATCAATCACAGTGGGCTCAAGATCTACAAAAACTGCACGAGGTACATGCTTTCCAGCTCCAGTTTCGCTGAAGAAGGTGTTGAAAGCGTCATCGCCCCCACCCATGGTCTTATCGCTTGGCATCTGCCCATCAGCCTAATAAACAAAAACATAGACGAATACAGAGTGAGAAATCAAACGAGTAATTTTTTCTTTAGATGTCATAAAAGAGCTATAATGGGATTCAAATATTACATTAACTAATTTCTATTAATTAGAAGGTAGTACTACAAAATGCTAATATAAATGTGTGAACTTTAGCAATTAAATAAAACGGACGAACTAGAATGTCTAAAATCCAAGCCAAACATATAGATTAACCTCATAGCCAAGGGAAAACCAAATATAATCCCAGGAATTTGAAATTTTAAGGCATAACATCAAAAACGTAGAAACCTGTAGTATGTAGAATATTAAAATATGAGAGATTCAATCATCGGGGACCATCAGGATTTATATTTATGCCAAAAGCTAAAAAGCATATAACAAGCTAACAAAAAATATGGTACACGGAGTGGTTTGAAACACAGAAAATAAAGGCAGTGAGGAAAATGCTCGTCAAATGACGCATCAAAGCTCAGAATTTACTCAGATTACAATGGAAATACCTGAATGCCATGCTCGAGGCAATAAAGCTCCCAGCAAGCATTTCCAACCTGAATGCCGGCTTGACCGATGTGAATCGAAATGCACTCCCTCATCGCAGCGGAGGTTATCAAGAAAGAAGAAAAAGATAATGGAAATCTGACGAAGAAGAATAACAGAGAGTGATAGAAAGAGAGAGATTCAGAGCAGAACGTTTATTAAGACGCCTCTCCGGTAGGCATGAGTGAGTGAGAGTCCGAAGCACTGGGTTCTTTTTATAGCGGGGAGGAAGCGATGGACACAGAAGAGGGCAATTAAGTTGAAGAAAAGTGTAGACTAAAAAGTTTAATTACCCGTAATTCGCCAATCACGATGAATTTTTACTGCCAGCTTCACCCTTCATATTTACCCTTTGTTCGTTTTTAATTGAATCAAACCTAAACATATCAAAGTATTAAATGGCGACAAAAGTAGATTTACCTACACCTGTAATAGATTTTGAAAAGACATGAGATAAACTAATAAAGATTTCAGGGGATACTGTATTCTTTATTGTTTACAGCACTTACCCAAGCCTTTGCAATAACATTAATAATTTAAATTACTTTAAGGGAAGGGGTCATTCTTACATTAAAAAATGTTGATATTATAAATGAGTACATATTTTTTTTAATTCTAAATGAGTAAACAGTATAAGTAAGTTTTGACAATATGTACGAGGCTGATGTGAATGTTCATACCATAGATGATCTATATACTAGTGAATTTTTAAATAGTGTTAAATTGTTTAGTTTGCCAAATCATGAATTAAAATTGAAGGTTAGAGCCCCAGTTATGTTGTTTAGAAATATATTGATAAATTAATAAGACTTTGTAATGATAATGATTATATCAAGGTTGGGAAAACATATGATTGAAGCAATAACAATCATTTCTGACAACTATGTTAGAGAGAATGTCACAATTCTTATGATGGTTATTACTTTATCTGATTCAAGACTTTTATTCAAACTTAAAAAAAAAAAAAACAATTTTCATAAGCCTTAAATTTTGCTATAATAATTAACAAAAGTCAAGGTTGTCCTCTTCAATTGGGTTATATCTAATGAGTTCAATGTTTAATTATGAATAACTATATTTAACAGTTTCAAAGATAAAAAGTAAGAAGGATTTGAAAATTCTCATTTTAAACAAAGTTTGAACTTTCTCATTTTAGACAAAGATGAAAATATAGCTATAGTATTACAAATGTGGTTTACAAAGAAATATTCACCAAAATATAGCAAGGTGAGATCATATTGCTTATCTTCAAACAATATGCATTTTATATATAATCAACAATTGATATTAGTAATTTGATTACCTCCATGTTTGCGGGTATTTCTTTGGAGACCTACGTGAGTCAATATTTTTCTTATCGACATGAAGTTTCATTTTTCTGTTATATTTTCATTACATGTAACAATATGTTTACCGATCCATATTTGTATTGTGATAGCCTGTGTACGGATAGCCTGTGTACGGGTGGCTGTACTAAATTTTTGTTAAATGAATCAAACCTAAATATGTCATAGTATTAAATGGTGACAAAAGTAGATATTATTAGTAGTATCGAAAACTCAAGTATTAATTTTAATTGCATATGATGGATTATTAAATGATTTATATATAGCCGAAGAAAATAATCTTAATAAAATTATAATTTTGGGATATATATATATATATATGTATATTTTAAATGGTTTGGATCAAAATGTATAGAAATCATATCATGGTGCTATTATTATTGTTAATAAACCAATAACAATGACCTTGAAATTAGAGTTATGAAAATTGTGGTTCTCAAAAGAAAATAGATACAAAAAGAAGTTATCACTTTCACTTTGTCTATTATTATGAGAATTTTGATCTCAAAATTTTTTCACTTTTGTTTTATTTGATTGATTGTGAATTTGCGATAGTTTAAAGTACGATATTCTTTTAAGTTTAGTTATTAATTTTGCTCCATAGCTTTTGTATAGATCTTAGACAAAATTACAACTCTAGAGTTATTTTGTATTATAAAACTTAGACAACTATTATGTAGATCTTGTTTTCAATAGAAAGTGTATTCACTTAATAACTAATAAAAAAAAGATTTCTTTTTTCTTTGAAAAAATGTGAAAGGGGAGGAATAAAATAATAAATGAAAAAGGATTCCACGGTTCAAAATGAAATTCTTATTATATGAGTTATAATTTTGCATTAGATATATCGGCGCTAATAATAGATGTTGAAAAGACATGGGAAAAATCTGCATCACAAGCTAGACATTATTCTTCAATCAAGACATTGGTACCTAATCCTTCAAATCACAAGCGTTTAATATTTGTCATTGTCATTGTTCTTTGCTTGGATTTACTTTACAGGGTAAGAGGGGGTTTCGCAATCAGTATCTACTTGGCACTCAACATGTGCAGCTTTTTCCTTGGGTGGAATCGCTCTTTCCTTGCAACTCAAGCGGTCATGAAGAAAAGATAAAAAAGAGACAACGTTGCTCCGTACCTAAGCAATCATATGATTCTCTTCCCCCTCGCTTTGGGAAACATACGGCTTGTGATTAAGGATAAATATATTGTTTCTCCCTTTTGTGACCACATTCATGTCAAGACCGATTTGAATTTTATGTCTGATTTCAAAATTAAGTAAAGTGCAACTTAATTTATATCGTTGAATTTCATAATTAATAATTCAGATTTTAAAATATTATTTTTTTAAAAAAAATTTTAAAATATGAACCGTTAATTATAAAATTTAATGGTCCAAATTAAGTCACGTATCCTGTTTGGCTTTTATTAAGTAAGGAATACTCTTCTTGCAAAGACAGATAAAGCTTTTGGTTGGAGTGAAGTTAAAATCGTGCTTGCAACTCTCTGGTAGGCCATGGCTATCTTGATTATGAGTTCCAATTGCCCAAAATGCATTTTGCCAGGCTCCTCAGTTTCATAACTCACCAGACTTATACCCAAAGAAATTGAAAAATGCCAAACTCCTTAAGGATTTCAATATTAATCCCTTCACTCCTTCCTTCCCATTCATTTGATTTCCGACCTGTATTTTTTCACCAGAAACCAAAAAAATAGAACAAAGAAAGAGACACTGCAGGGTGCTTTTGGTTTGATAATCGCTTTGATATGCAGCCTGCCACCGGTGTGGATGGTAACCACATTGGTGAAGGCCATCATGACTTTAGGGTGTAAGAAGACACATTCATTAGTACATAATGCATTAGTTTGCTCCACAAGATTTAATACAAGTTTATAATATAAGGTATTTTGGTTGTCAGATTTATTGACACAAAGTTTGAAATTAACTTGGTGTTGAAATTTTCTATGCTTGTTTGGTTGCACGATGAGAAGAAGCCAACATGCTTTTAATTGTCCTGAACCTAGGTTATTACACTAAAATGGAACGTTTGGCGGTATGTAAGCAAGACCATGTAGAATCGCTTCTTCGCTCTGAAATCTTGATTTATTCCAACTCGGGTTTTTTAAGCTTTTGACCTTCGTTGGGGGAGCTAATTTATGTTGCTCAAGTTTGAGAGTATTTGAAAATTTGTTGGGTAAATTTATGTTTGACAAAATTAATTTTAAGCATAATTAATTTTACATGAACGTAATTTATGTTTGAAAACTATTATTAAAAAATTATTTTAAAAAATAAATTTTGTTTGAATATTAGTTAACAGAAATACTTTTAAATGTGTAATTACTATAGAGAGTATGAATATTATATTATTTTATTTCATTTATCTTTATTGAAATTCTCATATCAAGTTAAATACAGAAAAAAATAACTAAAAAAAGATATCATAAAATATATTTTTTTAATTAAACTATGTAATTACATCTTTTTTTTTTCTCAATGCCTAGGCTACAAGTGGGCGCAAAATGAACTAATTAAAAAATGAGTTATTGACTAATTTTTAATTAATAATTAAGTTTTAAATAAAATGAACTAAATATCCATTATAATTAAAATAAACTAAGTATCCATTGTTTTAATTTCACCATTTATCCAAAATTTTTCTGTTTATTCACTTAGGGACTAGCTAAAATTTTTCTTTTGTCATTTGTTTGATATAAACTCTTCTGTTACTTCATCTAAGTCTCTAATTTGAAAATATATTTTATTCTTTGTTAAAATTAACCCCTATAAACTTTTCAATGTATTCACTTTGGTCCTTATTCTGCACTAGCATATATATTTTTTCTCTCATTCTCTCTCTCTTTCATTTCTTATCTTACTCATTTCAAACACACAGAGACAAAGAGATGCACACACAAAGATGCATGAGCATAGGTACAGGGCAACGAGCGACAAAGGCAAGTCCCTTCTCTCTCTCTCTCTCTCTCTCTCTCTCTCTCTCTCTCTCTCTCTCTCTCTCTCTCTCTCTCTCTCTCTCTCTCTGTTTTGAGTGCCCCATAATGGAGGAATTGCGTGCCCCAAAACCAAGCTTCAACCAAGCCATTCTCTCATCTCCTTTTCGACTTCTTCCTCCTCTCCCTCAGAGTGCACACACACGTAGGAAAGGGTATCACAGGAAACACATGAAAGATATCATAGTGCGAATTAATTCTGTGGGAGAGAAGCTGGAACTGTGAGTATTGGACAAAACTTAGGTTTTATAAAGGGAGAATCGATTCGCTGGAAGCTCGTCGCAAAACCAAACAACACCAATTTCATACTATCGCGATTATGAAGCCTCCAACGCACGTTCGCTTCTCACAGAAGCATAACTAAACACCAACTTCAATCAATCACTCTCCCCAATCTAAGATATAAAGTAGAATAACATTTAAAACATGTTTAGTCTCATTAAAGCCTTAACTTAGTTCACTGTAATACCCAAGAAAAATAAAATATAAATATTTGTTTACAAACTACTGTTACTATTTCAGTATACGGTACTATTCACCCATATAATACTATTTATATATACGATACTGTTCATTTATACAATCGAAATGTCAAGTACTAGATGTGGTTTGGTCATAAGAGAAAACTAGAAAGAAGTTCATAGGAGAAAATGATGTTTTATGGGTGAAAATACCCTCAGGGACTAAAGTGAAAGGACTGAATTGAAAAGAAACTTAAAGGTTTAAGGTGAAAGGATAATTTTCCTTTTAAGTTTTCAATAGTAATAACAGAAAAATTTTATTAGCGCATAATATCAAATAGTACCCTTGACTTTTGCTATAAATAGGCCCTTTCATTTCACTTCTAAACTCACACCTTCAACTTCTCTTCTTCTCTTCTTAAGTTTCTTACTCCAAAGCTAGGCTTCTGAGATTTTGGGCCTTTCCTTTTCAGCTTAGGTAAGGATACTATGCCCTTTCTATGTTTTTCAAATTTTAGAAGTTATTTTCTTAAGTATGCTCTGTGGTTGCGGCCTTGGCTGATCTTCCACATCAGAAAAACTGTCCTTAGCTGTTTATATGTTATTTTGATTCTCTGATTACCGAAATAGAATGTAAACTGTGAAAAATACATGTCTAGGAAAGTTCTGGCTAAGGAAAGACCTGATTTTTAAGTGTGTCCAGTGTGACCCTCCACTCTTTGCTGGGAACTTACCTGGTGTACTCTTTTACAGATTGTATTCTCTATTTCTGGTATGAATACTAACCATACGTATGAATAGTAACTGTATGTATGAATAGTGACCGTACGTATGAATAGTGACCGTATGAACAGTAACCGTATATATGAACAGTAACCGTACGTATGAACAGTATCTGTACGAAAACAATCCTAACGTATTTTCTCTAATCTTTCATGAAAATCTCCGTAGCAGAACACCGAAATTCACCTGAGCACTCTTGTCTGTAATGACTTAGAGAAGTGATACTCGTACGGAATTCAGGTGAGTGAAACGACCCCGTTTTAATAGAGTTTTAGCATTACTGGTGATAAAAAGTATGTCGTAGGACACTCCCAAGATTCATAGGGGGAAATTGGATTCAAAATGGCGAATATAATGAGATAATTAATCCAGAAGTATGGATAAGAAAAAGCAAGTATCTCATGATGATGTGAAGATTGAATCTCTTGAATTGTGGTTTATAAAGCTATAATATAGTTATATACTATACCTGTTATATGGATGAATATTATATTGAGCTTCTGATTATGATATGAAATGCTATTGATTGTGATTGAGCGGGACAGTACCCCCTCTCACGGCAAGGCGAAAAACCCGGTTGACAGGGTGTCTTGACCAATGAGTGTGGAGACAACGATTCCCTCAGTAGGGATATAGCCCGGATTGGTGATAAATCCGTGAGGCGCCCTAGCTAAGAGGATGAGGTTGTGCGTCATGGCGGAAATATACATAATTGGTGAGCCGGCCTGTGTGCGCTCTCCGGGATATATTGCCATTGACTAGTACTAGTAACGTTTGTTGAATTGGATGAATTTTTATCTTCTTGTATGTAAGGATGATGTTGTGCGTCATGGCAGAAATATACATAATTGGTGAGCCGGCCTGTGTGCGCTCTCTGGGATATATTGCCATTGACGAGTACTAATAACGTTTGTTGAATTGGATGAATTTTTATCTTCTGTCTATTGGTTGAGTATGAGCCTTTGGATATGCTTGCATGACTGGTAATGTATTTGAATTTTATTAACGCGAGGCCGATTCGCTCATTGAGTTTAAAAGCTCACATTGTTTGTACAACCTTTTTGTTCAGATCAGGTTGCCAGCGAAAAATATCTGCTAGAGGAGTAGATCACTTTGGACCTTCCCATTGTCGGGTAGACCCCTCTTTTGTTATAGATTATGTTGCTCTGTAATCGTGTAGGACATCTAGGTCAGGGGTTCGACATTTGGCTTGTATGTCAGTATAATAATGTATTTTAAATTGATAATATATTATTACATGCAAATCATCTCTATGATTTTCAGATAAGAAAATTTGATATATTTATCGGAAGGCTTACAGTGATGAGAGATTCATCATTGTGCCGGTCATGTGCCCAGAAAACGGGTCGTGACAAAGTTGGTATCAGAGCAATGGTTGTTAGGTCTCCTAGTGATTACAGAGCAAGGTAACCTTAGTAGGACCTCCTCTATCGTTGTGAACCCGGGCACAACTATAGAGAGACGGCTCTACTGAAGGTCCTGTAGGATGTTTTCATTTCCTTTCCCTCCGAGACTTATCTTTTCTTAGGAAGTATGTTCTCAGTTTTAGTTTTAGACAGATGTGGCTACACTTTTGAACTTAGTCAAGGAAAAGTTGTTACTTGTTTTGATTCCGTTGCTGTCGGATCAAATTTTTATATGGTGGATTTTATAAGCTGAATTCATGATTGATTTTGTGTAGGTATATTATTTTAGGGTACCAGCCAATAAAAGAAACCACTTGCATTAAAAAAACACTGAAGGATTACATTGCAAAAAAAAAAAAAGGAAAGAGAAGTTTACTCATGCATGAGTAATCTAAAAGCGAGGTGGTCTTGGATTAGGAGGGTTGTATTGTATCATCACCCCTCGACCATTCCTTGGAGCAAGAGACATAGCAATGTCGCGGAGGGTAGTGTAAATTCCATTCATACAATCAACACTTCTTTGCTGTTGATTGCAGAAGCACTGGGTGGACCAATAGAAGAACCTATCTATTCTCGAAGTCATTGCCGCGTTATTGCGTTTGGTTAACTTCTCCAGATCCTCTATCATCTTCTTGAGATTCTTCACCTCCTGCTCTAAATAGGCGATTTTGTCCTCCGAGCTATGGCCTGTGCTAATCTCCTCAGCTTCCTCATTCTTCTTCATCTTCTTCTCCTTTGGATTCTCTTGAGGTCCCTCGAGAGGTCTTTTGCCTTTGTCCCTGCCTAAACTTAAGTTTAAGTCAAGATCTTTTTCCTTGGCCTCCACTGTGAGATCAATGTACTTCCTTGAGGCCATGATTTGGAAAATTTAGAAATTTTTGTAAGAATATGAGGCGAGAGGAATGCTGGAAGATTGTAGGCTGTCACGACCCGTTTTCTGGGCACATGACCGGCACAATGATGAATCTCTCATCACTGTAAGCCTTCCGATAAATATATCAAATTTTCTTATCTGAAAATCATAGAGATGATTTGCATGTAATAATAGATTATCAATATAAAATACATTATTATGCTGACGTACAAACCAAATGCCAAACCCCTGAACTAGATGTCCTAGATGATTACAGAGCAACATAATCTACAACAATAGAGGGGCCTACCCGATAGCGGGAAGGTCCAAAGTGATTTACTCTTCTAGCGGATATTCTTCACTGGCAACCTGATCTGAACAAAAAGGTTGTACAAACAATGTGAGCTTTTAAACTCAGTGAGCAAATCGACCTCGCAATTATTAACAACATATTTAAGATCAAACCAAATCACATTTCAAACAATTCAAACAATTCATACAATTCTAAATCAAGTTCTCAGACATTTTTCGGGTCCCGTCCACAATAAGTGGCCGTTGCCCCACGGCCCCTGCCGTATCCTCCCTTATTTCACCCCTGTCCTCAAAGGGACAAATCTGTAGTCTAACCTTATTTCACCCCGTCCTTAAAAGGACTAATATCATATTCAATATCACGTGGCTATAGTGATTTCATTCTACCCTTATTTCATCCTATGGGATCCCATAAACTTTATTTCCGTTTCTATTAAGATCAAACACAACCACATTACACAATCATAGGCAACCATATGCATCTCATTTCAGGAAAAGTTCACAACAGAATCATATTTACACATTTCAATGTATAACATGAATGCATGAATTTCATGTCACATATATATATAGAGTATACTTTTAATATATACATTAAATAAGAAAACAAGGTAAGGTAGGATCTCTCACCTCGATTCCATACGAGTATCACTTCTCTAAGTCGTTACGGACAAGAGTACACAGATAAATTTCAGTATACCGCTACAGAGATTTTCATGAAAGATTAGAGAAAATACGTTATGATTGTTTTCGTACAGATACTGTTCATACGTACGGTTACTGTTCATATATATGGTCACTATTCATACGGTTACTATTCATACATACGGTCACTATTCATACGTACGGTTACTATTCATACCAGAAATAGAGAATACAATCTGTAAAAGAGTACACCAGGTAAGTTCCCAGGAAAGAGTGGAGGGTCACACTGGACACACTTAAAAATCAGGTCTTTCCTTAGCCAGAACTTTCCTAGACATGTATTCTTTACAGTTTACATTCTATTTCGGTAATCAGAGAATCAAAATAACATATAAACAGCTAAGGACAATTTTTCTGATGTGGAAGATCAGCCAAGGCCGCAACCACAGAGCATACTTAAGAAAATAACTTCTAAAATTTGAAAGACATAGAAAGGGCATAGTATCCTTACCTAAGCTGAAAAGGAAAGGCCCACAATCTCAGAGGCCTAGCATTGAAGTAAGAGAAACTTAAGGAGAGAAGAAGAGAAGTTGAAGGTGTGAGTTTAGAAGTGAAATGAAAGCGCCTATTTATAGGAAAAGTCAAGGGTACTATTTGATACTATACGTTAATAAAATATTCAATTTACTATTTATGAAAATGACATTTCTAATAATGCAGTTACTGTGTAAATAGCGGCAACGGCTGAAAATTTTTTCTGTTATTACTATTGAAAACTTAAAGGAAAAACTATCCTTTCACCTTAAACCTTTAAGTTTCTTTTCAAATCAGTCCTTTCAATTTAGTCCCTGAGGGTATTTTTACACATAAAACGTCATTTTCTCCTACAAACTTCTTTCTAGTTTTCTCTTATGACCAAACCACATCTAGTACTTGACATTTCGATTGCATAAATGAACAGTATCGTATACGTAAATAGTATTATATAGGTGAATAGTACCGTATACTGAAATAGTAACAGTAGTTTGTAAACAAATATTTATATTTTATTTTTCTTGGGTATTACATTATCACCCCCTTAAGAGAATTCGGTCCCCCGAATTCAAAACTCATCTCAAGACTGAAAAAAAATATGATTACTTCGTCTATATCTCATCCTTTGTATCTCTTTCTTTCCAAACATCTTCACATCCTTGGTAGGATTTACAAGAACACTATAGCATCGACTGTGAACTCTAGACCGCATTATTAATAATTTTCATAGGAATTTTTGCCTTTTCTAAATAGCAAACAATCTCTTCCTCATCAGTTTGATCTTCTCCACAACCTTTTGTACCATAAAGTGTCTCATCCTCATAACCTTTACCAAACTTAAACCATCTGATCAGAGACGAACTCTGTCTCTATGTAAAACCTCAAATAGGTGTCTTCTCAAAAGTGACACGTGGTCTTTCTAGTTTATACTGAATATCAGGACACAAGTTATCACACACATAACTTATAACTTTTACGAATACAAGCACCTCTCCTGAAGACATCATTTTGGCCATAGGCAATATTCTTGCCCGAAGGTGATCCTTCTACCTTAAGGCGATACTCTCAGCTGAATGCGTCATATAAAAAGAAAAATCACGTAAAATTATTACATAAATCTCTAGGAAGAACAATCCCAGAAAATGTGTTAAGTAAATAACATACTCCTCATGCATAATTATAAAATAAATATATATAGAAATTCCTCTCACCTCAATGACTCATATAGAGTCGTATCCCTTCAATGATTAGGGCAAACTCATAGTTCTTATAGGTTCATAAAATACTTATTTAGCATTCCTCCATATTTCAGAAGTGTAATGAAATATCATTTTAATAACTCTGCTCAGTCAAAAAGATATTACCATACTCTGCTTTAGAGTTTCCATAATCAAGTATGAAATATAAGTCCAACATCTTCTCATTCCTCAAGTTCTTTCAGTAAAAGGAATCACTTCAACAAAGAAGATCTAAATACTAACTTAAATTTTATTTCTAGTACATAGATAATTTTAATACATGAAGCTTAGACCAAATATAGCTTTAGATACAAACAAAAGAAAGAATAAATTAAGGACGAGGATGCTTTTGAAATGTAAAAGGTGCTCCAGGTCTAGAAGAGGAAGGTGCTTCAGACCTTAAGGAGGAAGCTAATCGTTGCAGCCTAGAAAGAGTTTCTGGAGGAAGTGCCTGAGAAATTTGGCGAAGAGCTGAAGTTACTCCGTTCATACAGTCAATACACCTTGCTTGTTGGTCACGAAAATTTTGAGTTGCAAACATTGAATGTCTATCAACTCGATTAGCTAGTTCCCCGAAACGACGGTTTATCAGTTTCTCTTGGTTTTCAAAGAGACGATTTATTAGTCGCTTCTGGTCCTCTGTCTTGTATTCCAGGCTCTCTATCTTACGCTCCAGATTTTCGATCTTACGCTCCAGGAATGCAAGCTTATTTTCTGAGGATGTTGCAGTACTGTCCTCCTCCAACTCTATTACATCTCTCTTTCTCTTCTTTATTTCTGGTGACCTGTCTACAGGTCTCTTCCCTTTGTTGTCTCCGAGACTTAGATTTAAATCAAGCTCTACATTGTCAGTCTCAAAATTCAAGTTGAAAGACTTATTATCGGTCATTGCTCTAGGGATATCAGAAATAACTTCGAATGAGAAAGGAATGGAGATTGAGAAATAGGTATGTAATGAAAGAAGTAGGTTTGCTTGGTGCGATGAGTAGGGTAACGGGTAAACAAGATTTATAGACAACCCGAAGCCCCTGGAGCTAAAGCCACCACAACCTATACGCCGCTCGCTATAAGGTTTACAGATCACATATGTCGCAATGCCAGCAATTAATGTCGGACATGCAGATAAATAGTAAATGCAATTAACATAAGTCAAAGATTTCCTCAAAAAAAAATTTTTGGCTAATCTTGACCTTTCTCAAACTTTTGACTAACTACGCTCTTCAGTCTGAGATTTTCTCCCTCTAACTTGTTTTATCCTGTAATCCCATATCACGATGTCCCTCTATGATCGGGTAGTCTCATATTAGCCTTATCTTAGATTCTGATCGGTGTCTTTATTCTGGATTTACACATAATATATGTATATCAATATATATATATTAAAACAAAGTTAACTGCTTACGGTCACATGCAGTAAGTATTATCATGATGTAAGGAAATCACTGCCTTTCATTTGCCCACGAGAGCATTATATGTAAGTATGTGTAACCATGAAGATATATCATCATCTACACATTTTATTCTATCCAAGTCATTTTGATTTCACATCTCTATGAGTATATGTAGGATCATCACATATTCTCCTTGATCGTAGCCTTCACTCATTATGCATGAATAACATACATACATGTAATTACAACATGATTCAATCAATTCTGTATATTATACTCAACTGAAGGCTCTTAAGAACAACACAATAAAACAGAGAAATGCATTTCAGTTCATCATAAAAGCATCCAAGGCAATCTTTGATGGCTATGTTATCAACTTCTTTGAATTTCGGAAAATGCCAACGAGAGAAATGGGAAAACCGAGTAAAATCGGCCGCAAATCCACCGAATATTGACTTTCATGGTTTTAGCATTAATGCAACGCGCTATCGGTGTGCACGCCTACCCTAGACTTCTGGCTTCCAGCTTGCAGAAATCCATAGGTTGATCGTGTAGGGGTGCGGTGAAGAGATATCTTCTTTGTCTCTTAGTCCAAATTTTTCTCTATAAAAACCTTCCCAGCGTTCTCAGTTACCACACCACAAAGAGTAATAATCTCTGAGCCTACAATCCCCCAGTATTCCTCTCGCCTCATACTCTTACGAAAATTTCTAAATTTTTCCAAATCATGGCCTCAAGGAAGTACATTGATCTCACAGTAGAGGCTAAGGAAGAAGAGCTCGACTTAAACTTAAGTCTGGGCAAAGACAAGGGCAAAAGACCTTTTGAGGGGTCTCCAGAGAAGCAGAAGGAGAAGAAAATGAAGAAGATCGAGGAAGCTGAGGAGACTAGCACGGGCCATACCTCGGAGGACAAAATCGCCTGTCTAGAGCAGGAGGTGAAAAATCTAAAAAAGATGATAGGAGACCTGGAGAAGTTAACTAAACGCAATCATGCAGAAATGACTTCAAGAATAGACAGGTTCTTCTATTGGTCTACCCAGTGCTTCTGCAATCAACAACAAAGAAGTGTTGATTGTATGAATGGGATTTACACTACCCTCCGCGACATTGCTATGTCCCTTGCTCCAAGGAATGGTCGAGGGGTGATGATACAATACAACCCTCCTAATCCAAGACCACCTCGCTTTTAGATTACTCATGCATGAGTAAACTTCTTCTTTTTTGCAATGTAATCCTTCAGTTTTTTTTTTGTTTTTTTTTTGTTTTTTTTTTGTTTTTAATGCAAGTGGTTTCTTTTATTGGCTGGTACCCTAAAATAATATAGCTACACAAATTCAATCATGAATTCAGCTTATAAAATCCACCATATAAATATTTGATCCGACAGCAACGGAATCAAACAAGTAATAACCTTTCCTTTACTAAGTTCAAAAGTGTAGTCACATCTGTCTAAAACTAAAAACATAATTCCTATAAGTCTCGGAGGGAAAGGAAATGGAAACATCCTACAGGACCTTCAGTAGAGCCGTCTCTCTATAGTTGTGCCCGGGTTCACAACGATAGAGGAGGTCCCACTAAGGTTACCTTGCTCTGTAATCACTAGGAGACCTAACAACCATTGCTCTGATACCAACTTTGTCACGACCCGTTTTCTGGGCACATGACCGGCACAATGATGAATCTCTCATCACTGTAAGCCTTCCGATAAATATATCAAATTTTCTTATCTGAAAATCATAGAGATGATTTGCATGTAATAATAGATTATCAATATAAAATACATTATTATGCTGACGTACAAACCAAATGCCAAACCCCTGAACTAGATGTCCTAGATGATTACAGAGCAACATAATCTACAACAATAGAGGGGCCTACCCGATAGCGGGAAGGTCCAAAGTGATTTACTCTTCTAGCGGATATTCTTCACTGGCAACCTGATCTGAACAAAAAGGTTGTACAAACAATGTGAGCTTTTAAACTCAGTGAGCAAATCGACCTCGCAATTATTAACAACATATTTAAGATCAAACCAAATCACATTTCAAACAATTCAAACAATTCATACAATTCTAAATCAAGTTCTCAGACATTTTTCGGGTCCCGTCCACAATAAGTGGCCGTTGCCCC
Source organism: Biancaea sappan (assembly GCA_037074585.1). Classification (NCBI taxonomy): domain Eukaryota; kingdom Viridiplantae; phylum Streptophyta; class Magnoliopsida; order Fabales; family Fabaceae; genus Biancaea; species Biancaea sappan. The sequence goes on along the minus strand of CM073500.1, from coordinate 32,317,474 downwards.
ACGGCCCCTGCCGTATCCTCCCTTATTTCACCCCTGTCCTCAAAGGGACAAATCTGTAGTCTAACCTTATTTCACCCCGTCCTTAAAAGGACTAATATCATATTCAATATCACGTGGCTATAGTGATTTCATTCTACCCTTATTTCATCCTATGGGATCCCATAAACTTTATTTCCGTTTCTATTAAGATCAAACACAACCACATTACACAATCATAGGCAACCATATGCATCTCATTTCAGGAAAAGTTCACAACAGAATCATATTTACACATTTCAATGTATAACATGAATGCATGAATTTCATGTCACATATATATATAGAGTATACTTTTAATATATACATTAAATAAGAAAACAAGGTAAGGTAGGATCTCTCACCTCGATTCCATACGAGTATCACTTCTCTAAGTCGTTACGGACAAGAGTACACAGATAAATTTCAGTATACCGCTACAGAGATTTTCATGAAAGATTAGAGAAAATACGTTATGATTGTTTTCGTATAGATACTGTTCATACGTACGGTTACTGTTCATATATATGGTCACTATTCATACGGTTACTATTCATACATACGGTCACTATTCATACGTACGGTTACTATTCATACCAGAAATAGAGAATACAATCTGTAAAAGAGTACACCAGGTAAGTTCCCAGGAAAGAGTGGAGGGTCACACTGGACACACTTAAAAATCAGGTCTTTCCTTAGCCAGAACTTTCCTAGACATGTATTCTTCACAGTTTACATTCTATTTCGGTAATCAGAGAATCAAAATAACATATAAACAGCTAAGGACAGTTTTTCTGATGTGGAAGATCAGCCAAGGCCGCAACCACAGAGCATACTTAAGAAAATAACTTCTAAAATTTGAAAGACATAGAAAGGGCATAGTATCCTTACCTAAGCTGAAAAGGAAAGGCCCACAATCTCAGAGGCCTAGCATTGAAGTAAGAGAAACTTAAGGAGAGAAGAAGAGAAGTTGAAGGTGTGAGTTTAGAAGTGAAATGAAAGCGCCTATTTATAGGAAAAGTCAAGGGTACTATTTGATACTATACGTTAATAAAATATTCAATTTACTATTTATAAAAATGACATTTCTAATAATGCAGTTACTGTGTAAATAGCGGCAACGGCTGAAAATTTTTTCTGTTATTACTATTGAAAACTTAAAGGAAAAACTATCCTTTCACCTTAAACCTTTAAGTTTCTTTTCAAATCAGTCCTTTCAATTTAGTCCCTGAGGGTATTTTTACACATAAAACGTCATTTTCTCCTACAAACTTCTTTCTAGTTTTCTCTTATGACCAAACCACATCTAGTACTTGACATTTCGATTGCATAAATGAACAGTATCGTATACGTAAATAGTATTATATAGGTGAATAGTACCGTATACTGAAATAGTAACAGTAGTTTGTAAACAAATATTTATATTTTATTTTTCTTGGGTATTACATAGGCTTAGAGATTATTACTCTTTGTGGTGTGGTAACTGAGAACGCTGAGAAGGTTTTTATAGAGAAAAATTTGGACTAAGAGACAAAGAAGATATATCTTCACCGCACCCCTACACGATCAACCTATGGATTTCTGCAAGCTGGAAGCCAGAAGTCTAGGGTAAGCGTGCACACCGATAGCGCGTTGCATTAATGCCAAAACCATGAAAGTCAATATTCGGTGGATCTGCGGTCGATTTTACTTGGTTTTCCCATTTCTCCCGTTGGCATTTTCCGAAATTCAAAGAAGTTAATAATATAGCCATTAAAGATTGCCTTGGATGCTTTTATGATGAACTGAAATGCATTTCTCTGTTTTATTGTGTTGTTCTTGAGAGCCTTCAGTTGAGTATGATATACATAAATGATTGAATCATGTTGTAATTACATGTATGTATGTTATTCATACATAATGAGTGAAGGCTACGATCAAGGAGAATATGTGATGATCGTACATATACTCATAGAGAATGAGAAATCAAAATGACTTGGAAAGAATGAAATGTGTAGAGGATAATATATCTTCATAGTTACACATAATTATATATAATGCTCTCGTGGGCAAATGAAAGGCAATGATTTCCTTGCATTATGATAATGCTTACTGCATGTGACCGAAAGCAGTTAACTTTGTTTTAAAATATATATATTTACATATATATTATGTGTAAATCTAGAATAAAGACCGATTAGAATCTAAGATACGGCCAATATGAGGCTACCTAATCATAGAGGGACATTGTGATATGGGATTACAGGATAAAACAAGTTTAGAGGGAGAAAATCTCAGACTGAAGAGCGTAGTTAGTCAAAATTTTTAGAAAGGTCAAGATTAGCCGAAAATTTTTTTCAAGAAATCTTTGACTTATGTTAATTGCATTTACTATTTATCTGCATGTCCGACATTAATTGCTGGCATTGCGACGTATGTGATCTGTAAACCTTATAGCGAGCGGCGTGTAGGTTGTGGTGGCTTTAGCGCCAGGGGCTTCGGGTTGTCTATAAATCTTGTACGCCCGTTACCCCACTCATCACACCAAGCGAACTTCTTTCATTACATACCTATTTCTCAATCTCAATTCCTTTCTCATTCGAAGTTATTTCTGAGATCCCTAGAGCAATGGCCGATAATAAGTCTTTCAACTTGAATTTTGAGACTGGCAATGTAGAGCTTGATTTAAATCTAAGTCTCGGAGATAACAAAGGGAAGAGACCTGTAGACAGGTCACCAGAAATTAAGAAGAGAAAGAGGGATGTAATAGAGTTGGAGGAGGACAGTACTGCAACATCCTCAGAAAATAAGTTTGCGTTCCTGGAGCGTAAGATAAAAAATCTAGAGCGTAAGATAGAGAGCCTGGAATACAAGACAGAGGACCAGAAGCGACTAATAAATCGTCTCTTTGAAAACCAAGAGAAACTGATAAACCGTCGTTTCGGGGAACTAGCTAATCGAGTTGATAGACATTCAATGTTTGCAACTCAAAATTTTCGTGACCAACAAGCAAGGTGTATTGACTGTATGAACGGAGTAACTTCTGCTTTTCGCCAAATTTCTCAGGCGCTTCCTCCAGAAACCCTTTCTAGGCTGCAACGATTAGCTTCCTCCTTAAGGTCTGAAGCACCTTCCTCTTCTAGACCTGGAGCACCTTCTACATTTCAAAAGCCTCCTCGTCCTTAATTTATTCTTTCTTTTGTTTGTATCTAAAGCTATATTTGGTCTAAGCTTCATGTATTAAAATTATCTATGTACTAGAAATAAAATTTAAGTTAGTATTTAGATCTTCTTTTTTGAAGTGATTCTTTTTACTGAAAGAACTTGAGGAATGAGAAAATGTTGGACTTATATTTCGTACTTGATTATGAAAATTCTAAAGCAGAGTATGGTAATATCATTTTGACTGAGAAGAGTTACTAAAATGATATTTCATTGCATTTCTGAGCTATGGAGGAGTGCTAAATAAGTATTTTATGAACCTATACATAGAGAACTATGGGTTTGCCCTAATCATTGAAGGGATACGACTCTATATGAGTCATTGAGGTGAGAGGAATTTCCATATATATAATTATGCATGAGGAGTATGTTATTTACTTAACACATTTTCTGGGATTGTTCTTCCTAGATATTTATGTAATAATTTTACGTGATTTTTCTTTTTATATGACGCATTCAGCTGAGAGTATCGCCTTAAGGTAGAATGATCGCTTTCGGGCAAGAATATTGCCTATGGCCAAAATGATGCCTTCGGGTAGGATACTTGTATTCGTAAAAGTTATAAGCTATGTGTATGGTAGTTTGTGTTCTGATATTCAGTATAAACTGGAAAGACCACGTGCCACTGTTGAGAAGACACCTATTTGAGGTTTTACATAGAGACAGTGTTCGTCTCTGATTAGGTGGTTTGAGTTTGGCAAAGGTTATGAGGATGAGACACTTTATGGTACAAAAGGTTGTGGAGAAGATCAAACTGATGAGGAAGAGATTACTTGCTGTTTAGAAAAGGCAAAAGTCTTATGCAAATTATTGATAATGCGGTTTAGAGTTCACAGTCAATGGTATAATATTCTTGTAAATCTCACTAAGGGTGTGATGAAGTTTTGGAAGAAAGAGATGCAAAGGATGAGATATAGACGAAGTAATCACATTTATTTCAGTCTTGAGATGAGTTTTGAATTCGGGGGACCGAATTCTCTTAAGGGGGTGATAATGTAATACCCAAGAAAAATAAAATATAAATATTTGTTTACAAACTACTGTTACTATTTCAGTATACGGTACTATTCACCCATATAATACTATTTACATATACGATACTGTTCATTTATACAATCGAAATGTCAAGTACTAGATGTGGTTTGATCATAAGAGAAAACTAGAAAGAAGTTCGTAGGAGAAAATGATGTTTTATGGGTGAAAATACCCTCAGGGACTAAAGTGAAAGGACTGAATTGAAAAGAAACTTAAAGGTTTAAGGTGAAAGGATAGTTTTCCTTTTAAGTTTTCAATAGTAATAACAGAAAAATTTTCCACCGTACGCGTGAGGTGCACAGTAACTGCATTATTAGAAATGTCATTTTCATGAATAGTAAATTGAATATTTTATTAGCGCATAATATCAAATAGTACCCTTGACTTTTGCTATAAATAGGCCCTTTCATTTCACTTCTAAACTCACACCTTCAACTTCTCTTCTTCTCTTCTTAAGTTTCTTACTCCAAAGCTAGGCTTCTGAGATTTTGGGCCTTTCCTTTTCAGCTTAGGTAAGGATACTATGCCCTTTCTATGTTTTTCAAATTTTAGAAGTTATTTTCTTAAGTATGCTCTGTGGTTGCGGCCTTGGCTGATCTTCCACATCAGAAAAACTGTCCTTAGCTGTTTATATGTTATTTTGATTCTCTGATTATCGAAATAGAATGTAAACTGTGAAAAATACATGTCTAGGAAAGTTCTGGCTAAGGAAAGACCTGGTTTTTAAGTGTGTCCAGTGTGACCCTCCACTCTTTGCTGGGAACTTACCTGGTGTACTCTTTTACAGATTGTATTCTCTATTTCTGGTATGAATACTAACCATACGTATGAATAGTAACTGTATGTATGAATAATGACCGTACGTATGAATAGTGACCGTATGAACAGTAACCGTACGTATGAACAGTATCTGTACGAAAACAATCCTAACGTATTTTCTCTAATCTTTCATGAAAATCTCCGTAGCAGAACACCGAAATTCACCTGAGCACTCTTGTCTGTAATGACTTAGAGAAGTGATACTCGTACGGAATTCAGGTGAGTGAAACGACCCCGTTTTAATAGAGTTTTAGCATTACTGGTGATAAAAAGTATGTCGTAGGACACTCCCAAGATTCATAGGGGGAAATTGGATTCAAAATGGCGAATATAATGAGATAATTAATCCAGAAGTATGGATAAGAAAAAGCAAGTATCTCATGATGATGTGAAGATTGAATCTCTTGAATTGTGGTTTATAAAGCTATAATATAGTTATATACTATACCTGTTATATGGATGAATATTATATTGAGCTTCTGATTATGATATGAAATGCTATTGATTGTGATTGAGCGGGACAGTACCCCCTCTCACGGCAAGGCGAAAAACCCGGTTGACAGGGTGTCTTGACCAATGAGTGTGGAGACAACGATTCCCTCAGTAGGGATATAGCCCGGATTGGTGATAAATCCGTGAGGCGCCCTAGCTAAGAGGATGAGGTTGTGCGTCATGGCGGAAATATACATAATTGGTGAGCCGGCCTGTGTGCGCTCTCCGGGATATATTGCCATTGACTAGTACTAGTAACGTTTGTTGAATTGGATGAATTTTTATCTTCTTGTATGTAAGGATGATGTTGTGCGTCATGGCAGAAATATACATAATTGGTGAGCCGGCCTGTGTGCGCTCTCTGGGATATATTGCCATTGACGAGTACTAATAACGTTTGTTGAATTGGATGAATTTTTATCTTCTGTCTATTGGTTGAGTATGAGCCTTTGGATATGCTTGCATGACTGGTAATGTATTTGAATTTTATTAACGCGAGGCCGATTCGCTCATTGAGTTTAAAAGCTCACATTGTTTGTACAACCTTTTTGTTCAGATCAGGTTGCCAGCGAAAAATATCTGCTAGAGGAGTAGATCACTTTGGACCTTCCCGTTGTCGGGTAGACCCCTCTTTTGTTATAGATTATGTTGCTCTGTAATCGTGTAGGACATCTAGGTCAGGGGTTCGACATTTGGCTTGTATGTCAGTATAATAATGTATTTTAAATTGATAATATATTATTACATGCAAATCATCTCTATGATTTTCAGATAAGAAAATTTGATATATTTATCGGAAGGCTTACAGTGATGAGAGATTCATCATTGTGCCGGTCATGTGCCCAGAAAACGGGTCGTGACATTCACAGTTTTGTTTTTTGAAAAAAAAAAGTGTCAGAAAGATTTAGGGGACATTTATTTGTATTTAATAAGGATTTGGATTTGATCTATTCTGATTTTAAAATATTAAGTGCATTTATTTTTTACTTTTATTAAGTTCTCAATAAGTCTAAATAAATCTTAATAAATTATATCGTGGGACAAGTCTTAATCATTCAGATATAATCTTGAGTTCAAAGCTGCTGAGTATTGATTATTTGATTGCTTTATTTGAATATTAAAAAAATACTTTTAAGAATCGAACTTGTAACATGCTAGACCAAATTTTTTTGCTACCATATAAGAGTTCATTTTTAAATATATATAACAAATTAAAATCATATTATTATTTTGTATAAAATGATTTTAAATTATAAAAAATAAAAACATTAACAACAAATTTTATTATACCATATAATATCAAAGATGATAATTATCTACCAATGTTTAGTTATTAGTTTATTTTAAAATTATTTGAATATAATCCTTCTCATAAATATTTATATATATTTAGATGTTAAAGAAAATAAACAATGGAGTATTCATATTTAAAGATGACATTTGAACAATTATATATGTATTCAAAATCAAATATCTTAATTTTAGAAAAATAAATGTCCCTTAATATAGTTGGATATCCTATTGTCGTACCTTCAAGTCTTGCACCTTCCATGAAAAAATAAAAAATCAATGTCGGTCTTCTTATAATCATAATAGTGTTGTGACCTGTGTGATACACGGATAAATCACAACTCTAAAATTTTCATAATTTATAAAAAATAATCATAATTACAATTAATTTATATAAAACTTATGAGTTATGACATATACTTTTTAAACATAAATATTCTAAATTGATTTATCAGTTCCATAATTAAATCTATTTTACCTACTCAAACTTTAATTTGAATTGATTTATTTATTTAATAGAATAAATTCAAATGAATAAAATAGGTAAATTTGTTAATTTACGAATTATTTGTTATTTATTATAAATTATTTGTTGCACAGATTGGTAATTGATTAAATACTGATTTCATTTTTACTTCTGAATGTGTCTTTTCTTATTTCAATCATATTCAAAGAAGAAAAATACTGAAAGTTGCTGCTACGTTTGGATTGAATCTCCAAGCCTCAGATTTCATCTTTCAAAAATATGATATTCGTCTCTTTCTTTAGTCAAGGGATTATGATTTAAAGATTTATATCTCAAACTTTAATTTCTATTAAATTAAGAACTATTTTGGAAAGAAATCAAAATAAAGTCAAATAAAGTAAAATTTTTAATACACATATCAATTCCATAATCAAATTTATTTTACCTACTAAAAAAATTCTCTAAAACACTACAATGGTTAAATAATAAAATTAATTTTTTTTTGAATTTCAATTCAAATCATTTAAATCAATTCAAATCAAATAATTAATATTATGTGATGTCAATAATTTAACTAATTTATTTATTCATTCAAATCAATTCAAATCAAATGAAATAACGGAATTCACTAATTATTAATTTCACTAATTAATAATTATGATAATATATTATGATAAAAATATATTATGTTATTCACTTTAACAATAACCCACATAATATATTAAATACATTAGGACCCACATAATATGATAATAATACTATAATTTATAAATTTATAAAACTTATGAAACTTATTAGACTTATGAGTTATGATATATATTTTTTAAACATAAATATTCTAATATAAATTTTAATTATTTATACAAATATAAATTATAAATTTTAATATAAAATTTATGATAATAAACGACCACATTATACTATGATATAAAATAAGTTATCAAATGGAATAAAATAAAGAGATGTATGTGTAATCAATAAAAAGTTTTTAATTTAATTTTTTTTGTAAAAAAATAATAATCAAATTAAAAATGTTTATATGGAATATAAGATAATCAATTGTAAAGAAATTTTATATATATGATCAAGAGTTAATGCCAAAATGCTTTGATCATCGTGTATGTATATTTCAACAATTTATTATGTATACATTTCAATTCAAATCAAATAATAAAGGTAATTATTTTTTAATTTCAATTTAAATCAAATAATTCATTTAATGTAATGTCATTAATTATCTTACAGTGGCCAAATAATAAAATAATTATTTTTTTTAATTTCAATTCAAATCATTTCAATTAATTTAAATCAAATAATTTATATTATATGATGTCATTAATTTATCAAATTTATTAATTTACCTAAAAAAATTATGATACATGTATCAGTTTCTAATTCAAAATTTTTCACTATCTCACAGTTCAGACAATGCAACTACAAAACATAATTTCAGGAATACTGTGTGTAACTATGTAGCACGAGATTCAAGTTTATATGAGATCAATTGTACAGGAAGAATCTACTCTGAAAGTTAGATGGAAAAAATATTAAGAACTGATGAAGATGAAAATTTACTTACCTCGAAAAGTTCAAAGGGATTGCCTCGGTGATAGACACCACTTTTCTTACTATTGCTAACCGAAAAGCACTTGCATATGAGATATATGGGAAAATGAGTTTGAATTTTAGGATAAGAACTACTACAATTTTGAGGAAGATAGAGATGAGTCTCTGAGAATATTGAAGCCAATATAAATATGGAAAAAAAATTCAAAGAGTAAGGATACACGTTAAAAATAGAAGTTTTACAAAACGTATAAGAAAAATGATAATAGACTTATAATACAAACCAAAAAAACTTAATGCTTTTGAGCTTCTTCTTGCAAGAAAATTTGCACCTCTTAGAGAAAACAAATTGTTGCAGTAATAGGCATGAAGATTGAGCGGATAGTCTGTCAAAGCTATGGAGGAACACGATGCTAGGAAAATAGTACTAGTTCATTGGACCATGATATTCTTCTTTGATTTAGAAAAACGGTGACAGAGAAATAGTGTCAGTCCATTGTATCATGAGCTTCTTCTTTGAGATATATATATATATATATATGAAAAAAAAAAGAATTGAAGAAAAGTACCTAAAGGAGAAAAAGGCTGGAGATTTAAGAAACTATATCACCAGGTGTCGGTTGGGTTCCCGATCAATGGAAGAAGGTGATCAAATGGCAAAAGATGAGTAGAGAGAGCTTGGTTGGGAGATAGAGCGTCGTCGAGTTGTACCAGTAGATTCAGAGAAGGAAAATGAACATGCATGATGGAGAACATAACTTTGTAGTTTATCACTTGTGAAGATAAGTATATAGTAATTAATTATTTGATTATTTATTTATAATAAATGCTAATTTATCAAAAAACAATACATTATATTTTAATCTAAAAGTTCATCTAATTTATCAATTATATAGCAATTATATACCAATTATATAGTAATTTACCCTAATCTTTTCAAATTCATTTAATGTGATTACATAGTAATTATATACCAAATATATAGCAATTTATCTTAATTTTTTTCAAATTCATTTAATGTGATGTGATTAATTTACCTAATTTATTCATTAAATTTATTCATTTAAATTTATTCTATTATACATAATTTAATGATCTACTGATAATTAATGCTTTAAAATAAAATTGTTTTAGTCTATTATATAGATTTGGCACGTATCAAAATGATAAGATGTCTACCAAACCCACTGGGCGCTATTTGCCAAATCTGATCATGAGTTAAGAAGTCCAATTAAGCCTGGTGGTTCTTTCCACCCCCCCCCCCCCCCCTTTTGGGTCACAATTAAGCCTAGATTAGAAAAAGTAAATATGAGCTTTAAATTTTGACCTTAAGGAAATTAATTTCGGCCTTCTTCATTCAAGCCCAAGAACAATTCAGGCTGGGCTTAAGTCTGGGTGGAACATTCTTTGATTCTTTGTGTTGTGGGCTTATTCTTTGAGCCCAACCTGGCGACTTTGGTATACCTATGGGCTTTCTTCTTCCAATTAGATCCATATCCCTCTTAGAAGCGTCCAATCCATCCTTTGTACCTAAAAAAAAAAAACAGAATGAAGCATCATTCCTTTTTAAAAAAGAGGTACCCCTTTTCATTTTTTATAATAAAAAGATCATTATACTACGATTTAAATCATTAAAAAATTATGCTTGAGTTATGGCTTCAAAAAATGTATAAAGTTTGAATTTAGAAATATTTATTTATTAATACTATAGTCTAGTAAGCAAACCAAACTATGCTCTTTTTTTTTTTGAATAAAGATATATCAATTCCATTAAATTAGCGATTATATAAGATAGACCAAGTTTAAAAAAAATCAAATACATTACAATCCTGAACTTATGAAAAAGCGGTACATGATTTAATATAACATATTCTAAAAACTAGTATCAGACATACACAATAGAAAAGTGAGACTATACAAAGACAACACATCTGTTACTCTAAAATTAGCGGACTAAAAGAAACAACACGTCTCTAACTATAAAATAGAGCTAGTCTTCTAAAAACCCAAAGAAAATAATACAAGTTGATAAATATGCCAACATGGGTTGGAAAAGCCTAGAAACCAATCAAACAAAACCAAAGACCAGAAAAAGAAAAAGAAAAACTAAAAAGCCTCCCAGGGAGATGGGTCAGCATCCACACTAAAAAAAGCTAAAAAACATAGACGGGAGGAGAAGGCCTACGTCGTGTAAACCCTGCTTGAGGCCTCAAAACCATTCACCAACACCGGCGATAGTGCAACAGGAGTTCCATCCGTGGGCTCAAGAGGCCAGCGTCTTCTTCTAACCTAACGAAACACGAAGCCTCTGCGACCACCAACTCCTCCGCCTCTATCGAGGAAGCACTTGGCATAGTCAAAATAGAGTCCATCAAGGAAGAAGCAAGATCTGAATAATAAGTGGATCCTGCACAAACATGAAGTCATTGTGGAGAATATGGAGACCCAAAAATGACAACACTGCAAATCTTGTGAAGAAGGCTGCCAATCTCACACTTAGAGCAAACCCCATCGGCCACCGAACTCCGCCGAGCGGTGGAGGAAAACTTCTACAAAAAGAGAAGAGGAAAACTTTCATGGAGGAGAGAGGAAAGAAAACAAAAGGAGAGTAGATGAAAAAACCCAAGGATTTACAGAGAGGGGGAGAGAAAAGCGGGCTTTTGTTGGATTAGTTATGGAATTGCTTACTAAGAGCTCGTTGGGTATGCAGAAAAAAAAATTGATGAAAAGGAAAATGAAAAAGGAGAAAAAAAAATTGTTTAGTATGACATAAAGTTTAAAAGGAAATAAAGGAAAGATTGTAATGTGATTTTACAAAATTAATCTTATAATAAAAATCATAAAAATTACTCTTATACTACTCTCCAGAAGGCTATAGTCCCTATTTTAATCTCATAATCTTCTTCCTCACTTACCTTCGCTCTCTCTATCTCTCTCTCTATCTCTTTGTATCTTCGTCTCTTTCTCTACTGTGTCTTCCTCTTCAGCTGCCCCGTCATTTTTCAAAGACCCATCCACTTGACTCATCTCATAAAACAGAGCACCCATGGAAAAGCACGAGTTCGGGGAAAAACAGAGTACCCATGGAAGATTTACCAGCTATGACAACGCACTCCCTTCAATCGAAGACATTAATGGAAATACACAAAGGAATTGAGGAAAAAAAAAAGTTAATTCGTGCACTGTCTCCACCTTTTCCATAGTGGGAATATGCTTTTCCATCCAAAAAACCTAAGGAAATTGTTATACAAGATCGATGGAAAAGCGCCTCCTTATTTTCCATCGCAATATTCTCCTTTTCCAGCAACTGAGACATACCAAATGATGGAAAGCAACCCACATGATGGAATTTTGGAATCCTTTAAAGGAAAATGCTGATACCAAACATGCTCCAAGGGCCATTTGGTAACAGTAAAAGAAAGGAAATGAATGAAAAAGTAAAGGGAAAAAGGAAAAAAATATATTTGGTATGTGCTGAAAACAAATAAAAGAAAAGAAGTATTATTATGTTTGATATGTATTTTTTAAGGGAAAAGAAAGGAAAGATATAAGCTAATTTTATTAAATTATCCTTGAATTAAAATTATTTTTTTAAAAGAAAAAACCTTTAATCCTAATCTGATATATTTTTTGGTTCACTTTCCTTTTTATCTTCTTCAAACCCATCATCATCTTCACTTCATCATTTCGTGGTCTCTCTTTCTCTGTGCACAGCAGTGGCCTTATTAGAACTGTGCATTTTAATTTAATCATCATTCTCTTTCACGGCAAGTTGACAACCTACTTTCTCTCCTCTCTCTCTCACCCTCACCATCTCTCTGTTGCCGCTCACCATCTTTCTTTCTCATCTCTCTCTTTCTTTCTATCGCTGCTCTCTCTCTCACCCCCTCACAGACACCATGAACAACCAAGTGTGAATAAGGAGAAAAATGGGGCTTTTACTGATTGTATTTCAGCCATGGTTTGTTGGGAGTGTTTGGTGTCATTGAAACAAGGGCATTTCTGGCATCAATGCACATTTTTCCTCTTTTCCATGTCTCTTTCCTCTTCCTGGTTCGGCTTCCATGCTGGGGTAGATGGAAAAAAAATTGTGGAAAAAAATGGATGAAGAAAGGAAACAATCCAGGGAATGCATTGCACTGATGGCCTACCAAAAGCTTGACTCCCCAATAGTACTAGAATGGACTTATTCCATTCCTGGTATTTTGGGCTACCAAAAGACCAAAAGAAAAAGGAAAAGACATGGAATATGAATGAGAATAAAAATAAAGTATTTTATTAAAATATTTCAATTAAAAAAAATTAGTCTTTCTGAAAAAGATAATCTGAACAAGTTCTCATGATCTTTCTTAATATTTTATCTAATACGTGTCATGAAAACAAACCAAACATGTGATAAATATTTGCCATCTCGGTACTGTTTGCTAGATTTATTCTAAAAAAATAAAACTGCATTTGCATAACCTAGTCTTATTTGTCAAAACTCAACCATTTACTCTTGCTCATGTTCAAATCATTTTCGAAAATGCTCTTTTTTTTTTAATAGTGCTACTGAAGTATTAAATACAAATTTCGTATGAAGATTTTTTCTAATAACCAATTAGACATCACTTGTCTATATTCTTATTCCAATAATATTCTTTTCCATTAAGACACTAATACTGGAAAATTTTCCCTTTGTATTTTTATTCTTGTGAGAGAAAACAGTTATCTATGAATAACATCTAACATCGTGTAAAGTCTTAAGGGCAATCTGAACTTTAATGAAAAGAAACAATGTAGAAACAGAGAAGAAAGTAAATAATAGAGGAAAATACCATCAAATGAAAAATTAATGGAGGGAAAAGAAAAAGCCATATGTTTAGAAATGTTGATAACAACAAAGATAGAGATGATAGCAGAAGCATGAAGGGTTGCAACACAACCATTTTGGGGACATTGAGATGAATCTGGATTCACTCTAGATTTCTACACTCTAAGTCACTCCAGTCCCTCATTTGAGCCATTGGATGAATTTTCATCCAACGATTGTCCATGCGAGTGTGCCTCACAACAATTTTTTTAAGTGAAATGCATCGTTTCACTTAAACACTCGGAGAGTCCTCAGTCATTGAATGACTTTTAATTTGACGGCTATCTGGACTCCCGCTGTCACATCCCAAAAATTGAGCATGTGAAAAGATACTACTCATTTGATATAATTTTCAAACATACGTTATATACATATATTCTGTAAGGTTTTACATTCAACCTTAATCATTCATTCCACACTACAGAATTATATTCATCTGATAAGCAAATATAGACATACATAGTCTGATATTTCTATCTCATCGCAAGCCTAGGAGACCTATAGAAAATACAGAGCTTTTCTAATATCCACATTAATAAGTACTGGTGTCCCACCAGACAGAAATAGAGAATAAACCCAAGGGGCTTCTAATCTTCAAACGGATACTCTTGTTCTTTATTTTCTGTATCTGAAAAAAAAAAATAATCATAGGGAGTGTGAGTTTATTTAAAAACTCAGTAAGTAAATAACTGTACTATATAAAATATCAAAAGTACAAATACCACATTTACTCATATAATTAATTATCTTATACATCGAGTAGTATGGGACTCTAACCCTTTCAAACTCATGAATAAGATTTCATAGATATACACCGAGTAGTATGGGACTCTAACCCTTTCAAACTCGTGAATAAGATCTCATAGGTATACGCCGAGTAGTATGGGACTTTAACCCTTTCAACTCGTGTATATGTTTCATAGATATGCACTGAGTAGTATGGGACTTTAACCCTTTCAAACTCGTGTATAAGATTTCTTAGATATACACCGAGTAGTATGGGACTTTAACCCTTTCACACTCGTGTATTAGATCCCGTAGATCTTTACTCATTAATAAAATAGTGAGAATTCATCACATAGTATAATTGTCATGAGATAAATAATTTCTTCATACTCTTATTTCTACTGATCATCATATACTCCCATATGAAAAATTAATTGCTTATTATCCAAATAATATTGGAAATGAGACTTATATTGTACTTTGACTAGTAATATCAAATTAGCTGAGCAAGGTTATTCACTCACCTTGATTTTTGTCCAAGTTTACCTTGTTCCACACTAGAATTTGTGTAGGAAAATTTCCTTTGATCCTTACAAAGCTTTTGAACCGAACAAATAATCAGAAATTTTGAAGATCAAGGAAATGATTTGAGAAGAAAATGAAGAACTGAGAGAGAAATCTTTTCTGCTTCCTTCGGCTGAGTGAAAAAGTGAGGGTTACTATTGAAACTTTATATTAAATATTTCTAATGGGTTATTCAATAACCCATGGGTATCCATAACCCAACATCCAAACCCATCCAGTCAATTTACAATAAATGGATTAATTGACCATTCTGAAACCACTTTTCCATGAATTTCACCATTCTTAGAATATATCCCTCATTGTGCAAATATTTAGTCCAGTCATTTAACTCAATTTTCATAAATAATATTCAAAGAGAACAATTAAATATGAAAATTAAAATGACCAAAATCAATAACTAAAGTAACGTTGTAGAATTCTAAAATACTCTTAAGCGAATTATATTCTGAAATTAACGGGTATTACATTCTACCCCCCTTAAAAGAATTCGGTCCTCCGAATTAAAATCGTACCTCAAGTTTCAAATAAATGTGGATAGTTTTTCCACATCTCATCTTCTGCCTCCCACGTAGCTTCCTCGCGAGAATGATTTCTCCAAAGAACCTTGACAGTAGGAATTTCTTTGGTACGCAATTTCTTGACTTTTCTATCAAGGATAGCTACTGGTACCTCTTCGTAGGTGAGAGTTTCATCAAAATGAACTTCTTGGGGTTGAATGACATGAGAAGGATCAGGAAGATACTTCCGTAGCATGGACACATGAAATATTGGATGAACTCCCTCTAGGTTGGAAGGTAGGTCTAGGCGATATGCCACATTACCCACTCTGTCTACAACCTCATATGGGCCAACATACCTCGGACTAAGCTTGCCTTTCTTCCTGAATCTCATTACTCCTTTCATAGGTGAGATTCGTAAGAAAACCATATCACCTATTGCAAATTCAAGGTCACGTCGTCGGTTGTCCGCATAAGACTTCTGTCTACTCTGAGCAGTTAACAACTTCTCTCTGATCAGTTTAACTTTATTTATATCTTCCTGTATCATCTCAGGTCCAAATATTTTGGTTTCACCAAGTTCAAACCAACCTATAGGAGATCGACACCGTCTCCCATACAAAGCCTCAAAAGGTGCCATCTGAATACTGGCTTGGTAACTGTTATTATAAGCAAATTCAATAAGAGACAAATGATCTTCCCAACTTCCACTGAAATCCATCACACAAGTTCTTAGCATATCCTCTAAAGTCTGAATTGTCCTTTCGGACTGTCCATCAGTCTGAGGATGGAATGTTGTGCTAAGATTCACTTTGGTACCCAAAGCCTCTTGAAAGACTTTCCAGAACCGAGAAGTAAACTGAGGTCCTCGATCTGATATAATGGATATTGGTACACCATGAAGTTTCACTATTTCTTTAACATAAATTCGAGCAAGTTTTGCTACATTGAAAGTGGTATGAACAGGAAGAAAATGTGCTGACTTAGTAAGTCGATCCACTATGACCCATATTGAGTCATTTCCTTTTGTTGACCGAGGTAAACCTACTACAAAATCCATAGTGATCCTTTCCCACTTCCATTCGGGAATATCTAGTTTTTGCATCAATCCAGGTGGTCGTCGATGTTCAGCTTTAACTTGCTGACAAGTCAAACATCGAGCTACAAAGTCAGTCACGTCTCGCTTCATGCCCTCCCACCAGTAAACTTGTTTCAAGTCCTGATACATTTTCACAGCACCAGGATGTACAACGTAGGGTGAACCATGAGCTTCCATTAAGATTTCATGTTTCAAAGATTCAATGTTGGGGACACAGAGTCTCCCATTAAACCATAAGACTCCCTCTTCATCTACCAAGAAACTTGGTGCTAGACCTTGCCTTGCCTTATCTCTGATTTTGACCATATCAATGTCATTTTCTAAAGTTGCTTTTACTTTTTCTACAAGGGATGATCTAACTGTTAAATGAGCCAGAAATGTACCTGACTCAGTGATCTCAAAGAATACTCCATCAGCTTCCAACTCTTGTAGTTCATGTATTAGAGACCTCCTTATAGTGGCAATGTGAGCTAAACTTCCCATAGACTTTCGACTTAGAGCATCAGCCACTACATTTGCTTTACCTGGATGGTAAAGGATGGTACAATCATAATCTTTCAGAAGTTCCATCCACCTTCGTTGCCTTAGATTGAGATCTCTCTGCTCAAAAATGTACTTAAGGCTTTTGTGATCTGTAAAAATTTTACAAGTTTCCCCATACAAGTAATGTCTCCATATCTTTAGGGCAAACACTACAGCTGCCATTTCCAAATCATGAGTGGGGTAATTCAATTCATGCTTTTTAAGCTGACGTGAGCCATAAGCTATGACTTTACCATGTTGCATCAACACACATCCTAAGCCTATCTTTGAGGCATCACAGAATACAGAGTAACCCCCTGGTCCTGATGGTAGGATTAAGACTGGTGCAGAAGTTAAACACTCTTTCAATTGGGTGAAACTTTGCTCACATGAATCATCCCAAATGTATTTAACATTCTTTCGGGTTAACTTATTTAATGGGAGAGCCGTCTTAGAGAAATCTTTGACAAAGCGACGGTAATACCCTGCTAAGCCAAGAAAACTACGTACTTCAGACACAGTTGTTGGTCTAGGCCACTGTTTAACTGCTTCAATTTTACTTGGATCTACATGAATACCTTCTTGGGAAATAACATGTCCCAAAAATGTTACATGACTCATCCAGAATTCACATTTTGAGAGCTTTGCGTACAACTGATGCTCTCTCAAAGTCTGAAGCACTATTCTCAAATGTTCAGTATGTTCTTCATAACTCTTTGATATACCAAAATATCATCAATAAACACAATTACAAACTTATCAAGGAATGATTTGAACACTCTGTTCATTAAATCCATAAATGCTGCTGGTGCATTTGTCAACCCAAAAGACATCACAAGAAACTCATAATGTCCATACCGTGTACGAAAAGCAGTCTTAGGTATATCATCACTCTTAATTCGTAACTGATGATATCCAGACCTTAGATCAATCTTTGAGAAGTATTTTGCTCCTTGAAGCTGATCAAACAAATCATCTATCCTTGGTAAAGGATACTTATTCTTCACTGTGACTTTATTCAGCTGACGATAATCTATACATAATCTCATAGAACCATCTTTCTTTTTCACAAAAAGAACAGGAGCACCCCAAGGTGAAAAACTTGGGCGAATGAACCCTTTGTTTAATAAATCTTCCAATTGTTCTTTGAGTTCTTTTAGCTCAACAGGAGCCATACGATAAGGTGGAATAGAAATTGGTCTTGTGTCTGGGACCAAATCAATACTGAACTCAATATCTCTTTCTGGCGGTAATCCAGGTAAATCTTCTGGGAACACATCTGGGAATTCATTAACCACATGAATGTCTTCTAACTTCTGTTCTTTCTTTTCTAAATCTTTGATACAAGCTAGAAATCCCTGACATCCCTTTCGCAACATACGCTGGGCACTTAACATAGATATCATGTTGCAAGGTACATCACCTCGATCTCCTTGAAACACAAAATTACTCCTCCCCGGCATATTAAAGGAAATAACTTTGTCACGACAATTTATAGTAGCATGACAAGAAGATAACCAATCCATCCCTAAAATCACATCAAAATCTAACATATTGAGAACCATAAGATCTATCTCAGTTTCCATGCCTCCAACGATTATTTTACAAGAACGATAACATGTTTTAACCATCAAAGTCTCTCTCATCTGTGTGGAAACCAAGAATGGTTCTTTAAGAATAATCGAATCAAATGCAAATCTCTTGACAAATAGGGGCGACACATATGAGTGAGTAGAACCGAGGTCAAACAAAATACGTGCAGCAAAAGTATTAACAGATAATATACCTGTAACTACAGCATTGGATGTTTGAGCATCCTGTCGGGTTAGAGCAAATACTCTTGCATTTCCTCTGCCAGCAGCTTGTTTTCCACGGTCACCTTGGCCTCTTCCAGAACCTCTTCCCATACTACCCCCTATTGAAGGGGTTGGTGTTTGAGTAATAGATTGTGGTCGAGGTGGCAAAGTAGACCCTTGACCTGGTCTTGTCATGAGCTGAGGGCACTCCCTTATAAAATGTCCTTTTTGTCCACAGTGAAAACAACATGTACCAACAGTGTTTAACCTGCATTCTCCGAAGTGAAACTTTTCACATTCAGGACATTGAGGTTTTTCCCTTCTACCTTGAGTACCTCCTCTACTAGAAGAGCTAAAACCACCCCTGCTCTCTGAACGAGGCTTAGCCACACTGGCTGTAGAATAAGTTGACTTAGTAGGAGTGGCTGGAGCATTTTGTGACGCAGTAAAGGGTTTCAAAGTTCCTGAGTCTTCCCCTTGATCAAAAGATCTTCTATATCTAGCTTTCTTCTTTTGACGATATTCTTCTTTATTCTTTGACCTCTTTTCCATTCTTCGGGCCACATCAACAGCCTCTGAGTACGAAGAGTAATCGTTCATATTAGAACCCACTTGATCATATAAGGCATCACGAAGCCCTTCCACAAACTTTTCTATTTTCTTCCTTTCAGAAGGAATGATTTCAGGGGCATATTCAGATAATTTAACAAACTGAGCTGAATATTCATCAACAGTCATGGTTCCCTGCCATAGATACAGAAAATCTCTGGCCCTGGATGATCGTTCACTTGCCGGAAGAAATTCATCCATAACCAATCTGTAAAATTCTGTCCACATAACTGGCGGTGCGCCTTGAATTCTAGCTTTCTTCCAGTTCCTCCACCATTTACCAGCCCTACCTTTTAACTGAAAGGAAGTGAATTCTACCTTTTGAGTAGGAGAACACCCTATAGCATCACAGATTGCTTCACAATCTTCAAGGAAGCATTGTGGGTCCTCTTTGGGATCTTCCCCTGAAAAAGTAGGAGGCCTCATTTTCTGGAATTCAAACATTCTTACCTCTCTTACATTAACTCCTCCCGCTAACGGAACTGGTGGTACATTTTCAGCTTCAACAATAGGAGGATCCACTGGCAGGTTAGCTTGTGCAGCTCGACCTCTCATTTCAGCCTCAAATCGATCAAATCGTTCATTCATCAAATGAATCACATGTGCAATAGTTGCATTACCGACGTGAGCATCAGGTTCGACTCTTCTTGCTTGCTCACTAGATGCGCCCTCAGTACTTTGAGCATGTAAACTATCACCACGGTTAGGATCATCTTGCACATGTACTGGTGGATTTATGGCCCTCCTTGGACCCATATGCTCATTATTATTAGAAGATCCTTCTGACATTGATCTGTCACAGATCTACACACATAACAAACAATTTTCAGACATAAACAAAATATCACTTACTAGCCCCACTGAGAAGTTATCTATAAAATGACGTTATACTCTACAAGGTCTTTTATGGAACCTAATCCTATGGTCATGCCGCGGCTCACGACAATAGGGAAGGGCCCACAAAGATCACTTTGCTCTGTACTCTATAGGGGACCTATAAAACCTTTCCTCTGATACCAAATTTGTCACATCCCAAAAATTGAGCATGTGAAAAGATACTACTCATTTGATATAATTCTCAAACATACGTTATATACATATATTCTGTAAGGTTTTACATTCAACCTTAATCATTCATTCCACACTACAGAATTATATTCATCTGATAAGCAAATATAGACATACATAGTCTGATATTTCTATCTCATCGCAAGCCTAGGAGACCTATAGAAAATACAGAGCTTTTCTAATATCCACATTAATAAGTACTGGTGTCCCACCAGACAGAAATAGAGAATAAACCCAAGGGGCTTCTAATCTTCAAACGGATACTCTTGTTCTTTATTTTCTGTATCTGAAAAAAAAATAATCATAGGGAGTGTGAGTTTATTTAAAAACTCAGTAAGTAAATAACTGTACTATATAAAATATCAAAAGTACAAATACCACATTTACTCATATAATTAATTATCTTATACATCGAGTAGTATGGGACTCTAACCCTTTCAAACTCATGAATAAGATTTCATAGATATACACCGAGTAGTATGGGACTCTAACCCTTTCAAACTCGTGAATAAGATCTCATAGGTATACGCCGAGTAGTATGGGACTTTAACCCTTTCAACTCGTGTATATGTTTCATAGATATGCACTGAGTAGTATGGGACTTTAACCCTTTCAAACTCGTGTATAAGATTTCTTAGATATACACCGAGTAGTATGGGACTTTAACCCTTTCACACTCGTGTATTAGATCCCGTAGATCTTTACTCATTAATAAAATAGTGAGAATTCATCACATAGTACAATTGTCATGAGATAAATAATTTCTTCATACTCTTATTTCTACTGATCATCATATACTCTCATATGAAAAATTAATTGCTTATTATCCAAATAATATTGTAAATGAGACTTATATTGTACTTTGACTAGTAATATCAAATTAGCTGAGCAAGGTTATTCACTCACCTTGATTTTTGTCCAAGTTTACCTTGTTCCACACTAGAATTTGTGTAGGAAAATTTCCTTTGATCCTTACAAAGCTTTTGAACCGAACAAATAATCAGAAATTCTGAAGATCAAGGAAATGATTTGAGAAGAAAATGAAGAACTGAGAGAGAAATCTTTTCTGCTTCCTTCGGCTGAGTGAAAAAGTGAAGGTTACTATTGAAACTTTATATTAAATATTTCTAATGGGTTATTCAATAACCCATGGGTATCCATAACCCAACATCCAAACCCATCCAGTCAATTTACAATAAATGGATTAATTGACCATTATGAAACCACTTTTCCATGAATTTCACCATTCTTAGAATATATCCCTCATTGTGCAAATATTTAGTCCAGTCATTTAACTCAATTTTCATAAATAATATTCAAAGAGAACAATTAAATATGAAAATTAAAATGACCAAAATCAATAACTAAAGTAACGTTGTAGAATTCTAAAATACTCTTAAGCGAATTATATTCTGAAATTAACGGGTATTACACCCGCATTTTGAAATTTTTTTTTAATTAACTAATAATGCTTGACTAGTGATATCTTAACACGTTGCATCGGATTATACCTGACGCGACCCGATTCTAGTGTTTTGGTGGATTCCAGCATGTATTCCATCTTATATATGATAAATATTTAATTTATAATTGTAAAATGACAATAAAATTAAGGTAAATGTAGCATTTAATTTAGAAAATGTATAATTTCACCAAGCATGCAAATTAATTTATAAAAAGGCAAAATGAGAATAAAATTAAGGTAAATGTAACATTTAATTTTAAAAAAAATGTATAAATTTACCAAGTGTAACATCCCAAAAATATAATATTTCATTAATGTTTAAATAAATTAAATTTAAGAAAATTTCATTAATGAATTCCTAGAGAATTATAAATTATAAAAGAAAATGATTAAATAATAAATAAAATATTACTAAATTTTGGGTATTCAATATCACCTCGTTTTTAATCTAGTCCCTACTCCAAGACTTAGTTATGAGAATTTAAAAATAACTATAAGAAAAATATTAATATATATACAAATATATATATATATATATATATACAAGTGATGCTTGTATGTAAAAATGACTAGGATGATAATAATCAATGTTTTCAAAACTAGACCGGTCATTAAACCAGTGGAGCCACTAGTTTAAGGTTCAGTGGTCGGACTATGGTCGAACCTGTGGTTATTAAAAAATATTAAAAATATACATAATTTAAAATATTAAAAATATATATAATTTAAAATATTAAAATACTTAATATAATTGATAATTCATAACAATAAGTGAAAGAAATAAAAAAAATTAATTCATAATTGATAATTCATCACAACTCATAATATCCACAATTTCAAATTAAATTTTAGTTGTAAAAATAGCCTTGTAAAAGAGTGAGTAAGTCCCACATTGCTTAGAACAAGGAGAAAAAAAAACTTTATATACTAATATATGTTAATGGGCTTATAAGAGGCTAAAAGAAGTAGTGAGTTTACGCGCTCACAATTCCAAGCCAATGCAGTGCAAATCGTCCAATCTGCCCCCTGCGCATGTGATAAAGTAGACTCAGCTTGTTTTTTTTCTCCTTCTTCAGTGTTTTTCTTTTTTATTTGCTTATCTGAGTGATGGCATACTTGACAATTACAAAATTAATTTGGGTTACCATGTGTTTTTTGTCCACTTTCCTATACATTTTTTACCCACCTCAAAAAAAAAACTACCAAAAAAAAAAATAAAAAAGGACAAAACTGATTCAACCACCTAACCCGCCGGTTTTGGCTAGTTCGCTGAGTTCAGTCCCGGTCCACCCACTGACCGATTAAATAGCAAAGACCGAACCGGTACCTCCTTCGGTTCCCTGTCTGACCGGCTGGTCCGGTCCAGTTTTGTCAACAGTGATAATAATAATATACAAGTGAAATCATGCAATTTGACTAAGCATTAATGTTTGTGTATAAAATAATTTATGCAAATTTAATTAGGAGATAAACAACAATTTAATTTTGGAAAAAATATATCTCATGTTCTTAATATTTATACATGCTTTCATTCATGTCTCTGAACTTTTTTTGGGTCAAATATGTCCTACATCTTTTAAATTTTTTCAAATTTTAATCCTTTTCTAAAATATAATTATTATTAAAAATTATTATATCAATTTTTTTAATATGCATGGTATATTGTTATAATTATTTTATAATATAAAGTTAAATTTTTATTAAGTATAAATAATAATTAAATTTATATTATAAGATTTTTTATTAATTTTTTTAATTTTTTAAAATGAGTTATGTAAAATATTAGCATATTGTCTTATTATAAGATTTGTTACTATTTTATAACATATAATAATTAACGTATATTGTTTTAAATTTTGAGTACAATAACAAAAGTTCCTATGTATATTACTTTTTGCATATACATGTTAAGGAAAAACAATTGGCTCAGCTCCTTCAATCATAAGGTCTTGGGTTCAAACCTCCCCACATGCTCTTTGCTCATTTTTCTTCAAAAAAAAAAAAAAACTCACGCCACACTGTTAGTTTTTTGATGGCATTAAAAAAAAAGAACATATATAAAAAAATTTAAAAGATGTAGGACATATTTGACAAAAAAAAAGGTTCAAAGACATAAATAAAAGTATGTGTAAACGTTTGAAACATGAGATATACTTTTCCCTTTAATTTTAATCTCTGATCTCACCTCATATCTCAAATCCATACATCAAACACAAGTTGGTTTATGCAGTGTAACACTTTCTCTTAATGGATAATGTTGGTTTATGTAGTGTAACACTTTCTAATAATATATGCAAGTGGTAATGGCAGTCTATTTCAACCAAGACAACAAATGGAAAAGATTACGATAGAAAAAATTTATTTTAATATGACAGCAGAAATTTGTTTTAAGCTTCATCATTCTCAGTTAGGAGCTTTTTAGCCTGTAGACTATCCCTTGTCTCTCCACTTCCATCTATAAAAAATCAGACCTCATTCCCTTCTTTGCACTCACAGCCGAAAGAGAACTAAGGAAAAAGAACAAGGTAAAATGAGGTTATGAAGAACTAAGGAACTTTACAATTTGAAAAAGTAAACTTTAGAATAATGCATCAACGACTTACCTCGGGGAAGGAGCAACACATACACAGCACATGATATGAAAAGGCAAACATGAACTTTATTTTAATCTATAAATGATTCAATTTATTTTTTGTTAGTACCTCATGACATGAAAAGCAAAAAATAAAACTTTCACAATCATAAGTTTGTATAGAATATTCCCAATGACACATATACAACACAACCAATAAAAATATCGAAATAAATCCATTAAACTAAACAAAATAGCCTAGTAACTGTAATAGGCAATTTCAGCAAGTGTTGGGAAGAGTTTAAATATAATATGTTAAAGTTTAAATCAATTGTGAGTTGTTAAATAAACCTT
This sequence comes from Biancaea sappan, assembly GCA_037074585.1. Classification (NCBI taxonomy): domain Eukaryota; kingdom Viridiplantae; phylum Streptophyta; class Magnoliopsida; order Fabales; family Fabaceae; genus Biancaea; species Biancaea sappan. The sequence goes on along the minus strand of CM073500.1, from coordinate 32,292,445 downwards.
GAACCAAATGTGTGAAATGTCTATTGAAGTCCAATGCATCGAGTGATGGCGTGCAATCGTTAATAGGCGCTTACATTAAGAGATTTAGAAATCAATAGAGGAATAACAATTAGTTAGAAAAAATTAATTCATTCATATGCTTCTTCACTATTAACAATTCGATGAAGCTAAAATCGGCAACATGTGGGTGCTGGAGGTGTCGAGCATGAGACGAGACTTGAATGTTGTGCTTCATCCATCTACAAATAACAAAGGCAAATCATGCCACCTCAAATAGATACACATGTAGACATATAGATACACACATCAAAACATATTTTACTTACTCGTGAATATTTAACAGTTGTAGATATTTGTTTCCCCTTTCTCTGACCCTCCAAACAACTCCTATGACGTTTCTTAAAACTTTTATTGGCTCTTTGCTTTAATCTGGTTGGCTAAGGTATGCACTAAGTTGCCAGCTCTTGCTCTTACTCTTGCTTTTGCTCTTTTTGCAGTGAAGAAAGATTACTTAATCTCTTGTTGCCTTCCAAAATCTAATATCAAATCATCGAGTATCCTTCTTCAGTGTTAGTGGTTTCGGCTATTAATCTTATTACCTCTTGGCTAGCATGTCTAAATCATTGTGTGCTCTGTTATCTAGAATTTGCTTGTATCTCTTTCCCTTAACATCGAGTATCATATCGGTTCTTGCTTTTGTCGTCCACTGATGTAAAATATACTACTCTAGGAATGGTTTGACATCATTGACATCAAATATTTTCAAGGCATGGAGATAATTAAATTAAATAGATATAATTTTTAATTAAATTAAATACCTTCAAGGTATGATAACATAGAATACCAATTCTTTCAAACATCTGACAACTGCATGTAATTGTCCGACCCGAAGTATTAAAAAACACGGTGAAGTCTCTCGGCTTACCTATAAAATAAATTTTGTTAAACATATAGATACACACATGGAAGCATATTTTACTTACCTAAGAGGGCAACAACATATGTCTTCATTTGTTCACTCTTATCTCTTTCCTTGACATATGCATCCACTAATTCATCATATTCTTTTTGAAATAAATTAAACACATTACGTCTATAAATCTCAAAAAGTTATTTCAACATACGACACTTTATCATTCTCAACCACGGGAGTTTTTCCCTAAAATTATAATCAGACTTCATTTCATCATACTGCTTGTCGTCTACAATCCTGTTAAAGTGCTTGAAAAATTGTACAACATCCAAGTCCAGTCTCATAAAGGACTTCAAGTCAGAATTTAAACTTTCACTGAGTTGTGTGCTTTGCATTCCAAGGGTGAGAGTTTGCCTTATGAAATATCTCGCCCACTTCTGTCTAATCCTATAAAGCGATGTCAACCATTGATTATCTTCAATACTGTGGTTTGCCAATAATTTTATCCATGCTGCCTCAAATTGCTATTCGTCCACAATGGTGTACATGCATCATAAAAGATTAGTTAAAATATGAGAATCACTCATAGGAAGGTAAGACAAGTATTTGGTGGCATTTTGCATCAAATGCAAGTGCACAACCTATGTATAGTGTCAGGCATCACCTCACTCAATACCTTTGCCATCATTGTATCCTGGTCAGTGTATATTGTAAAAGATTTTTTTGCCAATGAGCCTCCAAAAACGTCTTAAAAAGCTATTTGAACTACTCAGCAATTTCATCATACAATAGAACCGCTTTGAATATAATCATCTCTCGATAATGATTAAATCCATACAATACAGCGAGCATCCTATTTCCTTTGTTAGTGTTGAATGTTGTGTCAAATGACACCATGTGCCCTAAAAAACCCATAATCTATCAGCATTCGTGGGTCAGCCCAAAAAACATTCGTCATCTGCTTCTTTGAATCCAGCCAATAAGCATGAAAATATGATGGATTTTCTATTAATTATTTTTGGAAATAATCCAACAATGCACCGGCCTCCCCGTATGCCATGTTTCTTTGCCTTTTGAACTTCAAATAATTCTTGACATCTGTGCATGTGTATCAAAGATTTGATCTTCCCCCCAATGCATACTCATCAAGTCAAAAGAGGTCTTTTTTCGAAGTCCATAATCCTCTACCTACTCAATCTCATATACTTGAACTTCTGATACTTTTCATTGAAATGAAAGCATACGACTAGTTTCTACTTTCTACAGTATAAAGTTCATGATTGTGCTCTTCTATAAATTCATGAACTAACTTACCATTGCACAATTTCACATATATTTTCGCCATGCAACTGGTTCTAGTCTCTTAGCGAGAATTCTTAGGGTTTAAATATATGTTGTTCGGCTTTCGAAATCCCTTCTTTGACATACAATTTTCTAATCATTTTTGCTTCCATCCTTCTTGTTCCTACTATGCCATTCTTTTCCAACTCCAAATCCCATTCTTCCACCATAAGTACTCCAAAATTCCCATGCCTCTGCTAAAGTATCAAACTCCATCCCAACCTCGAGTTTCGATATGGCCTCCATTGAAATGCTTAATTACATAATAATATTTTGAATTTTTTTTAAAATAACTTTACCAAATAACATATAACAGTAGCATAACTAATTCAACATTAATCAATATTTGCAAACCAATGATACTTTAACTGGTGGACTATTTGCATTCTAAATCAAAATGTTAAAGATGTTATGTTTATTTCTATCCTCTAGTTTATTTCCTCTAGTTTATTTCTATGCTCCTCTGTGTGTGTGTATATACTTGTTTGTGCAGGGTTTCCTCTAGTAAGTTCTTACTATCTAATAAAGAATGATGAGTTGAGTTAAGATAGTAAAGAGTCTCCAGCTAAAGAGCTCTTGCTACCAAGATGGTGAAAAATTACATCATCTAAATAATGTCATTTCAGTATTTTTCACTGCATAACAAGTGCATTTTGGTTATAAAGTTTAGCCTTTTGGTTTTAGCAGTATCACATTTTAGAGTATTTCATTTCAGTATTTTACAGTGTTATATTTCAATATTTTATAGTATCATTTTGGTTATAAAGTTAAGCCTTTTGGTCATAAAGTTAAGCCTTTACAATATTGGATTTTATAGTATTGCATTTTGGTTATAAAATGCATTTCAATATTTTTCATTACATAACAAGTGTATTTTGATTTTGTAGTACTGCATCTTGGTTTACAAGTTAATGCCTTTTGGTTTTACAGTATTGGATTTGAAAGTATTGCATTTTGGTTATAAAGTTAAGCCTTTTGATTTTATTTCTTTCAACATATACCATCAGTAATGAAGTAACAATACCAGTAACAATAAAGTAACATTACCAGTAATGGTGGCATTGAATAGGGGACCGGGGAAGGAAGGAAACAAGCAAGTAAAAAAAAATACCAAGCCAACAATGGAAATGAAGAGAGGAAAACTAGTGAATGAAGATCGGCAACGAAACGTAGGAGACTTCCGATTGTTTGGGGACGAAAAAACAAGGCACAGACCTCATGGTGATGGGAAAGACCGACCTCTCTCACTCTCTCAAGTGGCTTTTATCAATCTTGGCCCTCGATACAAAGGACCGACGGCAGAACACAACGCTGAAGACAGAAAAATTAGCTGAGTAAGTGACTATTGCCAATGAAGAAACCAAGACGCAAATGACGAGAAAAGGATGAAGCTGCAAAGTAAAGAAGAAGCTTCCATCTGACACAGAAGAGACAAAATGCTAGGAATCATGTCGGGTTGGATCGGATCCAATCTAGTGCCATATGTCGCGTTACCACTAGTTGGCATATGTTAATTAAAATTTTTTTTTAAAACACAGGAGAGCATATTAGTCGTTGGATTAAAAGTAATCCAACGGCTGAGGGAATGCACCATTTAAGTAAAATGGTGCATTTCAATTTTTTAAAAAAATAATAATAAAATAAGGTGCCTCAGCGTGTTTCACGAGAGCCATTGGATGACAGACCATCCAACGGCTGAGATGTTGTTTTGGAGGGATTGGGTCCTCTCCAATACCCTAAAAGTATTAGAGAATCCTATACTTTCACCTAGGCCATCTAATTGAAACCACGGACGGCCCAGATCGTGCATAAAGGTTTTTGTATTGAAGAGTCCTAATAAATAGTTTATTCATCTAAATCCCTTTCTAAGATTTTTTCTTTTATCTTTTACTTGATTTAAGATCATATTTAACTCCATCTAAGTCCTTCGTTCCAAAATATACTTTGTTTTGAATTAAATCGACCTATGTAAACTTCTGAGTTTATTCAGTTTAGTCTCTATCAGCTTATTGCGTGATCTAGACTGTATGTGGCTTCAATTAGATAACACAGGTGAAAGTATCAAACTCCCCAATACTTTTAAGATATTGGAGAGGATCCTAATCCATTCTGGAAGGGTCTAGAGGGAGTCTAGCGTGTCTAAAGTTCACGTGTGAACTACACTCTATAGTTCACGTGTGAGCCATCGATTTACTATAGATCCAACCTCACGTGTATTGCCACATGTCAGATTGGTATTACGCCCAAAAATGGACTTGAAACACACCGTTTGCAGTAAGTGAAACAATGCATTTTGACTCTTGATTCTTTTTTTTCCCGTATGTTAGATCTTGGTTTTCCAAAGCTTCCTCTATCACTCCATTTAGAATCCGCCATATGTCGCTCCATTCTACTACACTTTCACCATGGATCCTAGACATGATTCACCGAAATGGAAGCTTTGGACTTTGCCGCAATAGTACACACCCTTCCATGCATTTCTTCTTCCTTGAATCTCCTTCAAACAATATCTCTTCCCTTCGTCAGTTTTTCTTATTCTTCTGTGACTTCAAGGCTCCAACTTATCCCTTCTTTTCTTCTTCTTCATGACTTCTGGCCGCCATATCGCTTTTGTATTTTTGGTTTGATTCCGTTGGAAGAAGTGCGTACACTGTTGTCTAGTCTTCTTGAATTGTCGCAACAACTGGTTACGCTACTGCTTAGTTTGGTTCTTCCTTCATCACTTCTACCACAAGGTCTTTGCCATCTACTACAATATCTTGCCATCTTGGTAAGCTATCTATTGCACTAGACCTGTCAAAACGGGCTCGGCCTGACATCAAATAGGAGAGCTGGACTAGTAAGATACTAGCTTGACCTGGGTAACCTACTATTTATTTTGTTTAATATATAGCACTTACTTGCTTCAGTCAGAGGGAGAGGGTGTGAAATCCCTAAATCCCTAATTCGTTCAAGCCTCTGCCTTACATACACAACAGTCAACTCCTCAAGTTCACACGCCTCAGTGACGACATTCACACAGACGATGGTAAGAGCTCCTCCCTCTTCCCTTCTTCTCCCTTCACTCAGACGACGATCGGCAAGGGAAGGCCAAAGGGACTAGTCTCTCTCTCGTAAAGTCACAGTTGCAGTTTTCACTGTCATCTCTCGCATTTAGTTTGGTGGCCTCTTCCTCTTGTCAGCTTCTTTACTCCATCTTGGCATCTCCTGTTGTTGCGCCACTAGTCAGGTGAGTGGGGTCTTAGGGATGAATATGAAATGATGAGTTGAATGTTGATGAATGTTTGATTTCACTGTTTAGACCAAAAATAAAATAAAATAAAAAAGGAAAAGAGGAAGATGATTGTATGATTTTTTATGTGTAAATATACTGAGATTTTTGTTTTCTATTGAGATTTTCGTTGTTTCAATCTATAATTGCAAATATACTGTATGTTCTATAATTTGTTGGACTTGGTATTGAAAAATATGAGGGATGAATCATGAATAGATGATGACCGTGTTACTAGGTGATATTGAAAAATATGTGCTGGTCCTGGAGCCTGGAAAATGTTATATAGTGTGTGTTCTCACTTCTCAGTTCTGTTGTTTTATGTTTTAAATGAATCTTTTCCATAGTATAGCACTATAGTTATATGTGTATACTATATATACTTTAAGTTTTAAGGAGTTAAGGACTTAGGAATTTAGAAATACTTTCATTATCTTAAGAATAAGTTATAAGAGTATTAATTTCTTTTAACTACAAATTGCAACAATAATAATATATTGCATCTTTAGATGAAATTCATGCAAGTGATGTTGGTAGTAATCCTCCTGTTGATATGGAGGATGAAATAGATAGCTTGCATAAATTGAATGAAAGTGAAAACCCTTACCTAAAAGGGCCAAAGCTAGTACTTCTGATGTGTGGTCTTCTTTTACGAAGATAAATATTCTTGACAGTAAGGAAAAAGTAAAATATAACGGTTGTGGGAAAGAATATGTGTGATAAGTCCTAGAAAGTCACTAAATAATGCCACCATATTTGGGATTTTCGGTCCTCTTTTAGCCATGTTTGCTTTCCTTTTGCGCTTGTTATCGTTGTTTTCGTACAATTTCCGTGTACTTGTTAGTGTTCGTATTTTCTTGTTTTTCTGCACCTTTTATTGCCTTTTTAATTTATTTTATTTATTGTTTTCTGTAGGTGCATTTGTGGGGAGGAAACAAGAGAAAGCATGTCATTCCAATGGCCTGGTGCCCAGGCGCCTGACCCATGAACTTTGAATCTGAAGCTGCAGCCTTGGCGCCCAGGCGCCAGACTTCGGACCAGCAGCTTAAATACTCCTTTTAGAGCATTTTGACCTAATCTTGGACTTGGGAGATTTTGGGGAGCTTGGAGGCGGCTAGGGTTTACTCTACAGAGCTGGTTAGGGGGGAGAAGGGACTCCCTTCAATGGATTGGTCTTCCTTCCCCCATCTCTTCTCTTTTCTCTTCATTTTCTTCTCTTTTCATGTTGTATTTTCTTGTATTATGTAGTGGTAGGTAGTATGTAACTCAAGGGTTGTTATGAGCCCGATTTTAGATTAGGTTTTGTGTAATTTCTTGAACTCTTGTAGTTATTGCTTGGTTAATGCATGCTTATTTATTCCAATCTTAATGCTTTCCTTTAAATTGGCTATTTATTGGGATGATTGGGTGTTTTTACCAAACTTGGGAAGGGGAGGTAGAAACTAGACCAAAGGAATAAGTTGTATGAGTTCTTGAACCTTAAAGAAGAGGGGATTGATTTGCTAATATCATAGGAATATAGTTATTAGCCTCATATAGTCAAATTAGGGTTTGTTCATTTAATGAACTTGATTTTCACATAAGGAATTATGGAGAATTGGGTTTTATCTTAGTTGAGGTTTGGGAAAATCCTTCTAGGAATATTCGTGCCCTAGACTAGCATGTATAAGTGGTAAAAGCAAGAGTAAGAGGATGATAATGGAATCTATGAAGAATGATGGGCTTGGTGGTTGATGTAATTTAATTTCTTATGAGGTTTTGTTATTGAATGATTCTTCTCAATTGCATTTCGTATTTTGTTGGAGTGGATTTACCGGATTGAATTGCTCTAAAAATGATTGATCACCACTTTTATGAGTTTGGGGGTTTTTACCTATGCTAGGGATAGCTAGGTATTAACTAGCCCATTGTAACTTCTACTATAAATCGGATTAATCTAGGGATGGATAATCTTATTTATGTGGTTTTTATGAGTTCCTAAACTTAATCACCTACTTGAATGATTGGATTAAGGAATTAAACAATCATTGGGTATAGGTAGGTTTGTTTCTCCAAGGGATTGGGTTCAAACACTTGAGAGAGCTTGACCAACTCCAAAAGGATTTGCAATTTGATTGAATCAGTCTTTAACAACTCAAAGACTCATTTGTCTATGAATTAGTCGGATTAAGAATTAAATGAAGTCAATCCCATCAATCCTAGGTTATTGTCATTAGGAGTAGCTTAGTTTTAGGTTTTAGATAGAGTTTAGTTTATTTTGTAACATTAGATTTATATTTTCGTTCAATGATTCGTCTAGATAGCATTTAACTTTAGTTTCGCGGGTACTTGGTACCTCAATCCTCGTGGGAACGATACTCTACTCACTCTGTATTACTTGTACGATTGGGGCACTTGCCAAATCGACTAACAAGTTTTTGGCGCCGTTGCCGGGGATTGATGGTTGTGCCAATATTCAATGAAGCCGAAGTGGTGCTACTTTAGACACCTTTGTTGTACATTCTCTTGTGTCTTTGCAAATTTTCATTTCTTCTGGTGTTGTGTTTTATTTTTGTGGTCTTGTTCTTACGGTGTTCTTCTTTGGTTGTGCATGGAATCTGGTTTATCTTCCTTGCTGGAAAACGTTGAGGATGAGAACGGAGCACTGATGACCAAGGAAGGAGACATTATCTAGCGAAGGACACCGGTAAAGTCTGGCTAAGGACTATAAACGTAGCGCTCTTGGGAGGCACCCCAAGTTTCTTGACCTTTCCATCATATTAATTTGTTCTTGGTTTTGTTCTGTAATTTTAATTTTGTGATTGTTGGTGTTTAGTATAATTTTGGTTGATTGTTTTTGTGTTTGATTGTTGTGTTAGTTGATTTTGTTGTTTGATTTTGTTTAATGTTGAATTTGAATGTTTTTACTGTGTGTATGTGTTGTTTTGTGGTATTTTTACGAATTACAAACCTCAATTTTCGTGGGTCATCAAATTCTGAGGGCTGAATGTTGCTGCTGCAAAGAGTAATTCACTTCTGTCAAGGTGGCGCCCAGGCGCCATGAAGCTATGGGGAGAATTGTTCTCTATCTCGCTGGCGCCCAGGCGCCAGATGTCAGTTCATATAGGGTTTACGACGTTGGCGCCCAGGCGCCAGCGTCGAATTTAACTTGCTGCAGAAAATTTTTCTGCATTTTCTCTTCCCCCAAACCCTAGCAGCCGCCTCCCTCACTTCTCCTCTCCTTCTCCGGCACCTTTTCCTGCCAAAACCTCCATTTTCACCGATTAGAAGCCCCTCCTTCACCATCCTCTCCATTTTCGCACACATCCCTCCACTTTTCTTCCATCTCCATCACTTTCTTCTCACTTTTTCTTCTGTTCTTCATCTTCTTTGCAGTGGGGGCTGACTTTCAAAGCTTAGAGGTCCTCCTTCCCGCTTTTCTGCAGATTTTGGTAAGTACCCTCTTCCCCACCTCAATTTTTCTTGAATTTTCAAAAAAAAAGGGGTTTTTGACATTTAAATTTCAGTTTTCTTTTTAATTTTAGGATATTGTTTATCCTTATTTTCTGCTGATTTTGCCCCTTGTTAATTATTTATTTTCAATAAATAAATAAATAAATATTTATATATTTATATTTTTCAGATTTGAGAACTTTTGGATTTAGGGTACTGTTTTGATTTATTTTGAAATTTCTGAAACTTGTAAAATTGGAATTTAGGTTCTTAGAATGTTTATTTCATTTTCTGAAATTTTAGAAATTTTTAAATTTGGTTTTTCTGATTTTTCGAAATTTTTCTTTTACCAAATAATCCAATTTGAGAGTTTTTGAAATTAAATTTTTGCTTTTTGAATGTTTAGGATTGGCTATTGCATAAATAATGTCTCACAACGTTCAAAGAAGCAAAAGGAAGCCGAATCCTCCTCTAGTAGAGACTTTGATGCCTCTAGGTTTAGGAATTTTGAGTGTAAAATAAAATTTGATGAGCTTGAACCTAGAGAGTTTATTAAAGAGAGAGGGTTTTATCTGAGGGCCAATCAGTACCCCGAAATTCAAAATAGAATAAGAGAGTGGGGTTGGGAAACACTATGTAGGCCAGCTACGAGATACTACCCCGAGGTTGTAAAAGAATTCTATGCAAATGCATTTAGGGGGAGCAATGATAGTGTTGCGGACAGACATATTTCTTTTGTTAGGGAGAAAACAATTTATTTTACTGCAAATAATATCAATAATCTGTTTGGTCTGAGATATGGTCCTGAGGCTGATAATGAATATGCTGATTGGATGAGGTTTAGGTATATGAGATCAAACACACTTATTGATACTCTCTGTAAAGAGGGAGCGAGATGGGAGTTGGACGCTCAGGGGAAAGAAATACATTTTAAAAAATCTGATATGAAACAAATCCCCAAAGCGTGGTGCACTTTCGTCCAATCCAATCTCCTCCCCACTTCGAACCTTTCTGAAGTAACAATAGAAAGAGCGGTGGTCATCTATATGATTTTTACAGGAAGTATCTTTAATGTTGGATCTCTGTTATCGCAAAATTTAGATAAATTAATTCAAAAACAAGGAAAAAGATTGGGATATCCGTGCCTTATTACTAACCTCTGTCAAAAGGATGAGGTGCCTATGCTTAATGATAATTTTCGTAATCCCGAGGGCCCTATCACTGCACAAGTGATAGATTCTATGGCACCACGTGAGGGAGTCCCCGCGGATCACTATCAGGCACCCATTCTGATTCCTCAGGCACCATCCAGACCACGCGCTGCACCTGCACCTCAGGGACCTCATATGTCGCAGCGGATTATTGATATTGAAAACTCCCTAAATGATTTAAGAACGTCCCACAACGCTTTTGTTGCCTCCCATGATGCATTTGTAGGAACATAGAATGAGCACAATAGGGGCGTAACTCAGGCTCTGTATGCCATGGCTAGACATTGGGGAGTGAGCACTGAGGGTTGGACCTTGCAGGATCCTTCTTACGATCCAACAGACGACATCAATTTCGATCCTGCAGTCAACAGTAGAGTAGCTGGCTGAGATGAAGAGATGGGCGAAGAAGACGATGCTGATGACACGGATTGAGGCGTTGTGATTCAGTGTTTTGTTGTTTTTATTTCTTTTGTTATTGATTCTTGTACTGTACTTCTCAATTGAGAACTTTATGTTATGTTATTTTATGTCTTTATTGGATTTTATTGATGTTTTGATTTTTGTGATGGAATGGTTAAGACTCTTGTTATTGTCATTTTGTTATTTTGATTCTTGTTTAGTAATCGTTGTGTATTTTAATTCTGTTTTGTTGTTGTTGATGGTTTGTTTTTAGCATTCATTGCCATTCCGTCCCCTTTTTGTTGATTGTCCCCTTTTGGATGCTCAAACCTTATTTGTGTGCTTGGTTTGACATTGAGGACAATGTCTGGTTTAGGTTTGGGGGAGTAGATTGTTGTTTAATAAGAATGCATTTCCTTTTGTTGAACCATCACGTTTTAGGATTTCACTTGATATTTTGGAAACTGTTGAACAGGTGTTATGTTATGTCAACGTTGGTTGAATTTATGTCGTCATCTTATTTAAAATCGAGCTAAGTTATGGATTTTTAGAATTTATTGATTAAAATTGGAAATTTTCAAAAATTCTTAAATAAACGTTGTAGATATTTTTAATTTTCTTTATATACTCCTCAAATTTTTAAAACTTTTTACTCTTAGTTGTGATGTATATTTGCTCAATAAGGGAATTTAAAAAAAAACAAAAAACAAGAAACAAAAACAACAAAAAAAAGTGTGATTTAAGTTGAGGAAGTGTTGTGTGGATTAGGCGCACAATACTTTCTCCAACCAATGAATCATATTTCAATAAATAAAGGCGATGAACAAGGCATTGTTGTGTGGATTAGGCGCACTGATAATTCTTTGTTTCCTTGCCTATTTGCGGGTATTACCTTGATTGAGGGGATGATGTGTGGTTAGGCGCACGGTCTTCATTTCGAACATAAATAAATTGGAATTCCCTTTGCTGAAATGCATTTTGACAGAGCCAAGAAAAATCCTCACAATGGAATAAATTCTTTTAAACTTTTGATGGAGTAATTAGAGAAAATTGATGGCATCTATGATCTTAATTTTAAGGTTAATGAACTTTTCTAGTTTGTCTCTAAATTCAAGAAATTCATTGCCTAGCTTTGCTTTATTTAGATGAATGCATGACTTTAACTTACTTTGCCATAATCTTTCAAGTTGTTCAACACTTCCTTTTTATCAAGAAATATCCTTTTGTTATGTTCGTTTAGTGTGTTTAGTCGTGTTAGGTAATTGTTTGCTTGAGCACAAGCAAAGATCTAGGTTTGGGGGAGTTGATAAGTCCTAGAAAGTCACTAAATAATGCCACCATATTTGGGATTTTCGGTCCTCTTTTAGCCATGTTTGCTTTCCTTTTGCGCTTGTTATCTTTGTTTTCGTACAATTTTCGTGTGCTTGTTAGTGTTCGTATTTTCTTGTTTTTCTGTACCTTTTATTGCCTTTTTAATTTATTTTATTTATTGTTTTCTGTAGGTGTATTTGTGGGGAGGAAACAAGAGAAAGCATGTCATTCCAGTGGCCTGGTGCCCAGGCGCCAGGCATGTGAAGAACCAGGGCTCTCTGCCCAGCTGGCGCCCAGGCGCCCGACCCATGAACTTTGAATCTGAAGCTGCAGCCTTGGCGCCCAGGCGCCAGACTTCGGACCAGCAGCTTAAATACTCCTTTTAGAGCAATTTGACCTAATCTTGGACTTGGGAGATTTTGGGGAGCTTGGAGGCGGCTAGGGTTTACTCTACAGAGCTGGTTAGGGGGGAGAAGGGCCTTCCTTCAATGGATTGGTCTTCCTTCCCCCATCTCTTCTCTTTTCTCTTCATTTTCTTCTCTTTTCATGTTGTATTTTCTTGTATTATGTAGTGGTAGGTAGTATGTAACTCAAGGGTTGTTATGAGCCCGATTTTAGATTAGGTTTTGTGTAATTTCTTGAACTCTTGTAGTTATTGCTTGGTTAATGCATGCTTATTTATTCCAATCTTAATGCTTTCCTTTAAATTGGCCATTTATTGGGATGATTGGGTGTTTTTACCAAACTTGGGAAGGGGAGGTAGAAACTAGACCAAAGGAATAAGTTGTATGAGTTCTTGAACCTTAAAGGAGAGGGGATTGATTTGCTAATATCATAGGAATATAGTTATTAGCCTCATATAGTCAAATTAGGGTTTGTTCATTTAATGAACTTGATTTTCACATAAGGAATTATGGAGAATTGGGTTTTATCTTAGTTGAGGTTTAGGAAAATCCTTCTAGGAATATTCGTGCCCTAGACTAGCATGTATAAGTGGTAAAAGCAAGAGTAAGAGGATGATAATGGAATCTATGAAGAATGATGGGCTTGGTGGTTGATGTAATTTAATTTCTTATGAGGTTTTGTTATTGAATGATTGTTCTCAATTGCATTTCGTATTTTGTTGTAGTGGATTTACCGGATTGAATTGCTCTAAAAATGATTGATCACCACTTTTATGAGTTTGGGGGTTTTTACCTATGCTAGGGATAGCTAGGTATTAACTAGCCCATTGTAACTTCCACCATAAATCGGATTAATCTAGGGATGAATAATCTTATTTATGTGGTTTTTATGAGTTCCTAAACTTAATCACCTACTTGAATGATTGGATTAAGGAATTAAACAATCATTGGGTATAGGTAGGTTTGTTTCTCTAAGGGATTGGGTTCAAACACTTGAGAGAGCTTGACCAACTCCAAAAGGATTTGCAATTTGATTGAATCAGTCTTTAACAACTCAAAGACTCATTTGTCTATGAATTAGTCGGATTAAGAATTAAATGAAGTCAATCCCATCAATCCTAGGTTATTGTCATTAGGAGTAGCTTAGTTTTAGGTTTTAGATAGAGTTTAGTTTATTTTGTAACATTAGATTTATATTTTCGTTCAATGATTCGTCTAGATAGCATTTAACTTTAGTTTCGCGGGTACTTGGTACCTCAATCCTCGTGGGAACGATACTCTACTCACTCTATATTACTTGTACGATTGGTGCACTTGCCAAATCGGCTAACAATGTGATAGGGAGTAGCAAATACGGTACTTTAACACTTTTGCATTATATTCCTCAATGTGTAGCTCTTCTTAGGTATCATGATATTAGGACAATGATGTTAGATCAACAAGGCAAAATGCGGTCTAGAAAACTTAACCAAAAATGCCACAGGGATCTATATTGAGCATAGTTTTCCTTATTCTTATGTGGAGTGTAAATAGGTTAGGGAGACATTCGAGAATTTAAATCCTAATGTGAAGCATGATACTTGAAATACTGCAATGTCTGATGTGTGCAGAATATATCTAGAGCAAAAGGAAAAGTTGAAACATAGAATGATATATAGTCCTAGTAGGATTTGTTTGACTTCTGATTGTTGGACCGCATATACAGTTAAAGGTTATATTTATTTGACAGCCTATTTTGTGGATAACAATTGGAAGATAAATAGCAAGATCCTTCCTTTCTATAAAATGGAACCACCACACACTGGTCAAGAATTAGCTGAAAAAAATTTTACTTGCTTTAAGGAATACGGAATTGACAAAAAAAAAATTCTTTTACTTTGGACAATGCTTTTGCTAATGACAGTATGCAAACTATTTTAAAAGAAAATTTGTCTTTACAAAATAGCTTGTTATGTGGTGGAAACTTCTTTCATATTTGATGTTGTGCACACATTTTAAATCTGATTATTCAACAAGGGTTAAAGGCGACTAGTGATGCTCTACATAAAATAAGAGGAAATATTAAATATGTTAGAGCTTCTAAGTCAAGGAAAATAAACTTTCATAAATGTGTTGATCAAACTAGTGGTATTGATACCCGTATGGATTTGCGGTTAGATGTTATTACTAGATGGAATTCGACCTTTGTGATGTTAGAAAGTGCTCTAAAGTATTGACTTGCTTTTGGAAGCTTGGCTTTATATGACAATAACTTTGTGAATTGTCTATCACAAGAGGAATGAAGAAGAGTACAATTAATCTGTGATCTCTTGCAGTCTTTTTCTGTCATCACTGACTTGTTTTCTGGTTCTTCTTATCCCACTGCTAAAGTGTATTTCATGCAAATTTGGAAAATTGAATATTTGTTGAGGGAAAATTTGTGTTGTGATGATTTAATAATTGGAGAAATGGCTTCAAGGATGATTCGAAAATTTGAAAAAATATTGGAGTGAGTATAGCGTCATCCTTTCCATTGCATGCATTATTGATCCGAGGGGTAAATTGGAATTCTTGACATTTTGCTACAGGAAACTCGATATTGTGAATGTGAATGAGAAGATAAATCACATTAAGGAGAAGATGTATAATCTTTTTTCTCATTATGACAAGAAAGTTTATATTAGTGGCGAAAGTGAATTGCCACAAATTGATCCTCAATCTTGCACTACTGAATTAACAAGCTTCTCATCATAATCAAATGCAAGCGTTAGTGTATGGAGTGATGTAAGTAACTACTAACTAGTAACTAAGTATTCGTTTATTTTTAGATTATATCAAACTTGTGCTTCCTTTTAATTTTTAATTTGGTTTTATTATTTTGAATGTACAGAATTAGACTAGTGACTTTGTGAATCGAACTGATGATTAGTGTGGGAAGTCTAAGTTAGATAAATGTTTAGAGGAGCTAAGAATTGAACCTAAATATCATCTTACATTGGATATCTTAGAACATTGGAAAGGACTTCATGTTAAGTATACATGCCTTTCTATAATGGCTTGTGATGTTCTAAGTATTCCAATCACTATAGTAGCGAGTTAAGTGACTTTCAGTATTAAGTCTCGAGTGCTGAGCAAGTATAGATGTTCTCCCTTCTTCCAACAAATATTCAAGCACTTATATGTACCCGTAATTGGTCACATGGGTTTAATTTTTAAGGTAATTATTATCTCCAATTAGTTTTAGTTTTAATTTTAATTCTAATTATTTGGATTTAATTTAGGTTCTTAATTTCTTATATAGATGATGATGATATTGCTCAAGATAATGATGAATCTAATGAGAAAGGTTCAAATACTCTTGTTCAAGTTGATGATGCTTGATGTTGATAGAATGATGGTAATAAATTTTAGTTTTAGAATTAGTACTTGAAGTTTTGTTAAAATTTAGTATGTTGTTCTTTGTTTTAATTAGTAATGTTCTTTTAATTTTTTGTTTTGCAGTTTGATGGATGGAATCAATCATGGAAGATTAATGGATTTTATAGTTTGATGATTGATTGTAGAACTTCTGTAGTTTAATGATTAGGATGTTTGGTGGTGAATTTGTAGTTTGCTGGTGAATTTATTATGCTATTATTAGGATTTTTTTTTCATTCTTTTAAACTTGAATGGTTAATGAGTTATGTTCAATTTGCTTATAGTGAAGTATATGTGTCAATTTGATGCATCTTTATATTTATATTCATGGATTCTATTTGATGCATCTTTAATTCTTTATATTCATGAATTAGTTCATCAAGTTTAGCATCCTAGTCAGTAGTTAATTAGTACATATGGTCATGCTTGAGTTTCAACCAAATGAGGGCTTAATGCACAATTTGTACATGTGGTAATGCTTGAAAAATGGTTTCAACTAGCATTTTTGCTTACTGCCTTACTATAAAAATGTAAACATAATGTCTCAAAATTGATTATGCCTATCATGATTAGTTCAATCAAGTGTGATAATGTATTTTGGCAGTCAGGCTCTCCTTTCGAGTCAGACATGTAAAAGTCACTCTCATGTTTTGTCTAACATGTAATAACAATACATTACAAGACTAAACAAGGGAATAAGAATTCAGGTAATAAATTACTCTTGCCTCAATGCATAAAAGAGCTCACTGATAGCTGGACCCAAAATATGACTGTGGAAAAAAAAAAAAAGTAGGCTTGCTCGTTTGGTCCGCAGCCTGCAGAATAAAGGGCTAGGTTTGGAAATTTCCAACCTGTTTAGAAACAAGCTAGCCCGGCCCATTTTCACTATAGACCCACATAGGCCTACCTGTGTAGGTCATACTGGCCCGTATTGACACCTCAATACTGTATTGGTTTATTTTTTTAGGTTATTTTATTTTATTTTATTTGGTTTATTTTATATAGTTTATTTATTTTAGTCAGTTTTAACATTTAACGTTTTTGTGTTCCTTTTTTTTTATTTCTTGGTTTGAATTTAAAATTTAGTTATTTTGTTTTTTAGTTATTAGTATTTTTTAGGATATTTTATTTTATTTATTTTATTGTATTTATTTATATTACTATTTTATTGACAACAAAATTTGCGTTGAAGCTTCTATTTTAGAAAGTGTAGATTAATGCTTTAAAAATAAAGAAATAGATACAATTGTGTGGTTTCTTGTTGTAGATTAAAACTAAGAATAAATAGATACAGGTCATGGATACAAATTTGAAGCCAAAAGTTGGAATGAAATTTGAAAACTATGATGCGGCATGGAATTTTTGGGTGACATACAGTGGAATGACTGGGTTTGGGGTCAGAAAAGGATATTTCAATACAAACAACTATGGGATTAAAACATCAACTAGATTTCGTTGCAACAAAGAGGGATTTCGATGGCTAGACAAAAGAGATGCTAAGACAAAATCCTCAACTTGAAACTATAACTAACTGTATGGTAAGACTAGGATTGTTTCTTGTAAATGGAAAGCACAAAGTGTACAAATTTATTAAGGAATGCAATCATGAACTTCAGACTACAAAAACAAGTCATATGCTTGCATCACAACGTAAAGTGACTGAAGTTTATGCTCCTGAGATTAATGTGGCGGAAGACTGTGGGCTTCGGCAAAAAGTGTCTTTTGACCTGATGAACATGTAAGGAGGGGGAGAACGAATCTTACATTTACTCTGAGTGATGTGAAAAATTATTTGAAGGCAAGAAGACAAATAAACATGCCATATGGTGAAGCCAGTGCTTTATTATAATACTTCCAAAAACAATTGCTATATGATGAAACAACAAAGACGTTCAAATGATTGTTTAAGACTTTTTTACAAGCCAACAGCCAAAAGATACCATGAATTGTCTTCACTGATCAGGATGCCGGCATGACAAAAGCACTAGCTAAAATGATGTCAGATGTTGTGTATGGTCTATGCACATAGCATTTGATGTAAAACTGCTTGAAACACTTTAGCTAAATATGTAGGGGTGAATCGCGTTTTCTAAGTCACTTCCGGTGATATATGTATGAAAATATTGAGGAAGTAGAGTCTGAGTTCGCTTGGAGTAAACTGTTAGCAAAATATGATTTGCATGATAATCCATGGCTTAAATCATTCTATGCTATAAGGGAAAAGTAAATGGCGTGTTATATGAAGAGAGCTTTCACGCTTGGCATATGAAGTACTCAACTAAGTGAAAGCTTGAACTCTGATGTCAATAGTTCACTAAAGTCAGACATAAATATAGTTCACTTCTTTAAGTAGTTTGAAAGGAATGTTGATGACAAACAATATAATGAATTGCAAGCCGAATTTGATGCTAGGCACAAAATTCTCAGGTTACGAATGCCTCATTCACTTATGTTGCAACAGTTGTCTAAGATCTATACTCCTCTTATCTTTGAGTTATTCTAATAAGAGTATAAATTATACATTGCTGCATCTGGCAAGGAAAAGATTGAAATAGAGCAAATATGGGATTATGTCATTTGCTCTTACAACAAGAATCGAGCTTATAGGGTGATGTTTGAGCCTTCCAACAGGTCGATCTTATGTACTTGTAAAAAGTTTGAAAGTGTAGGCATTATATGCTACCATGCTTTGAAGTATATGATGTGAATGACGTGAAAATAATCCCTGAACAATATATTCTACTTTAGTGGACAAGAAAAGCACAAGTGGGTGTGGTGCATGATTCCAAGGGAAAAGAAATACAACAAGATGCTAGACTAGCCAGCACGCAATAGTACAAACACATATGTTCCACGTTTATAAGAATAGCAAATGAGGCACATGAGTGTTTGGTCTCATCGAAGTTAGTGGATAATGCCTTTTCCATGTTGAGCAACCAAGTGTCTAAGCTTCGTTTGGTGGGTAAAACTATGGAAAGCAGTGACAAAGACGCCCCCGATATACATATGCGTCAAGTTTCTCAAGTAATTGAATTCAAAAAGAGAGACGATCTAAAGACTACAAGACTCATGAAGAGTTGTCTTGAGGGTTAACCAAAGAATAAGAAGAAAGGAATTGTAACTGTAAACCGATTGAAGAAGAAGAAAAAGAAAGATGTAGTAAATAAAATATGTAAATAATTAGTATTTAAAATATTGATCTAATATTTTATCATTAACCAATGGCATTGATAAATCTTGTAGGCCAAACAGGCACAAGCGAACTTTAGAGTATTATGTTCAGTACCTCTAGCATCCTATAGACACACTGAAGCGGATATTGGAGAATTAAGTTTCATTGAACACTCCCAAGCGAATATGGGAGGATTAAGTTTCACTAAATTACTAATGGTTAGCATTTAAAAGCTTACATATATGTTTTGCAAATAATTTATGCACATGTTTAGTTGTAATTTGTATGTACCTTTTTCTAAATATAGGCACCCTCAGATGACTCTACGAACTCACTTGACGCATTAGATTTTAGTAGAGATCTCTCAAATATGAACCAAGATGATTGAGTGTATTTGTCTTTGCAGGTATTATTTTATTTTATTTTGAATGCAAGAACCTTTTGACTTTGATACTATTATCTTCTCTGGGCTGTGAATACAACAGATAAGATAGGCAGAGGATTGTTATCAGAAATTGAGAGTTGTAAGTAGAATATGATTGTAATTGTTTTGGATTTCATTTGGATTAGGAGGATTTCATTTTCAATTGTTAATGTTTTGTTTTATCTGAAGGACTAAACCCTAAATCCTAAACTTTAAACCCTAAATTGACTTTGATGATGCCAACTTGACTTTGAACTCATTGTTATATGAACTCAATCATATGAATACCTTGCCTCTGTAATAAGTAATAACATGCCACTTGAGAAATTTCTTGAGATTTATTATCTGCACTTGTTATCTTATATAAGGTTCAGTTTTAATTTCATACTATCAAATTACGTGAGCAAAGGGGTCAGAATTCTACCATATTTTACAGGGAAGATATTTGCAATTCTTTTAACACTATGTTTATTTTACAACTGGAAAAATTAATCACTGATCAATAAGCGAGAGAGAGAGAAAGTCCATCGGAAGAGAATGAACAAAGAGAGAGTGAGTGAGAGAGGTAGGCATATTCATGAGATTCTATGGAGATAATGAAGATGAAGGGCGCGTTTGGTATGTACGACATAAATAGAAAAGAAAAAGGAAAAGAAAAGGGAAAAGAAAAAAGATAAGAAATATGAAAAAAATGTGTTTGGTATATAATAGAAAAAAACAAAAGAAACAGGAAAAGATGTATTTGGTATGTAAATATTTCAAGGAAAAAAAGAGGTAATGTAGTAAAAAATTACTGAAATACCCCTTCTTTTATAAAATGATATTTAGAGAACTTTTTTTCTAGACTTTGTTCAAGTGACTTCTATCACTATCCATTTCTCTTTTATAATCATTTTTCACTCTTCTATTTATCTATTTATCCCCATAAAATATAATAAACAAAACAATTAATTACAAAATTAAAATAAAAAAAGTTTTCCTAGAGCTATTACTGTTCAGATCTGCAACTCCAACCTCCACATCTTCCACCTCTATTGTTGTTGCTTTCACTATCTGCAACTCTGACATCTACATCTTCAAATAGTATACAAACGCCATAATATACCCCCCATCCTGTATTGTTCAGAGCTATATTGTTCCTTTCAATGTACCCCCATATTGTTCAGAGGCATTTATCCAGATCTGGAATCCCACACACATGAAAACAAGAAGTACAACACAAGGCATCAAAGATGGTATTGGGTTAATCTTCTTTTCTCAAATGTTGAAGACTTTATCGACGAAAGCACTCTCGGACTCTCATCGCCGTGCTCTCTTTCGATCTCACACAGATGTAGACATGACTGAATTTACACAAAAGTATGAGGATATTTTAGTACTTTCCATGGTTTTCCACAAGGAAAACCGATTTCCTTTCTTTTTTGTATGGAAAAGTTTCATGGAAAAGGAATCATTGCTCATGACCGAGATTCTTGACTTTTTTTCGAACTTCCATTTAGGAAAACATACCAAACAAAAGAAAATTGAGAAAATGCTATAATTCCTATTTCCTTTTCTATAAGAAAAGCTACCAAACATATTCGAAGAGTTTCTGTTTTTAACAAAAGTGCAGCAAAAGGGCCACCTCAAAAACTTGGTGACGAACTGGCAAGCGTACCAATCGTACAAGTAATACAGAGTGAGTAGAGTATCGTTCCCACGAGGATTGAGGTACCAAGTACCCGCGAAGCTAAAGTTAAATGCTATCTAGACGAATCGTTAAACAGAAATGTAAATCTAAAACTAACAATTTAAACTAAAACTACTAATTAAAACCTAAAACTAAAATTACTATCTAGAACCTAAAACTAAGCTACTCCTAACAATAACTAAGGAGTGATGGGATTGACTTCACTTAATTCTTAATCAGACTAATCCATAGATAAATTAGTCTTTGAGTTGTTAAAGAATGATTTAATCCAATTACAAATCCTTTTGGTGTTGGTTAAGCTCTCAAAATTGTTTGAACCCAATCCCTTGGAGAAACAAACCTACCTAACCCAAATGATTGTTTAATTTCTTAATCCAATTATTCAAGTAGGTGATTAAGTTTAGGAACTTATAAAAATCACATAAATAAGATTATCTATTCCTAGATTAATCTGATTTATGGTGGAAGTTACAATGGACTAGTTAATATCTAGCTATTCCTAACTTAGATAAAAACCCCAAACTCATAAAAGTGGTGATCAAACATTTTTAGAGCAATTCAATTCTGTAAAATCCACTCCAACAAAATACGAAATGTAATTAAAAAGAATCACTCAACAACAAAACTTCATAAGAAATCAAGTTACATCAACCACCAAGCCCTTCATTTTTCATAAGTTCCATTATCATCCTCTTACTCTTACTTTCATCAATTGTACATGCTAGTCTAGAGTACAAATATTCTTAGAAGGATTTTCCCAAACCTTAACTAAGGTAAAACCTAATTTTCCATAATTCCTTATGTGAAAATCAAGTTAATTAAATGAGCAAACCCTAATTTGACTATATGAGTCTAATATCTATATTCCTATGACATTAGCGAATCAATCCCTTCCCCTTTAAGGTTTAAGAACTCATACAACTCATTCCTTAGGTCTAGTTTTTACCTCCCTTTCTCAAGTTTAGTAAAAACACCAAATCATCCCAATAAGTGGCCAAATTAAAGGAAAGCATTAAGATTGGAATAAATAAACATGTATTAACCAAGTAATAATTACAAGAGTTTAAGAAATTACACAAAACCTAATCTAAAGTCGGGTTCATAACATTCCTAGAGTTACAAACTACCTATAACTACAAAATACAAGAAAATACAACATGAAAAGAGAAGAAAATGAAGAGAAAATAGAAGAAATGGGGGAAGGAAGACCAATCCCAAGAGGGAAGGCCTTCTTCCCCCCCTAACCAGCTCTAAAAATTGCTCCTTGTGTGCTGCCTCCTTGCTCCAAAATCTCCCAATTAAAAGTTAGGGCAAAATGCCCCAAAAGAAGCTTTTAACTGTCAGCTTTGTGAGGCATCGGTATTGGCGCCTGGGCGCCAACTGGGCCGAAGGTTCTCTGAAGTTCAAATGCTTGGCACCCACTGGAGTCTCATTCTTCTCTTGTTTTCTCCCCAAAATCGCACCTACAAAAGACAATAACTAAAATAAATTGAAAAGGCAAGAAAAGGGGAAATAAAATAAGAAAATACGAACACTATAAAGCACACGGAAACTACATGAAAACCAAGATAAAAATGCAAAAAGAAAAGCAGACAAGGCTTAAAGAAGAAGAAAAATCTCATTCATAATAGCATAATTTGATGACTTTTTAGGACTTATTAGCCACCATGTGTCATTACGGTGGAAACTTGGACAAACAAGATTTAATATGGCTGAAAAAAAAAATCAGGAGTCAAAACATATTGTTTCACTTACTCAGTGCGTTTTGAGTCTATTTCCAATCATAATACCAAGCTGACACATAATGGTGTGCCCGCGATTAGACCTGCAGCAAATTGACGACAACAATTCGCGTGTGAAATCTAGACGCGCATGGCCTCATCTGGAGGGGGCAAATATAAAGTGAATGATAAGAACGGATACACTACATATCCCTAAAAATACACAGGTACATATCATTTTAGTAACAATTTTTAAAATCATTGTTAAATATATTTTCAACAACAACTTTAATCATTTAGCAACAATTAAAATTATTGCTAATGCACTGCGTATCTCTAGAAATGCACAATTTATCCGCGCACTAGGGTGTGTCCCAATTTTGCACGCTTCCCAATTCCCACAGCAGATCACGTTTTTTCCTCTTGCTATATACATGAGAAAAATAAACAAAAAAGAAATCGAAATAGGCAAGCTTCTTGAAGGAGATCAATATCATTGCGAGCTTTGATCACTGAATTCTGAAAAGACTATGCAGCCAACTTCAGATGTCAATCGGCGGATTGCAAGAATCTCCGCGCATCTTCGGCCTCCCAATCTCCAGGTATTCTATCATTCGCTTGTTATTTCTCATCTATGTTCATCAAAATTTGCCCCAAAATAAAATTTATTCATGGAATATTTTTAAGCTTTTTGTGGTCAGTTGGTGATTTGGATTGTTTGTGTTTGTAAATGTCGAACGGTATAGATGGAGGAGGATGCTTCTTCGAATTTGAGTCGAGCGAATTGCCGGGCGAAGGGCGGAGCGCCTGGGTTCAAAGTCGCCATTTTGGGTGCTGCAGGAGGCATAGGCCAGCCTCTGGCCATGTTGATGAAGATGAACCCATTGGTTTCGGTTCTCCATCTCTACGATGTCGTCAATACCCCCGGTGTCACTGCTGATATTAGCCACATGGACACTGGTGCCGTGGTAACTTAGTTCTTCCGTCTTCTTTGTAATTTGTATCTGCCCTCAGCTGTTCATTCTACCACGATCTTGGTTTTTACTTGCTTGGGATATCATACTAGTTCTAGAAAATTTGGTCCAAGGTTAATTAACAAAACCAGACATATATGCTAATCACAATTTTGTTATCTTGAATTATATAGAAATTTGTTTGACTTGTCATGATGAGTTTCCCGCATAAGTCAAAGATTGAAGAAAATAAGTATTGTGCTTAAAATCTTGATTTTTAAAACTGATTAACTGATTCTTTTCGTATGGCCTACCGAAATAACTAAAAGCTTTGGTATTTAGGTGCGAGGATTTTTGGGGCAGAAGCAGCTTGAGGATGCCCTTATCGGCATGGACTTGGTAATCATTCCAGCCGGTGTTCCTCGCAAACCTGGGATGACAAGAGATGATCTCTTCAATATAAATGCCGGAATTGTTAAAACTCTCTGTGAAGTAATTGCCAAGTGTTGTCCAAAAGCTATTGTCAACTTGATAAGCAATCCTGTTAACTCCACGGTTCCAATTGCAGCTGAAGTTTTCAAGAGAGCTAGTACTTATGATCCCAAGAGACTTTTGGGCGTGACAATGCTTGATGTTGTTAGAGCCAATACATTTGTGGTATGTGCCAATGATCTTGCAATTAGTTTATGCTCTTTCAGTGGATGATTAAGAGAGTCAAGTCATTCTCTCAAGTTTAAATGAAAAGAAAAAAAGAATATTCCCCTGCTAAATTTTCAAATTTATTTATGAGCAGGTACTCGTAGTTATAAGTTTAACAACTCGTGAGTAAGGAATCAAATCTATAGTTGAAAGTTAAGCTGACTGCTTCCTTGATAACCCTTTGTTATCTCTTGAATGATGCGGAACAACTTTTATTTCTGGGTTTATTTTATTTCATTTTATCTTTCTCTCTATGATGACATTGTGTAGTTTCGTTTAAATGATGTACACAGAAAACAATTATTTCCTTTGCTCTGCAGTATTTGAAATTGGGGGCTTAAGGGGAGTTTATCCAACATTCTTTGGAATACTCTCATCCGCAATATTGATAATCGATTTGCAATCATCTAATTCCTGTTGATTTTATCATAAACTTGTTGTGACTCTATCATGTTTCTATGCTTGTCACTCTCTTTTTGTTTCCTGATTTGATTTGCTATTATTGGTCTAAATGCTAGATTTAACTTCCATCCTTTTCCCCCTCTGGGTAAACTTCAGGCTGAAGTCTTGGGTCTTGATCCAAGGGATGTGGACGTCCCAGTTGTTGGGGGACATGCAGGGGTCACAATTTTACCTCTTCTTTCTCAGGTCTGCCGTCAGGAGTAATTCCATTTCTGAGTTCTTATTAACTTGGTTTTCTATGCTCTGAAATGTAATGCTCTGCTGTATTATTTTCTTAATTAACAATGCTGCATGACTTTCAGGTTAAACCTCCTTGCTCTTTCACCCCAAAAGAAATTGACTACTTGACGGATCGCATACAAAATGGTGGAACGGAAGTTGTTGAGGTGAAAACAAAATAATTCTAACTTGTTGAAATTTTGACTTTATTCTCGATTGCAAATATTTTAAACTTATTATTCACAAGTCCTTGTTCTGTTAACCATCAACCATGGAGGTCATGATGATTTGTGTCTTCATATGTCAAATGATATATGGGTGAGGATAGCATGGGGGTAGGTCAAGTGGGTAACTTTGAAATCAAACTCTGTATAAGTTTAAAGGCTAATTGAATTGGGATGGAATATTAAAAAAAAAAATTAGATTCAAGATTTAGAGCAGATCTAGAAGTACTACACCTCATTCTATCGCTTTGTATTTTCACCTAGCCTATTGGCCCAAAGAGCCTCACTTTGAAATCTTATAAGGAAAGCTTTACTATTTCTGCTGTGAATCTCCCACTTGACTAGCTCTTTTAAGTTTGAAATAACTAATTCATTTGTGGGAAATGATATTTGGGGTACCATTTCTCCCAACTCCTTCCAAATCAACCCAGTTTGCTGGTTCACTTAAAAGGTGAAAAAATTAAAATTAAAATCAGTTAGTTATCTAAGTAGATCAAATGAAAATTTACATTTTTTAACCATGTTAATCATACTAGTAACTTTCCTAATTCAGGTGTAACCATTCTAAAATGAAATAGCAAGTGACCTAGAACTGGTTAATAAAATAGAACAAGTTGAGAGATGGTTGTGTAACTAGCGTCTCTCATTCATTTGTTGTGGTTGAGTTTATTATTTAGTGCCACCTTGGATTAACTTAGTGCTACTGCTATGTAGTAAATATCACTGACCTGTTGTGTTGTCCATGGTACACATTAAAAAGTGGAAGTTTGATTGAAACGTTATAATTTTCTCCAGGCTAAAGCTGGAACTGGCTCTGCAACACTATCAATGGTTTGTATTTCTTTTCCTTGAAACTTTATATTGCTTTACTGCACCGGAGTTCAGGTAAATGTAAGAGTAACAATATGCAATAAAATGCAGGCATATGCTGCAGTTAAATTTGCAGATACATGTCTTCGTGGTATGAGAGGAGATGCAGGCATCGTTCAATGTGCGTACGTTGATTCACAGGTATATAAAAGATTATTTTGCTTAGTGCATCTCTTAGTTGCTATGCTTCTTTACTCGTTGCAATATTTTTGAAGCTTGGATTGTTTTAATATTTTTCGTTAGAACTGACAATGTCTGTTATAGGTGACTGAACTCCCTTTCTTTGCATCGAAAGTAAGACTCGGCCGAAATGGAGTGGAGGAAATCTTTCCTCTTGGTCCCCTGAATGAGTTTGAGAGGTAATATAACGTTCACTGTTTGACCTATTTGTGAGTGATCATCTCTTATGTTGGTAAAACATTATAATTTATCTACTTTTACACTAACAGGGAGGGTTTGGAAAAGGCAAAGAAAGAGTTAGCAGCGAGTATTGAGAAGGGGATTTCATTTGTGAGAAAACGATGAGTTGAACGCTCGTGTACATTGCTTCATTATATATTCAAGTCCACTGATGGCCCAAGAAGGAAATCTCTTTCTGATTCTTCTGGTTCATATCTAACGAAGGAGTATTGGAATTGTGTTGCACTTGTATCCAAAGCTAGATCCCTACGTGTTGTTAAATAGAGACGCAAGTTTTAAATTAGTCAATAAATATTGTTGAATCCCTTGTGTTTAATTTTAAAGACAGCAAACATGTCCAGGGAATAATATTACCAAAAATTACACTTTTTATAACAGCAATATTTCTTGTATGATTATCAAATCTTAAAAAATACTACATCGGGATACACGGATGCACAAGAATAAATTATTATTCAATGTTCTTGAATAACTAACCAGAGAAGTAATTAGTTTTCTATAATCTTATCACCTTTTTAAATTTATTGGATACTAGTCTAGATAGTCAACTCTAAACTGAAAATATCATTATTTGTTAAGATTGATTTAACAAACCCATCCAAGTTTGCAACTAATTCATACATTGCCCTTGACACAAAAGAATGAAATCGCGTATGCCATCAATATTCCCATTAGAGAGCAACATGTTTAGGGCCATAAAAGCTACCTTGTGGGCTACATCCATCAATATCCCCATTTAGAGGGCGATATGTTTAGGGCCATAAAAGTTTCCTTGTGGGCTACATCTCGTCACCTTAGGCAAATTTTAACTTGGGCCTAAATTTGCCTTCTTTTGTGTTTGATAAAAAATGAAATTTCACCCACAAAAAGGTATTATAAAGGATTAATTGCAGTTAATAATAAGTGCATATGACCTGTCCCAAAAAAAAAAGTGCATTTAACAACATATAGTAAGTGCATAAAATGAATAGGTTCCTCTAATTGACATTAAAATGATGCTAAATTGTCTTATTTGTGACTTTTTCTTTTATAAATATAGGTCATTATCTTTTCCTTGATCCAAAAAAAGAAAAAAGAAAGAAAGAAAAAGGTCTTTTTCATTCCTTTTGAAAGTGATGTTTCAAAAATAGCAAGGGGAATTTGTTTTACCTGTAAATAGGGAATGAGATACATGAAACAACACAACATAAGCTCACGCCAAGATAGAACCAATTTCTAGTACAATCCCCCACCAATTATTAGGAAAATTGCGCTGGTCTTGTTTGGTAGGTAGGTGGAAGCAAAGATTAAAAAACACACACGCACACTCACTAAATTGAAAGCCATAACAGTGTTTAGATTAGGAGGTACATCGTTTTTGAACCATCGTGAGCTCATAATTGATTGCTCAGTCCTAACTGTTCACAAGAATGATAAGTGCAGGGCAAATGATTGGCACAAGCATGAATATAATCTCCCTCCTGCATCATCTCCATGATTTCTGGGTTTCTTTTTCTTCCTATATTACTCTTCATGTCATGCTTCTTTTTCCTTTTAATTTTATAACTCTCGTGTTTTACCCCACAATGTGCTGTATGTGATATGTTTCCCATTGTGCATGACATCTCTTACTGTTTATGGGTCTTGGGGCACATGTTCACCCTTCCTCAACTCAGACTGACCATTCCCCACTAATTAAAACAAAAAAAAAGCCTTTATAATAAAATCAAAATACTAATAGTAAAAGAATTTGCACTAATAATGGAGTTCATTCATGCCCAATTCACTATTAGTTCAAAAGTTCATTAGTGGTTCAAGAAAAAAGAAAATTTAAATTTCAACTCCTTGAAACACTTTTTTTTTAACCTACTTTGTGTGTTTCTTAGGGTTGTCAAATGAGTTCGGTGAGTCTAAATCTTGTAAGACTAATAATAAATATTAGGGCTATCAAATGATTTGGGCCAACCCACCCCAGTCTAAACCTTATAGGAGCAGTGGTGAGTATAAATTGGACTGAGACATACCTTATATAATTCATAGTTAAAAAAAAATGATTCATCTTAACCCATTATAGGCCATGAGATGGGCACGTTTAGGTTAGAAGAAAATTTCAACTCAACCCAATCAAATTTGATCAAGTTAGGTTAGTATTTTTTTTATAGATGAACTCGAACTAACTCAACTCACACTCTCGTGGGTTGGGTTGGCTCTCTTTCTCTCTCTCTTCTTTTTCCTTTCTCTCTCCTTTTCTTTTTTCTTTTTTCCTTTCTCGTCTTCCTACCCTTCTTTTTCCCTCTCGCTTTTTCTTTCTTTCTCCAGAAAGAATGCAACCAGCTCAAAACTCTCAGAAATCCATAGGTATTTTTGGTTCACGAACCAGAAACAGTCTTTACCACGTCGTCAGCGACGCTAGCACCATGGTGTACTTCAAAAGCAGCTTTGAGGCCAAGTCCAAGAAGCTATTGTCATCCCACGGCCCAATGATTGTCGAGGAGCTCAGATTTACGAGAAGCAACAGCGAGTGCGATTGAGGACCTTCAACAAAGAAGATGAAGATGCTAGAGCCTACGACATGAACTAGAAATGGTCATAGATGAGTGAGTGAGGGGAGACTAGGAGAGACCAAAGAGGCAGAGAGTAGAGACGACATCGACTAATGAGTGAGAGAGTTCGGGGCATCAGAGATCAGAGAGTCTTTAAGGCTTAAGCTTCAAAGAAACTAAAAAAAAAATTCATATATATATATATATATATATATGTAGGCAGGTTATATTTTTTTAACTCGCCACTCGACCTGCTAGTAATCAGGTTTGAAATTTTTCACCCGACATAACTCGCCAACCCAACCCAACTCACCAAACCAACCTAGTTGAGCGTGTTGGGTCAGATTGGGCTGGTTGGCGGGTCAGATACCCACCCCTACTCATGGGCTTACTTATATTATTTAAAAAAAAATTAATTTTAGTTATTTTAATTATATAAACTAAATATTAGAGCAATCAAATTTTAAAAATTAAACTAAACTTCTAAAAAATACATTAAATCTTTAAATAGCAAAAAAAATTTCTAAAAAATGTAATTTAATTATTTTGAATAACAAAAATTAGGTATTGAAACTATGAAATTAAAAAAAAAACTAAACTTCTAAAAGAATAGACTAAAGCTTAAAATATAATAAATAAAAAAATATAAAGTCTACAAAGATCTGTTCACTCCAATCCACCTAAGTCGCAAAGGCTTATATGAGCTTGGCTAAAAATCCTTCTTAAAAATGGACTATTAAATTATTAAATCACATAATCTCATTCGCAAAATTTGGGTGGGTTAGCCCATTGAGCCGAGTCCAATTTTGGCAGCTCTAAACTGAGGTGGGTTAGGCTATTTTGTATTATAGGCTAGAAGTTTTAGCCTAATCTAACCTATCAAAGGTTATTGGGCTAGCTCATGAGTTATTTTTCTAGAAAAATATATTTTTACCCAATTTAAATAATAAAAACTAAATATTGAAATTATAAAATTTCAAAAGACTTAACTAAAATTTTTTGGAAAAAAAGGTCCAAATTTTGAAAAATTAAATTAATTTTTTATTTTAAAAAATAATAATAAGACTGGCCCACTCCCAACTTGTCTAAAGCTTAAAAACTTTAGTAAGACCAACTAGAGACCCTCCTTTAAAATAAATTTAAGATGAGGTGAACATCAAATACATTTGTCCAGCCTCTTTTCTCTGTTTGCATACATGTTTTTCCAAGCCAAACTATATGAGACGATTTGCGGAACATGTTTTTGAGTGTGAAGTTAAGTCAGTAGTGTGGAGTGGGGTCTGAGAATCTACTCTACCGAACTGAGTGAAGGGAAAATAAAAAATGCCACATGGTATTATAATGGTTATGCATCTGCACTGCAGTGTCTGCAACAATAAATGAAGTCAAAGGAGTGTCAGGATATAAAATCATACAACATTTAAACCTTGGTTTTATACCTGTAGGCTACCACATCCACATGAGTCGTGGAATTCCTCTTGTCAAATTGTCATACAGTATACTGCTTTTATTACATACCTCCATAACATCCATGATTCACAATTCATTTAAGCTTTTGTCTTCTTTCCTGTATTCTGTCTGAGAGAAAGTTAAACAGCAAGCAACAAAAGTTCTAGATTCCAGTTGGCTATATTATTTCCTGATTCGTTACATCAAAATCAATTGCAAGTTACGTATGGCAGTATGCTTAGACATTTGATTACTTGCCGTCTGATTGGGACTCTAGTTTACATAATTGAAGGCCATATAGCAGCAGATGATGATATTAAGGGAAACATGTTGTGGAATCCTGTAGTGCTCTGTCTTTTCATCAGTTTATGAATCCTAAAAGTGAAATAGGACAAGAGGAAATAGTGTAAATGTAAAGAACAGCTACGACAACGAAGGGGAAAAAGAAAGAGTAAAAAAAGTTGGGACGGTGAAGTGATATTGATAAGGGTAATAGGTCTAAGCTAAAGACAAAAATTTAGCAATATCTCCACAATGCCTTTTCTTCTTTGATAGATTTCCCTAAAGTCATTTGTCATTTTGGGACCAAATCACCTTTCCTGTCTTTCAATTTTCACCTTTGATTTTCTTCATTTTTTATTTGTTTTTGTGGTACACCTGGAATTAGCAATGATAGGTCAAGGAGGTTTTTTTAATCTTTTTGTAATATTTTGCCCCTAATTAAGATTTTTTTTTTAATACGAAATCTTGTTCTGTGTATTTGGCGTGTTGGGTTTCCAGAGGTTCTCGGAGGAATCCCATGTTCAAATTTCAACTTAGAGTTAATCAAACAAACAGAGCCCTACCTATAGCTTTGTTAAAACCTTTGAGAGGCAATTGTTCTAATTAAATTTAAAGCATATTCTGGTTTAGACTTTAGAACCCAAAAATCTGACTGATTCTAATATTCATACTCGAAAGCATTTCGCTGTTCCACCTACTGAGAAATAATATATCATATTTAAAGGCAATTAAATAGTGAGTTGAAAGATTCAAAAGTGAATTAAAAATGCATGAAGCTTTTGTATGAGAACTGAAAAGGGCATTGAAAAGAAGCCACGTAGCCAACAATCTACAAATAAAGGTGATTGAATTTGTTGAAAAATAACGCAAAAGTAGAATAGACGCAAAGGAGGACCTTGGAGATTCCCTTCTAATCCATAGGACTAAATTAAAATCCAATGCCCATTGCTGGATCTAATTAAAGAAGCAGATCAATCATACACTCCTTTTTCTCTCCTAATGGCCCAGTTGATACCATTGCCATCCCATCACTGTGATCGTCGCAATGTAAATCAATCTCTTTGCTTTAACTTGTTCTGGATATACCCATTTAAATCAAAAGCATCTTTAAGCGACTACCATGAAAAGATGAGATCTTGAGGTGTTTTTGCTTGAAGGAAAAGGCACAGCCCACATTGATTTTCAAATCCACGTACGTCTTTTTCTCATAGTTAATATGCAACAACCCACTATCACACAACGTAACTCCCTCACCCTGTGGTGGGCTATTGGAGAGTGGAGACAGAATTGAACTGAATCTCCTCCTAAACACTGCCAGAAATTTCAACAACTCCACGGTACAATCTCACTTACTCTAACAACCCAGAAATTTTGTAGCCAGTTTTACTCAGTGGGTGTCACATGCATAGCTTACGTCTTTGGCGCTTTCTTTTCTGATAGGTCAAACTAAATTGTTTCCTTTTAGGATAATCCCAAGGCACCATCCAGACTTCAGAGTTCAAACCACCGCTCCACAGTCACACGGATCACCGCAATTATGGATGGTTTCAAAGTAAAATTAGAAGTCGTAGAGTTTAGTTATTTTAAATACTTAAGTTAGATCAACGAGAACAGAAACTTTGGTATATTGTAATTTAACTTCTGTAGCGTATACCTAAAATGCTGTCAAATAAAACACGCAAGGCGCTTTCGAGGTCGAGATTTAGTTCATGCCATGGGAAAAGTTACTGCTCATTATTAGCCCCATCCATTTGGATGATCTCATAGATAATGTCATAAACCATGAACACATTTTTCATAGCCAACCCATTTGACATTGCGTGTCCCTATCACTGTGTCATTGATGCCCTATTAAAATTCAGCCCTTCCCCTTAATGTTCACACTATTTCCCGGGGCAGGACTGAAAAGCAACGGTTGAGCCATAAAACCAGTACACTAATGAAGGTGATGACTTTAAGAAAATACCCCCCACCAATCCTACTGTACAAAATAAAAGAAAAATCCAAGCATTCAACATAGAAGTTAAGAGAGAACCCCACCCCCAAGAGAAAAGCTGAAGAAAACATTTCGAATGATAAGCTATTGCAATCCAAGGAAACTTGCTGAAACAAACACTACTTCTGCCACCCCATAAAAGCACCTTTAAATGCTGAGAAGATCAGGAGGTGGTGATTGCGGAGGTTCGTCTTTTGCTTCTTTAGACAGCGTGGTTGAACCCTCTGAAGCGTTTGCTGATGACAGAGAAGACTCTGTGATTGTGAAATCTCCCTGTTTAGAGCCAGGGGACTTTGGAAGTTCGGTTAGAATTTGAACAACTTCCCTCATAGTGGGTCGCTCTACTGCCTGTTCTTCAACACAAAGCATGGCCACATAAAAAACATGCATGACCTCTTGGAGGGGTACTGAGGAAAGTCTAGGATCAAGAACTTTCACGACTCCTTCCTTGTTCGAATCCGTCATTTTCCTGACCCATTGCACTATGTCCACTCCGTCACCAAATTCTCCAACTGGTTTCCTGCCCGTTACAAGCTCCAAAAGAACCACACCAAAGCTGTACACATCGCTCTTCTCATCAACTTTCAGCGTGTAGGCATACTCTGCAATCAAAGCATTAAACTTCAATCATATACTAAATAAACCACCGACGTTAGAATCAACAAGTGAAATATGGGGAAAAAGAAATAAGGTACTCTGTAGTCTGCCGTTATATTTGACAGTTTGCTAATTATCAGCAGTGTTTCCAGTTGTGAAAATGCTAATTACTACATGATTTATTTAACTGTTGGAAGGCTATGGTCAAGCATCATGAGACATCCACCTGCAAGGCTACCTACTATTGACTTTCAAAGGCATAGCCTGAGAAACAGACTAATTTAGGGGACTAATCAAGAATCAGAAGTCAAGATAGACCACATAGCACTTTCAGTTTAGGAGGCATATTTTCTCATGACAAAGACTCAAATCCGAAATTGAGAATTTTAGATCGAATTTTGATCGGAATAAGGAAATTTATCACGTAACGTAACTAAAAATTCATCAATCATGCTGAAGTTGAATAGTACCTGGAGCTATATATCCGTATGAACCGGCAATAGCGGACATGCATTCAGATGTTCCCGAGTCTTGCAGAAACTTAGCAAGCCCAAAATCAGCAACATGTGCTTCAAAATTGGAGTCAAGGAGGATATTGTTTGATTTTACATCTCTATGGACTATAAGTGGCGAACAGTCATGATGTAGATAGCAAAGCCCCTTTGCAGCTTCCACAGCAATCTTATACCTTGTGTCCCAAAGCAAATGTCCTCCTTTCTTACCATGAAGAACTTCGCCTAAACTTCCATTGGGCATGTATTCGTAGACCAAGAGATTTGTTTCATGGTTTGAACAGAAGCCCAATAATCTTACAATGTGTCTGTGTCGGATTCTCCCTAATGTCTGGATCTCTGCATTGAATCCATGATCATGAGAAGAACCTCTGCTCATAGCTGGTAATCTTTTTACAGCAACCAGATCCCCACTGGGCATTGCCCCTTTGTAGACAATGCCTGCGCCTCCTTTCCCTATGATATTGTCCTCTTTCAAACAATCCAAAACATCATCGACAGTGAAGTCCAAGCGTTGGAATGCGGTCAATTTCCATGCACGAGCTTCGTTGGCCTTCTTCAGTGACCGGGCTTTAATTATTGCCGCAATCGCAAATGCAATGGAACATACGAGCAATCCAATTACCAGTAGGAGCTTCATAGAAGCAGAGAGAGGACCTTTAACGTGAGGTTGGTGGGCGCCATCTGCAACCCCTGCTTTGCAAGGACCCAAATACGGACCGCAGAGGTCAGGGTTACCCAGAAACGATGTGTAGTTGAAGTAGCTAAATTGGCCGGTACCAGGAACCAAACCAGAGAGATTGTTATATGAAAAATCAACAGATGTCAAGCTTTGCATGGATGCTATTGATGCAGGAATGCTACCAACTAGATGATTTCTTGAAAGATTCAAGTAATTCAATATTCGCATACCGGTGATCTCATTCGGAATCTCACCGGAAAGTTCATTACGGTTGAGATCGACGAACGTCAACAGCTTGCAATGACTTATTTCTGGCGCAATAGGGCCTGAGAATTTGTTATGACTAAAATCTACCTTTGAAAGCTGCTGTAACCTCCCAATTTCAGGAGGGATTCTACCTGAGAATTTGTTGCCATCAAGAAGGAGCTTCTGCATGCCAGAGAAGTTACCGATTGTCGGCGGCAACTGCCCAGTGAGTTGGTTGTTCGATAGAGTGATCTGACCAAGATTAACAGAAACAGAACCTGCCTGAGGAAACTGGCCTGAGAGAAGATTGTCCTGCAGCTCAACCTGAGTGAGTTGAGGAAGCCCAAATAGGCCTTCCGGAATTGACCCATTTAGAAAGTTCTCTCCCATGCGAATGCGAGCCAATGATCCGCACCTCCCGAGCGATTCAGGGATAGGACCGAATAGGAAATTTCCTAGAGTTATCAAAGTCTGAAGACGATTCCCGGAGCACATATCAGGAGGCAAAGTCCCAGTCAATTTGTTTGACGAAAGATCAACGAATACAAGCCTCCCATTTTTCCCCAAGCCCTGAGGAATGCTCCCAGTGAAGTTATTCTCCCACAACTGCAGCACCTCCAAGGCCGGCAAATCCCCAATGAACTCAGGAATGGCTCCGTGAAGCTTGTTTCTGAACAGGTTCAAAAGTGTCAGATTCTTGAGCTCAGCAAAACTCTCTGGAATCTCACCCGCAAGCATGTTGTTGGACAAATCCATGGATTTCAAGCTCTTCAAGTTCCCAAGCTCTGGCGTCAGGGACCCTGAGAGCCCGTTTACTTGTAGAAACAGAGTATCGAGTTTCTGAAGTTTTCCGAGTTCCAGCGGTATCTCGCCAGTCAATCCACAGTTCGCTGCGTCAAACCTCACCAATTCTGACAAGTTTCCAATCTCAGGTGGTATTCCACCCTCATAAGTGTTGAAGTACCCAATATACAGTTCCCGGAGTTTCGCCAAGTTTCCGATCTCGGGCGGTATAGTGCCCGCCAGCTCGTTACCGGAAACAGCTAAGTATTCCAAATGTTCCCACCGTCCGTACTCCGGCGGGATCTGACCCTCAAAGAAGTTCCCTCCGAGATGCAAATGCCGGAGATTTGGCATCTTGGTCACCACGAGTGGGAGGTCTCCGGTCATATTGTTGTTATACAAGTCGAGGACCTGAAGATTCTGAAGCTGGGAAAACTCGGGAGGAAAAGTGCCATTAAAGAAATTGTTAGAAAGGTTGAGGAACCGGAGGCCAGCAATGGCGGCGATCCCTGGGGGCAGGGATCCAGAAAACTGATTTCCGGCTATGGAGATATTGGAGAGGAATGGGAGGTGAACGATGTCGTTGGAGAGAGTACCGGAAAGGTTGAGGCCGGTGAGGTCGAGAGCAGTGACGTGTCGACGGGAGTCGCAAATGACACCGGACCAGGTGCAGTGGGAGGTGGAGGAGTTCCAGGAGGAAAGAGAAGATTGAGGGTCGTCGGAAATGAAAGCCTTGAATGAGAGAAGAGCACGGTACTCAGAGAATCGTGAAGAAAGGGAGTGGTGGAAATGGAGGAGGAGAAGAAGCAGGAGGAGTAGTCGCATATTGGGGTTAGGTTGTTGAAGCCGTCGACGGAGAAGATAAGGGAAGGAAGATGAATGAGGAATGAGGGAGAAGCTAAAGGAGTAGGCTGCGATGTAGGTAAAGAGAGTGGAAGGAGTGAGTATCTCAGAGTAAAAGACGAGGCAGCGAGTGATCTTAATCTTATTGTAGAATTAAAAAATTAGAGGGAAAATTGTGAATATGAATTATTGCCCCTTTCTTTTTTATGTTTTTTCATCTGTCATGATGTTGATGCACGAGTACAGTACACAATACGCAGTACGTAGGAGCAGATGACAATACCTAGTAGCCAAAAATTATATTTGTATTCAATAACTCTATGCAATAATCTGCCATATATATATATATATATATATATATATATATGTTGTTTTAAAAATTGGATCAATAATCATTAGAGATGCTAATAGGAAGAAGCTCAAGTGGAATTGAATTTAAAGAAAATTTTAACTCAAATTGATCAAATGTGAACAAAGTAGAATTAGGTTGAATTATTGAAATTTTAAGTATAGATTCGAAATAACTCAACTCACACTTTAATAGGTTAAATTGGTTGGTAATTTATTTATTTTTTGTTCTTCTTCTTCTTTTCTCTCACTCTCTTTTTCTTTCTTTCTTTTGTTTTTTCAAAAACAAAACACACAACACATAATCAACCAGTGAGTCAAAAGTAAAATAAATTCTATAAATGGTTCCTATAATTAAATGTAACACGATTTTATTCTTCTATC
Organism: Biancaea sappan; assembly: GCA_037074585.1. Lineage (NCBI taxonomy): Eukaryota > Viridiplantae > Streptophyta > Magnoliopsida > Fabales > Fabaceae > Biancaea > Biancaea sappan. Next base: position 32,255,269 of record CM073500.1, on the reverse strand, counting down.
CTTCTGGTTCGTATGAACAAAAAATGTTTATACAAACCAAAGATAAGAGACAAAGAGACAGAGAGAGAGAGAGATGGCGACGGGGAAAAAAGAAGAACACTCACGATTCACAAAGAAAAGCAAAAAGACAAGTGAGTTATTGGAGTTCAGTGGAAAATAGAGACTGGAGAGGAGAAGAGAGACTAGAGACAAGTGAGACCAATGCCGAGTGCTATGAGAACTGAAAAACCTATGGTTAAGTTAGAAGTTAGAAACTAAAAAAACCTATATATATATAGTTGGCAGGTTGAGTTAAGTTGAAAATTTCTCAACTCGTACCTGTCACCTGAATCACTAGTGATTGGATTTAAAATTTTTTACTCAATTCAACCCGTCAATCCAAATAGACAGGTCAACTTGAATCGTTGTCCACGCTTAGATACTGGTTTACAGTTTATTGATATGATTGTAATCAAATCGGGGTTAGATCAGTAATAATTAAATATATTTTTTTAATTTTATATATTAAAATATATAATATAATAAATAAATAAAATATTTCATATTTAATTTTAGTTAACTTATATTAAAAACATGTGGGACAAGAAATTAAAAAAAATGTTGAAGGTGAACTGATTAGAAACCAATGTAATCGATTGATCGGCCGATTTCGCCAATTTCTTTGGTTTGATACCAGTTTCTCACAAGTTCTCACAACAATTAGTCTAATGAACTAAACAAACTGGATTATTGGCTAATTCCTTGTGAAATCGATTCAACTAGCAAATTCGATATGATATTTTATATCATGATTTTTATTTAATTATCTTCAAGATTATATGTTAGTTGATAAATAAAAATATGATAACAAATTAAAAAATATAAAAGATTACAAAATTAATAATATTTGATTACTTGTGAAATATAATAAATTTAATATAGTTTAATTTATATTTAAAATTAATATATATTCAAATGCATGATATTGCAGAGACACTCAAATTAATGATTTGATTTTATAAAATGAAAGTGAACGAGAAAAACAAACAAGGATACACGTGTGTTATCAAAATCTGAACACGTATCTTTGATCCTGGCCCAAGTTTCATAATACAAAGAGGTGTATGATTTTCTAAACTACTTCCTTTCCAACATGAATTTTGAGGCGACGAGGTGCTTCATATGACGCACGATTCGGCTACAATTAATGGCGCAGATTATAACTACAGGTTGTAAAAATATGATATTTGGTCTATTTAAATTATTAATTTAAAAATAATAATTTAAATTTTGTAATTATTTTTAAAATAAAAAAATAACATTATAAAATTTAAATCATTAATTCTAAAATTAATAATTCAAATGGATTAAACACTCTAATTAACTTTTAAATCTAAACAGGTAATTCATTTTCAGTTTCCATCTACACAATACAAAATCTCAACTTCGAAATTTGAGAGGCAAATTTGTTATTTTACCATATGTTTAGTAATGATGTGATGTGTACTTCTATAGTATTTTTTCAATGAAAAGCCACATTAGTAATTGATTTCTGTCACTCTGTTAATAATATTAATTTTAAGAAAAAATTGAAATAAATTTGAAATATGTGACACAAAATTAATTAAAAAATATTAGAAACAAAATTAAATTCTTAAAATTGAAATAAATTTGAAATATGTGACACAAAATTAATTAAAAAATATTAGAAACAAAATTAAAACTTAAATTAAAGTAGAAGCAGAAAAATAGTAATCATACCTACTGTGTGTATTAATAAACTAATCAGGCTTTTGAAATTCATTTCACAATTTTTTTTTGCTTTTTTGTTGTTTCTTGCTGTCGATACTGGTTTATATTTCTTTCATTCTGTTTACTTGAGATGTTTCATAATAATTAGAACAAATTATTGATTTAGTTTTTAAAAATTATAATTATTTTTATTTAACTTTTTAAATATTAAGTGTTTTAATTTAATTTTTTAAAAAAAGTTATTTTAATTTAATCAATCTATTTGTTAAAATAATTTTTGACAATAAAAATTTTAAAAATTAACATCCGTAAAATTTATAATTTTGTAAAAAAATAAATAAATTAAAATAAATATAACCTTCTAAAAATTAAATTGAATGATATAACTCTAATGGTGAAAGTGAGAGAGTGAAATTTTCTGTTTTTGTTGTAAGGTCTCATTACTATTCAGAAAAAGTACAGAGTACTTATAATTCTTATTTTGATTTATTATACACTTTAATTTTTGTAATAAAAGTACATGATAAGATTTTAAGTTATGGTTAGGTTAGATTTATTTGAATTCAAAATTAAAAGTACTAATATGAATAAAATCGGTGCTAAATTTTTAAATACCTAAGATAGTATTTTTGTGTTTTCAGAAGATGAGATACAGAGACCGGCAATTTTGCAACATTTTTATTATTTAAATTGAGACACTATGGAATTAAATAATTTTTTAAAGCTTATTAGCCCTGTTTTTTGAATTCATAACAAATAAAAATATCGAATTGGATAATAGAGGAATATTCCATTAAATTGCGAATTCAAATTGAAAAGAAAAAAAATAACATTGTTGAAGTTGAATTCATCATTCTAAGTATAAAAATGAACAAATCAGATGAAAATACAAGAAATTTTATCAAATAAAAAAAATCATAATTTATAGACCATCTCTTTGTAAATGTTTAGTTCTATCATAAAGATACTGACATGATATGATTGATATTTTTATTATTAGGTGTACAGGAAAATAAAATTACATTAAAAGTCATTGATGATGCGAATTGAGTAGGCGTTAGTTATACGATTTTTTTTTTGTTGGTACACTACTCTTATATGATTAAATGCATATAATATTAGGCACGTTAGATGTATTACTTTTTAAGATATTTCCCTTTCACCCAAAAAAAAAAAAAGGTCTTTGGTATTTGGTAACATGATTTTGTCATTGGTGTGATCTAAATTAAAGAGAGATTGAGATGCACTTGGGTAACGGCCGATGCACATGGGAGCTTGTGGGGCAATTGACCTAAAAGAATTTTTTTTGTAATTAATACTTGTGAAATATTTTTTTTGTAATTAATATATGTAGTATTTTTGTTTTACCCCCACAAAAATGTAATAAAAAAAATTGTGTACTAGTTTTTTACCTCCACCAAATTTTTGTTCTGCATTTGTTCTATTTGTTTGCTCTCAAATAATTCAATGCTCGTTAAACAAATTTTGGTTTTATTGTCCCAAATAATATTATGATTTTTGGTGCACAAAAATTATGCTCTTTAACTTCAAAATTTTGAAAAATTCATTTTAACCTCAAGTTAAAACATTCTCTTCATTTTAGTCCCTACATGTTTTCCAATTTGATCCCTCTATTATTTATTTTATTTTTTGTGTAATTCATAGTTTTTGTTGCTTTAATTTGTGAATGGACCTTTGGATTTTAAGTTTATTTGCAATTAGAGCCCTTTTGTATTATTTGCATTTTAGTCATCTTAATTATTACTTTTTATTTTAGCCTTTACATATATTATTATTTTTGTATGAATTTGATGATCTTATTTTTGCAATAATCCATGAATAGCTTTTTAAATAATTAAAAATTAAAAATTAAACAAAAAATAAATAAAATAATAAATAAAAATAAATGCATTTTATTATAATATTTATATAATTCATTGTATTATATCTAATCTAAATGATTGAAATTAAATAATAAGGATAAATAAAATAAAACAATATAAAATTTATATTTTTTATAATTATACATTTAAAAGTTATTCTCTTAACCAACAACTAAATAAAATCTATTTTTTAAAATTTTTTTTTCTAATAATAATTTTCAAACATAAATTATATTTATGTAAACTTTAATTGATCCAAAATTAAATTTAACAATCAATTATGCCTAAAAACAATTCTGCTCAGCTCTTTTTTCAAACATAGACTCGACTGAAGTCCCTCTTATGCCAATGTCTCATTTAGGCGCTTGTTTTGGTGTTCGATAAATTTAAAAGTTAGATTACTGCTAGTAAATACGGTAGAGCATTTGTTTGTTGAACGAGGGTCAAAATTATTGTTTTTAAAATAAAAAATTAATAAGGGGTCATGTTCAAAATAATCTTTAAAATTAGTAAGTGATCGAACCAATTAACAATAGGTTGAATCAACTAAGAATTGGTTGACTTGAGTAAAAACAGATAATAAATGAATCGATTTAGACACGTCTACTTACAATTTTTTTATTTTTAAAATTTTATTTATTCTATAATTATGCGATAAAAAATTAATTAACATTAATAATCAATCAATATTATAAAGATACTAATATATTGAGAGGTTATAGATTTGATATAAATAAATATTATATTTATTAATAATAATTTTTTGTTATTTAGTTAATTTTTACTATAAATTAATGTTATTTTATATAATTTGATATAAAATCTTATTTTAAATTAAATTTATAAATTTATGTTTATAATATTTAATTATGTATATTATTTTTTTAATATTTTAAAATATATCAATTTAGCCATAATTCAAGTATTCACTTTTAAATTAATGCCTCAATTAATTTAATTTTCAAAACCTTCGACAAAACCCACCGTTTGGCGGACAGACCTGTTTGACTTCAGGCTAAACGAAAAAGTCTGATTCCACACGTGATTAGCATATTTGCTTCTTGGCACTTGGCAACAATATTAATGCGGTGTGGTATGCTCCCTGTAATGTACTGGGTTGGACTTGGACTCACTGAAGTAGACAGGGATTTTGCAGCCAACTAGTCGTTTATGCAATCGTATTCTTTATATTTTTATTATTAATTTATTTATTAAAAATAAAATATTTATAAATTTTTAAATAATCAATCGTATGTTAAATTATAAATAATATACATTTAATTTAAAAAGTTTATACATTTTTTTACTTTAATTAAAAACCCAATAAAAGACATAAAAAATTATACCTAATTTTTTTTCTTTAACATTTTCGCCTGCAAGGTTTAAGAATGGCAACTTGCGAGTTATTGTGTGTGTGTGTATATATATATATATATATTTTTTTTTTTTTTTCACTATTTGTATCTACATCTGTCTGAATCATATAAAACTATAACGCTATCAAAATCTTTTTTTTTTCCGTAGTATATGCACCCAAAGTACCTGATATTCAAAACGTTCAAAATACTCAAAATATTCAAAACAAAGTAGTGCATTATGGATATTAGATGCATTACATTTTTTACTAAGTATTTCACATATTTGATACTCGTTATTCATTAAAAAAATATTAAATTTATATTATATAAATATTTATCATGTAAGTAATATATTAAAAATTTGATAATTTATAATATATAAATAATTATTAAATAAATACTAAATACACTATCTACGTATTTATGTTAGATAGCTATAAAGTATCCACTGCCAACATTTATATCTGCCTAATATTTAATGAGTATTATTATTTTATTATTCATATTTTATCTGATATCTAATAAATATTAAAATGTTTTTTGAATAAATGTCACTGAATAACAAAAATATACCGATAAAGCTGGGAATAATGGCATTAGCAGAATTAGAAAAGAAATTAAAATACTAGGAGAAGAGAGAATAGTAATAATTGATAATTATTAAACAAACAGTAATAATTGGGTTGGGGACTTGGTGTTGTGAAAAGGTGGTCAAACATTATTGACTGACAGTGGAGGGACACGAGACGTGGCGTTTTCGTTAAACCCCACTCTTCTGTCTCCACCTTCCCTTCTTCTGTATTTACATTCAGCCCCATTCCTCCTACTTTCTTTGACATCTTTACCCCTTACCTTCATCCACATTTACGTCCCCACGGGATGCTCCCCAATTAGAAGCACCGTCGCTTTCCTGAGACGCAAGTATAGGAAAATCAAAATCCTTCGCTCGGGAAATTCCGGAGATATTACACTTATATTTTAACATTCTTATTTAAAGTTCTAACAAAAGCTATAAGAAATTAATAATTACCCGAATTATGGGTCTACATTATTATGGTAATATTAAAATGAGGAACCAATCCTTCCCTCTAGGGATCTGCTACGAAGACCAGCATGGGCATTCATTACTCCATTGAGTGTGCGTTTGACAATTGAATAAATTTAGGATTGGATAAATTATGATATGTAGAAGATGGTTTGAATAAAATTAAGTTTTGTTAAATGTGATTTATGTTTAGAAAATAATTAGATAAATTTATATTTAAACATATTATAAACGTAACTTATATTTAAATATTATACATTTTTAGGTATATAATTACTAAAAATTGTATTAAGTTTATATTTTATTATTTTATGTATTCTTATTATTTATTTTCACTCATTTAAGTATAATGTAATGAGTTATATTAATGTTTTAATAAAATGCACTTATTTTTTATTTATTTTTTGTTTTTTAAATCAAAATTTCTAATTAATTACTTAATTACTAATTAAATTAACTTTTAAATTTAATCATTTTTTAATAAGTGAAGGCTAAAATTGAAAAAAAATCTAATTAAAACAAAAATGAACTATGGATTAAAAGGACCAAAATGTAAATAATAAAAATAAAATAAAAAGAGACTTAATTGAAAAGGAACTTAAAATTTAAAATTTCATTCACAAATTAAAACAACAAAAACTATGGATAGACCTGTGGCCCCCTTTGTCATAGATAACATGAGCTCATGAGAAGAGAAAATAGATAGAACTCAAGAGAGAGGCTTGCTCTTCCAAGAGAGAGGCCAAAGTGAGAATTAGACTGTCAACTTGGTATTAAATTTAGGATGCCCAATGCAGAAAGAAAACAGATTTGATATTTGTTTTTATCTAGATTGTTAAATTTTAAATCTAATGGTTTAAATTTTAAGTGATAATTTTAAAATTTTTTTTAAAACACATTAAAATTTGAACCTTTAAATTTAAAATTTAATAATTTAAATAAAAATAAACACCATCAAACAATCACTAGATCCGTTTTCATGTAAAAGCTAGTAGAAGTCATTACATCTCAAACCATAGTTTGAGCTTCAAACATGAATTAACATTTTCACAAAACGTGAAACTAAACAGTAAATACACATTGTTGCAACAAATCCAAGTTTGGAAGGACCAGACATGCTCTTTGGAGGTTTGAACGTGAACCAAACACCCTCTGAGTCAGCTAGAAAGCAATGCAAGTGCCATTTCGAGGAATCAAAAGAAGCAATGCGATTATGGTAATTTTAAAGTCATAAGTTTAACCATTGTCAGAAGAGTGTGAAGGATAATGAAGCGAAGTTATGGTTGTGTGTGTTCACTCTCCACGTATATTTATGATGGGTCAATGAAGCAATCATTGAAACGAACCCTGTAGTTTTAGCAAGAGGGGTTTGGTCTGGATACATGTTTGGGCATTTAATTAGACTGATGGATATTAAGGACGAAACTTGTCTTGATGAATCCGAAATCAAGGAGACCCACTAGAGGTCAAGTTGGGTGTTTGGTTTGGATCATGATATTGATTAATTATCACACTAATGCCTTCAATTCCTAACCAGAGGAATCGTGATCACAAGCTCTGGTCGTTGTTTTTGCTGTTGATGTCATTGTGTGCAGTTGGAGGTGAACGAGATTCGCTAGCTGTATGTGCTTTTAAATTGGAGTCCTTGAATTAAAGAAGGTGAGACTAAATTTCTGAGCCCCTCACAATTGCTATTGCGTCCCCCAAAACACGTTGTGTTGTTGCATCCATAGCAGTATTTTTTTGTGTTGGATAGTGTTCCTTTTTGTCTTCTTTTACTTCTGGAGCCTCCCGCTGTACTATTCACGCCTTTGTCTCTCAATTTCTCTCCAACATTTTTACTTTCGTTGTCGCTCCTCCATTATCACCATTCTCATTTTGGAGATTCAAACATAAAAAGTGATTTTTGCTCATTATTCAACTTCTTTTTCAGTAAAGAGTTTGGATATTGGACATATTTTCATTTGTGTGGGAAATGAATAATATACTATAATATACTAGTATGCTGATAATCAATCCTGTGAACCATTGAATCGAGCGTTTACTCTTTTTTTCAGATACTGGCTTGGTTAACATCAAGCTTTGATTTTTTGTTTTTTTTAAAAGCAAATACCACTGACAGTTGACGAGAAAGAGAACTAATTATATTACCGATGCATATTTTTGTCCTCCTCTTCCACGTTGGCTAATAATTAGTTTAAAAAAATTCCCACTTTGCCTAGATAGTTAATTAGTTTAAAATATTTCACACAAGAGGATAACTAAGGTTCATTAAGAAAAATTATAATTTCTCCTTTCTAAGTATGGGTCCACAGTCAGAAACAACAAAAAAAAGTGCGGTGAAAAATTATTCCTTTTTTTTGGTGGTGGGGGGGGGGGGGTTGTTTGATTGAGATTTACAACCTCAAAAGTAGGATTCTGTTCTTTTGTCAGATTATCCATTTATGCATATATGTTGAGCGGCTAAAAGTCTCAATAAGGATACAAAGCTGTGCATTGAGGATAACTAAGTTTAATGTACAGTTAAAAGTCTCAGTAAAGATCTCCATTTGGCTAGGCTTCTTTGATAAACAAACAAACAACTCTAATTGTTGAATCATATTTTGAAACTTGTCTTGTCTATAATAATACAATATTACATATTTATTGTAAATTTGAATATCGTCCAATCCAACCACTTGAGTTTGATATCACGCATAGACACATTTCTCTCGAGAAACATCCCCACTAACTCCCTGTCTACGCATGGAAAGTAAACACCAAATTTGACTAATCCATTCTAGATTAGACAGTCTAAATTAAAAAACAAAAATTCAAAAAAATTCACTGTATGCAAATTTTTTTTTAATTTGATCTAAAACATCTAATTTAAAATGAACTATTTAAATTTGATAACTTGCAAGATTCAGACTTAGGAAACACAGCATATATATTATTCCCTTCCATAAATCTTTCTCAAAGAAGCATTATATATCAAATTAAATTTGAGAGATATCATGCATATAAGTTATAACAGTGCCATTTTAAAGTGATTCACGAGCTTGTGTCTTAGAGCGAACCTTCTCTGCAGCCGATTGATGGTAAAGTGATGTCTTATTCTTATGGGCAAGAGGCCCCTTGCTGTGCCATATATGCACACAATAATCCCATAAAGAAAGAGACAGATGACGACATAGCAGATGAGCTTTTGAGGGGATAACAGCGACTGTTGGTAGCCTTCTGGGTATGCAAAGGCTGAATCTGATATGAGGAAATTAAGAGCGACTACACTTACGCCATCAGTAAGGCTAGCTGTGTGTGTATATTTGCAGAGAGCAAATGGACAATTGTCTGGTAATTTTAGTGCAAGAGTGTGGCAGGGTGAAGGGGTATGCAGTTTGGATGTATGTTAATCTGAAACAGCAGCTATTGCAGTCAACTTCAAGCAATTCAGGTTTATAATAGAGAGAGAGAGAGAGAGAGAGAGAGAGAGAGAGAGAGAGAGAGAGAGAGGCAAATTGTCTGTAGGGATGTCTGGATGTGTTGGATAAGAAGCCTTTGTGAGCGTTTCTGGAGATTCTATGAGAAGAGAGGAGTGGTTAATGATGAAGGTAAGAGACAAATGACAGAAGTGCATTATGGCGGATTTGTTGTTTCTTAATAGCTCAAGTCCTTTTCAGTGTTTGTCTTACTTTCTTATATTTATGTTTGCTTGCACAGCACAACCTTTGTTTTGCATGTATTTCCAAGTTGCTCAAACTGCAGATTAGATTACAATTTGCAATTGCTTCCCTGGAGTTACACAAACTATAAACTATCCAATTAATTTACTTTTATCTTCGCACTCCAATGCTGTTTTAATTTAATTTGTTCCTCTGTCGCCACAATTTTACTAGCTCAATAGCGGCAACACCGGTGCATGCTTTTCACTTTTTAAACTTTACCCTATCACTCTCCTTTTAAGTTTAAACCCAATTTCAATTTTATTTTGATTCCCACCCACTTTACAGCTACACCACACCAAAATTTAGTGGCTGCTCAATCCTTGCGATTCATTCCATTTTACATCTGTATATCTCATGCACTCTATGTATCTATATTAATATACCAATAAATTTAGAGTTTTTTCATCATTAGTCTCAAAGTCACGAATTAATACTTAGATAAATAAAAAGTTGAAATATATAAATTCGTACTATTTTTAATTATTTTTTAAGTATAATCATAGTACTTTTTTTTTATATTAAAAAATCATTGAATACAATTTAGTATAGATCGAGTAATTTGTCTGTTTGTTTGTTTTTGGGTCAGTGTGGGTGTGTTTTTGGTCAACTGGTAAATATGATTCAAGAAAGACAAGGATACATGGCACATAGAGTAGACGACCCAACCACAAAGGAGATTCATGGCTTTGGTACGGATATGATTCATGGGCTCCGAGCCCAATCTCGCGATGGGCTGACAAAATTTGAGATCAAAGTTTAATACCAGTTCTCTTCTCTATAAAAACACATTGTTGACTTTGACCCAAATAAAATATGACTTAAAGTGATGCGCCCAGAATAAAGACAACCAAAAAACCGTTTCCACTTTCCAACACCAAGCCGATTTTTTTTTTTAAAAAAAAAGCCGCTGTCCAAAAAATATAAGAAGACCCGAAAAGTAAAAGGGAGGGAAAAAAAATAATGTCCCATCAATTAGTTCTTCTCCCTAGACTCGAGCTTTCAAACAACCCAACTACTTTATCAGTCTTTGGTACCTAGAAAAAAAAAAAAGACAAGATGATGAGAATGAGAATGAGAATGAATTATTTTATTAAAATATCTGATTTTTTTTGAAAAAAAATTAGTGTATTTGATGGGTAATTTAGACAATTACTCACTATCTCTCTTATTATTTTATTCTCTTTCCTATTACTACCATTTCCTACCAAACACATCATTAGACTTAAAAAACTGAAAAAGTTGGCCCTAGCCGAAAAATTTAAAAAGTAAAATCTGATCGGGATGGGGAGTTTTTTTCTTTTATTTTTTAAGTAAAAATTTAAATTAATTTAAGTTATTTAGTTTTTATATTTATTGTTCATTTACTTTTTAATATTTTAAATGTATGAAAAATGAAAAAAAATTAAAATTAACCTTTATAAAAAATTGCCTAGAAAAACTATAAAAAATAGTTAAAATAATTTATTGTTTCAAAATAATATTGATTCTAAATCGAATCTATATATATATAAATATATATATATATATATATGTAATTTTTAAGAATTTAACATTAAAAGCATACTTCTTATAAAAGATTTGATAGACGTAAGCAGTAAAAAATTTTGTCAAACACAATTTACTTTTCTAAAAAGTTGTTGTCAAATCATGTTAAAGAAATTAAAAAAAACAAATATCCATAAAAGGTGTACTGAATTAAACCAGAGAGGGATGGTGAATGAATGTAGTTAAGCTGTCAGCCTCCAATTTTACTTTGTGTGTACGACTAACGCTGCTTTGTTGACTCTGAGATGCAAACACCTTTTCACAATTTACATGGGATTTGGGCGAAAGTCCTCAAAATTTGATATGTGGCTACCAGAAGTTCGACAGGTGTTAATGTGCTATCATAAAGGACCGACATGTCAAATTTGTAGTGCTTACACCGAACTTCCATTTTCCATACTATCCCCTCTTAATTTGCAATCATACTTTCCCCTACTTTTTCCCCACTCGCTTCTTCCATGAACAAATTATAGTCGTGCGCAAAACTGTCACAATTGTCTACTTTACGAGATATAAGATGTTAAATTGTGAAGCAGACTTACCTAATAAGTCACTCTTTTGTCTTTTGAGATGTGTTTTTTTCATAGTTCAAGTTACATTATTGATATCGAGACAACTTTCTTCGATTTCAATTTTTACCGTGTGACTATAAATGATAATATTAATATTACAGTGTATGTTGAAGGATAAAATGTTAGCATAAAACCAAGCTGGATAAACATCTTTTTCAACGGATATTCAAATCTAGGTGTACCATTCTGCGGGAGATTGGCAATTTTTTAACCCTTCAGCACAGATAAAACAGCAAAATATGTTATCTACAGAGTCAATATGTAAGCACAGAGGTCTGTTTACTCCGTGGTTATTAATAGAACTTTTTAAGTTGAAGTGTGGTTAAGGTTGAGAGCGTTCACGTTAGGAACAAGCAATGTAACTTGATTAGCTGATCTAGTAATTAAGGAATTGGTTTTGTTTGACATGGTGAATTAAACAGCTTGATTGATTGATTCCACCACTAAAATAGACAGACAGCCAAAAGTCCACAACCACAAGGGGTCTCTGGAAATTAGACAGAGTCTATAATCCATATAAACAGATGTAAACGGAGTCCCCCAAAAGTCAAGCCTTTTAGCTATTCGTCTTTTAAAAAGATGTTCAACCCAGAATGCTGGGTGTTATTATTCTATAACTGCAATAATTGATAAGAAAATTGGGTAGCGTCAGCATGGAAAAGGATGATAAGGACAAACAAACCAAAAAAAAAAAAAGAATAATGGATGTGACAGAGATAAGGAAAAAGGACTGAGTGTAGAAAATTCGAGAGAAGCTGAAATAGTTGCATTTGTAAAGGATCACAGACAGAGGCGTTGAAGTTGAAGGAAGAAGACAAAGGAGGGAGATAAATCGATATTCGGTGTTGCTATCCATATTAAATAGCAGGATCATCAAAAAGGAAAAAGAAGGACTCCACTACATTCCACCAACTTGCAATAACATTATAACAGAATAGTGACAGTTCCACTAAATTACTTATATCTGTCGTTGGAATATCCTTGTCTGTCCAATGTCATCTATATATATCTATATCTGTAATATATATATATATAAAATTCTTCGAGTTATAATACATATAATTTTGCTGAATATCATATAAAATTGTTCAACTATAGTTAAATAAATGATTGTCTTCTACGAGTTTGAATTATTGTCCCTTATATGTAATGGACTGATTGTATCTATTAATTAGGTGAGAACACTTCCAGGGTGGTATAATTAAAAGGCCAACCGATATTTTTAGAAAAATTCTGGAGCGCGTCTTCACATCAAGAATATAAATTTTAGACTATATTTTTTTGGTCTCTAATTCATTTCCGTTTCTATCAATGGATAAAAATGGTAGACTTTGAAATAGATAATCAGATATGGAAGTTATCGATCTCAAAATATGAATTTTTTTTAAAGATTTAATAGGTAATATTATTAATTAAAAGGGGAAAAAATTAAAAAGATCTAAAAGAACGGCAGATGCCGCATATGTTTTAAAAGGATCCAACTTATTTCCTAAAAACAAGCGAAATTGAAGCTGCCAACAAAATGTTGATGGACAACATTTTCGACTAAAAATAAAACGTGTAAAAAAATTTTTAAAAAAAAAACATACAATGTTGAATTGTATATTGTGAAAATAGTCTTTTAAAGACTTTGTATTTTAAAAGAGAATACTAAGTACTACATTGCTTGAAATAAAGAAGAAAATAGTCTTTATATACTAACTTGTATTAGTGGGCTAATAAAGGGCTAAGAGAAGTGATAGACTCGCACACTTACAATTCCATGTCAGTGCAATATAAATCATCCGATTTGTCCCTCCTGCACCTGTGTTAAGTTTTTCTTTACAAAAATAATATTTTTATTATTTATTTTTAGCTTACCTGAAAAGAGACAAATTTAGTTGTTATAGAATTAATTTAGTTGAATATAAGAAAATTAAAGGCTGACAGTTCTGATTATTTTTGTTTTAAATATTTCAAAACTGCTCATTAATTTTCTAAATCTGTCCATTAATTTTCAAAACAATATTTTAATTTTTATTAAAATTCGTGTCTGCCTCATTATGGTTCAGCAGTTATAAAAGGAGGTCTCTTCTCTCTCATTTTATACACCAGCGCATAAAACAATTATGTAGTTCTCTCTTCTATCTCTCTCTCTCTCTCTCTCTCTCTCTCTCTCTCTCTCTCTCTCTCTCTCTCTCTCTCTCTCTCTCTCTCTCTCTCTCTCTCTCTCTCTCTCTCTCTCTCTCTCTCTCTCTCTCTCTCTCTCTCACACACACACACACACACACACACACACACACACACACACACACACACACACACACACACTTTTCGAGTTACAATTTCAAATTTTTACTATTCTGTGGACTGAAAATTTTCTCACAAGAATCTGTTTTAACCTGAAGAGAGTTCTGTAGACGTAGATATTTAATTGTGGTAGCGGAATAATTTTCTTAAAGACAATGTCTACTAAAAACGTGACTCAGATTATCACTGTCCAGGATTTCAAATTTTACAGCATTGTAAAAGATATGAAACTATTTTTTAAAAATCATACACTTGTTATATTTTAATTGGAGAATGACACACTTGTCATATTCTGATTAAATAACTTGATAGCAAAGATATAATAAATTATACCTATTTTTTTTTCAATTTTGATATGCATAGAGGCTGGGAAAAAGAGGGAGAAATATAAAGAACTGGACTTATGTGAATTTACTTATATTTTTGTTATTAAATTTTTATTTAAAATAAAATATATGTAAAAAAAAGTTCTTAAAAGAATTGATTTTATAATATTGAGTTGTAAAAAACATATAATTATTTTTAAAGACTATACACTTGAAGTATTTTGATTAGAAAATCTAATTAATAACAAAGATATAAAAATTACATCTAAATTTTCTCCAAATATAAAAGGATGATATTATAGAGAACGGACCGATGCTTATCCTATAAAGATAAATATCATGTTTATCTTTATCTGGGCTGTTAGATTTTCGATTCAACGGTTCAGATTTTAATATTTTTTTTAAAAAAAATTACTAAATTATTATTTAAAATTTAGATCATTAAATTTAAAATTTAATAATCTAGATAAAAACAAACATGATGCTTATCTTTATAAAGCAAACACCATAAGCGTTTTCGATATTATAACTTCCTTTTAAAAAAAATTATTGACTTTAGCAGCACGGTTGAAGTCATTGCAATATACTTTTCTCTCTAAAACAATTTTACACCTCTGAAGCCAAAATTTTCTAAGTCAAATTAGGACTAAAAAACCATCATAAAATGTTATTGCAATGTAAATTATTTCTATAATATTTTTTATTAATATGCAATAAAAATTGTAAGCTTAAATCAAAGTTATAATTTTTCATCTCTAAGAAACTTTAAGTTCCCCCCTCTTTTGGGCTATTACGTAGTATCTCAAACTAAAGTTGGAGTGGTCATTCTTCACCAACTCTATCATACTTCAAAGTTGGTGTGCAAATGGTGAGAAAATGAGAAAAAAGATAATCTACATGAGGAAATATGTTTGAAAGAAATTGAAACAGTGGTAAGAAGTTTGATCACCGGCCATTACACATGAAGCAAATTGACTCAGGCGCGTCTAATCAAAGTCCAAGAAACAACAAATAATCGTCCATTTACTTCATATATTGGTTTCATATATTGTAACTTTAATTCAACGATAGCATTTGATATAACGGCTATTTAATTAAGCTTCAAAAATAATAAAAATTATATATTTTTTAAAAATATCAATTAAAAAGGATTCTATCTTTTTAGCTCAATAAGCTTAAAAGAATTATTCTTGAATAGGAATACCTTTAATAAAACTAAAAAGAAAATGTTATAAGTTTATAGGATTGAGTGTAATCAAATAGTCTCATTAAACTGAAATTTTACAATGAATTTTTCAATCCTATCTGTAATGGATATAGCAAAAAATATATGATATGTTGTGGTCTTTAGCTTGGCAATTAACCATGTGCGTTATTTTGCAGCATGATCACTTAATTACTTGAGACATTAAAAATTACCGTCACTATCATTCATGAGCACCATCATCAAAAAGAGCACATTAGACCTGTAAACCCACATGTTCATGAATTTTCCCATTCTTGCCCCATGATGTTTCCCACCAATATCTGAACGTGTCATATACAAGACTTCCAAAGTTCAAGTCCAATCATTTATGTATTTTTTACGATTTAGGTATATGTTTAGTTAAATTATATATATATATATATATATATATATATATATCCAAATTGCATCCTAAATTGTTTTATTAACAAGTACATGAAAGCGATATTATCAATAATATTTAGAAGTTTGGTCTACAAGGGAGCTAGATCATTTTTTTTTAAATGGATTGCAAGCTTAGCAACCAGATCACAAAATCTCTGGTGGGACTATGTGGTTTCCAATATTAAATTGAAATAAATACAATATCCTCACATGGTCCCATGCTATGCCTATAGTATAACGATTGAAGTTAATGATTATTAATTAACTTCTTCCCTGGCTTGATAATTAATCATAGTATAAACATATACTTTCATATGAAGTGAATTAATCTATAAAATATACCATTTTTAAAACCCGTTGATGATCGTGTGGAAGCTGTCAATGGAGAATATATAATTTGAAAATAAGATTGAGTGAAAGATAATTAAATTGGTGCCAACTTAAAAGCAAAAATTCAGTACCAGATATGCAAGCAATAATAATATGCCATATTTTTTTATTTGAGGAAAGCAACAAAATAAATGTCATTGAGAGAGTCACAAGTACACTTCATACATATATAATTAGGAACTTTATACAGAGCATAGAACGACATTGAGAACAATATAAAAATGAAAAATTGCGTGAGGATCATCTATCAAAACTAAACCCTTTTCACAACGTGAAAGAGATTTTGAATATTCAAACTTCAAAGCCTCTCAAAAATCCATCCACAAAAAACAAAAAAAGTACGGCTGGTATAATTTGAAGGGAAGAGCCATGGTGGGTAGGTTAACATAGCCGACCAGTCAACTACGCAAAAAATTACAGAAAAGAGAAAAACCCTTTGTGGCTTCATCGCAACCTTCAAACTTGGCAGCAAAACAAAACCCACGTAAACTCAGACGGTAATTGGAGATACGCGCAGGGCTAAAAAAGAAGAAGAAACAAAGCCCTGCGGTAAAAATCTTTATTAGCACTTATTCCTAAATATGAGATTCCACTGTACGACGTCGAATCCAACACATATGGAACTTTTGATATCACATGAACTGCCTCAAAGCCTGTACAAAGCCCTGCGGTAAAAATCTTTATTAGCACTTATTCCTAAATATGAGATTCCACTGTACGACGTCGAATCCAACACATATGGAACTTTTGATATCACATGAATTGCCTCAAAGCCTGTCTTAGGCTCTTCACTAGATCCTTTGCTGTCATGTTGTATTCATTGTTCATCTGCAACATATGTAACACAAATCGTAAATATATATATATATATATGTAACACAGTAACGGAGTCATCGTGAAATGCAGAAATTGAAGTAAAATTAAATTACCTGAGCAATAATGGTGATATCAAGAGTGGTATTCCCGAAGGGCAAGAAGGTGCTACTCTGAACGGTGAGATGAAGCTTTTCTAATTGGGATAGTATAGCAGGGGCACAACCGTTGTGTTTGTCACAGTGGATTCTGATGAGAACCTCTTTCCCTGAAACTCTTGCCTCGATTTCAGGGAGTGGCTGGTGGGAAGTAGTGTTAGAAATCTCGTCGGAGGAGGAGCTTTCGTCATCGGCGAACAGAACAGACCTGTTCACGAACACCGCTGATTCAACTGTCCTCTTGGCCACTTGTTCCTCCAGAGTCTTCACGCGTTCCTGTAGTTGTTTCACATACGTTATTGCATCTCCTAGCACTGAAGCCTTGTCCATCTGCAAATAATTACGCGTTCTGTTAGAAACTACAAATACATGGGAGACACATGGAGTACAGAGTGCAGTGTAGAGTGTAGAGTACCTTTTTGAGGCCAGGGAGGACGGCAGAGAGAGCAATGAAGCTCTGGCTGAGTTTTTCTCTTCGTTTTCTTTCGGCCATTACGTGGTCTTGAGCTTGGACGGGGTTTCTGGTGGCGTTGGAGGCTTTATTGGCTATGAGTCCTTTGTCGTGTTTAAGCACAAGTTTGTCATTATAGTCATAGGTGGAGTCAGAGATATTGAAAGCTGTGAAGTCGAAGTTGTCATTATAGACATTCTCTGTTTTAGGCTTGACAGTGGCAGAGTCCAAGCTGAAGAACTTGTGGGAAGCAACAGATGAAGAGGAATTAGAGTTGGCAAAAGAAATGATTTGGGAGGTGGAATTACAAGCAGCGGGGTTGGGAGGCAAGATTGGGTCAGAGGAGGTGGTGGTGCAAGAGGTGGTCCAGTTACCGGGCTTGAGTTGCTTGTGGGGTCTGGCTGGGGCTACTGATTCTGGACTTTCCACTTCCCAAGGCAAGCAGTTCTGGTTCTGGGAGCTTTTGGAGTTGAGGCACTCATTGTATGAAGAATTATAGCTGTCCCCAGATCCCGACAATGACTGAAACTCGAACCCATCCAGCGAGTACCCGAATCCGTCCATGGAGTACTCTTGAAACAAACCCGGATCTTCCATTCCCTGTCATTTAATTTCATGTTTCTCAAGTTAGAATTCATTCACAAACAGTTGAACACACTGAAAACAAGCTTATAAGTTGAGTGTGCTTACTAGCTCAGGAAAGTACTTGCAATTGGCGGATGACATTTCCATCATTTTTAACTCTATATATGTATATATACCTCGTTTGCTTGGAAACTTTGGAGAAAAGTGGGGATGATGGAGAGGGAGATAGACCGTGAAGAAAAGAAGAAGGAGAAGAAAGTTGGTTACCTTTGAAGAGAGGGAATACAGAGAGGAGGAAGAAGATCAGAAGAAGAATTGGTGTCAGGTGGGAAGAAGAATGAAGGGAAGGGGATATTTAAAGCGGGTAGCCTACACGCTTCATACCCGGATTGAATCAACACGTGTGAAAATACTCTCCTAATTTTCTGTATTTTAGTTGTCACTGTTCCCATGGGGGCTTTCAACTTTCAAGTTTCAGCCTCTTTCTCTCTTCTCTCTTCCCTCTTCCCTCTCTGCTTTAGTCAAATTCTGGGTTCTTTACCTTTTTTCTTTTTCCTTGGTGTCACAAATTCACAATGGACGATCGCCACGTCATACAAATTAAATACTCATAAACTTATTCCCCACTCCAATTAATACAAACAAAAATTATGTCAACAGAAAATTTTAATTTAGGAGCTAACTGACAACTGAAGTGTTTATATCGAGCATCGCATGTTCCTATAAATATACTATATTTTCTCGTTCAGCCAATTGTTTTTTTTTTTGGGCCAAATTCAGCCAATTACCGTTGAAACAAATGTAATTTCGTAAAATTTGATCCGCTTTCTTGTAAAACCTCAGTCACAAATTCTTGGAGAATATAAATTTTGTCCATACGTTAATTTAATTTCATCTTTAAAAAAAACATTTGATAAGTGACGTTAATCGTTCACTAAAATTATAGTACTGTTTTGGTTTAAATTTTCACTTCAAAATAGTAGTTTTAGAGGAAGACTATTCAGAAACGAAAGTCAGAACATTTTCAAATTAAGGTATATAACATTACACAATTATGAGTTATTACTTATTTAACCTATCATACATTAACAATTTTTTTTGGGGTCTTCAGAGAAAAAAAAATGTATGTAGATGTGGTGTAGTTTTTGTTGTGAAAAGCAACACGTGAAAAATAAGAATTGGAATAGGGTAGCTACATCTGAAAGTAATGAGAGTGAGAATAGAATAGGAAAGACGAGTTGACCGAATATCGCGCTTTAGGAAGGAACACCTACACTGACTCTTCTAATTGCCCATTTGTCTTTTTTTTTTTTTTAATATATCCATTATTTAAAGTTTGTTTCAGAGAAGTCTGACTATGACACCCATTAAAGGCGATATGGGATTGATACACAAAATAAAAAAGTCCATGCCCTTGGCTCTCCAATCAAACGGGAATTCAAGAAGATGATGCTGTACTCCACTGCAACATCTTTGTTAACCCACTTATTTTATTGATATTTCCTTTTTCTAATATAAAAATCATTTGCATCGTTGATATTTCAAAGCTGCTTGTTCTAATTTCTTCCTTCTTTGGTTGTGTTTACATGTTCATTCATGTGTCATTATACAAATATCAATTGTCAAAACCCAACACCAACAACAAACTCACATGAGACTTCATCCATTCATCCCAAATTAAATCACCATTATATATTATGATGTCTGCAATCACCTCCTATTTAATTTGCTCCTCTAACTTGGGGACTAGTCCATTCCACCGTCTCTAACCCAATTTTGTCACAAAAAAAGACAGATAATATTACAATAAATAAGATGTATCATTATGGCTTTTTTGAAAAGATGTTAGGAAGTGATATAAGAAAAAGTAAAAGCAAGAACAACGAAAATAGTGCAATACAAATTCATGGTGCGCAGTGAATGACGATGATTAAAGAGTCTAAGAAAACTATAATATATCATCATGTGTCTGTTTATTGAGAATATCATCATGGTATATTGAGAATTTTAGATTCAGAGGATGGGATTAATTGGAGGAAGTGCAACTCAATGCAATGAAAAACACGAGGATCAGGAGGAAGCACTATTGAACATGGAAATTTGAAATAATTGAGTCCAAGGTAGGGATTAGGGAAGGTGTGGGTCAGTGAGATCTGAAAGCGGTGGTCCTCTTGGAATATGTCACATCTGAAATCAAACAAATACGAGTACGAGGAAGGACGGTCGTCGATCATTGGTCAAGCATGGAGTGCTCACTCCCATACCACTGGC
This sequence comes from Biancaea sappan, assembly GCA_037074585.1. Taxonomy (NCBI): domain Eukaryota; kingdom Viridiplantae; phylum Streptophyta; class Magnoliopsida; order Fabales; family Fabaceae; genus Biancaea; species Biancaea sappan. Next base: position 32,234,518 of record CM073500.1, on the reverse strand, counting down.
TTCACATCTCAAATTCTCAATATGCTGAATTCTTCGTTATTGTCTCACATTTGAGTTCATGCATGATGTTAATAATTTTTTCATCAAACAATTGTCTTCGTTGTGAATCAAATCCAACGATCTTCACTTTGATACTAATTATTAAGATCAAGCTTTAATAAATGCATTAGTTGAAATCTCTTTAAAAGAATATACATATGGATCTTTTTGAAGACGGGGGTAATTGCCCCCCTAAAAAAATTTTTTTAATTAATTTTTTTTTTAAAATATTTATCAATTCAATTTTTTTTATAAACTAAATGTAGCTTCCTAAAAAAATTTTTTTTTTATTCTCCTCAATAATTTTGTTCAAAATTCGTGACTCTTAAGTGCCACGATTAATTATGATTTGGCCGTGTAATTGAAGGTTTTCTATAGAACAATTACTGTTGTACCTTCGCTAACACGAGATATATCTTTTTTTTTTTTAACATTAATACACTATGCAAAGGGAAAATTGTAAACTGTAAAACAATCATCGGTAAAACTAAGCAACGTTCTGGTGATCCACTCGTGTTTCTTATAATTCACCTTGATATTGTTTTGTCAATGAATCTGCTTAATCTTTAGGAATGAAGCAGCAGAAGATCCAAAAACAACTCGGATCACAGAGCAAAAGAACAACCCTTTCATGAGCTAAATATTGAAGATCATAGTGATGTTCTCAACTCTTTCACCAACTTTCAAAGTTTAACATGAATGCGTTAGTCATTTCAATTTCCATCATTTTCTTCGATCCATAAGTCTAGAATCAGATCTCAGCTTTTCCCCACAATGAGATTTGGTTTAAGAAAATAAAGAAGGCAATTAAATAGCTGCATATGGTGTAACATTTTTCGGTGCCCATTTGACCTTGAGCAAATCACAGTGGGGATGGGATCCAAAGTTAGTTATTTATTATGTAATGACACCATTATGACACGCTGTTTAGACTTTAGATCATCAATTAACTCGAAGAAAAAAGGAAGTGAAAATTAAATATTATATAAGGATATATATATATAATGTTGTAGCAGGTAAATTATACATATCCTAATCTTTATGTTCTGTTTTCCGATATTTCTCTTTGCCTTTCGGGTGCTAATTAAAGTAGTAACTAATTGACCAATAATTGATCCACGAAATATGATTTTTTTTTTGGCTACATGTAGAATGGGTGCCAATAAAACACAACAATGGCCACTAAACCAGCACAACCCTTTTGGTTTCCCATAATGAGCAGGATCTGGACGGTTATCTATTCCCATTTATGGACGGTTAATTATAAATTAATTCATTAATTAAACAACTAAAAGAGAGCTGATCATACGCCGCCAAATAAGGGGTTTGCAATGTAAGAAGGTCAAAGTCTTCAAGGAAAGGAAGCTTGTGCATGTTGATATATATAGCTTCGGGTGAATAAGGACAAAACAGAAGAAGCTGCATATATTGTACCACGTGATAAACGTGGTTACGTTCTTCATCGCAGCTTCAGTACCTTTCAAGCTTCAACCTTAAATCCTGCCAATATCGGAGCTCTGTTTCCGGCTCATCCACATTCTACAAACACAAATCCTTAACATCAATTCATCTTCAATTGCTAACATACGTGGATATGAAAATTGAATAAGCACATTTCTATACTTGATATTATTCTCTGCATTCGCTGGAGTTGAGCCGAACAATACATAGAAACAGCCTAGCTAGTTTTTATATATATTTAAAATTGATTTGTGGTAGTGACAGTGACTATATAAACTTTCGGAATCATAAAAAATTTAATTCTTCCAGACAATATTTTAAAAAAGTTTAATTCTTTCGAACGAAATCAGTCTCCTAACTAATTAGTTAGGCAGTCCGTTGATATATATATATATATATATATATGTACTATTGAATTTAAAGGAAATAATTAATCTTTGATAATGTGATAAAACTGCAGGAGAATATATATATATATATATATGTTAATTATTGAAAAGTATTATAGTGATCAAATATAAAACACAAAAGTCCGTGTCAGAAGAAAAGACAAGACAAAGAGACAAAAATCAATTGGCTGCCTCAGCTCTTACGTCACGCCAAAAAACCCCCCCTTTGTCAGCATCAAAACAGGGTACTCCACTGAGCACCACGTGTTTTGCCCATTTGTCTGCTCAAAAAATTTCAACTTCCGGTGTGAACGAAGGTTATCGCCTCCCCAAATATTGTGTTTGGTGTTAATAGCGTTTAAAATCGAATCAAATTAATTAACTCAAATTAAATTAATTAAAATTAAAAAATAGGTCTAAATTAATTTTTTAAAATTTTAATTTTAATTAGTTTATTGTTAATTTAATTTGATTCAGTATATATAATTATATTTTGTATATATATATTTATATATTTTTTATGTCAATAATTTTTTTATATATTTTATAATTAACTTGTCTCTTTCTTTTAATTAATTTGATCTTTTTATATTTATATATTTAATTGAAATTAAAAATTATTGTAAATAAAATCATTTGAAAATTAAAACTAAATAAATTTATAATTTTATAAAAATGAGTGGTTTGTTTTGATTTGATTAAAGTTCAAAACTGAACATATAGATACTTCTACTTGGCGCATCAAAACCGTTGATTGGTGTGAACCCCATATAGTTAGTGGAGTTCACATCGATCGACGACTCTCATGTACCCGTTACACGTTCGACAAATAAAAAGCTTGTGCCAGGTGTGAACTCGTAAAGGAAAAAAAATCAACATCAGTTTAATTAATTTTTGTATATCAATATCTCATGTCTATTAATATTATCAAAACAGGCGCATCAGATTAAATTGACCCACAACAGGTTCAACAAAAAAAAAAAGGCCCAGCTCGACTTGATCCATTTTTGGGCAGCTCTGAAATCTTATATCCAGACTCGTCCATCCTAGCCTGTAGGTCAAGTATTTATTTTATTTGCAAAATAATTTTGATTAAAGATTAAAATATTCTTATTATATATTTTTTTAATTTCAAACTTATACCATATTATACTCTGAACAGAGTCAAAATAATTGAAAAGACAAAACCAATTCATATTTAATGTGAGCATTTTAATATTTCATCTCCTTTTCGTCATTTTTCGACATGACTCATTCGTCATTTTCCAGGATGACTCATTAAAGATTCATAAAAATTGAAGAAATGGCCATTATGAATTCAATATGGTAACTTGAAGTTCCCAGGACTTCCATATTACATCTTGAACCTATGAACTTTACCTTTTGTCCTTGAAAATTGCGTTCATAATTTTGTTGACTGCACACTGCTCAGGAGCCAGTAGGCATGGAGATAGAGTTTGTCTGGGAACAGAAAAAATATTTCTAAACTTTTATAGATGTATTTGGTAATTTAGTGAATAAATATGAGTGGGGTAAATTAGATTTGATTTAAAATAGTTAAAAAAAATTTAGATTTGAATGAATGTAATTTATATTTGAAAGACATTTTGATAAACGTGATTTAAAGCAGATAAACTTAATTTAGTATAAAACATGATATTTGAATATTAGTGTGTAAATGTGATTTAAGATATGTAATTAATAGAAAACGTATAAATTTTATATTTTATTTTTAATTATTAATTAAAAAATAAATTATTGACTAATTTTTAATTAATAATTAAGTTTTAATTTTTTAATTACTAATTAGAAATTTTAATTAATTATTTACTCATAAACTTTATATTTTATTTTTTGATATATCATTATTATTATATATTTAATATAATTAAATTAATTATATTAACAAAATTACTTATGGTTATTTAATTACTCATTAAAATAATTTTTAATTTAAAATTTAAACTAATCACAATCAAGCTTCTTCTTTCTTCTTCATCATTCTTCGTCTCTTTTTTTTAAATATTAGCCGTCTTCTTCGTCTCTTTCCTCTTCTTAATTTCTTTTCTTCCTCTTTATCATTCATTCCTTCCTTCCTTCCCTCATCTTTTTCTTCTGAAGCTTAGTCGTCCTACTTCTTGTCGCTTTCGTCTTCTCAAGTAAGCGGGGTCATGAAGACCCAACTTCGTGACCTACTGATTTTTCAACTGAAAACTTGTTGGAGAAGCGCTTTTCACCACTCTCGTCGTCGTTCTCGCCTCCCTTGTACCACACGCAACCAAAAAAGAAAGCAAATGGCTTGCCACACTTATATTGTGCAACAACGCTCACTATGAAACAATACACATAAAACGCACAACAAGGAATAAAATAAGGAATAGGAGTAATGATCCACACCAACCACGTTAATTTCATTGTAAAAGTTACTATGCCTCACGTTGAACTAACCGAGGGTAGCTTGTGCCCAAATCATATTTGCTGTTGAACCTCTATTTGCTGTGTTGCTGTCAAAAAACGTAGTTGAATGCTCTCTAAATTGTGGTTGCTTTCAATGTAACGTGCTCTTAAATACATATTATGTCATTTTAAAACTCAATAACGTATTTTTTTTATAAAATGTTTAAAAATTTAACACATGGGAGCTATTTTTTTTTCAATTAATTATATTATATTTAAATTAAAAAATTTTATATTTATTTTTTAAAATTATAAAAAAAAATTTATATTTAAATTTATTATAATTATTAAATATAATATTATAAAATATAAAAATATAATAAAATATGAATATTTACATACTAAATAATATAATATAATTATATAAAAAAATTATTTTTAAAATGTGAGTAGGCCTGTTTTTAAACTAAGTTATTTTTTACGTCTAAATTTACCTAAATATAACCGGACCAAATTTAACCCGTAGATCAAAAGCTTGTTTTACCAGTAGTGTTGTCTATATACGAAATAACATATTAATCCTTAGTCAAAGTTATTTTCCAGAATGCTTCTATCTCAAGCTTAATTTCCATTAAGCTCTGCGTTACACAATTGGCTGGTCTAGCGTCCTGAATCAGAATTTTTGTTGTTTGTTTTGTGCTTGTACTTATGGCTTTTAATGTTACATCCTGTTTCCTTCCTCCTTCCTTCATTGATCATGTGGAAATTGAGTTGACACTGTTTATGCCTTTTAATTTTATAATATTCAAATCCCACCTATTTGGAATTGCCATAATTAAAGTTGACTAATAGAGTATATTTCCGGAAGCTGTAGGCGATGTTTCCTTCGTAGCTCAAATACAGCCTGGAGGCCCTGCACAATATTGAATATTCCAACTAATCCACTGCTTAACGCATTTAATTTCATCCTCTTATCAATATGATATTAACAACAATTAACTACATTAAGTTTAATTTTGGACAGAGGAAGCTAGTGAATTTTGGACATGTGGAAAAATCTTTTAGCTCATATCATTGCCACAAAATAAATGTACTTTTTGCAAACGGGCATGACTAAGCATTCATTTAAAAGAATTTATTTTGAGTTTATTTAATTTATATTATGATATAAATATTTATACACATATTTATAAAAATTTATAAAAATAATTTACAAAATATTAATAAAGTATTTTCAACTTATTTTCATAAATTAATAATAATTTATGAAAATAAACTGAAAACAACTTATATAGAGTTTGTCTTTATTAATTCTTTTATTGTAAAAATAACTTATATATAAACACTTAAATAAATTGTTTACTCAAACAAGACCTAGTTTTTAATTTCTTATTTTGTATCCATTTGGCTTTACATAAAACGTATCTCGCATAAGATTTTATTCCATTATGATATATCCTGCGAAACAAGTAACAACATATATATATATATACAACTATCACTTATTTTGTACGTTTCCCATCTTCAACTATTTGTGTCGGTTGAAGAGACATGTAGTTGTAGATCTGTCTTGATTTTGTAGAATATTATAATTATACAATTACGAGTTCACAACTATATCTAGATCTTAGGGGATTATGTCTTTGGGAATCCGTAGGAAAATTCTATGGATAACATGTTTTAAATACAACTAAATCCTTTAATACAGGATTTAAGAGATTAATATGTTATAACCAATTGTAGACAGAACTAGAATCTCTCCAATATTTTATTATTAAGTTTTTGAGTTCTTCACAAATCAAAGTGTTAAGAAATGCAAGTTACTAAAATTAAATCCAAGCAGGAAGAATTTTAGTGTCATTTTTAACTTCAATTCAACTTTGGGATAGGCGATGATCTGTGTTTCTATGGGTTGTAAAGTCCCTCGAGGATTACTGTACAAGAAGAAAAGAAAAGAGGGTTTTTCTTTCCATGGTTCTGCATGCAAACTCTGAGGCCCATCTTTTGGGTTTTGGGGCTGCATCTTGGACTCAAATCGGGCCCATGTCACACATTTTAAACAGATTTGTATGATTATATAATTTGTTTGTTCATCTGGGAAGATAATTAGTGGCACTGGTGTCCCCATCGTTGAGAAGCAAAAATGTTGGAGAAAGTGGTAAAATCACGCTTGCATACTTTATATTGTGGTAGTCTAATGATGATCTATGTGGATAATTTAACGAATATTATTAAGGTTAAATTTTTGCTTCATCATATACCAAAATAATTAATACTCCATACACACTTGATTGAGCTATAGTTAATATGACAGTTTCACAAGGACACTAGTTAAACTTTGTGTATCTTAAGGAAATAGAAATGGTGAATTTTGATGAAATGAGAATGAGAAAGTCCATTAATCTATTTGATGTGAGATTTGGAGGAATGGAAAAGGAAATACCATTACCTTGTTTGATTTGATGCCAAATATGTGAGAATAGAAAGCTGATAAGATCGAAGTACCAAAATGTCCCTTATCATAAAACATACAAAAAAAAAATTCCCGTAAACTACAACAAATAAAAAAAAAAGGGGGGGTTTACATTGCAAAAATACCTAATTAAAAGCGATCAGCCTAAGAAAAAAAAGGGGTTTATATATGTTACATTTGTTTTGTTTCTTAGTCCTCCGTGGAACCAACTACTTTAAACCCTTTGGGAATGTGTTAACAGAGTTGAAAGCAAAACAAGATAAGACACTACACAAAATTTTGAGCCAATTTTATAACACAAACATAGAATTATGCAAGCTTGAGCTTCAGTTTACGAGGAAGAAGGAAAAATTGAAAAAAAGTGGTGTGTTTATGCAAGCTTGAGGCGTCGGAGTTGAATTGCGACAACATCAATGGATGGGCCAGGTGAGAAGTGGTAATTCTATGAAATAGAATTACTATGACTCTAAATTTATTTTTTTTAGCTAGCTCTTTTATTGTATGTTGCATGAATATATGTTGGTTTTATCCTTCTTTCGAACTTTCATATTTAGTTTTTTATTTGTTTAGTTATCTATGTTTTTGGACTTGTTTTAGCGTATTTTAATTTCTCTTTAGTTGTTTTAGTAGATTGGAGCTATGAGAAGGTTGAAGATTGAAGCTTAAGCCTTGGTTTGGAGTTTTTTGCAATTAGGGATACCAATGCTCAACTCTAGGGATTCAGAATTAAGTGTTGCTTTTCTTAAGCTAGAGCTCAGTGCCAAATCCCAAAGCTCAGTGTCCTGCTATTGTGTGTTTTAGTGAACTATTTAAGCCTGTTTTAAGTTTTGAGTTGGATATCTTTGATCTTTTGGAGAAGAGATGAAGGGACGGCGAAAAATACATTGGAGAACAAGAGGAACTTGATTGGGAATGATTGGGCTTCAAATCTTCTTAGATTTTCTTCTTATATCCTTTGCTATGGATTCAATTTTACTATTTTTCTTCATTAGTATCATGTGTAACTAAACTCTAGTGCTAGGGTATTGATGTAGCTTGATTTGAATGAAGTTTTGTTATTGAATGCTTTCATTTTAATGAAAATCTATTTGTTGGAGTAGTTTTACTGTTTTCTTTTGTTATGAGTGATTGGCCACCATTCAATAAATTTGGGAATTATATTTATGCTATGAATAGTTTGATATAAAGTTACCTTATAATTTTTACCATAAATAGAATTAATTTAAGAATAGATAATTTTATTTATGTGACTTGTCATAGTTTTCTTAAGCTTAATCATCTAATCGAATGATTAAACTACGAAATTAGGTAATTTTTTTTAGTTAAGTAGGATTGTTCTTCCAAGGAATTGGTTTCAATCAAATTTCGATTGGCCAACATCAAAGGGTTTGTAATTAAAATGATTCATTACTCAGTAACTCAAAGATTGATTTGTTTATGAATTAATCAGATTAAAAATAAAGTGAAATCAATACATGTTCCCCTCATTTATCATTCAAATCCTCAATTTATTGTTGTTGATTTCTCTTTGGTTTATTACTTAGTTTTGTTCACTGTCAAGTTGTTTTAAATTTGTTTACAGCTTTCTTCAATCCAATATATAATTTTTCCAAATAGAATCTGTTTTGGCAAAACTGGTAGTTGTTAAAAGTCGATCCAACAATATTTTACTCACTACTTTACTACTTAGAAACTATGCATCAAAATTTTAGTGCCGTTGCCGAAGATTGACAGTATTTAACAATATTAAGAGTAACTAATATGATCATAGTTTAGACTTTTATTAATTATTTGTTAATTACTGTGTTTCAATTACTGTGTTTCTTGTTAAGTTCTTTGAATTTCTAGAATCTCATATTGATTGTCAGTTTATGCTAGATACCCTTGATTCTAGTTCGTATCTTTTTTATCTTGAGATTGAAAAGACAGCTCCAAACTCGGTAAACAAACAAAAGAGGCAAGACAAGCACAAATCCAAATCAAAATAAAGCACCTCCTTCGCCAAAAATTCTTATGGATTATTCTATCCCAACAGTTGAAGGATGTGAGACAAGTATAGCTAGACCACCAGTTCAAGCAACAAACTTCGAGCTTAAGCCTGCTTTGCTTCAATTGGTACAAAACTTCGAGCTTGAACTACAAACTTCAAATCTTGGTTTAGGCAGTGCTACAGTCAAAATATTTTCATTTTGATTTTCTACATTACTGTAGACAAACTAAATATCTTCTTTTTTCACTTTGCTATTGAAATATCCATGAAAAAAGAAATTTTTAGCTTGAATAAACTAAACTTAATGTCATAGAACTTACTTCCTTTCAAGGATGATGTCTTATGTGGTCCACAAACATCAATATAAACTTGTAATTTTTGTTTCGCTTTCCATTTTGATTTCTTCTTCGAAAAGGAAAGTTTTCTTTTCTTTCCAGATGGCTGCATATATAGGAATTTGTTTCTTCTAATTCAAGGGGTCCTCTAACTGTTTGATTCTTCTTCATGTTGGGCACAACTCTGTGATTGTAATGCCTTAGCCTTTTATATATGCCAAAGCATTGTATTGCCTTCATGTTGTGAAACATCAATTTGCTCATCTTCCAATATATTCAAGGCAAAGCTTTTGTCTTTCATTTTTACGTTGAACATTTCTCCACCTTCAGCATCCTTGATCATACAATTTCTATCTTCAAAATAGAATATAAAGCCTTTTTTTTTCAAGTTGTCCAACACTTAGTAAATTATGGTCAATGTCAGGTACAAACAAAACTTCAAAGATGACTTTTATACTTATTAGACTTTGTATAGTTACTGTTCATTTTCCTTTTATCGGAATATGCTCACCATTTCCAATTTTGACTTTGAAAATAATTATTCTATCTAGTTATTTGAAAAAACCTTGATCATTTGTCATGTTGTTTATATAACCACTATCCACAAGCCAGCTTTCAGAGCTGCTTGATCTGCTTGCAAAACATGTTATTGCAAACAACTCTTCCACATTATATTGTTGTTCAGCTACTACATTGATTTCTCCTTACTGTTGTTGAGTTTTGCAAATCTTTTCTACATGTCCATGTTTTCCACATTTGTTACATTTCACATTTGGTCTCCACCAACATTTTTGTGGAGGATGATTTGTTTTCTTGCAATAAGGACATGGTGGATAAGTCCCATTTTTATTATTGTTGTCGTTGCTTCCCTTTTTGGCCTTCTTCCCATTTTTGCTGCCTTCATGTGTATTTACTTGAAAAGCTCCTTCTGTAGAATTTCCTTACCTCGTGAATCTTCTTTGCTCCAAAGCTTGCAAAGCATTTAGAAGCTCTACCAAGGTGATACTTGACAAATCCCTTGATATCTCCAATGAAAAAATTGTTGCTTCATATTTTTCAAGAAGTATAACTAGAATCTTATGAATAATTTTTTCATCTGAGAATTCTTTACCTAACAACCTTACCTTGTTTGCTATTGTAATAAGTTGTTCAACATAGCCCTTTACAGTTTCATACTCCTTCATCCTCTTCATTTCAAATTCTGGAATCAAATTCATTACCTGTATGTTTCTTACTCTCTCAATCCCTTGATATTCTTTCTTGAGATACTCCCAAATTTCTATAGTAGATTTAAGTTGCATAATTCTGATGAATATTAGTGGTGAGACTGTAGAAAACAAACAAGCCTTTCCTTTCGCTTTCCTTGTCTTCTTCTCTTTATGGTTCCTCATCTATGCCACTGTTGGATTGGCACCAAGTGGAGGAATTTCATGATCTTCCTCCACTGCTTTCCAAGCATCAATAGCCTATAGATGAATAGTCATCTTGATAACTCGGGTTTGATAGTCATTGTAATACCCGCTATTTTATTTTCTACTTAAATAATGAATTTGATTTTACAAGTGTTAAAATTACAAATTTTGTGTGAAATATGTGTGTTTGATATTATTGTATAATGTGATGATGCTTAGATATGTGTTTTTAGGCTGTAGGCTAGCAATGTGTTATGTTAGGCCATACAGGGACTAAAGTGAAACTCGCAGGGACTAAAATGAAAGATTTTGGAATCTTGTGGGGTGTAGCAAAAATGTGTACAAAGTATAGGAATAGATGGACAAAATTATAGGGAACCTTGTTGTGAAATAGAAAATGGAAATTAATTTCTAAAACTCTAGATATTATTTTTAGAATATATAGTTGTAATTAAGAAATAGTCTTATACAAAAATGTCTAAAAGAAAAAAATTTAATGAATTAAGAAAACAAATGAAAAAGAAAAATCTGAAACATACCTTCCAATATTTGAAGTAAGATCTTAGATTTACATAATTTAGGATTGGGCGTTTAAGGTTGAATTTTGAAATTTGAACAAAAAGAAATTAATAAAAGTACAAGTTGATAAATTAATCAACTAGAATACTAATCCTATGAGCAACATGGGATTTCGAAAGACTATAAGGAATAATTAAATAGATATTAGTAATAGTAATTAAAACAAATCAAAATTAACTAAACAAAATAATATACATATAATATAAATAGTAGTAGCAATGGTTAAAGGATAATGCAAAAGATTAAATAAGGAAATTAGATAATTATCCAAACTAACCAATCTAATTAGACATTAAATTGAAGGATAAATTATCCCAATATGAAATCTGCAAAAGAAAAGTTTTTTTAGAAATCTGAATTAAACATATTATTTTTAATTAGAATAATCTAAAATTTGAATAACAAAATCTATTTAAATTTAAACAATTAAATTGATCTATCTTAAACTAAGTTAGAAACCCTAGAACAAATACATACTCAACCAAACTAATCCCTCCCACAAGCACACTGTCTCAGCTAATCTTTTTTTCTAAACATCAACACTCAATTTTCAATATTGGAAAGTTCAAGTGGAGTTAACAACTAATAAGCAAGAAGAAATTAAGGTAAGTCATAATCTTCCCTTCCATTTTAGTGATGTTGTTTCTTTTGAAATAAACATAAGAACAACCCCACATCATGTTCTACAGCCTTCACATAGTCCTAGGATCTGCACATTCCATACCCAAACAAGAACTCAAAGGGTTTCATCTATAGCAAGAATTAAAACAAGGTAAGAAAATTTATTTTCAGAAATTCTGGAACAATTTTTTTGAAAATTAAAATGACTATATCTCTCTCTAGAAAACTCCAAAATTTTCAAATTACCTGTGCACGGAAAGCTCTTTTCGTCTATTTTCCAGAAAATCTAAAATCTTTCGAAAACTCCTTACCATTTGAGAGATATGGCTGAAACAGTACACGGAGGTCAGAAAACTGAAATAAAATAACTTTCTGTTTTAATTTCAAAGTTTGTCTTTCAAACATGCGATAGGAAAATCTGGCACATTACCGAAGAATTTTGGAATGTCATGCTATGGTTTAGCAAGGAACCCAGGTGAGTGAACTAACCCTTCTTTAATATTATCTTAAGTGTTAAAGTAATGGGGTATAAAGATAGGTAATGACTATAGTAAAAATATGATTGATGATGATAATTATTATTTTATTATTATTTTTGGTTAGGAAGAAGGATGCACATGTGATTTATGAGATGGTTGAGATTTGAGATAATTGAAATTATCTAGAGATTTATACTTGATGATTTATGATGTTATATTTTATTATATTGGATGAATATTGTTTGTGTTTGGGCGGGATAATACCCTTTCTCATGTCAAGCGAGAAATCCGGGTAATAGGATGACTTGACCTCTGAGAGTAGAGACAACGATTCCTTCGGTAGGGAAGTGAGCCCGGATTTAATCCATGAGGTGCCTTGACCGTTGCTGATGAGTGTCACGACCCGTTTTCTGGGCACATGACCGGCACAATGATGAATCTCTCATCACTGTAAGCCTTCCGATAAATATATCAAATTTTCTTATCTGAAAATCATAGAGATGATTTGCATGTAATCATAGATTATCAATTTAAAATACATTATTATACTGACATACAAGCCAAATGTCGAACCCCTGAACTAGATGTCCTAGACGATTACAGAGCAACATAATCTATAACAGAAGAGAGGTCTACCCGACAACGGGAAGGTCCAAAGTGATCTACTCCTCTAGCAGATATTCTTCGATGGCAACCTGATCTGAATAAAAAGGTTGTACAAACAATGTGAGTTTTTAAACTCAATGAGCGAATCGGCCTCGCATTAATAAAATTCAAATACATTACCAGTCATGCAAGCATATCCAAAGGCTCATACTCAACCAATAGACAGAAGATAAAAATTTATCCAATTCAACAAACGTTACTAGTACTCGTCAATGGCAATATATCCCGGAGAGCGCACACAGGCCGGCTCACCAATTATGTATATTTCCGCCATGACGCACAACATCATCCTCTTACATACAAGATAAAAATTCATCCAATTCAACAAACGTTACTAGTACTCGTCAATGGCAATATATCCCGGAGAGCGCACACAGGCCGGCTCACCAATTATGTATATTTCCGCCATGACGCACAACCTCATCCTCTTAGCTAGGGCGCCTCACGGATTTATCACCAATCCGGGCTATATCCCTACTGAGGGAATCGTTGTCTCCACACTCATTGGTCAAGACACCCTGTCAACCGGGTTTTCCGCCTTGCCGTGAGAGGGGGTACTGTCCCGCTCAATCACAATCAATAGCATTTCATATCATAATCAGAAGCTTAATATAATATTCATCCATATAACAGGTATAGTATATAACTATATTATGGATTTATAAACCACATATCAAGATAACAATTAATCCATTTTTGAAAACATTCAAACTTCACATCATCATAAGATACTTATTTCATTTTATCCATACTTATGGATTAATTATCTCATTTAGATTCGTCATTCTGAATCCAATTTCCCCCTATGAATCTTGGGAGTGTCCTACGACATACTTTTTATCACCAGTAATGCTAAAACTCTATTAAAACGGGGTCGTTTCACTCACCTGGATTCCGTACGAACATCGCTTCTCTAAGTCATTACAGACAAGAGTTCTCAGGTGAATTTCGGTGTTCTGCTACGGAGATTTTCATGAAAGATTAGAGAAAATACGTCAGGATTGTTTTCGTACAGATACTGTTCATATGTATGGTTACTGTTCATATATACGGTTACTATTCATACGGTCACTATTCATACGTACGGTCACTATTCATATATACAGTCACTATTCATACGTATGGATACTATTTATACATACAGATAATATTCGTACATACGATCACTATTTATATGTATGAATATTATTTTTATGTACGGATACTATTCATATGTACGGTTACTATTCATACGGTTACTATTCATACGTACGGATACTATTCATACCAGAAATAGAGAATACAATCTGTAAAAGAGTACACCAGGTAAGTTCCCAGGAAAGAGTGGAGGGTCACACTGGACACACTTAAAAACCAGGTCTTTCCTTAGCCAGAACTTTCCTAGACATGTATTCTTCACAGTTTACATTCTATTTCGGTAATCAGAGAATCAAAATAACATATAAACAGCTAAGGACAGTTTTTCTGATGTGGAAGATCAGCCAAGGCCGCAACCACAGAGCATACTTAAGAAATTAACTTCTAAAATTTGAAAGACATAGAAAGGGCATAGTATCCTTACCTAAGCTGAAAAGGAAAGGCCCAAAATCTCAGAGGCCTAGCTTTGGAGTAAGAGAAACTTAAGCAGAGAAGAAGAGAAGTTGAAGGTGTGAGTTTAGAAGTGAAATGGAAGGGCCTATTTATAGCAAAAGTCAAGGGTACTATTTGACACTATGCGCTAATAAAATATTCAATTTACTATTCATGAAAATGACATTTCTAATAATGCAGTTACTGTGCAAATAGCGGCAACTGCTAAAAATTTTTCTGTTATTACTATTGAAAACTTAAAGGGAAAACTATCCTTTCATCTTAAACCTTTAAGTTTCTTTTCAAATCAGTCCTTTCAATTTAGTCCCTGAGGGTATTTTTACACATAAAACGTCATTTTCTCCTACAAACTTCTTTCTAGTTTTCTCTTATGACCAAGCCACATCTAGTACTTGACATTTCGATTGTATAAATGAACAGTATCATATACGTAAATAGTATTATATAGGTGAATAGTACCGTATACTGAAATAGTAACAGTAGTTTGTAAACAAATATTTATATTTTATTTTTCTTGGGTATTACATTATCACCCCCTTAAGAGAATTCGGTCCCCCGAATTCAAAACTCATCTCAAGACTGAAATAAATGTGATTACTTCGTCTATATCTCATTCTTTGTATCTCTTTTTTTCCAAAACCTCATCACACCCTTGGTGAGATTTACAAGAACATTATACCATTGACTGTGAACTCTAAACCACATTATCAATAATTTGCATAAGACTTTTGCCTTTTCTAGACAGCAAGTAATTTCTTCCTCATCAGTTTAATCTTCTCCACAACCTTTTGTACCATAAAGTGTCTCATCCTCATAACCTTTACCAAACTCAAACCACCTAATCAGAGACGAACTGTCTCTATGTAAAACCTCAAATAGGTGTCTTCTCAAAAGTGACACATGGTCTTTCTAGTTCATACTGAATATCAGAATACATGTTTTCACACACATAGCTTATAACTTTTACGAATACAAGCACCCTATCCGAAGGCATCATTTTGGTCATAGGTAATACTCTTGCCCGAAGGCGATCCTTCTACCTTAAGGCAACACTCTCAGCTGAAGGCGTTATATAAAATGAAATCATTACATAATTCTCTAGGAAGAACAATCCCAGAAAATGAGTTAAGTAAATAACATACTTCTTACGCATAATTATATATATGAAAATTCCTCTCACCTCAATGACTCATATAGAGTCGCATCCCTTCAATGATTGAGGCAAACCCATAGTTCTCTATGTATAGGTTCATAAAATACTTATTTAGCATTCCTCCATAGCTCAGAAGTGCAATGAAATATCATTTTAGTAACTCTGCTCAGTCAAAAAGATATTACTATACTATGCTTTAGAATCAAGTATGAAATATAACAAGTCCAATATCTTCTCATTCCTCAAGTTCTTTCAGTAAAATGAATCACTTCAACAAAGAAGATCTAGATACTAACTTAAATTTTATTTCTAGTACATAGATAATTTTAATACGTGAAGCTTACACCAAATGTAGCTTTAGGTACAAACAAAAGAAAAATAAATTAAGGACGAGGAGGCTTTTGAAATGTAAAAGGTGCTCCAGGTCTAGAAGAGGAAGGTGCTTCAGACCTTAAGGAGGAAGCTAATCGTTGCAGCCTAGAAAGAGTTTCTGGAGGAAGCGCCTGAGAAATTTGGCGAAGAGCATAAGTCACTCCGTTCATACAGTCAATACACCTTGCTTGTTGGTCACGAAAATTTTGAGTTGCAAACATTGAATGTCTATCAACTCGATTAGCCAGTTCCCCGAAACGACGATTTATCAATTTCTCTTGGTTTTCAAAAAGACGACTTATTAGTCGCTTCTGGTCCTCTATCTTGTATTCCAGGCTCTCTATCTTACGTTCCAGGAATGCAAGCTTATTTTCTGAGGATGTTGCAGTACTGTCCTCCTCCAACTCTATTACATCCCTCTTTCTCTTCTTAATTTCTGGTGACCTGTCTACAGGTCTCTTCCCTTTGTTGTTTCCGAGACTTAGATTTAAATCAAGCTCTACATTGCCAGTCTCAAAATTCAAGTTGAAAGACTTATTATCGGCCATTGCTCTAGGGATATCAGAAATAACTTCGAATGAGAAAGGAATGGAGATTGAGAAATAGGTATGTAATGAAAAAAGTAGGTTTGCTTGGTGCGATGAGTAGGGTAACGGGCAAACAAGATTTATAGACAACCCGAAGCCCCTGGAGCTAAAGCCACCACAACCTACACGCCGCTTGCTATAAGGTTTACAGATCACATACGTCGCAATGCCAGCAATTAATGTCGGACATGCGAGTAAATAGTAAATATAATTTAATGCAATTAACATAAGTCAAAGATTTCCTCAAAAAAAATTTTCGGCTAATCTTGACCTTTCTCAAAGTTCTGACTAACTACGCTCTTCAGTCTGAGATTTTCTCCCTCTAACTTGTTTTATCCTGTAATCCCATATCACGATGTCCCTCTATGATCGGGTAGTCTCATATTAGCCTTATCTTAGATTCTGATCGGTGTCTTTATTCTGGATTTACACATAATATATGTATATCAATATATTAAAACAAAGTTAACTGCTTACGGTCACATGCAGTAAGTATTATCATGATGTAAGGAAATCACTGCCTTTCATTGCCCACGAGAGCATTATATGTAAGTATGTGTAACCATGAAGATATATCATCATCTACACATTTTATTCTATCCAAGTCATTTTGATTTCACATCTCTATGAGTATATGTAGGATCATCACATATTCTCCTTGATCGTAGCCTTCACTCATTATGCATGAATAACATACATACATGTAATTACAACATGATTCAATCAATTATGTATATTATACTCAACTGAAGGCTCTTAAGAACAAAACAATAAAACGGAGAAATGTATTTCAGTTCATCATAAAAGCATCCAAGGCAATCTTTGATGGCTATGTTATCAACTTCTTTAAATTTCGGAAAATGCCAACGGGAGAAATGGGAAAACCGAGTAAAATCGGCCGCAAATCCACCGAATACTGACTTTCGTGGTTTTTGCATTAATGCGACGCATTGTTGGTGTGCACGCCTACCCTAGACTTCTGGCTTCTAGCTTGCAGAAATCCATAGGTTGATCGTGTAGGGGTGCGGTGAAAAGATATCTTCTTTGTCTCCAAGTCCTAATTTTTCTCTATAAAAACCATCCCAGCGTTCTCAGTTACCACACCACAAAGAGTAATAATCTCCGAGCCTACAATCTCCCAGTATTCCTCTCGCCTCATACTCTTACAAAAATTTCTAAATTTTTCTAAATCATGGCCTCAAGGAAGTACATTGATCTCACAGTAGAGGCTAAGGAAGAAGAGCTCGACTTAAACTTAAGTCTGGGCAAAGACAAGGGTAAAAGACCTTTCGAGGGGTCTCCAGAGAAACAGAAGGAGAAGAAAATGAAGAAGATCGAGGAAGCTGAGGAGACTAGCACGGGCCATACCTCGGAGGACAAAATCGCCTGTCTAGAGCAGGAGGTGAAAAATCTGAAAAAGATGATAGGAGACCTGGAGAAGTTAACTAAACGCAATCATGCAGAAATGACTTCAAGAATAGACAGGTTCTTCTATTGGTCTACCCAGTGCTTCTGCAATCAACAACAAAGAAGTGTTGATTGTATGAATGAGATTTACACTACCCTCCGCGACATTGCTATGTCCCTTGCTCCAAGGAATGGTCGAGGGGTGATGATACAATACAACCCTCCTAATCCAAGACCACCTCGCTTTTAGATTACTCATGCATGAGTAAACTTCTTCTTTTTTGCAATGTAATCCTTCAGTTTTTTTTTGTTTGTAATGCGAGTGGTTTCTTTTATTGGCTGGTATCCTAAAATAATATAGCTACACAAATTCAATCATGAATTCAGCTTATAAAATCCACCATATAAAAATTTGATCCGACAACAACGGAATCAAAACAAGTAATAACCTTTCCTTTACTAAGTTCAAAAGTGTGGCCACATCTGTCTAAAACTAAAACTGAGAACATAATTCCTAAGAAGAGATAAGTCTCGGAGGGAAAGGAAATGGAAACATCCTACAGGACCTTCAGTAGAGCCATCTCTCTATAGTTGTGCCCGGGTTCACAACGATAGAGGAGGTCCTACTAAGGTTACCTTGCTCTGTAATCACTAGGAGACCTAACAACCTTTGCTTTGATACCAACTTTGTCACGACCCGTTTTCTGGGCACATGACCGGCACAATGATGAATCTCTCATCACTGTAAGCCTTCCGATAAATATATCAAATTTTCTTATCTGAAAATCATAGAGATGATTTGCATGTAATCATAGATTATCAATTTAAAATACATTATTATACTGACATACAAGCCAAATGTCGAACCCCTGAACTAGATGTCCTAGACGATTACAGAGCAACATAATCTATAACAGAAGAGAGGTCTACCCGACAACGGGAAGGTCCAAAGTGATCTACTCCTCTAGCAGATATTCTTCGATGGCAACCTGATCTGAACAAAAAGGTTGTACAAACAATGTGAGTTTTTAAACTCAATGAGCGAATCGGCCTCGCATTAATAAAATTCAAATACATTACCAGTCATGCAAGCATATCCAAAGGCTCATACTCAACCAATAGACAGAAGATAAAAATTTATCCAATTCAACAAACGTTACTAGTACTCGTCAATGGCAATATATCCCGGAGAGCGCACACAGGCCGGCTCACCAATTATGTATATTTCCGCCATGACGCACAACATCATCCTCTTACATACAAGATAAAAATTCATCCAATTCAACAAACGTTACTAGTACTCGTCAATGGCAATATATCCCGGAGAGCGCACACAGGCCGGCTCACCAATTATGTATATTTCCGCCATGACGCACAACCTCATCCTCTTAGCTAGGGCGCCTCACGGATTTATCACCAATCCGGGCTATATCCCTACTGAGGGAATCGTTGTCTCCACACTCATTGGTCAAGACACCCTGTCAACCGGGTTTTCCGCCTTGCCGTGAGAGGGGGTACTGTCCCGCTCAATCACAATCAATAGCATTTCATATCATAATCAGAAGCTTAATATAATATTCATCCATATAACAGGTATAGTATATAACTATATTATGGATTTATAAACCACATATCAAGATAACAATTAATCCATTTTTGAAAACATTCAAACTTCACATCATCATAAGATACTTATTTCATTTTATCCATACTTATGGATTAATTATCTCATTTAGATTCGTCATTCTGAATCCAATTTCCCCCTATGAATCTTGGGAGTGTCCTACGACATACTTTTTATCACCAGTAATGCTAAAACTCTATTAAAACGGGGTCGTTTCACTCACCTGGATTCCGTACGAACATCGCTTCTCTAAGTCATTACAGACAAGAGTTCTCAGGTGAATTTCGGTGTTCTGCTACGGAGATTTTCATGAAAGATTAGAGAAAATACGTCAGGATTGTTTTCGTACAGATACTGTTCATATGTATGGTTACTGTTCATATATACGGTTACTATTCATACGGTCACTATTCATATATACAGTCACTATTCATATATACAGTCACTATTCATACGTATGGATACTATTTATACATACAGATAATATTCGTACATACGATCACTATTTATATGTATGAATATTATTTTTATGTACGGATACTATTTATATGTACGGTTACTATTCATACGGTTACTATTCATACGTACGGATACTATTCATACCAGAAATAGAGAATACAATCTGTAAAAGAGTACACCAGGTAAGTTCCCAGGAAAGAGTGGAGGGTCACACTGGACACACTTAAAAACCAGGTCTTTCCTTAGCCAGAACTTTCCTAGACATGTATTCTTCACAGTTTACATTCTATTTCGGTAATCAGAGAATCAAAATAACATATAAACAGCTAAGGACAGTTTTTCTGATGTGGAAGATCAGCCAAGGCCGCAACCACAGAGCATACTTAAGAAATTAACTTCTAAAATTTGAAAGACATAGAAAGGGCATAGTATCCTTACCTAAGCTGAAAAGAAAAGGCCCAAAATCTCAGAGGCCTAGCTTTGGAGTAAGAGAAACTTAAGCAGAGAAAAAGAGAAGTTGAAGGTGTGAGTTTAGAAGTGAAATGGAAGGGCCTATTTATAGCAAAAGTCAAGGGTACTATTTGATACTATGCGCTAATAAAATATTCAATTTACTATTCATGAAAATGACATTTCTAATAATGCAGTTACTGTGCAAATAGCGGCAACTGCTAAAAATTTTTCTGTTATTACTATTGAAAACTTAAAGGGAAAACTATCCTTTCATCTTAAACCTTTAAGTTTCTTTTCAAATCAGTCCTTTCAATTTAGTCCCTGAGGGTATTTTTACACATAAAACGTCATTTTCTCCTACAAACTTCTTTCTAGTTTTCTCTTATGACCAAGCCACATCTAGTACTTGACATTTCGATTGTATAAATGAACAGTATCATATACGTAAATAGTATTATACAGGTGAATAGTACCGTATACTGAAATAGTAACAGTAGTTTGTAAACAAATATTTATATTTTATTTTTCTTGGGTATTACAATGAGGTTGTGCGTCATGGCGGGTTAATAAAATTGAGGAAATTGGTTGAGCGAGCCTACGGGCGCTCCCGGATATGATGAGATTGGTTGAGCGAGCCTACGGGCGCTCCCGGATATTTTGCCATTGACGAGTACTAGTTCCATTGGTATGAATTGTCTGATTGATTTGCAATTCTTTGATGTGTATTTT
Source organism: Biancaea sappan (assembly GCA_037074585.1). Taxonomy (NCBI): domain Eukaryota; kingdom Viridiplantae; phylum Streptophyta; class Magnoliopsida; order Fabales; family Fabaceae; genus Biancaea; species Biancaea sappan. The sequence goes on along the minus strand of CM073500.1, from coordinate 32,213,303 downwards.
TCCTTATGATTTTATAATTTTTACCCATGCTTTTTACTTTATTGCTTTTTTATAGCGGATTTTATTAGGGCAGGGATTGACTTGCTCACGGAGATTATTATCTCACATTCGTTGATTTTTCCTTTTCAGATGAGATAGTGAAGGAGAATCTCCCGCTAGAGGAGTAGTTGCCGTTGGACTGTCCCATTGTTGGGTGGGTCCCATATTGTTAGTATTTTATTTTTGTTAAGTTTAGAAAGTTCTGTAGTCAACTAGGACATCTAGGGAGTTCTCGGGCACATAAACTACTTTATTTATTGTATTTAATTTGATTCAAATTTGAAGATTTATTTTGAGAATTTATGATACGAATTATGGTAAAAATCGAGATTTAAAAATTACGGGATTTATTTATGTTAACATGACTTTGAGAATGAATGAAATATCATAATTTATTTTTTTAAAACATTAAAATTGTATGAATTGATATTTTTTTATATATTTATTTTAAGTAGTATTCATTCATAAATTAAATTAATTTTAATTAATATTAACCTTAATTAATATTTATTCATATTTAAATGCTATTTCCTAAATATTAATCTATATTATATATATATATATATATATATATATTTGTTTTTCAAACTCTGATTTTTCTCTATGTACGCTAAATATTTCATATGAATAACTTAAAATGGGCAAAAATAGAGTTGTTAATTAGGCTTACGGTGACATAGAATTTGTCACATCCCAAAAATTAAACATGTGAAAAGATACTACTCATTTGATAAAATTCTCAAACATACGTTATTTACATATATTCTGTAAGGTTTTACATTCAACCTTAATCATTCATTCCACACTACAGAATTATATTCATCTGATAAGCAAATATAGATATACATAGTCTGATATTTCTATCTCATCGCAAGCCTAAGAGACCTATAGAAAGTACAGAGCGTTTCTAGTATCCACATTAATAGGTACTGGTATCCCACCAGACAGAAATAGAGAATAATCCCAAGGGGCTTCTAATCTTCAAACGGATACTCTTCTTCTTTGTTTTCTGTATCTGAAAAAAATAATCATAGGGAGTGTGAGTTTATTTAAAAACTCAGTAAGTAAATAACTATACTATATAAAATATCAAAAGTACAAATACCACATTTACTCATATAATTAATTGTCTTATACATCGAGTAGTATGAGATTCTAACCCTTTCAAACTCATGAATAAGATTTTATAGATATACACCGAGTAGTATGGGACTCTAACCCTTTCAAACTCGTGAATAAGATTTCATAGGTATACACCGAGTAGTATGGGACTCTAACCCTTTCAAACTCGTGAATAAGATTTCTTAGATATACGCCGAGTAGTTGATGAGTCCTCTATTTTGGTTAATTTTGTTTGCTTCTTTAGGGCTTTTTCCTCTCCTTGATTCCATTTTTGTTAGCTTTTTGCTTGCTTTGTTCTTTATTTTAGCTTTCCTCTTTGTACATAGTTGTTGCTTTGCTTTATCTTATTTTAGTCTCTTTCCTTGCCTTTTTATGCTTTTTGTTGTACATTCTAGTAGGCTTTCCATTCTGGTCTGGAACATGGAGAATCTGAAGTTCTGCTGCTCATCTGATGGCTGGCGCCCAGGTGCCACGCAGGGCGCCTGGAGGCGCCAGCCCCTCAACTCTCTGCCAAAGAGTCAGAACGTGGCGCCCAGGCGCCACCCAGGGCGCCTAGGCGCCACTCCTTGTTTCCAGCTATTTTGGGCTAGCGCCTAAGCGCCACCCAGGGCGCCCAGGCGCCAGCCCCATTTCCTCTTTGTTTTTGCTTGGCGCCTAGGCGCCCCGGTTCTGCACCTGCGAGCTTTCTTGTATATATTGCTCTTTTGCAGATGTTTTGGGGATCTTTTGGTTGGAGGGCAAGGGAACTCTGCTAGGGCAAGGATGGAGGAGCTGGGAGACCTCTTCTCTACTGAGTTTGAAGCTTTTCTTCCTTTTTCTCCTTCCTCTTGATCATATTTTGTTGTGTATTTGTTATGTATTTCTTCCTCTTGTTATAAACTCTAGGGTTAGGGGATTGATGTATATTAACTACCTATGAAGCTTTGTTGTTGGATGCTTAAATACAATTGCTTTTCTGATTATTGGAGTAGTTGTTATTGGTTTAACTGGTTTTAGGTGATTGTGATCATTTCACTTAGATGAATTTGGGGTTTGTATTAATGCTAGACATAGCTTGATATAAACATGCCCTTGTAACTTCTACCATGAATCGGGTTAGTCTAGACATAGATAATCTTGTTTGCGTGGTCATATGAGTTCTTGAACTTAAACTCCGAACCAATTAATTGGACTAAGACATTAGCTAATTATTTTGGCTAGGAAGATTTGCTCACCAAGAAATTGGGTTCAAATATTTTCGTGAACTCGACCAACATTAAATGGAATCTGTGAATGTTTCTAAGCATCCTTTAACGATTCAAAGATTGGTTTGTCTATGAATTAATCGGATTAGGAGTTAAGAAAGTCAATCCCCTACCTGTTGTGTTTTGGCGTAGTTCTTCGTTTGGTGTTTAGTTAATTCCTTGTTGTTAGTTTAGTTTATTTGCGGTTTATCTTTACATTTTTCCTCTGTCCAAATATAATTTGATCTAGTGAAATTGGTAATTGTTAAAGTCAATCCCTGAGGACGATAACTTATTCTCATCACTTTACTACTTGTGCGACCTGATACACTTGTCGGGAAATAGCGCATCACTAGTATGAGACTCTAACCCTTTCAACTCGTGTATAGGTTTCATAGATATGCACTGAGTAGTATGGGACTTTAACCCTTTCAAACTCGTGTATTAAATTCCGTACATCTTTACTCATTAATAAGATAGTGAGAATTTATCACATAGTACAATTGCCATAAAATAACATAATTTCTACATACTCTTATTTCTACCGATCATCATATACTCCCATATGAAAAATTGATTGCTTATTATCCAAATAATATTGTAAATGGGACTTATATTGTACTTTGACTAGTAATATCAAATTAACTTAGCAAGGTTATTCACTCACCTTGATGTTTGTCCAAGTTTACCTTGTTCCACACTAGAATTTGTGTAGAAAAATTTCCTAGTAAAATATATTACAAGGAAACATAAGAAAGGAAACAAAATCACGAAAATACGCAAAATTTTCTGATTGCTACAGTAACGGTTTGCTATAGTACGGTTCGCTACAGTGACGGTTCGCTACAATAACGTTGACTGCTATAGTACCATTGACTGTCGACACTACAGTAACTGCTACAGTAACTCGAAGAAAAATTTTCAATTTTTCTCGAAATCTCTAGTTGCTACAGTAACTCGAGTTTTTGCAGAAATTTCTCACAAATTCATCCTTTCCTTTCTTGTTTCAAAACCATAATTTCAACTCTTTTAACCGATTATAACTGAAATATAACTTCTAAAACAACTGAGATTCATGAATTATCATCAAAATCTTCAAGAACAAAACCTCCTCTAATCTTCCATATAAACTGAAATTTAAGGAAAATAATGAGATTAAAGCTTACCTTTGATCCTTACAAGGCTTTTGAACTGAACAAATAATCAAAACTCTGAAGATCAAGGAAAAGATTTGAGAAGAGGATGAAGAAACGAGAGAAAACAAATTCATTGTTCACTTCTCAGCTTTTTTCCTTCTGCGTGAAAATGAGAGGGTACTATTGAAACTTTATATTAAATATTTCTAATGGGTTATTGAATAACTCATGGGTATCCATAACCCAACATCCAAACTCATCCAGTCAATTTACAATAAACGGACTAATTGACCATTCTTAAACTACTTTTCCATGAATTTCACCATTCTTAGAATATATCCTACATGGTGCAAATATTTAGTCCAGTCATTTAACTCAATTTTCATAAATAATATTCAAAGAGAACAATTAAATATGAAAATTAAAAATGACCAAAATAAATAACTAAAGTAACGTTGTAAAATTCTAAAATACTCTTAGGCGAATGATATTCCAAAATTAACGGGTATTACATTCTACCCCCCTTAAAAGAATTCGGTCCCCCAAATTAAAATCTTACCTCAAGTTTCAAATAAATGTGGATAGTTTTTCCACATTTCATCTTCTGCCTCCCACGTAGCTTCTTCGCGAGAATGATTTCTCCAAAGAACCTTGACAGTAAGAATTTTTTTAGTACGCAGTTTCTTAACTTTTCTATCAAGAATAGCTACTGGTACCTCTTCGTAGGTGAGAGTTTCATCAAAGTGAACTTCTTGGGGTTGAATGACATGAGAAGGATCAGGAAGATATTTCCGTAGCATGGACACATGAAATATTGGATGAACTCCCTCTAGGTCGGAAGGTAGGTCTAGGCGATATGCCACATTACCCACTCTGTCTACAACCTCATATGGGCCAACATACCTCGGACTAAGCTTGCCTTTCTTCCCGAATCTCATTACTCTCTTCATAGGTGAGATCCGTAAGAAAACCATATCACCTATTGCAAATTCAAGGTCACGTCATCGGTTGTCCGCATAAGACTTCTGTCTACTCTGAGCAGTTAACAACTTCTCTCTGATCAATTTAACTTTATTTATATCTTCTTGTATCATCTGAGGTCCAAATATTTTGGTTTCACCAAGTTCAAACCAACCTATAGGAGATCGACACCGTCTCCCATATAATGCCTCAAAAGGTGTCATCTGAATACTGGCTTGGTAACTGTTATTATAAGTAAATTCAATAAGAGACAAATGATCTTCCCAACTTCCACTGAAATCCATCACACAAGCTCTTAGCATATCCTCTAAAGTCTAAATTGTCCTTTCAGACTGTCCATCAGTCTGAGGATGGAATGCTGTGCTAAGATTTACTTTGGTACCCAAAGCCTCTTGAAAGACTTTCCAGAACCGAGAAGTAAATTGAGGTCCTCAGTCTGATATAATGGATATTGGTACACCATGAATTTTCACTATTTCCTTAACATAAAGTCGAGCAAGTTTTGCTACACTAAAAGTGGTATGAACAGGAAGAAAATGTGCTGACTTAGTAAGTCGATCCACTATGACCCATATTGAGTCATTTCCTTTTGTTGACCGAGGTAAACCTACTACAAAATCCATAGTGATCCTTTCCCACTTCCACTCTGGAATATCTAATTTTTGCATCAAACCAGGTGGTCGTCGATGTTCAGCTTTAACTTGCTGACAAGTCAAACATCGAGCTACAAAGTCAGTCACATCTCGCTTTATGCCCTCCCACCAGTAAACTTGTTTCAAGTCCTGATACATTTTCACAGCACCAGGATGTACAACGTAGGGCGAACCATGAGCTTCCATTAAGATTTCATGTTTCAAAGATTCAATGTTGGGGAAACAGAGTCTCCCATTAAACCATAAGACTCCTTCTTCATCTACCAAGAAACTTGGTGCTAGACCTTGCCTTGCCTTATCTCTGATTTTGACCATATCAATGTCATTTTCTAAAGTTGCTTTTACTTTTTCAACAAGGGATTATCTAACTGTTAAATGAGCCAGAAATGTACCTGACTCAGTGATCTCAAAGAATACTCCATCAGCTTCCAACTCTTGTAGTTCATGTATTAGAGACCTCCTTATAGTGGCAATGTGAGCTAAACTTCCCATAGACTTTCGACTTAGAGCATCAGCCACTACATTTGCTTTACCTGGATGGTAAAGGATGGTACAATCATAATCTTTCAGAAGTTCCATCCACCTTCGTTGCCTTAGATTGAGATCTCTCTGCTCAAAAATGTACTTAAGGCTTTTGTGATCTGTAAAAATTTTACAAGTCTCCCCATACAAGTAATGTCTCCATATCTTTAGGGCAAACACTACAGCTGCCATTTCCAAATCATGAGTGGGGTAATTCAATTCATGCTTTTTAAGCTAACGTGAGCCATAAGCTATGACTTTATCATGTTGCATCAACACACACCCTAAGCCTATCTTTGAGGCATCACAGAATACAGAGTAACCCCCTGGTCCTGATGGTAGGATTAAGACTGGTGCAGAAGTTAAACACTCTTTCAATTGGGTGAAACTTTGCTCACATGAATCATCCCAAATGTATTTAACATTCTTTCAGGTTAACTTATTTAATGGGAGAGCCGTCTTAGAGAAATCTTTGACAAAGCGACGGTAATACCCTGCTAAGCCAAGAAAACTACGTACTTCCGACACAGTTGTTGGTCTAGGCCATTGTTTTACTGCTTCAATTTTACTTGGATCAACATGAATACCTTCTTGAGAAATAACATGTCCCAAAAACGTTACATGACTCATCCAGAATTCACATTTTGAGAGCTTTGCGTACAACTGATGCTCTCTCAAGGTCTGAAGAACTATTCTCAAATGTTCAGCATGTTCTTCATGACTCTTTGAATACACCAAAATATCATCAATAAATACAATTACAAACTTATCAAGGAAGGATTTAAACACTCTGTTCATTAAATCCATAAATGCTGCTGGTGCATTTGTCAACCCAAAAGACATCACAAGAAACTCATAATGTCCATACCGTGTACGAAAAGCTGTCTTAGGTATATCATCGTTCTTAATTCGTAACTGATGATATCCAGACCTTAGATCAATCTTTGAGAAGTATTTTGCTCCTTGAAGCTGATCAAACAAATCATCTATCCTTGGTAAAGGATACTTATTCTTCACTGTGACTTTATTCAGCTGACGATAATCTATACATAGTCTCATAGAACCATCTTTCTTTTTCACAAAAAGAACAGGAGCACCCCAAGGTGAAAAACTTGGGCGAATGAACCCTTTGTTCAACAAATCTTCCAATTGTTCTTTGAGTTCTTTTAGCTCAACAGGAGCCATACGATAAGGTGGAATAGAAATTGGTCTTGTGTCTGGGACCAAATCAATACTAAACTCAATATCTCTTTCTGGCGGTAATCCAGGTAAATCTTCTGGGAACACATCTGGGAATTCATTAACCACATGAATGTCTTCTAACATCTGTTCTTTCTTTTCTAAATCTTTGATAAAAGCTAGAAATCCCTGACATCCCTTTCGCAACATACGCTGGGTACTTAACATAGATATCATGTTGCAAGGTACATCACTTCGATCTCCTTGAAACACAAAATTACTCCTCCCCGGCATATTAAAGGAAATAACTTTATCACGACAATTTATAATAGCATGACAAGAAGATAGCCAGTCCATTCCTAAAATCACATCAAAATCTAACATATTAAGAATCATAAGATCTATCTCAGTTTCCATGACTCCAACGATTATTTTACAAGAACGATAACATGTTTTAACCATCAAAGTCTCTCTCATCGGTGTGGAAACCAAGAATGGTTCTTTAAGAGTAATTGAATCAAATGCAAATCTCTTGGCAAATAGGGGTGACACATATGAGTGAGTAGAACTGGGATCAAACAAAATACGTGCAGCAAAAGTATTAACAGATAATATACCTGTAACTACAGCATTTGATGTTTGAGCATCCTGTCGGGTTAGAGCATATACTCTTGCATTTCCTCTGCCAGCAGCTTGTTTTCCACGATCACCTTGGCCTCTTCCAGAACCTCTTCCCATACTACCCCCTATTGAAGGGGTTTGTGTTCGAGTAATAGAAGCAGAAATAGGCTGTGGTCGAGGTGGCAAGGTAGACCCTTGACCTGGTCTTGTCATGAGCTGAGGGCACTCCCTTATAAAATGTCCTTTTTGTCCACAGTGAAAACAACCTGTACCAACAGTGTTTAACCTGCATTCTCCGAAGTGAAACTTTCCACATTCAGGACATTGAGATTTTTCCCTTCTACCTTGAGTACCTCCTCTACTAGAAGAGCTAAAACCACCCCTGCTCTCTGAACGAGGCTTAGCCACACTGGCTGTAGAATAAGTTGACTTAGTAGGAGTGGCTGCATTTTGTGATGCAGTAAAGGGTTTCAAAGTCCCTGAGTCTTCTCCTTGATCAAAAGATCTTCTATATCTAGCTTTCTTCTTTTGACGATATTCTTCTTTATTCTTTGACCTCTTTTCCATTCTTCGGGCCACATCAACAGCTTATGAGTACGAAGAGTAATCATTCATATTGGAACCCACTTGATCATATAAGGCATCACGAAGCCCTTCCACAAACTTTTCTATTTTCTTCCTTTCAGAAGGAATGATTTCAAGGGCATATTCAGATAATTTAACAAACCGAGCTGAATATTCATCAACAGTCATGGTTCCCTGCCGTAGATACAAAAAATCCCTGGCCCTAGATGATCGTTCACTTGCCTGAAGAAATTCATCCATAACCAATCTGTAAAACTCTGTCCACATAACTGGCGGTGCGCCTTGAATTCTAGCTTTCTTCCAGTTCCTCCACCATTTACCAGCCCTACCCTTTAACTGAAAGGAAGTGAATTCTACCTTTTGAGTAGGAGAACACCCTATAGCATCACAGATTGCTTCACAATCTTCAAGGAAACATTGTGGGTCCTCTTTGAGATCTTCCCCTGAAAAAGTAGGAGGCCTCATTTTCTGGAACTCAGACATTCTTACCTCCCTTACATTATCTCCTCCAGCCAACTGAGCTGGTGGTACAATTTCAACTTCAACAATAGGAGGATCCACTGGCAGGTTAGCTTGTGCAGCTCGACCTCTCATTTCAGCCTCAAATCGGTCAAATCGTTTATTCAACAAATTAATCACATGTGCAATAGTTGCATTACCAACGTGAGCATCAGGTTCGACTCTCCTTGCTTGCTCACTAGTTGCGCCCTCAGTACTTTGAGCATGTAAACTATCACCACGGTTAGAATCATCTTCCACATGTACTGGTGGAATTATGGCCCTCCTTGGACCCATATGCTCATTATTATTAGAAGATCCTTCTGACATTGAACTGTCACAGATCTACACACATAACAAACAATTTTCAAACATAAACAAAATATCACTTACTAGCCCCACTGAAAAGTTATCTATAAAATGACGTTATACTCTACAAGGTCTTTTATGGAACCTAATCCTATGGTCATGCCGCGGCTCATGACAATAGGGAAGAGCCCACAAAGATCACTTTGCTCTGTACTCTATAGGGGACCTATAAATCCTATGCTCTGATACCAAATTGTCACATCCCAAAAATTGAACATGTGAAAAGATACTACTCATTTGATAAAATTCTCAAACATACGTTATTTACATATATTCTGTAAGGTTTTACATTCAACCTTAATCATTCATTCCACACTACAGAATTATATTCATCTGATAAGCAAATATATACATACATAGTCTGATATTTCTATCTCATCGCAAGCCTAGGAGACCTATAGAAAGTACAGAGCGTTTCTAGTATCCACATTAATAGGTACTGGTATCCCACCAGACAGAAATAGAGAATAATCCCAAGGGGCTTCTAATCTTCAAACGGATACTCTTTTTCTTTGTTTTCTGTATCTGAAAAAAATAATCATAGGGAGTGTGAGTTTATTTAAAAACTCAGTAAGTAAATAACTGTACTATATAAAATATCAAAAGTACAAATACCACATTTACTCATATAATTAATTGTCTTATACATCGAGTAGTATGAGACTCTAACCCTTTCAAACTCATGAATAAGATTTCATAGATATACACCGAGTAGTATGGGACTCTAACCCTTTCAAACTCGTGAATAAGATCTCATAGGTATACACCGAGTAGTATGAGACTCTAACCCTTTCAAACTCGTGAATAAGATTTCTTAGATATACGTCGAGTAGTATGGGACTCTAACCCTTTCAACTCGTGTATAGGTTTCATAGATATACACTGAGTAGTATGGGACTTTAACCCATTCAAACTCGTGTATTAAATTCCGTACATCTTTACTCATTAATAAGATAGTGAGAATTTATCACATAGTACAATTGCCATGAAATAACATAATTTCTACATACTCTTATTTCTACCGATCATCATATACTCCCATATGAAAAATTGATTGCTTATTATCCAAATAATATTGTAAATGGGACTTATATTGTACTTTGACTAGTAATATCAAATTAACTTAGCAAGGTTATTCACTCACCTTGATGTTTGTCCAAGTTTACCTTGTTCCACACTAGAATTTGTGTAGGAAAATTTCCTAGTAAAATATATTACAAGGAAACATAAGAAAGGAAACAAAATCACGAAAATACGCAAAATTTTCTGATTGCTACAGTAACGGTTTGCTACAGTACGGTTTGCTGCCCACGACCTCCTTGGCCTCTGCCAGATCCTCTCCCAAAGCTTCCTCCAGTAGAAGTGGTCGGTGTACGAGCGACTGGAGTAACTCTCGGTTGGGCGTGAGATGGAAGAACAGATGCTTGACCAGATTCAGAGATAAGTTAAGGGCATTCCCTCCTGAAGTGCCCTTCTTGTCCGCAATGAAAACAAATTAATGTTCCCATCTTCCTGAGGCATTCTCCAAAATGAAATTTTCCACACTCAAGACATTGAGGCTTTCCTCTTCTTGCTTGAGAACCACCCCTGTTCGAAGAACTGTAACCACCTTTATATTCTGAGCGAGGCTTAGCTGCACTAGCCGTGGAGAATGTGGGTTTAGATGATGCAATCGGAACATGCTGTGAAGTGATGGAAGGCTTTGAGGTTCCTGAGTTCCTACCTTGGTTAAAATACCTCCCATCTCTAGACCTCTTTTTATTTTTAAATTCTTCCTTTTTACTCCACCTCTTTTCCATTCTACGTGCAGTATCGACAGCGGCAGAGTAAGAGCTATAATTAACCATATTAGGACCCAACTGCGAATAAAGAGAATCGCGAAGACCTTCCACAAACTTCTCCACTTTAGCCTCTTCTGTAGGCACCAGTTGCGGAGCATATTCTGCCAACTTAATAAACTGGGCATTGTATTCGTCTACCGTCATGGATCCTTGTTTCAAATACAAAAAGTCTCTTACTCTAGATGATCGAACACTTTTTGGAAGGAATTCATTGATAATCATTTTTTGGAATTCTGCCCATGTAATTGGTGGTGCATCTTGGGTTCTCCCATTCTTCCAGTCCTTCCACCATTTATCGGCTCTCCCTTTTAGTTGAAAGGAGACAATCTCTACTCTTCGGGCATCAGAACACCCCAAAGCATCACAAATTGCCTCGCAATCATCCAGAAATCGTTGCGGGTCCTCATTAGGATCTTCGCCGGTGAAAATGGGTGGCATCATCTTTAGAAACTCAGACATTTTCACGTCCTTAACTATGCCTTCTCCAGCCCGTTTGGTCTCAATAGCAAGAGGAACCTTTGGTGTATCAACATGTTTTGCTCATTCTCCCTCTATATGATCTAACCAATCATTCACCAGGCTGAACATTTGCATGACAATAGCAGCGTCAATCTGTTGGGCGACTCCAGCTCCCTCCGCCCGGCCACCAGTTGAACCATCAATATTTGGAGCATGTGAATTATCTCCGTGGTCAGAAGGGTTGTCCTGCGTATTAACTGGTGGAATTAAAGTCCTCCCTGAGCCTACATGCTTATTATGATTTGAAGATCCCTCTGACAACGTAGAGTTAAGTCTACACAGAGAACAAATACTTCTCAGATCAAACAGGATTACCTCATATTAACCCACCAAGGAATAAGTTATAAAAACAAAAGGCACTATACTCTATAAGGTCTTTTATGGAACCTAATCCCATGGTCATGCCGCGGCTCATGACAATGGGGAAGGGCCTACAAAGAACACTTGCTCTGTAATCTATAGGGGACCTAAAACTCCTCTGATACCAAAACTGTCACATCCCAAATTTGAGCATGTGAGTAACTTCGTAAACTCAAGAGTATACCTCAATGGTATCCCATAAAATCTCTGATTAATACTAATGCATAACATAATTTTTCAAGAAAGATATTTATACATATAAAAAGTTCAGCATAGTGAAACAGAAACACAAGTCAAATATCATACAATATGATACAACTTTCCAAGCCTAGGTGACCTATAGAGATTACAGAGCATTCCTAAGCTTTTGGATTTATAAGCGTTCCAGATAAAAAGTATCCTCGAGGAATACTAATTCTCCTGCGGATTTTCTTCGTTGACATCCACTGTATCTAAAAAAAATGTTCATGGAGAGTGTGAGTTCATCAAAACTCAGTGACTAAATGACTGTGCAATAATAAATATATCACAAGTACAAATACCAGAATCATAATCACAATAACAACAGTTATTTTGATATTCAGGGTTTCTATACCTCTGTATTGAATGTTCAAGAATTCAGTCTCCACTTATAATCTCAATCATTACATGCATTGGTATCTTGGAAATAAAGCCTTCAACCATTCCATGTGTAAAATTCCACGCATTGGTATCTTGGGTCAAGCCCTCAACCATTCCATGTGTAAAATTCCATGCATTGGTATCTTGGGTCAAGCCCTCAACCATTCCATGTGTATTATATATTCATAATAATCAACAATAAATTTCATTATCTAACAATCATCAATAAATATAGAATCTAATTGCGATGTGAGATGGAGTTTATATTGTACTTGGAAATAAAGTAAATAAAGTGGGTTAGCAAGGTCATCCACTCACATAGATTCCGTATCCCAGTCACTTTTCCGAGTTGCTACAAAGAAGAGTACGTAGCTGGATTTCAGGTTCCGCTACGGAGATTTTCATAAAGATCAGATATAGAAAGTCAGGGTTGCTTTTGTACCAAAATATTATTCATACGTATAATCACTATTCATACGTATGATTACTATTCATATGTATAGATACTATTCATACGTACAGTTATTATTTATACGTACGAATACTATTCACATGTATAGTCACTATTTACACGTACGGTTACTATTCACACGTACAGTACTATTCATACATACGAATACTATTCATACATACAGTCACTATTCATTCATACGGTTACTATTCATACGTATGGATACTATTCATACGTACATGTACTATTCATACCAGAAATAGAGAATACAATTTGTAAAAGAGTACACCAGGTAAGTTCCTAGGAAAGAGTGGAGAGTCCCAATGGACACACTTAAGAACTATGTCTTTCCTTAGCCAGAACTTTCCTAGACATGTATTCTTCACATTTTACATTCTATTTCGGTAATCAGAGAATCAAAACAACATATAGATAGCTAAGGACAGTTTTTCTGATGTGGAAGATCAGCCAAAGCAGCAACCACAGAGCATATTTAAGAAAATAACTTTTAAAATCTGAATGGCATAGAAAAGGGGCATAGTATTCTTACCTTGGATCTAGGCTAAGGAAGAAAGAACTAGAATCTCAGAGCCCTAACGCCGGAACAAGAGAAGTTTTGAGGAGAGGAGAGAAGAGAAACTGAAGGTGTGAGTTTTGAAGTGAAATGGAAGGACCTATTTATAGGAGAAGTTATGGTACTATTTACTACTATTCCATCTACCGTTCTCCTTTACTATTTCATCTACTAGTTTCACTTACCAGTTTTCATCTACCAGTCTCACTTACCAGTTTTCATCTACCAGTTTCACTTACCAGTTTTCATCTACCAGTTTTCATCTACCAGTCTCACTTTCAACTATTTATTCTAGATTCCACTTTTGAACTATATTTTTACTTAATGGGATTAATTCCATATCGTATCATCCATTATATCCCACAATTTATAGAATCTATAAATAAAAATTTGTATTTTCAACAATATGCACAAACGAGTATACAAAAATTAAACCGATAAGGAATTTATTTTCTCCAAAATAAATTTATCGTAATTCTTGAATACTTATAACTTAAAAAAAAATATAATGGGTATTACATTCTACCCCCTTAAAAAAATTCGGTCCTCCGAATTCGAAAACTTACCTCATGATTCGAATAGGTGTGAATATTTTGTCCACATTTCATCTTCTGTTTCCCATGTAGCTTCCTCGTGAGTATGATTCCTCCACAGAACTTTGACAATGGGAATTTCCTTGGTACGAAGTTTCTTGACCTACCTATCGAGGATAGCTACTGGCACCTCTTCATAAGCAAGAGTCTCATCAAATCGTACGTCTTGTGGCTGGATGACATGAGAGGGGTCAGGAAGATACTTACGTAGCATCGATACATGAAATACTGGATGTACTCCCTCTAGGTTCGAGGGTAAGGCTAGGCGATAAGCTACGTTACCCACTCTTTCCACAATCTCATAAGGACCAATATATCTTGGGCTGAGCTTCCCTTTCTTTCTGAATCTCATTACTCCTTTTATCAGTGAGATTCGTAAGAAGACCATATCACCAACAGAAAATTCTAAGTCACGTCGCCGATTGTCTGCATAGGACTTTTGCCTACTCTGAGCGGCTAATAACCTCTCCCTGATCAGTTTAATTTTATCCACAGCCTCCTGTATTATCTCGAGTCCCACCATTTTAGGTTCGCTTAGTTCAAACCAACCAATAGGAGATCGACATCGCCTCCCATATAATGCCTCGAAAGGAGCCATCTTAATACTAGCTTGATAACTATTATTATAAGCAAATTCGATAAGCGACAAGTGGTCTTCCCATCTGCCACCAAAATTCATTACACATGCTCTCAGCATATCCTCTAAGGTCTGAATAGTTCTCTCAGACTGACCATCAGTTTGAGGATGAAATGCTGTGCTCAAATCTACTCTAGTGCCTAGAGCTTTCTGAAAAGCTCCCCAAAATTGGGAAGTGAACTGGGGTCCTCGATCTGATATGATAGACACTGGTACGCCATGGAGCTTTACTATCTCATTCACGTATAGTCGACTAAGTTTTGCCACACTGTAGGTGGTATGAACAGGAAGGAAATGTGCCGATTTAGTAAGTCGATCCACAATAACCTATATAGAATCGTATCCATTCAAAGATCGGGGCAAACCCACCACAAAGTCCATAGTAATCTGTTCCCATTTCCACTCTAGAATCTCAAGCCTTTGCATCAACCCAGGTGGTCTCTGATGTTCGGATTTGACCTGCTGACATGTCAAGCATCGAGCGACAAAGTCAGTCACATCTCGCTTCATGCCCTCCCACCAATAAACTTGTTTCAAGTCCTGGTACATCTTGTTGGCACCAGGATGAACAACATAGGGCGCTCCGTGAGCTTCTTGTAAAATCTCTCGCTTCAAGGGTTCAATGTTCGGAATACACAATCTCCCGTTAAACCATAACACATCTTCTTCATCTACTGAGAAACCCTATACTAAACCTACCTTCGCCTTCTCTCTAGTTTTAACCATTTCGGTGTTATTCTCCAATGTTGCCTTCACCCTTTCTACAAGGGAAGATTTGGCTGTCAAGTGAGCCAAGAAAGCACCTGACTTAGTAATCTCAAAGAATACCCCACTAGCCTCTAATTCATGTAATTCTTGAATCAAGGACCTCCTTACTGTGGTAATATGAGCTAGACTTCCCATTGACTTCAGACTAAGGGCATCTGCTACCACGTTTGCCTTTCCTGGATGGTAGAGAATGGTACAATCATAGTCCTTTAGGAGTTCCATCCATCTCTGTTGCCTTAGATTGAGATCTTTCTGTTCAAAGATATATTTAAGGCTTTTGTGATCAGTGAAAATCTCACATGTCTCCCCATATAAGTAATGCCTCCAAATCTTTAAAGCAAACACTACTGCTGCCATCTCTAGATCATGAGTAGGATAATTAAGTTCATGCTTTTTAAGCTGTCGAGAGCCATAAGCAATGACCTTACCGTGTTGCATTAACACGCATCCCAATCCTACCTTTGAGGCGTCGCAATATACAGTGTAACCCCCCGGTCCCGATGGTAGAACTAGAACTGGTGCTGAAGTTAGACACTCCTTCAACATAGAGAAACTTTGCTCACAAGCATCATCCCAAGTATACTTAGCGTTCTTCCTAGTCAACTTTGTTAGTGGAAGAGCCAACTTAGAGAAATTCTTGACAAAGCGACGATAATACCCCGCTAAGCCAAGGAAACTCCGAACTTCAAATACAGTTGTTGGTCTAGGCCACTACTTCACTGCTTCGATCTTACTTGGATCTACATGAACACCTTTTTGAGAGATTACATGCCCCAGGAATGTTACTTGACTCATCCAGAATTCACATTTTGAGAACTTAGCGTATAACTGATGTTCCCTCAAAGTTTGCAGCACCGTTCTTAAATGTTCTACATGATCCTCCCGACTCTTGGAGTAAACCAGAATATCATCAATGAAGACGATCACGAATCTATCAAGGAAAGGTTTGAACACTCAGTTCATAAGGTCCATAAATGCTGCTGGTGCATTAGTCAATCCAAATGACATTACGAGAAATTCATAATGCCCGTATCGCGTCCGAAAGGCGGTCTTGGGTATGTCTTCCTCCTTAATTTTCAGTTGATGATAACCAGATCTCATATCTATTTTTGAGAAGCATTGTGCCCCCTGAAGTTGGTCAAACAAGTCATCAATTCTTGGTAAAGGATATTTATTCTTTACCGTGACCTTGTTTAACTGGCGGTAATCTATGCACAGTCTTAAAGAGCCATCTTTCTTTCTCACAAAGAGTACTGGGGCACCCCAAGGTGAGAAACTTGGGCGGATAAACCCCTTATCTAGCAGGTCTTGTAATTGCTCTTTAAGCTCTTTCAACTCAACGGGTGCCATGTGGTAAGGAGGAATTGAAATTGGTCTAGTGCCCGAAACCAATTCAATATTAAATTCAATATCCCTTTCTGGTGGTAAACCAGGTAAATTTTCTGGAAATACATCTGAAAATTCACTAACTACTAGTATTCGTTCAAGACTTCTTTCCTCCTTGTCTATATCTTTGACAAAGGCTAGAAATCCATGACACCCTTTTCGTAACATACGTCGGGCGGTTAACATGGATATTGTGTTACAGGGAACCTCACTTCGGTCTCCTTGAAATATGAAATTATGCCCACCCGGTATACTAAAAGAAATGGTCTTGTCATGACAATTCAATGTAGCATGGCATGAGGATAGCCAGTCCATTCCTAAGATCACATCAAAATCTGTCATACTAAGCAGCATAAGATCTACCTCTGTCTCTATGTCCTTAACAGTTATCTTATAAGAACGATATCCAGATTTAACTACTAGGGCTTCCCCCATCGGTGTAGCTACCAGGAATGGTTCGTCCAGTATAACTGGCTCAGACTCAAACCTCTTGGCAAACAGAGGTGACACATACGAATATGTGGAACCAGGGTCAAATAATACATGTGCAGCTAAAGCGCCAACTAATAAAGTACCTGTAATAACAGCATTGGATGCCTGGGCATCTTGTCGAGTCAAGGCATATACTCTGGCAGTTCCTCTACCAGCTGCTTGCTGCCCACGACCTCCTTGGCCTCTGCCAGATCCTCTCCCAAAGCTTCCTCCAGTAGAAGTGGTCGGTGTACGAGCGACTGGAGTAACTCTCGGTTGGACGTGAGATGGAAGAACAGATGCTTGACCAGATTCAGAGATAAGTTGAGGGCATTCCCTCCTGAAGTGCCCTTCTTATCCGCAATGAAAACAAATTAATGTTCCCATCTTCCTGAGGCATTCTCCAAAATGAAATTTTCCACACTCAAGACATTGAGGCTTTCCTCTTCCTGCTTGAGAACCACCCCTGTTCGAAGAACTGTAACCACCTTTATATTCTGAGCGAGGCTTAGCTGCACTAGCCGTGGAGAATGTGGGTTTAGATGATGCAATCGGAACATGCTGTGAAGTGATGGAAGGCTTTGAGGTTCCTGAGTTCCTACCTTGGTTAAAATACCTCCCATCTCTAGACCTCTTTTTATTTTTAAATTCTTCCTTTTTACTCCACCTCTTTTCCATTCTACGTGCAGTATCGACAGCGGCAGAGTAAGAGCTATAATTAACCATATTAGGACCCAACTGCGAATAAAGAGAATCGCGAAGACCTTCCACAAACTTCTCCACTTTAGCCTCTTCTGTAGGCACCAGTTGCGGAGCATATTCTGCCAACTTAATAAACTGGGCATTGTATTCGTCTACCGTCATGGATCCTTGTTTCAAATACAAAAAGTCTCTTACTCTAGATGATCGAACACTTTTTGGAAGGAATTCATTGATAATCATTTTTTGGAATTCCGCCCATGTAATTGGTGGTGCATCTTGGGTTCTCCCATTCTTCCAGGCCTTCCACCATTTACCGGCTCTCCCTTTTAGTTGAAAGGAGACAATCTCTACTCTTCGGGCATCAGAACACCCCAAAGCATCACAAATTGCCTCGCAATCATCCAGAAATCGTTGCGGGTCCTCATTAGGATCTTCGCCTGTGAAAATGGGTGGCATCATCTTTAGAAACTCAGACATTTTCACGTCCTTAACTGTGCCTTCTCCAGCCCGTTTGGTCTCAATAGCAAGAGGAACCTTTGGTGTATCAACATGTTTTGCTCATTCTCCCTCTATATGATCTAACCAATCATTCACCAGGCTGAACATTTGCATGACAATAGCAGCGTCAATCTGTTGGGCGACTCCAGCTCCCTCCACCCGGCCACCAGTTGAACCATCAATATTTGGAGCATGTGAATTATCTCCGTGGTCAGAAGGGTTGTCCTGCGTATTAACTGGTGGAATTAAAGTCCTCCCTGAGCCTACATGCTTATTATGATTTGAAGATCCCTCTGACAACGTAGAGTTAAGTCTACACAGAGAACAAATACTTCTCAGATCAAACAGGATTACCTCATATTAACCCACCAAGGAATAAGTTATAAAAACAAAAGGCACTATACTCTATAAGGTCTTTTATGGAACCTAATCCCATGGTCATGCCGCGGCTCACGACAATGGGGAAGGGCCCACAAAGAACACTTGCTCTGTAATCTATAGGGGACCTAAAACTCCTCTGATACCAAAACTGTCACATCCCAAATTTGAGCATGTGAGTAACTTCGTAAACTCAAGAGTATACCTCAATGGTATCCCATAAAATCTCTGATTAATACTAATGCATAACATAATTTTTCAAGAAAGATATTTATACATATAAAAAGTTCAGCATAGTGAAACAGAAACACAAGTCAAATATCATACAATATGATACAACTTTCCAAGCCTAGGTGACCTATAGAGATTACAGAGCATTCCTAAGCTTTTGGATTTATAAGCGTTCCAGATAAAAAGTATCCTCGAGGAATACTAATTCTCCTGCGGATTTTCGTTGACATCCACTGTATCTAAAAAAAATGTTCATGGAGAGTGTGAGTTCATCAAAACTCAGTGACTAAATGACTGTGCAATAATAAATATATCACAAGTACAAATACCAGAATCATAATCACAATAACAACAGTTATTTTGATATTCAGGGTTTCTATACCTCTGTATTGAATGTTCAAGAATTCAGTCTCCACTTATAATCTCAATCATTACATGCATTGGTATCTTGGAAATAAAGCCCTCAACCATTCCATGTGTAAAATTCCATGCATTGGTATCTTGGGTCAAGCCCTCAACCATTCCATGTGTAAAATTCCACGCATTGGTATCTTGGGTCAAGCCCTCAACCATTCCATGTGTATTATATATTCATAATAATCAACAATAAATTTCATTATCTAACAATCATCAATAAATATAGAATCTAATTGCGATGTGAGATGGAGTTTATATTGTACTTGGAAATGAAGTAAATAAAGTCGGTTAGCAAGGTCATCCACTCACATAGATTCCGTATCCTAGTCACTTTTCCGAGTTGCTACAAAGAAGAGTACGTAGCTGGATTTCAGGTTCCGCTACGGAGATTTTCATAAAGATCAGATATAGAAAGTCAGGGTTGCTTTTGTACCAAAATACTATTCATACGTATAATCACTATTCATACGTACGATCACTATTCATATGTACAGATACTATTTATACGTACGATTATTATTCACACGTATAGTACTATTCATACGTATGAATACTATTTATATGTACAGTCACTATTCATTCGTACGATTACTATTCATACGTATGGGTACTATTCATACGTACATGTACTATTCATACCAGAAATAGAAAATACAATCTATAAAAGAGTACATCAGGTAAGTTACCAGGAAAGAGTGGAGAGTCCCAATGGACACAATTAAGAACCATGTCTTTCCTTAGCCAAAACTTTCCTAAACAAGTATTTTTCACAGTTTACATTCTATTTCGGTAATCAGAGAATCAAAACAACATATAGATAGCTAAGGACAGTTTTTCTGATGTGGAAGATCAGCCAAAGCCGCAACCACAGAGAATACTTAAGAAAATAACTTTTAAAATCTGAATGGCATAGAAAAGGGGCATAGTATTCTTACCTTGGATCTAGGCTAAGGAAGAAAGACCTAGAATCTCAGAGCCCTAACGCCGGAACAAGAGAAGTTTTGAGGAGAGGAGAGAAGAGAAACTGAAGGTGTGAGTTTTGAAGTGAAATGGAAGGACCTATTTATAAGAGAAGTTATGGTACTATTTACTACTATTCCATCTACCGTTCTCCTTTACTATTTCATCTACCAGTTTCACTTACCAGTTTTCATCTACCAGTCTCACTTACCAGTTTTCATCTACCAGTTTCACTTACCAGTTTTTATCTACCAGTTTCACTTACCAGTTTTCATCTACCAGTCTCACTTTCAACTATTTATTCTAGATTCCACTTTTGAACTATATTTTTACTTAATAGGATTAATTCCATATCGTATCATCCATTATATCCCACAATTTATAGAATCTATAAATAAAAATTTGTATTTTCAACAATATGCACAAACGAGTATACAAAAATTAAACCGATAAGGAATTTATTTTCTCCAAAATAAATTTATCGTAATTCTTGAATACTTATAACTTAAAAAAAAATATAATGGGTATTACAGTTTACATCCTCTATCGGATGTTTCCAATCCCTATGTGTGATTTTTTAGATTAGCTCAAAAAAAAAAAGATAGCTCCATTATAGAAGGAGATAATGCGATCCTTCTTCCTCTGCAGAGGGCATTCGATACTGTTTGAAAGATCAGCTCTTGCTGAAGGAAGACTTTTTGGGATAGGGTTCAAGGGCTCGAAGGAGATGGCTTTGTCAGTCAGCTTTGAACTCACTTGATTGGAAAGTCGCTGTGGAAGAAATTACTGTTCCTCTGGAAGACTTAGGGACTGAAGGTTAGCTATGCAAATGTTGAAAGAATAACGGCAGCGAATTCCTTCGCATCTGTTGGAGGAAGAGTGGAAGGGATCTCTATGGCCCGAAAGTAAAGTCGTCGTTGGCAGTCAGCATGGGCTATTTTGGATTTGGATAGGGAGGGCAAAGGCATACTAAAAAGTGGCTTCAACTTGGCATCGAGCCGAGCTAGGAGTCACTTTTTCCTCGACTATGGGTGGCGTGATGCTGCTGGGCATTTCTATATGAGCACTTCTCGTACCCTTCCCCGGCTATCGATTTCGATATGGAACTGCCCGTCTATTGAGACGGAGATTAAGCTTTGTTATGTTGTGTACACGCGCTCTTAGTTAACCCGTCTGGTGCGCAGCTGTATGCCTGTGTAGGTGGTCCCCACGCGGGGAGCTCTTGGGCTTTTTCCGCTCGATCGCACCTACATTACTTTGAAATTAGATATGAATCTGGACATTTGAATTCCTCGACCTACTAGCACTAGATCTGCTTCCACCTATTACTCTGTTGCTTCTAATAGATCTATTGGGTCAAGTTCATCAGCTCGGCCAACTGGACGTTGCTTTAGCTTCTGATACCAACTTTGTCACGACCCAAATTTCGGGTACGTGACCGGTACGCTGACACAAATTTCGTGTCACCGTAAGCCTAACTGACATCTCAATTTCTACCTATTTTTGTTTATTTATGAATATTTATAACAAAATAAATAAAAATAAATCTTATAATTAACAAGTCTAAATAGAATATATTATTCAAATAAAATAATCAATTCATCCCAGACCCTCTAGATGTCCTAGTTGACCACAGAGCTTCCTAAACTTAACAAAAAAAATGCTAACAATATGGGACCCACCCAACAATGGGACAGTCCAACGACAACTACTCCTCTAGCGGGAGATTCTCCTTCACTATCTCATCTGAAAAGGAAAAATCAACGAGTGTGAGATAATAATCTCTGTGAGCGAGTCAATCCCCGCCCTAATAAAATTCGCTATGAAAAAGCAATAAAGTAAAAAGCATGGGTAAAAATTATAAAATCATAAGGAAAAATACACATCAAAGAATTACAAATTAATCAGACAATTCAGACCAACGGAACTAGTACTCGTCAATGGCAAAATATCCGGGAGCGCCCGTAGGCTCGCTCAACCAATCTCATCATATCCGGGAGCGCCCGTAGGCTCGCTCAACCAATCTCATCATATTCGGGAGCGCCCATAGGCTCGCTCAACCAATTTCCTCAATTTTATTAACCCGCCATGACGCACAACCTCATCAGCAACGGTCAGGGCGCCTCACGGATTAAATCCGGGCTCACTTCCCTACCGAAGGAATCGTTGTCTCTACTCTCAGAGGTCAAGTCATCCTATTACTCGAATTTCTCGCTTGACATGAGAGAGGGTACTATCCCGCCCAAACACAAATAATATTCATCCAATATAATAAAATATAACATCATAAATCATCAAGTATAAATCTCTAGATAATTTCAATTATCTCAAATCTCAACCATCTCATAAATCACATGTGCATCCTTCTTCCTAACCAAAAATAATAATAATAATAATAATTATCATCATCAATCATATTTCCACCATAGTCATTACCTATCTTTATACCCCATTACTTTAACACTTAAGATAATATTAAAGAAGGGTTAGTTCACTCACCTGGGTTCTTTGCTAAACCATAGCATGACATTCCAAGATTCTTCGGTAATGTGCCAGATTTCCTATCGCATGTTTGAAAGACAAACTTTGAAATTAAAACAGAAAGTTATTTTATTTCAGTTTTCTGACCTCTGTGTACTGTTTCGGCCATATCTCTCAAACGGTAGGGAGTTTTCGAAAGATTTTAGATTTTATGGAAAATAGACGAAAAGAGCTTTCCGTGCATAGGTAATTTGAAAATTTTGGAGTTTTCTAGAGAGAGATATGGTCGTTTTAATTTTCAAAAAAATTGTTCCAGAATTTCTGAAAATAAATTTTCTTATCTTGTTTTAATTCTTGCTATAGATGAAACCCTTTGAGTTCTTGTTTGGGTATGGAATGTGCAGATCCTAGGACTATGTGAAGGCTGTAGAACATGATGTGGGGTTGTTCTTATGTTTATTTCAAAAGAAACAACATCGCTAAAATGGAAGGGAAGATTATGACTTACCTTAATTTCTTCTTACTTATTAGTTGTTAACTCCACTTGAGCTTCCCAATATTGAAAATTGAGTGTTGATGTTTAGAAAAAAAGATTAGCCGAGAGAGTGTGCTTGTGGGAGGGATTAGTTTGGTTGAGTATGTATTTGTTCTAGGATTTCTAACTTAGTTTAAGATAGATCAATTTAATTGTTTAAATTTAAATAGATTTTGTTATTCAAATTTTAGATTATTCTAATTAAAAATAATATGTTTAATTCAGATTTCTAAAAAAACTTTTCTTTTTCAGATTTCATATTGGGATAATTTATCCTTCAATTTAATGTCTAATTAGATTGGTTAGTTTGGATAATTATCTAATTTCCTTATTTAATCTTTTGCATTATCCTTTAACCATTGCTACTACTATTTATATTATATGTATATTATTTTGTTTAGTTAATTTTGATTTGTTTTAATTACTATTACTAATATCTATTTAATTATTCCTTATAGTCTTTCGAAATCCCATGTTGCTCATAGGATTAGTATTCTAGTTGATTAATTTATCAACTTGTATTTTTATTAATTTCTTTTTGTTCAAATTTCAAAATTCAACCTTAAACGCCCAATCCTAAATTATGTAAATCTAAGATCTTACTTCAAATATTGGAAGGTATGTTTCAGATTTTTCTTTTTCATTTGTTTTCTTAATTCATTAAATTTTTTTCTTTTAGACATTTTTGTATAAGACTATTTCTTAATTACAACTATATATTCTAAAAATAATATCTAGAGTTTTAGAAATTAATTTCCATTTTCTATTTCACAACAAGGTTCCCTATAATTTTGTCCATCTATTCCTATACTTTGTACACATTTTTGCTACACCCCACAAGATTCCAAAATCTTTCATTTTAGTCCCTGCGAGTTTCACTTTAGTCCCTGTATGGCCTAACATCACACATTGCTAGCCTACAGCCTAAAAACACATATCTAAGCATCATCACATTATACAATAATATCAAACACACATATTGCACACAAAATTTGCAATTTTAACACTTGTAATATCAAATTCATTATTTAAATAGAAAATAAAATAGGGGGTATTACAGTCATCTTCATTGAAAACTAGTGGTGTTGTTGTATAACTTGTTTATGTCATTTCTTGATGATTTCCAGACATCAATTTTTATATTTCAAGCTTGGAAAGAAAGGATTTTAAGCTTTCTCAAAGTGTTTTGATTCACATACCTCATAGGCCCCTTAAGACTAGAGGCTCTAATACTATTGTTGTGATTTTATGAATTTTGAGAGTATCAAATGGTCTACTTTTATTGAATTATCAATAATATATTTATAAATAATTTTGTAACCAAATATATCTTGAAAATAGTTGTGAATAATATTTATTTGTTTGAATAAAAACTACCTTTTAAAAAATAGCAACAAACTTAAATCAGAAAATAAGTTTAAATATTCTTAAAATCTAGCAAATTTAAATTTCAAAAAATTTGATGGCAAATTCTAAGGCATAATCTTCAACAGATGTCAAAATCGAACAATCAAAGTATGAAAAACAGAAAAAGAGTGAATATGATTGATTCTAGGGTGAGTTAAACGGTGCAGTATAGAGAATTTTTTTTTAAAAAAAAAGAACAAATGGGCATATTTGTAGTTTAGATTTGTTCCATTGGATCAGGAAATTTAGAACTTATCACCTGAACCAATGGGGGTTAGGTTGAGTTTTCCACCTCTTCTCCCGTGAACAAATGGAACTCATTAACCCAAACCGAACCAACTTAATAGTACAGTTTAGGTCAACTTTGGTGAATCAACCTAATCCACTACTCAACCCTAATTGAATGCAAACCATCTCATATTTACTTCATTTTCATGTTCATTGTGTGTAAGTTAAAACTATTACGAGCGAAGATTTGCTTTACCTCTGACCCAAGAAGTGCTTGGCTAGTTGGTTGTGCTGGTTTTTAGCAAAGATACAATTAACATGTCTTCTCGAGCTTTTAGCAGTGACATGCAAACATGTACTACTAAATATACATACAAGCAGAAATTTGAGAAGCTAAACGGAAGCTTAATTATGCTAGAACTAGAAGCGGTGCTCCATAATCGTTCCTTTTACATTCAAAGTTCTAAGGGGTGTTTGTACTTTGTACTAGTACTATAGCCTATAGGACATTATTATGTATGTTAAACTGTAATCTGCTGTATAAAAGGGTTATATAGTGCTATTCACAAGGCGCAATTCAAAAGCTAAGTCTTTCTGAAGCCCTTTGAGAGGGAAATCAGAGTATCAGCAGCCTGCCACTCAAGCAGGAGCTGCTTCGTCTTTTTGGCGGTCTCAAAATTTTGCTCATGGGATCCTGACGCCTCAGCAACGTCCAACGATGCCTTCCCATGCACCTCTTCATTGGTTCTGTTGCTTGCAGTCCCAGTTGACAGCAAACCACCATCATTTTTAGGCCAGAGTGCAAGATCGAGATCTACAACCTGTGACCTGTTCTCTCCTTTGTCAAGTGCTTGCCCCGGATAAGTGAAACCAGGACTATGACCATCTCCTCCATGCAAAACTCCGTCTGCTGAAGATCTTGTACCAGTCATGTCAAATTTATGAATTTCACGTTGGGAATTATTATTAACAATCCAGCGTTTGCCACCTTCATCAACTCCTTCTGTGTCTTCCTCATCTTCAGGATAAGCATTGAGATCTATTTCCTGTCTTTTCTTACCGTCTCTGTTTTCTTCCTGCAAGAAAGTGGGCTACGCAGTTAGCACAATAATGATATCCAATGCACATCCCAAAATTACTCTCTCATCCAACACTTTGTCACTCTCAATGAAGGACAATTTCCTATACAAATTTCACTACATTTTGACTAGTTGAATGAGCCACAATATCGTTAATGGAGCAATATCAGTTATAATACCACAGAACAAGGAGAAGTAGACGTTGTAATTTACTAATGGCATAACCAATCAACATCCAAATTATAATATTAAACAAAACTTACTAACTTCAATCATATTATATTTTCAAGCATACTTATCTCATTCTGTCAACATTAACTACGTCATGGAAAAGATAAACATATATATCTTCGTAGCAGCTTAATTCAGAAATAAAAGCAAATTTAAAAAAGTTAATACCCTTGGACAATTTGACAGTGGTATGTTTGTTGAGTTATCAACCTTCCGTCCTCTGAATACACCCCACAAGAATAACAACTTATTCCAGCCTGCCATGAACGTGTCAGTAAAATGGGAAAACAAAGAGGGATGAATGTAAATATTAATGTTAGCTAAAATGTAAACTTAGATGAGCACAAGGTCCTTTCTTACGCTGGCTTTTCTCAGGTAGAAGGTTGGATGGAAAAATTAATAGTTCAACTCCATCCAAATTTCCTCTCAGGGCCAAATCATTCTTTGTCATGTATTCCAACAATTTTCTATAGTACCTTCCATAGCTGTAGGAAACTATCTGTATAAGTGGACATACAAAAATAAGCTTATTGATTACAGAAACAAAGGACCAACGAACCTATCAAGATTGGTTGCAAAAAAGTAGAGAGCAATAGTTTCCTCCGTGGCTGGATGTTGTACAAATTGAGACGGCCATGTCCTCAAGCGCGGTAATTCCTCCAGTATGATAATCTCAGGAAGCTTGTCCACTGCTTCAAGAACTTTAGGTGATGCGAAAGTTGATAAATGTGCTTGAATTCCATCATAGGAGCTTGCAATTCCATCACTACTGTGTAACTGAAATTTGCCTCTGCATAAATTATCAGACATCTTTACCCATTTGAGTTAAAAAAATGGCAGAGCTTTTAAATAAAATAAATCAGATTGTCAGACAGAAAAGAAAGTATAAGGGTCATACAGCCAGATATAGTCAGGCTTTGGGATGGCAAAACCCTGGGAAAAGATTGCTGCATCAAACTGGGGCAAGTTTCTCATGTTGAACTTGGACCCTTCATCAGAAGCCGATTTAGAAGTGATGTTGTTGCTTGGTTTTAAACTACCATTCAGCAGCCTGCAACTTTGAACAGAGTCAAGTTTATGACATTTTGATTCTAAAATGGAAGTGTCACGACATGATACTTTATCACTTTTACTTTTCGATGTAGTGACCCCAGGGTTGGAAGCTGGTGAGCACATTGCAGGGGTAAGTAGCTCAGACATATTTTTCCCTTTAACTATTTTTGTTTCTTTTGCATGGTTTAACATCTTTGAGGCCTCAGGTAAATCAGCATTTCTTAAAAGAACCTCGGAACCAGCATTTAATTTATCAGGGCTAACACTATTAAATGACAGAGATTTAGACGACACTCTTGGATCTGTTAGCCTTTTACTATCTTGAAATTCTGGATTTCTTGCAACCATCTGGTTTTGCAAAGAACCACCCTTTGGCAGCTGTCCTTTCAATTTCAAGTCTGCAGCATTTGATGACCTTGACTTCAACATAGAGCTACCAAATGATACAGATTTAGACAACAGTCTTGGATCTTTTTGCTTTTTATTATCTTCAAAATCTGGTTTTCTCGCAATCATCTGCAAACCACCTTTTGCTGGTAGTCCTTTCAACTTCAAGTCCGCAGCATTGAATGACCTTGACTTGAGAAGAGAGCCTGCAAAAAGAACTAAATTTAATAAAAATTTATCTTAAATTAAATAAACAGAACAAAAAAATTGTCAGCCTCAAAGAACCACCCTTTGTCAGCTGTCCTTTCAATTTCAAATCCGTAGAGTTAGATGATCTTGATTTCAACAGAGTGCCTGCAAAGAGAACTTCCAAGTTCAATAATATCTTATCTCAAAATTAAATAAACAAAAAGGAGATTTTCTGCCTCAAACATGTAACCTACATTTGTCCTTAGATATGTGTGTTTGTGAGAACAATTTTGGTGATTCATCACCTAAAATAGAGGATGATTCTGCTTTCTCCAGAGTACCATGGGAAGATGGCTTCAGAGATGAAATACTGCGGGCAGCCTCTATTTTCACCTTCTCCAAATTTTTAAATGGAGGCTCCCTGGTGAGTAGAGAGTGGTCAATTGTGTTGGACAATTTTGGGGATATAGCTGCTGTTTCAAGATCCCTTCTTTTTTCATTTAACTCTGCCTTTGAGGTTTCTGCATAAAACTTTTTAGCACAAGCACAAGTAAACTTTGCTTTCTCATGAGCATTGTGAGATACTTTCAGCACAGACGTTGTTTCTTTGGTTGCTTTCACATCCCCCTTCTTTAAGTTCTTGAATGAGGTGTCCCTTTGATGTAAAGAGTTGTTGATTGTGCTGGATGCTTTGGGGGATATGACTTCTGTTTCAAGATTCCTCTTTTTCTTGTCTAACTCTGCCTTTAAGGAGCCCACCTGTCTCTTATCACTACAAGCACTAGAAACCTTTCCTTTCTCCTGAGTATTGCAAGATAATTGGAGCCGAGAAGTAATCTCTTCGGTTGCTTTCATTTTTCCCCTCTTTAAGTTTTCGGATAAGGTGTCCCTATGAAGTAGAGGGTTGTTGCAGGGTTCGGATGAGCTGGGGAGCACCACACTCATTCCAATGGTCTTTGCTTTTTTTGAAATCTGAGCCTGTAAAGCAGCTCCATCTCTCTTAGCTGATAATAGAAAAGTAGACCTTACATCATTTGTTCCAGTTCTCCCTGCACATGAAGATTTAGATTTAAATTTTGCACAACTCTTAGATTCAAGATTTACAGAACTTCCAGATTTCTGGCATTCTAGACGTTCTCTTGATATTTTACCTCTACCTATCTCTTCAACTTTATCTTGCGCTGCTTTCTCAATGTCTGCCCTCAGAATGCACTCTTCACATGTCCAGTCGCCTTCAGGAACTTTGTCCAGCTTAATACGCATACAATAACTGTTGAATGAATGAGAAGCATAACTCCACAGTTTCACTTGCCCACAAAACAAGAAGGAAAGACATATAGACATGCAAATCGTACGATTCCTTAAAAATCAAAAGCTTAACTGCAATTCGGGTCCCTCCAGTTTGCTTATTAAAACAATTTAGTCCCTCCTCAACCATAGGTGTCTCTCCAATTATTAGATAACAATACTTGAAAACAAGGCATGGTATCTTACCTTGATTAACTAAGTTTCTCAACTAATTAGAAGATCAAGACTGCTTTTATTAAACTAAGCGGACTAAGTTGCTAGTTTGCTACAATAAGCAAAGAAGAGAGATAAAATTGCTCAAACTGAAACTACAGGGAATGAATTGCCCTACTCTGCAATACTAAATGGACCAAAAGTGAAATTAAGCCAGAAAAATGAAAGACCGAAAGCATTAAAATATTTACATGTGCTCTGCTCCATCAGTACACTTGCAGCAAACTGCAAGTAACTCCTCCCGCCCTACATCCCCACAGATATCACAAACTCTAACCTGTTAGCAAGTGGCAGCCAAAAAGGCAATAAGTATTTAACCTGAAATAAGGAAATATGTTAAAATAAAAATTTGTAAAATTTTTATTCTTGTCTTTACCTCTATCCTGCCATCTTAAGCACATTATGTAATTCAGATTTTTAATTCCATTAATTTTATTTCTCTGCAATTCTTCACCATTCATCAGTCAATTGATTTCGTTATTGACCACCAATTTGTTTTGGATTGATCCCTTTAATGATTTTTCAGAGATTGAAAAATATTACTAATACTTGGTAAAATTCTTCCTTATCTTACAATCCACACAAAGAAGGTCATTGATGCAAACCATCCAAGAATTGAAGGTGTTGCACTTCACCCTGTTTCTTTTCCAACGATCAAGTTAGAGTAATTTATGAATTTGGTCATGGCTACAGGAAAAGTGAGATTTCTGCTGACATAGACTGCATCAAAACATAGGATTCGAATATTAAATACCTTACACTATTCTGAATAATGTAGTTTAGGCTACAATTTGTATCTAAGTGAGCTCTTTGAAACTGACTACAAGGAACCAGGCCCTCTTAAATTCAGTTCCCAAGACAGATTTAGTGGATTACATTTTTTTTACTCTCTTTGTACCATGTAATTTTAGATATGTTGAGCCTTAAAGATCAAGGTCTCATAGAATGACCTTCGTTATTTATTGATTATTATGGCAGCTTTGACAAGATTGAGCAACCTAAAATTTCTGCATTCAATTAGAAAGCTTTTACAGTCTGCTCCTTTGCAATTTGACTTGGAATTGCCAAATCTATACTGGGAAGAGCTATAGCAAAACCAGAACAAATAGATATACAAAGAATCATATGCTAAAACATAAGGGAGGGTATAAACTGTTGAACCCATTGCATTTAAAGGAACATATGATTTTGATGAATGACAAAGCAAATTAAAATAGTGCATTATAAATAAGTATTGTCTAACTGATGAAACTTCACTTCTTATAAACTTTTGAATTTCAGCTTATTATTGGTCGACCACTCTATCTTCACTGGTCGACCAACGAACTCCAGAAGCAAAAGTTTCTCAATGTGACAACACACTGGTCGACCATCGTCTGAACACTGGTCGACCACCCCTTGCACACTGGTCGACCATCGTGCTCTAGTAGAGAAAGGTCTTTTGAAGTTTTGAACACTAGTTGACCAACGACCTCAGTAAGCAATGTACTTGAAGACATCAACACACTGGTCGACCATCGTCTGAACACTGGTCGACCACCCCTTGCACACTGGTCGACCATCGTGCTCTAGTAGAGAAAGGTCTTTTGAAGTTTTGAAGACTAGTCGACCACCATCTTTCCACTGGTCAACCACCCAACTCCAGAAGCTAAAAGAAAGCAAGCACTGATCGACCAATGTAATGCAACTGATCGACCATCGTGTCTGATGAATGACTTCTAGACTACACTGGTCGACCATCGTGTCCACACTGGTCAACCAACAACACTTGTTCGTACGTTTTAACCGCTATTTCTTGCTGATATCATGCAAATCAATTTGGGATTCATCTTCAACGGCACTATTCCTTTTAGGTATTTAAATATCAGCCTTAAGGAATGTCAAATCATGAAGTAAAACATTCTTTGTGCCTCAGATTCTTAGAAAGTCAATCCCTATCAAATCATTTACTCTTAAAGAGCTTATCACTGTCTTATTCACTCTGTTTTGAGAATTTCTTCTAAACAATCATCTTTTTCTGAGTATATTGATCAAGGAAGGTGTTACTTGAGTTTGTTTTTGAGAGAAAACAATTTGTGAAGGGGAGAGACACCCTTGGAAAGAAGTGCTCTTTCGTATAAACCGTGGTTTATAGTGAAAAACTCAAGAAGTGCTCTTAAGGACTAGATATAGGCTTTGGTTAAGCTGAACCAGTATAAATATCTGTGTTTATCTCTTTTCCTTATCTCTTTAATTGCTTAAAGCTTTACATTTGATTAATTGCACTCCATCTTCATTCATCTTGATATTGCTCTGTTTTGCACTATCAACAATTTTTTTTAAGCATTTGAATTTACTTGAACTTCCAATTAGTTTTTATTAACCTAATTCACCCTCCTCTTGGGTTCCAGCCATTGTTACATAAACATCAAAAGAGCTTAGGTCCAAACATTGAATATCGAGATAGAAGGGGGGAAAAATAAAATGGACTCTTTACCTCATTGTTAAAATAAAAAGCAGAAGGGGCCCAGTGAGATTTTAGAACCATCACTTCATCAAATGACTAATGCTACTTCCCTATCTTCTAAGGAATACATCATGTGCTTTCACCACAATCTTGTCCATGCTTTAAATATTGTTTTAAATTGAAACACATTCATTATATCAAGACTTGACCCATGAGGCCACAAGCATAAGTTGTTAGGTCCAGGCCAAATCACCAAGGAATGAGTTTGATCTCTTAAACACCTTGTTGCAAGAATGCCGTTGGGATATGAAGAGTGAAGAAACCAGGCCCACCACTACCTTGTGCTGAAATTTATTTATTTTTTTATGAGAAAAGGGATGGCATAGATGAATTTTTAACTGCTTGGTCATTAAGGGTTTGATACCACTTCAACAACCACTACCACAACAGCTTAAGCCTATAAGGTTTTGAACAATTAATTATCGCAACCTCAACAAATCTTACAGCAGTTTTCGTTGAACAGAAAGTAATAACAGTGAGAAAAATATTTATCTCTGTCTTAGATTATCACACCACATCTGACATTGGACAAACTATGTCAATATTTTAAGGTTGGTTTCATCCTTTTGTCAAGGATGTCTTTTACCTGATCATATCATAACTGACCAAAAGGCAATATGAGAAAATTTCCAGTCCAGGTAATATAGTACTTGTAAAGCTAATTTTTGAGGTTCTAGTATAATTTTTATGTAATCATTTGTGGTTCCTCAATCCTCTATATGATTTCATCTTGGAAAACACTTTTAACATTCAGCAAGCCAACAGCATAGATAAGTGTAGTTTACATATATTGAACAACCGCATATCGAGAAGGCAATATCACATACCTCATCCTCCATTAGGTCTGACATACCCATACGGCCAATTGGCTGAGATTGACCTTGCAAACAAGTGCTCTTAATCACAGCAGGAGACTTCTGGAGATGCTTCTTGCAGCATAAATGACTTCCGGTTTTAACAGCTGAATCTTCACAATTCAATTGATGACCATCTCTCCTAAATGTAGAGTAGTTGTACACACCATCTATCTGACTACTAAACCCAGATATGGGTCCTCTTGCGGGTGATGACTCCACTTGTTCACCTGAGCAGTCAAAAGGCTCTCCCTGAAATTAAATAATCGGAATCAACTTCAAATATTCAAAACATTTTGAAAAGAGAAAATCTATTTTGCATTTACAGAAGATTTATTAATTATGCACCTTTGGTGAGATAGTGCAGTCATAGAAGTTTGGATAGGCTACTCCTTCCAGAGGAGGATTTTCAGTAAGATTTTGAACATTGTGGTGATTGTCATTGGCTTTGTCAAAATAGGCACCAGCTACGAAAGGCAAAATACAGTCTATCATTTTTATCATTTTAATAGCAGAAAAGCAATCAACTGAAGCCAAACTGCAAAATACACTCTTCCTCTCGGCATGACCATAAAAAAAGTACCTATCGTCAAATATGTAGTGTCTGATCCGCTGATGCATGAGACGTTATCAACCAGGATATCTAAATCTTTACACTTCTCAAGTTGAATCGAGAATCTTTCATTATCAAATTTGATCAAACCTTTGGGACAGTCGCCAGATTCTCCAGCAGGTTGGGCATTTCCGATGTTTGAAACCAACTCAATATCTTCACGAGGATCAGGAACCCTAACCGTAGCTTGACTTTCGGCAATCTCAGAGAATGATTCGTGACTTGAAGAGACACTAAAGACGTTACTTGCCTCACTGCTTGTATGCTGCCCACAATCGCACAAGCTATTCAACGAATGAGGGAACAGAATGCTATCAGTAGAAGAGCATCGACTAGATTTCTTCTCTTTAAAGGCTTCATTGGTAAAGTCACCAGTCCCCACACCAATCGCTGTCACTTGTTCTAAGTCCATACACAATGAACACCGTGTGCCACTCAGATTGCATTTTCTGGATTTCTCTTCAATCTGAAAATTAAATGGCAATAAAGAGGAGAGCAACAACCCAGTAATTAAGACAGTAACATATAAGGAAACTTACCAAAAACAACAAATAAAAGTTCTTAAAGCCGGAAATAACGTCATAACGATGCCAATATCCTAATATTAAAGAAAATAAATAAATAAAACTATACAGAACCTAAAAAGCAAGAGATTGTTCAGAATTCAAGTGACAAGTCCAAAGAATGAAATATCTATAGTATATAAGATATATTTTGTTCAAAAAAAAAATCTTATTGATGAAGCAGTCATTATAGGTCCAAGATCATATTAACTTCAAAAATGCAATGTGATTAACAGTGCTATATAAAAATGTGTTTTAAAATTCCCCTGTATAGTATTATTGAAAATGCATAAACTACAAAACCTTAATGGTTGAGCAGAAGATGCTTCACATTGGACATCCTATGCTAAAAAAGGAAGAACAGGTATTCAGCAGGGGATGTGCTACCCATTATTTTGGTCCAAATTCTCAAGATAAAAAGTAAACAAAAGGGGAAAAATACAAACGACAAATTAAATTTCAACTTTTAAACCAAAACCAATGCATTTGGGCTAATTTTACATAGTAGAATCAGCCTATTATTGAATTTGAAAAATTCATCAAGTGAAAAAAGTTTTAAAGAGATAAATATGCACAACACACAACCAGCTTGAAAAGGCATAAAAAAAACAATTACAAAATACAATGCCCTTTATTATTGATTGGCTGGCACTAAGTTTAGGCAATTGACAAACATCTCTTCCCCGCACCCACCTAACCAAAACCTACATCAGCAGAATAAGACAATACAATTACTTTGATAAGTCCAAAATGCTTAATACTCCAAAATTGACTTAGTAGTACTACAACATTAGAAGTACGTATTTCTTAATTATGTTCAAAAGATACTAATAATTAAAAAAAAAAGTCATGCACTATCTGTAATTTTACCACACATGCTACAATAACTCATTAGGATTTCATTACTTGGTTCGTCAAAACCAACTTTGATTCCATTTTGACCTAAAAAAATATGTTGAAAACCAGCATGAAGTATCAACTGCTGCCAGTAATTCATCAGAAACATCGACATAAACAACCAATTCAGGGCAGTGCCCAATGGATTTCTAAGTTTAAAAGCGAGTTGCAGATAAATGAGTGAAAATTGTGTTGTACAGAGTATGTGTAACGAGGGAAATCTTAGCCTAAGTGCTTAGTTAATTAAAAATACCAGAAAGAAAAGGCATTGAATTTCTCACATTTAAAAAAAAAAAAGTGAACACGTGGATTTAAGGTTTAGCTTAATTTTGTTTGAAAATTTAAAAAAAAAAATTAAGCATTTGATTATCAGGGTGCTAATTAGTGATCTGGAGAGAAGTGGGAAGCAGAGACCAAAAGTCTCCCAATGCTAGGCAATCGCTTTAATGCACGAAGCACGCTTAAGCCTTAAGAATGCAAAAATACAGATGAAGGTTTCTCGAGTTCACTAATCCACTCCCTCCATCAATATATTATAACTAAAGGTATTCAAGAACGCCCATACTGAATAAGATCAAGTACAAAACAAAGGCCAAAAAAAAAAAAATTTTCCGGACCACTTACTGAACTAAATTACGAACTGCACGAATCTCCAGGAAAAATAAACAGAAAATCGCAAAGATGCTTTTTTTTTTAAGAAAAAAAAAAAGAAAGCTACATAACAAAGTAATAAAAATGAAGAGAACCAGTAGAGCCATGGGATGCCCATAAAAGCATAAACCCAGTAATACTAAACCGATGAAAACAGAGCATGATACCATAAATCCCCAAGGGAAACAATATCAATTGAATTACAGAAAAATGATCAAACTGCATAAAACTAATTAAATCAACCCATATAGGGTCCAGAACAGCCATACAATTCAAACTAAAATGAGAATCAAAAAGAGAACACAGGAGCAAGAGAGAGAGTGCATGCCTGTGCTGGTTCTGAAATTGACTCACTGCCATCATAGAGGTCCTTTAAAGTCCTAGACTTGACCCTCCCCATTCCCTCCACCGACGCGGACCTTTGCACAAACGGAACGGTACACATCGGAGGGAGAGGAAGGCAGGAGCTTTACTTATATAAGCCCCTCATAATACACACAATGAGCAGAAACTATGTGTGTGACTGCGTGAGCTAATGTTTCCTTCTGTGGAGCAGCGTTTTTCTCCCTCTGGGTTGGCTTTTCCTCGTCGCTGCCAAACAGAGCCTACTCAATTCAATTTCTTTTTTCGGATTTGGATTGCTTCCTCGCTTGGGGGCCTTTAGCCAGTAGATTTTTTCCTCTGACGTGGCACGTCTTCCTTTCTTATTCTTTCTGTAGACCCACAGAAAAGTCTCCGTGTGCGAAGGACTTCCCCGCTTATCGTGAGCCACTCTCTTGTCTCTCCCATCCGATCAGTAGGGCCTTTAATATGTGGACCACTTATGCCATCAGCGTTAGAAATTTACTGATGTCTAACGGCTACAATTAACAGGATCAAAATGACTCCTATACCCTCGTGCATCTTGTAATTTGCATTTGCGCCTAAAATTAAACCAGTATTATGACTCTACGTGTAAGATGTTGCAACTGGAGGAAGTGTTAAGCCCTCGGTGTCCGAAAGAAGAACAGAGGAGCATATATTATTTAACACAGGGGATCACTGCCGCGGGAAACGTCAGTTGGGTGGGTGGGAAGTGGAGGGAATCGGGAACCAATGAGGAAGCGACAAGTGGAAGACGTGCGTAAGCTAAGTTGTAGGTGATATAACTGATACTGAAACGGTAAAAGGGCGGGGGGGGGGCGAGAGTGGGGAATCTATCAATGCAAGGAAAGGGCGGTGCATAGTGCACATTGGGCAGCGCACATATGGAATGTCATTGAATTCCGTTTACTTTTGATCTTCAGACCGATTCCGTGTTAACACTCCCACGAAAAGCTATTGTGGAAGTCACAAACTGGCCGTCGATTTTTTATGGGGCACCATTTTCCACGCAGGATTTTGGTGGGGAACAACTGTCGGCGAGTTGTTGACGTGGCTGATCTGAGCAACACTGGGAGTGAAAACTGTGCTTTGTGTATGTTTGTTTTACAATACACGTGAAAACAAAGGTGGAACGGAGTAAGACTGAAGCATACATGTATTCCCGTTTTCAAGGGCTGAGTTTGCCCTAATCACTTTTGGATAACCATTCAGTAGGTTTCCTTATGTGCAAGGAAAAAAATACATTTACCCATATTACGATTCTTATTTGTTATTAATATTTTTTAAAGTAAATTATTTATTTAATTACTGAAATATTATATTATCTCAATTTAATCCTTAAAAAATTATTTCAATTTAGTTTCTAACAAATTATTTTTATTTTAATTTGCTTCTTTTTGTTGTTAAATTTCAAAAATTACAATTTTCAAATCTCAATTTTTTATCAACAAAAGTTATTTTGATAAAAAAAATGGATAAAATTGAGATAAAAATATTTTTTTAGTGATTAAATCAAAATATTAGGCCTCGTTTGGTTCTTATTTTCAAAAACAAGTTATTATTTTTTAAAAAAATAAAAATGAGTTGTTTTAAAATAATATGTTTTGAAAATAATTTTTAGTTGCTTTCAAAATATGAAAAAAGAAAACATACTTTATGTGTTTTGAAAAATATTGTTACTAAAAACAAGTAAAAAAGGCGGTTGCAATATGTTAATTATATAAGTTCATTAGTCGCTTTTATGTAAATAAATTGTACCAGACTATATATATATATATATATATATATATATATTTTTTAGCAGTGGTTATACTAAAATAAAATAAAATAAAAAACCTTTCTACCAGCTATTGTGGCAATTAATGACTGATGCTATTATAATTATTTTTACCAATTTGTACCATCTATTTTTCCTTATTGAGATTATAGTTATTTTAAACATTTCTAATAATTTATGTAGTTGGGTTATAAATTTAAGCAGTTTACTAAAATATAGCTCAGACTATGTTATATAATTAATATAATTGACGTGTATTTGTTTTCAATCTATATAATAGATTAAAATAATTTTACTCTAAAATATTAATTGTCTGTAGGTTATTAAATTGTTATAATAAAATAAATTTAATGAATAAATTTGATAAATTAATCACATCACATTAAATAAATTTAAAAAAATTAGGGTATATCTATATATCTATATAATAGACTAAAACAATTCCACTCTAGAGTATTAATTGTCAGTAAGTTATTAAATTATTATAATAAAATAAATTTAAATGAATAAATTTGGTAAATTAATCACATCACATTAAATGAATTTGAAAAAATTATGGTATATTGCTATATAATTAGTTTATAATTGATATAATTACTATATAATCATATTAAATGAATTTAAAAAAATTAGGGTAATTTGCTATATAATTGGTATGTAATTGCTATAATTATTATATAATTAATAAATTAGATAAATTTTTCAATTGAAATATAATATGCTGTTATTTGGTAAATTAGCATTTATTATATACAAATAATCAAATAATTAATTGATATATAAAACCTAACCTACAAGTGTTCATATTATTTATTTCTCTTCTGAAATAATTATAATAAAATTTAAAATTACCTCAATCAACTCAAACTATAATAATAAATTATCACTCATTTTTTCTTTT
Organism: Biancaea sappan; assembly: GCA_037074585.1. NCBI lineage: Eukaryota > Viridiplantae > Streptophyta > Magnoliopsida > Fabales > Fabaceae > Biancaea > Biancaea sappan. Next base: position 32,174,732 of record CM073500.1, on the reverse strand, counting down.
TTTATACAAGCAAGCTAGACTTCTTTATTGCATCATCATCAATGGCCAATCTCCTATCTTCATGCAGAGATTTTTAAAAAGTGACCATCACTATTGGCCAATTTGGAGACTTTTTCGTTTTTCAAAATTAAAACTTTAAAATTCAAAATCAATGTAGATATTTATATATTTCTTTCGAATATCTCATCCATATTTGCATATCTCTTTCTTTCACATAATTTCCCTTCTTTTTCTCTTCGATTTTGCTTCTTCTTCCCTTATATGGATGAAGGATAACAATAGCGATTTATCTTCAAAACTTTAAAGTGATGTTTCTCTCACATCATTTGGTATCATAGTTCAGTTTTTTTTTATTTATTTTTTCTGATCTATACAGTTCATATACTATTCACATTTGCGATTACTATTCATTCAATTGTGATTTTTAATTTTCTGTTTCTCTTTCATTCCTGAGTTTTTTTTACTTTCTTTATTTTTGTATTTGTTCTCCGTTATTATTTTCCGTGTTTCTGATTCATCCATGCTTCTATTTTTGGTATTTTGGTTTTTTATTTTTGTCTATTGTATTTCATTTTTATATTGTTCTAGTTTTCTAAGTCCAGTTTCATTTTGTTGTTTCTGTCATTACATTTTCTTGAGGAAAGCAGATCATGAGAAAGATCAAAGTCTAAAAAAAATGTCATTGAGGTAATTACTTGTATTTGAATAATATAATTTGACTATTTTTAAACTAATTTTTTCCTGATTTTTTCATCTAATAGGATTAATGAATAATCCCTTTTAGACTTAATGTGAGCAAAGGGTAAAGCCCTCCCTATGAAGAGAAACTTCAAGCAATGCTGAGATTACATGTGTACGAATTGATTGAATGCTAATTTATGATTTAAAGCATTAAATTTTAAAGTTATGATGTGATGTATATTTCCTCCCTTGATTATTTTCTTTTTGTTATTTTAAAATTTTGTGGGTATGTAAATTATATTTTAAATTTCAATAAACCTATTGTTACTAATACAAATGTATATTTGCAGTAATAGAAGAAACAGTTAAAAAAAGACAAGGATTTTGATCCTAACAAATCTATTATGTTAGTAACTTTTATTTCAACTCATTTTTATCATTAATTAATATATTTATCTAAATTAAGTCATGTAATATGTTATTTTTTATTCTTATTTTCATTTGACGTTATTCATATTAAATCTTCAATGTATTTATATCTAATGAATTATCTTATATGTGTCTTAACATGACTTGAATATCTTATTATTTTTGTACACGTATTCTTTTATATATTTTTAATTATTTTTTATTTATTTGATAAACAAAAATTGTAACATTTGTGTTAATCCATGTAACGCACAGATCACAAAACTAGTTGCTATATAATCACATTAAATGAATTTAAAAAATTAGGTTATAATAGACTAAAATAATTCCACTCTAAAGCATTAATTGTGGTAAGTTATTAAATTGTTATAATAAAATAAATTTAAATGAATAATTTTAATGAATAAATTTAGTAAATTAATCACATCACATTAAATGAATTTAAAAAATTAGGGTATATTGCTATATAATTGATATAATTGCTATATAATCACATTAAATGAATTTAAAAAAGTTAGGGTAAATTGCTATATAATTGACATGTAATTGCTATAATTACTATATAATTGATGAATTAGGTAAATTTTTCAATTGAAATATAATATGTTGTTGTTTGATAAATTAGCATTTATTATATACAAATAATCAAATAATTAATTACTATATAATTGCTATATAAAAACTAACCTACAAGTACTCATTGATTTCTCTTCTTAAATAATTATAATAAAATTTAAAATTACTTTCATCAGCTCAAACTATAATAATAAAGTATCACTCATTTTTTTATACAAACACGCTAGACTTCTTTATTGCACCATCATCAATGGCCAATCTCCTATCTTCGTGCAGAAGTTTTTAAAAAATAACCATCACTATTGGCCAATTTGGAGGTTTTTTCATTTTTCAAAATTAACATTTTAAAATTCAAAATCAATATAGATATTTATATATTTCTTTCGAAGATCTCATCCATATTTTCATATCGCTTTCTCTCACACAATTTCCCTTCTTTTTCTCTTCGATTTTGCTTCTTCTTCCCTTACATGGATGAAGGACAATAATGACGATTTACATCAAAGCTTTAAAGTGATGTTTCTCTCACATCATTTGATATCATAGTTTAGTTTTCTTTTTACTTGTTTTTTCTTATCTATACAGTTCACGTACTGTTCACATTCGCAGTTACTGTTCATTCGATTGTGATCTTTGATTTTCTATTTCTCTTTTATTCATGCATTTTTTTTCTACTTTCTTCATTTTTGTATTCATTATTCGTTATTGTTTTTCGTGTTTCTTCAATGTTTTTGTTTTTTATCTTCTGGTTTTTTTATTCCTTATTGTTGTATTTTATTTCTACATTATTCTGATTTTCTAATTCCAGTTTCGCTTTGCTATTTCTCTCATTACTTTTCTTGAGAAAAGTAGATCATGAGAAAGATCAAAGTCTAAAAGAAAAAAAATAATGTCATTGAGGTAATTACTTGTGTTTAAATAATATAATTTGACTATTTTGAAATTAATTTTTTTCCTGTTTTTCTCATCTAATAGAATTAATGAATAATCCTTTTTAGACTTAATGTGAGCAAATGGTAGAACTCTTCCTATGAAGAGAAACTTCAGACAATGTCGAGATTATATGTGTACGAATTGATTAAATACTAATTTAAGATTTAAAGCATTAAATTTTAAAGTTGGGATGTGATGTATATTTCTTCCCTTTATTATCTTCTTTTTGTTGTTTTAAAATTTTGTGGGTATGTAAGTTATGTTTTAAATTTCAATAAACCTATTGTTGCTAATCCAAATATATATTTGCAGTAATTGAAGAAACAGTCAAAGGAAGATAAGGATTTTGATCCTAGCAGACCTATTAAGTTAATAATTTTTATTTCAACTCATTTTCATTATTAATTAATATATTCATCTAAATTAATTCATCTAATACGTTATTTTTTATTTATTTTTATTTGATGTTATTCACATTTAATCTTTAAGACATTTGTATCCAATGAATCATCTTATATATGTCTTAACATGACTTGAATGTCTTAATATTTTTGTACATGTATTCTTTTATATATTTTTTAATTATTTTTATTTATTTAATAAACAAAAAAATGTAATATTTGTGTTAATCTGTGCAGTGCACAGGTCACAATAGTAGTTCTCTGTTAAAACATTGTTATTAATTATTTCATTGTATTAAATTTATTACAGAATTACATAGAAAACTTTATATTAACTGATTTTTAAATATTTTTTTCAAAAACAAATCTTCTAAATACATATTTTGTGTTTTCTGAAGTTTTAAAATTGTTTCAGAACAAATTATCCAAACTGATTTTTTTTGTTATATATTTTTAAAATTAGTTTCCAAAACAATTTTACAAAACTTATTTTTAAAATAAAAAATTAAAACACATCTAAACATGCCTTTAATATTTTAGGAACCAAATCAAAAAATAGAAATCTTATAAATATTTTTTTATATATTTGTTATCAAATTCTCTATTAAAAATAAATCAGGTGTAAAAAAGTCTTTAAAAAATAAATTTTGAAATGATGAGTTGTAAAAAATATTAAGTTACTTTTTAAAAATATATTCTTATATGATTAAAGAACTGTATACTTATCATATTTTAATTAAAGAAATTAATATTAAAAATATAAACAACTACATCTAAGTTTTTCTCAATTGAAAAAGTTGTAACATTTCAAGAACCAACTCTGTAATTTATTCCATGTTTTATTTTTATATTAATCTTTTTACGTTTGGTATGTGAGATAGTAAGCTTGCAATGAAATTATATTTGTCTTTGTAAAAATAAACAAGGAAATACTATAAATGTTACTAATAAAATGTTTGGTGTATTGAATGAAAGTGAATGAGTGAATGATGTAATAGGAAATATAATGAGAAATTTTCCAAATTACTCTCCTAAAAAACACTAAGCTTCCTTCTTTGTTTTTTTTTTGTTTGTTTAAGTTCAGATATTTTACTAAAATATTTCATTTTTATTCTTATCCCATATATAATACGAGATTATGGAAAACAAATATATATATATATATTATTTATATATAAGTCTATGTTTTATTTAGTGTGATTTAGGCATATGTGACTGATTAAGTTAAGTAATTATTGATTAATCATTATCAATTAGTGATACTTTAGGTTAATTATTTTTATTAGGGGATAGATAACCAATTAATTAGTGATACTTTAAATTAAATAATTTTTATTTAGGTGATGATAACTAAATAATTATGATACTTTAAGTTAACTATTTTAATTAGTTAATAGATAACTAATTAATTAGTGATACTTCAGAATAATTATTTTTACTTGGGTGATGGATTACTAATTAATTAGTGATACTTTAGATTAATTTATTTTTTATTAGGTGATGAATATCCAATTAATCAGTGATAATTACTTATGCTTGTTTGTGGTTACTAGAAATGAGTTTCCAAAATAAGCAAGCCATTGTAAAGTTTACTTCAGGTGATAAAGCAAAGGCTAATTGGGATACAAAAATAACTAAATATTTTTTTCCGAGTTTACATAGAACAAGTGTCCAAATGAGAGCATAATGAGACCAATCTTACCAAAAGGGGTAGAAAGTTGTTCTAGCTAAGTTCAACAATCAAAATGGAAGGAATTATAGTAAATACCAATTGAAAAACAAATGGGACATTTTAAGAAAAGAGTGACAAATATAACATAAATTGTTTGCACATAAAACTGGATTAGGTTGAGACAATTTCAAGAACACCGTTGATGCCCCTGATGAGTGGTGGGATAAAAAATAGTTGGTATGTGTCAATTTTAATTTTTTTTAAGTTATAGATTTTTTTCTTAGTATATTGTGTTCTGATGACAAGTTTTAAATATACAGGAAAATCCTCAGTATGACAAGTTTAGGCACAAAGACCTTCCATTTGCCCATGAGCTAACCACATTGTTTAAGGACGTGATGGCCACTGGACAGTACACTTGGGCACCATTATCAGGGGTACTGCCTACTAAGTTGAACAACGACGATGATGATGGGTATTGCTCATCTTTAGACAATATTGTTGTAGACTTGGAGGAAATTTCGAGAGATAGTGAGGAAGATCTCAATAGTGGAGCAACCATTGAGATGAGAAATATCAATTTAAATACCTCTTAAAACACCATAAGCCATAGGAGTGATGATAAGAGGAAGATGGCTAGTTCTAGTGAACAAAGAGGCAAAGCTAAATTGCCTACTATCAATAGGTTAGCAGATGCTGTGAGCGTCATAGTAGAGACATGTCGCTTACATTATGTTGATGCCCTTGATGCCACTATTAGTAAAGTTATAGTTGAGTTTCTCACTATAGATGAAATTATAGATGATCTAGAACTTCATGCAAAATGTCTTAATTTAGTTATGAGTAAGAGAGCAAGAGAGGAGTTTGTGGTGTTGAGGAAGGAAGATGCAAAAGATAAGTTAATAAATTGGCTTTGCCGTAGAGCGTACAACTCATCAAACTTCATGAAGGACTAGTTTAATAATGGACATCTTTATATTATGTTGTCTTCATTATATATTGTTGGACATCTTTGTATTATGTTGTCTTCATATTAGGACTAGTTGATTACCATTATATGTTATTTGGTGTCTTTTTTATATTCAAATTGTGTTGTTGGACATCTTTTTTATATTCAAAATATGTTTTATCTGATTTTTATTCTTAATAGGTGTTAATGGATATGGATGAAATAGCAAGTTATCTCATCGAAGACGATGATATGAATGAATATATCTCTACAGGTGTGCTAATGAGTGAATAAGCAACAAATTATTTATGTAAATAGCCATGTAGAACAAGTGACCAAACTGGTCATGCATGGGTTTTAGAAATATTACAAGGGCATCCTATTCATTGCTATGAGATGTTTCAGATGGAAAAACATGTATTCCATAAGTTGTGTCTGGAATTACTGAGTTTGGTTTAAAGGGTACTACACGAATGAGAATTCAAGAGATGATTGCAATGTTTTTAAACACGACTGGTTATGGAGTGGGAAACAAAATGTTACAAGAAAAGTTCCAACATTCAGAAGAAACTATTAGTAGACATATTCACTCAATTTTACATGTTTGGTTGAAACTATCATTCAAATATATTGAGCCACGAGATCGTACATTTTGTGAAATCCCATTAAATTTACGAAATGATCGAGATATTAGCCATTTTTCAAGGATGTCATAAGAGCTATTGATGAAACTCATATCCATTGAGTGGTTAGTGCTAGTGAGCAACCAAAATTTATTGGAAGAAAAAGAGTTCCAACACAAAATATAATGGATGCATGTAATTAAAATATGTGTTTCACCTTTACTTTGTTAGGATGGGAAGGCATCGCCTATGATGCTTGTGTTTTTCAACATACTTTGACAACTCCTTAGATGATTTTTTTACACCCACCTCCAGGTATATCATTTATCATAACTGCAAATTGATTTCACTTTTAAATATTATTAAGCTTTGTTTGATAATTATTTTATTATTTTTTTAGAAAAATATTATTTGGCGGATGCTAGCTATCCAACACCGGTTGGATATATTGGTCTATACAAATGTGAGTGTTATCATTTTCCTGATTTTCGACATTCATTTAGATTTGACAACAAAAATGAGGTATTTAATTATTACCATTCAAGTTTGAGATATACCATTGAAAGAACTTTTAGAGTATGAAAGAGTAGGTTTACAATTTTGAACTGTATGCCTAAGTTTAAACTTGAAACACTAGTTCAGTTGGTCAATGTAACAATGACTATACACAATTTTATCAAAATAAAACATTAATACAGGTATTGAATTTTCCTGTTTAAAAGATGAAAATGTGCTTTAAGAAGAGTATGCAGAATAATTGACAATTATTTGTACTTTATTCAGACCATGTACTTCTATTTAAATTTTAATTTAACTTTTACTTGTATTTTTTATGTGAGTTTGTTGATTTTATTTTGCTTAACTCCAAGAATAATCTTTAAATAAGTATTAAAAACTATTAAATCAAATTTGGGGATAAAATAAATAAATTTATTTCATTATAACATTCATAAATCAAATATTAGTACCAATAGTTTAATAAAATAAAATAATATAATATTTCTTTCTGGTAATTACGCATTCAAAAGTGCTTTTGTTGACTAATATCTAAATGAAATTTATTTTTCAAAATTACTTTTCTAATAACAGTTTTCAAATATAAATTATGTTCATGCAAAATCAATGATACTCAAAATCAGTTATGAAAATTAGTTTTGCTCAAACCTAAATTTACCTAATAAATTTTCAAACATGGAACATCCCTTAACTCAATTTGCTAAATTCAAACTCCGTTAGTGATAAATGTTTTCTTTGTCCTTCATTTTTTAATAGGGTAAATATTAATTTCGTTTCATATAATTACCTTATGTTACAAATTTAAAAATTTTTCTAAACATGAGGGATAAAAGAAAACATTTCCCCCTACATTGAACTATTGTATGGTTGCCACAATGTGAATATAGCTTCACATTTTTACCTACATTATCTCTTCCATCGTTACAGTCTTTTTATGGGAATTATTTTATCATTATTGTTAAACAATAAAATTAATTTTTACTTAAAACTAAAAATGAATTATTAACAGTATAAAAAAATGACTTATATTAGCGATTCAGTTACACATACAGACATAATTGTTGGCAATGCCACAATCCAAAACATTATAAAGTTCTTTATTCAGTTCTCATACTTGTCATTCCATATATTCAGGCATGTTCTAAATAATTTTTTTTTTAAATATTTTCTTTATTTTTCATTTTAAGGTGAGTTTCGAAATTATTTTTGTCAAGTAGTCTCATAAAATTAGAACATAGTACAAATTAATGTATGCATTGCTACTATCTCAATTTAGTTTCACACCTTTACTTAAATTATCTTCTATTGTTGTCTATTTTCTAATATAAAATGAATTATTGACAGTTCAGTTATACACATAGACATCATTTGTGACAATGAGACTGGCTCCCCCTTTGGTCAACACCTTGCTAGGCCCGCAAGCGTTGTCCGATTGAAGGTGGACATGGGCCCCACCTCGCACCCTCTTATCCGACAACCTATTCAACCCAATAGAATGTTCGGTCAATCAAAAAGTCAACTCCTAGTGTCAATATGCCACTCTCCAAAAATTAGAAAGTTGTTGGTTCAGTTCTCATACTTGACATTCCATTAACGCTAATTTAATTACCAACTATAATATCAGTGAGTTTAAATAATATTTAAAAAGTTTCATCAAACAAAAAATAGAACAAATAATTAAAATAGTTTGATAATTGCGATAACCTCTAACTCTTCTATTACTCTATTAAATTTTATTTGTTATTAATTGTCAATATATAATTATTTACTAAATATGGAATACCTTCAATATAGTTCTCATCCCTTTTTGGTTGGATCAAATATATGATTACTTAAATAGACGGGACATCACTCACCATATACATATATATACATATATATATATATGTTTAAATATGATTACTTAAATAGAGCGCACTAGCACGTTTAAATATTCTATGTTTAATTTAGACATGAATATGATTCTATGAGTTAGAGAGTCTAATTTTTTTTAATTATAATTTTAAGACTTTTAATCACTGTTATAATCATAGTTAAATATCATAAAATTGTGACTAAAAAAAATTGAACTCTTCAGCTCATAAGAACAGATATGAATCCATTTAATTTAACCAAGTTTCAATAATTAAATGTGGAATAGAAAACTCTTCGTTTTATTTATAAAAAAAAGAGAGGGTTTTAATTGTTAGTAAATAATATTTATTACACTTAAGGGTAGTTTAGTCTTTTAATCTTATTTGTATATATTTACCATTTTCTCTTGTAACATTATGTAGTTGTAACCCTAGCCATTCTAAGAATTCTTTCCTCTCCTTCTCCATTCTCTTCGCATTGCAATCTTCACATGGTATCAGAGCGCAATTCTTGATCTATCAACAGCTTTCGCAAATCTTTCAACAAATCACAGATTCGGGTTGGAGCAATTAGATTTGGTGCGTTGTTTTTATTTTTTTTATTTTTTGTCGGCAACCCATTTGCAGTTTGGATCGATTTTACATCGAGTTTGCAGATTTCAGATCGAGTTCTTGTTTGCAAAAATCTTATTTGCAGATTTTTTTTTTGTTACTGTAGCTGCGAGAAAGTTTCTCAAATCTAGCCCGATCTACTTAGTTTTGGTTAGAAAGAAACTATTTTTTGCATTTCTGGTAAGTCAGAGATTGTTTTTGATTGTTCTGGTGCGTTTTCCGGTTGCTGGAGTTACTGTTCTGGTTGCCGGAGTTACTGTTCATTGTCTTCTCCGATTCTGCAAATTTGGGTACTGTAGCAACACGGTACTATAGTAAATCGGTACTGTAGCGACACGAGTACTGTAGCAAACGGTCAACGGTCAATGTTACTGTAGCAGCCTGAAATTTGCTGAATTTACTGTTTATCAGAATTTTGTACACTATTCCGGTACGTTTACTGTTCATTCAGTATACATTTTGCCAGATAATTAAATTCTCAGTCTAATAACAGTAGCAATAGCTGGTGAAAAAGATGATTCTCTTCAATCTATTAGTGTGCAATTGAACGGACAGAATTATTCATATTGGAGTTATGTGTTGAAATTTTTTTTAAAAGGTAAGAGAATGTGGGCTTATGTTTCTGGAACCTTTGTTAAGCCGAAAGATGAAAATGATGCAAAATATATTGAACAGATGGAAATTTGGGATGCAAACAATTCGAAGATAATTACTTGGATCAATAACTCTGTTTTGCAATCAATAGGAGTACAACTAGCAAAATATGAAACAGCTAAAGAGGTCTAGGATCATTTGGAAAGGTTGTATATGCAGTCAAATTTTGCAAAACAATATCAATTAGAGATTGATATTCGTGCTCTTAAACAGAACAACATGAGCATACAAGAATTTTATTCTGCTATGACTAATCTTTGGGATCAACTAGCTCTTACTGAATTTGTTGAATTACGAGCTTTTGCACCATACATTGCTCGTAGAGAAGAACAACGTCTGGTTCAATTTTTGATGGCTCTTCGGGATGATTTTGAAGGGCTTCGTGGAACAATATTGCACCGTAATCCTCTTCCAACAGTTGATTCAGTGGTTAATGAGTTGTTAGCTGAAGAGATTCGTCTTAAATCTCAATCTGACAAAGGGACTATAGAGAAAGGAATTCTTCCTATTCCTCACCCATCTGTATTTGCAATTCCTCCTAACAAAAACAAATCTCATGGAAATGTTGGTTATGACGAATGTAGTTTTTGTAAGCAGAAGGGCCATTGGAAAGCTTAATGCCCGAAATTATTGAACAAATTGCACCATACACAACAACCTAATCATTTGTAACAACGAGGCTTCAAACTTTCAACTTCAAATGTTGCAGCAGTTGTTCCTCCAACAGATTCTCTTGGTATTGGACATACACATTTTTCTGGCCCTACAATAGCTACCCTTATTGAGCAATTTCAAAAGTTTCTTGCCACTCAACCACAAGCTATGTCTGCCTCCTCAAATATAGGTTTGCCTTTCTCTAGCTCATCAGGTATATCTTCATCCATATGGATTCTTGACTCTGGAGCCTCTCATCATATGTCATCTGATCTTCAATCCTTTGCATCTTTATATCCCACGTCATCTATATCTGTTATGACTGCTGATGGCATTCCTATGCCTTTAGCGGGCACTGGGTCTATTTGCACTTCTTCTTTATCTCTTTCCAATGTTTATTACATTCCTAACCTTACGTTGAACCTTGTTTCTGTTAGTCATTTATGTGATTCTGGCTTCTCAGTTTTCTTTTCCTCCACTTCTTGTTATGTACAGGATCCACAATCCAGGAGGCTCATTGGAACCGGTTGTAGGTAGGGGGACTTTATATTTTGGATGAGCTCAAAGTTTCAGATATTGCAGCTTCCAGTGTTGACCTGTCATCATTTAGTTTAGGTTCCTCATCTTCTAATTTTTACTTATGGCATTCTCGTCTCGGACATGTATCCTCTTCCCGCTTGAAATACTTAGCTTCTACCAGAGCTTTAGGAGAGTTGCAAACTCATGACATTTCTAATTGTTGTGGTTGTAAACTTGCTAAATTTTCTGCTTTACCTTTTTCCAAAAGTACTTCTATTTCTGTTGCACCTTTTGACTTGGTTCATTCTGATGTTTGGGGTCCATCACCTTTTCCTACAAAAGGTGGATCTAGATATTATATTTCTTTCATTGATGACTATACTCGTTATTGTTGGGTTTATCTTATGAAAAATCGTTCTGAATTTTTTAGTGTTTATCTTATGTTTCGTGCTTTTGTTAAAACTCAACATAATACAGTTATTAAGTGTTTTCGATGTGATATGGGGGGTGAATATACATCTAGTAAATTTTCTGAATTACTTGCCTTTGATGGAACTTTTCATCAAACTTCTTGTATTGACACTCCTTAGCAAAATAGCGTTGCTGAAAGGAAACATCGTCACATTGTTGAAACTGCTCGTTCCCTTTTTTTGTCTGCCTCAGTTCCCAGTGAGTTTTGGGGGGAAGCTATTCTTACTGCTGTCCATGTCATTAACAGAATTCCATCATCTGTTATTTCAGGTTTGTCCCCCTTTGAAAAATTATATGGCGATGCTCCTGACTATTCAACTTTAAGAGTTTTTGGTTCTACTTGTTTTGTTCTTCTTCCTAGTGTACAGCGTAATAAATTGTCTTCTCGTTCAGCAATCTGTGTTTTTCTAGGATATGGTGATGGTCAGAAAGGATATCGTTGTTATGATCCTGTCACTCAAAAACTTTATGTCTCACGTCATGTTGTGTTTCTTGAACGTATACCATTTTACTCCATTCCTTCTGATTCTCAGAGTCTTACAAAGTCTGATCTCACCCGTATTGATCCTTTTCACACAGATACAGATACCACACCTCCTCATGTGACGGATCATCTAAATAATTCTGTGAGTTTTGCAGGGTTGACACTGGTAGTTCTGTTGATCTTGATGTTCCTCTTGTTGATACTTCCCCTCTCCCTACTACTTCTCAAGAACTCTCTGTGACTGTAGATCCTCCTTCTCGTTACCCTCAACGTGATCGTAAGTCCACTAAATTACCAGATTTTGTTTATTCCACTTACTCTACTTCTTTTGCTTCTTTTTTTGACCTCTATTCACAATTTATCTGAGCCCTCTTCCTATCAAGAGGCTGTTCTTGACCCTTTTTGATAGCAAGCTATGGCAGAGGAACTTTCTGCTTTGCAGAAGACAGATACTTGGGACATTGTTCCTCTTCCACCGGGAAAACGTGCAATTGGTTCTCGTTGGGTATATAAGATCAAAACTAAGTCTGATGGGTCAATTGAACGATACAAAGCTCGTTTAGTTGCTAAGGGTTTTTCCCAACAATATGGTAAGGATTATGAAGAAACATTTGCTCCTGTTGCTAAAATGACTACCATCCGCACTCTTATTGCAGTTGCATATGTTCATTAGTGGCATATCTCTCAAATGGATGTTAAAAATGCCTTCTTAAATGGTGATCTTCAAGAAGAAGTTTACATGGTGCCTCCACCAGGTGTCTCTCATAATCCTAGTGAAGTTTGTAAACTAAAGAAAGCTCTATACGGCCTCAAACAAGCTACTCGAGCTTGGTTTGAAAAGTTTTCCATTGTGATTGCATCTCTTGGTTTTCATTCTAGTTCACATGACTCCGCCTTGTTCCTCAAAAGTACTTCCCATGGTCGTATCATACTCTCTTTATATGTTGATGACATGATTATTACTGGGGATGATATTGATGGGATTGCAGAGTTAAAATTGCAATTAGCTCGACAGTTTGAGATGAAAGATTTGGGCATTCTTCAATATTTTTTGGGGATTGAAGTGGCTTACTCTCCTAGAGGTTATCTTCTTTCCCAATCTAAGTACATCACTCTCATCCTTGAACAAGCTCGTCTATCTGATACTGGAAAAACATATACTCCTTTGGAGCTTAATGCCCAGTATACCTCTTCTGATGGCGTTCCCTTATCAGATCCTACTCTGTATCGTACAATTGTTGGTAGTCTGGTATATCTTACTATCACTAGACCTGATATTGCTTATGCAGTGCATGTTGTTAGTCAATTTGTCACTTCTCCTACTTTAGTTCATTGGGCAGTTGTTCTTCGCATTCTTCGTTATCTTAGAGGCACTCAATTTCAGAGTCTTCTCTTTCCTACATCTTCTTCCTTAGAATTACGTGCCTACTCAGATGCTGATTGGGGTGGTGATTCCACCGATCGTAAGTCAACCACAAGGTTTTGCATTTTTCTGGGAGATTCTCTCATTTCTTGGAAGAGTAAGAAACAAGACATTGTCTCTCGATCTTCTACAGAAGCTTAATATCGTGCCATGACATCCACCACTGCAGAAATAGTTTGGTTACGCTGGTTACTTGGCGTATGGGTGTCTCTTTCTCTGGCCCAACCCCTATGTATTGTGATAACATGAGTGCTATACAAATTGCCCGCAACTCAGTTTTCCATGAACGCATCAAGCATATTGAGATTGATTGTCATTTTACTCGACATCACTTTGGACATGGCACCATCACTTTACCCTATGTCTCATCCTCCATGCAAATTGCTGACTTGTTCACAAAATCGCATTCCACTCAACGTTTTCATTTCTTGACTAGCAAACTCTCGATGATTTCTACTGATGCATCATGAGTTTGAGGGGGGATGTTAGTAAATAATATTTATTACACTTAAAGATAGTTTAGTCTTTTAATCTTATTTGTATATATTTACCATTTTTTCTTGTAACATTATGTAGTTGTAACCCTAGCCATTCTAACAATTCTCTCCTCTCATTTTGCATTCTCTTCGCATTGCAATCTTCACATTAATCAATAACAAATATTAACACCTCATTTAGCCCGTACCCAAATTTTAGCGCTTTGTCATTTAAAATAAAGTATGAGAACAAAGTATATGCAGTGGTGGGAACATAGTTTAATTAATTGATCAATAATAAAGAATCAAGTCTAAATTTTTCCCATGTTAACAAACAATTAATTAAATGAAACTCTCTGGCTGATCAGACACCATGATTAATTTAAGAATAATATTTTTGGACAATAATAGCTCATTTACCAGCATGCATATATATTAGTTTATAGAAATTCCATGAGTAAACGAAGGTTTAATTTGGAAACAATGCCATCGTAGATCATAATCATAATCATAATGAAGGCTATGTTTAAATAAATAAATGTGGCTGACATACGTTTTCGGTAATGCGAATGCAAGAAATTTTTTTGGGGGCATCGTATTGAAATTTATGCACACTAGCTGCGTAATCATTCTATGAAGTCGCCTTTTTCTAGTTGTTGGTTTAAATCGTTAAATAAGGTTATTTAACGGTTTATATTAATTTTATTTTTTTAAAATTATATGATTAATTTTAATAAGTCTAATTTTATATTTTATATTTTTTAAAAATTAATAATATAATTTTTTAAAAAATATAAAATTAATCTGAATTGTTAAATAATTTTATCCAATAATTTAAATTAAACCCCTTCAGTCTCAGGGAAGTAGCTTCCTGATTCTATAAGGACTAGGGATATATGAAGTTGTTGTATATTTTTGGGTATTTCAAGGCCCTAACTATGTGTATATATATAGCCGATGGGAATATAATTGATTCTGTTGATTGACAGCAACTTTAATTTGGGAGCATAAGCTGCTTGTGGATAGGATCAAACATTATATCAAACTATGTTTGAATCAATCAAGGAAAGCCTTGAGATGGAGCTTCTATTCTCGATTTGTGTTTTTAAGTGAAAAGGCAACATTATAAAAAATTCATGCAAAATAACCAGAGGTATCAAATGATTATTTGGCACATATATGTGTGTGTGTGGGGTCTGATATCAACTCATTAGCTAGTCATTTCTCAGCAGCACTTGTCATGTTTTGAAGTTAAGTTCAATTACTTTGTCGATTTGGATCAGGGTCTTGAAACACGTTGTAGTAAGTTCGGATTTTTCTTTTTTAATTTTTTACAAAATTTTACCTGCTAAAATTACAGACAGAAAGATACCCAGAAGGAAAAGAGCCAACACCTTAATTAAGTGAACCTCCTCTCTTCATTTCTATTTCTTTCTATCTGTATAACAAAGCATCTAGGGTGCACCTGCATCCTTGAATTTTAAAAATTTTCATTAATTTTTTTTTAATGATTTCCCCTCCTCCTTTTAAAAAAAATTTGAACCTCTACTTACTTTTCTCTCCTTACTCCTCTCTCGCCACTAGACCTCAGACCTAATCCGCCATCGCCCATTGGCCTTCGAGTCTTCAACCACTATCTTCGATCTCCCATCAACTCTCCATTTCTCACTCTCAAGTTCGTCTGTTAGTCCACCGGCCTTCGATCTTCGACCCTAGTCCTTCTCGCCTTGATATTTATCTCTTCTCTCAACCCGGCCACTACTCAGGACCATGACCCCATCGGCATCACTGCATCAGTCTCTCTCAAGTCTGCCAGTCCGCCACAATCTTGAACCCCCGGCTCCCTCGATCTTCATTTCCTCTCACTGCCAGTGTAAGCGAGTTCATCCATCCCTCCCTTTCTCATTCCATTGAAATTTGGAGTATTTTTCACCAAAAACAAAAAATAAATTCAGGGGTTTTTGTACATAGATCTAATTCTATCAAATTGGTTAATTAATTATACAATTAAGAATATGAGTAACATTTTTGTGAAGTTAATTTCATGAAATTCTTTTCTTGATGATGGTTAGTTTCTCATTCCATTGTTAGTGACATCTTTGTAAAAGCTTGAAATTTGAAGTTTTTGTATATAGGTCTAATTCTATCAAATTGCACAATTGATTATGCAATTAGGATTATGAATAACATATTTGTGGAGTCAATTTTATAAAATTTTTTTTGATAATGGTTAATTTCTTATTCCATTGTTAGGAACCTTTTTGTAAAAGCTTGAAATGGAAAGATTTTTAAAGAGAAAATTACCATCAAATGAACAATAATAGGAAATTCTATATCTGGTTCCTTTCTCGTTTTCTCATTTCCTTCTGCCAAATCCCTTGCTGATCGAGTGTTTGAATTTTGGGGGAGTCAAGCTACTGTGATGACGAATTTCAAAGAGAGTTACGAGACTGAGGCACCGAGCAGAGTAATGGGATTGAGAAGTAGGTATTGAGCTCTTTTCTCATCATCCTCTGTAACCTGAAGCTTACAGTGATTTTTTTTAATATATACAAAACTTCTATATCTTGATTGTGTTAATTTCATTTGGTTTTGGATTTGGATTAGGATTGAAAGATGTTGATTTTTTAATATATATATATATATATATAATTATATATATATATATTGGTTTTTTATTCAATTATTTAATTTATTTTTAAATAAATTGCCCCCTCTGGGTCAGGATTCTTGGCTCTGCCATTAATTGTCAGAAACAATAAAAAAGTGTAAAATTTGAAACTGAAATTTCTCCAATTAAAATTAAAATTAAAATCTGAAAACAAATTTAAAGATGAAAATTTTTGGTCTCACATTTTGTCTTCATTTTATTTATTTCTTAAAAAAAAAGTAAAATGAGATGGATTTAAATATAAAAATTAGAGATAAAATTTTTTTACCTCAAATTCCATTTCTAATTTTTTGACAGAAAAATTAGAAACAGAATTTGCAATAGATTGATTTAGGAAAGAAAATTAGAGATAGAATAATTCCATACAAAATTCCTTCTCTCTAGTTTTTTTTCAAAAAGTTCGACACAAAATTTATAATGAATTCAGAAATAAAAATTAACGGTGAAATATTTCCATCTCTAAATTTTGAAGTTAGATTACATATATATTAATTTGTATAATAGAACAATAAATTATCAATGGTAATAATAATAATAAGACACGCTTAATATATCCACATGAAAAGTTGCAAATTTGAGATGAATTTTCATCTCAAATTTTCGACTTCCTTGTGGTGGAAATGTATTTTTTCTTTCTTAGATGATTGTAGTTGTTATTATTATTATTATTTTTCCAATGTTTTCAAAATTGAATCAGTCATTGAACTGGTGAAGTCACCGATTCAAGGTTCAATGGTCAGACTATGGTCTAATCGTGATTGAACATGTGGTAATTAAAAAAAAATAAAAATATACATAATTTAAAATGTTAAAAAATATAATTTAAAATATTAAAATACTTAATATAATTGATAATTCATAACAATAAATGAAGGAAATAAAAAAGAAATTAATCTATAATTAATAATTCATCACAACTTATAATATCCACAATTTCAAACTAAATCTTAGTTGTGAAAATAGCCTTGTAAAATAGTAAGTAAGTCTCACATTGCTTAGAACAAGGAGGGAAAAAAATTTTATATAATAATATATATTAATGGGCTTATCAAAGGATAAGAGAAATGGTGGCCTCATGTGCTCACAATTTCAAGCTAATGTAGTATAAATCGTCCAATTTTCCCTCATGTGCATGTGATAAAGTGGATTAGGCTTTTTTTTCTTCCTCTCTATTCTTTTTTTTCAAATAAAAATTTGTTTATCTGGATAATGACATATTTGCCAGTTGCAAAATTAACTTGGATAACCATGTTTTTTTTTGCTTGCCTCCCTAAGCAACAGAAAAAAAAACCTAGAAAAAAAAAAAGACCATTTGACCACCTGACTGATTAGTTCCGTCCGATTTGCTCGGTTCAGCCGATTCACTCCCGGTCCAAATCTTGGCAGGTTTAAAGGTAGAACTAGATCGGCACCCCACCAATTCCCTATCGGTTCGGTCCGGTTCTATGACCTATGTTATCTTCTGAATAAGCTGGAAAAAATCTGGTAAATAATATTATAGTTAAATGTATATTCCAAATCCAAATTATATCACGTTTAAGTGTTTAATTATATACGTGCTGCTGCTTTTTATTTCTTTTTTCTTTATTGCTAACATGCGATTACAGAGTTATTGACATATATGTAGTTATATACATATGCAATTTAATGCTATTTAGGTTAAAAGTTTCTCAAATATCTTTATCGCACTTGGGAGATTTCTTTTTTTAATAGCTAAACCGAGCAAAACATATAAAAAAGACAAAAAAAGGAACAAACCCAAGCACAAAGAGGGCGGGGTGTGACAAGTCCATTAAAAACAACATCAATCAGAGTCATAATTAGGAGCTAATTATGATTAAATCCCTCACCCTACATCTCGCTTCCTTGGATCTAGCCGCTGACTTTTCGCAGCCTGAAAAGCTCCTCCTCCACCACACTTCTATTTCTATTAGTACGAATGCCACCCATCAGATGGCTTCAGCATTAGAAGACCACCCTCGAAGTCCAACTGCAACGATGAAAGAGCTGAAACGTCGGCAGCCATGGAAGCGTAATACTCTCGTCTTGTGGATGAGGAAGGAAGACCATCTTGCTTGCAGGACATAGTGGGTCGAGCATGGTAGCGAGACCATCATGGCACTGTTCGAATATGTTTTTGTTTTTTCTTGACTTGTTTTTTTATCTTTTTCATGCATTGTATTTGCTTGGTTCTTGTGGACATGTATCAGCTTGTATTTATTAGAATTGTTAGAAGATTAGCTCTTATTTAGAGTGTAAGGGTGTGTTGCCTCTTTTAGTCAATTAAATTTAAAGTTAGAGGTGTGTTAACTTGTTAAGTCTCATAGTTATACTGTATGTGCCTGGTACTAATTATTAGAATCATATATTATTCTCCCATAAGTTTTAGACTCGTAATATATTTGATATTTTTAAATCTTGATTTATCTTATGTAATCCCTGAGTTAGTGTCATCTTAGTCGAATTGATATTCATTTGACCAAATAAAATAAAAGTTAGGAGCTAATTTGAAGGAATTGGAACCTCAGCCCCATAATTAATTATACTTAGTGTTTCATTTTTTTTCTTTTTAGTATTGGACTTTCTTAATATTGGATATTTATCAAAGAAACCATCTGTCTTTTCAATTTATTTTTTTGTTAATTTTTTCGTACAATATGACCGTATTGAGTTTTATCATAAAATTATGATTTTATTCGGAATATAACAGACAAAATAATTAATCAATGTCAGTTTTAAAAGAATTCATATTTTAAAAAAAAGAAGTCTGTTGGTAGAAAAATAAAAAGTAGAATGAAAATTTTAATTATAATATATATCGAATGTTAATTATAGGAATCAAATAATATTTTAAAATGAGAAACGTAAGGCATGGAGACTCATCACTCGTGTCACTATTAATACTAAAACGATGCCTGCACTGTTGACGAATATCAACTTTCCGCTTCGTTCAATTATCGTTATGGTTTGATCAAATTCACCTTTGCTCACGTTTGACATGTCTTCCAGCAGGAGAAAGGAAGACGAAATTTCAGCAAAGTTTTTTCTTCCAGTGTTTGGTACAGCACAGTTGTAGTGAACGGACGAAAAATTAGTTTTTTATTTTTCATTTTAAACATATGGATCCTTGCCCTTGCTGAACTGTTGGAAAATTGCTTGATGAAATAGAAAAAGAACTTGTTTTATGATTTGCCTCTCCTTCATATTCAGTCATCGTTATTTAGAGAGACACGGAGAGATGAGACCGAGAGACAGAGGGAGACTAGAGAGACAAAGAACAGCAGAACAGAGGGAGACCGATAGAGGGAGACACTGACCTCTCCATCTGTCTCTATTTCGTCATTCGATAGTAGAACAGTAGAAAAGAGGAAGACCAGAAGAGAATACACACCAAGAGAAAGATAACGGGAGGCAAAGCACGAATCGAACGAGATACATCGAGAGAGAAAATGAGATCAACGACAGTGTAGTGAGATAGGGGAATCACAGGAAGAAAGAAAGACGGTGACTGAGTGAATCGCAGAGAGAAAAGAGTGAAAGTTGATAGCAGTGAGAAGAAAATTGAGGCTGAAGTTGGTATAGAAATTTCCAAAGTGTTATGAAGATAACAAGTTTCAAAATTAAGCATGGGATGAGAGAGATTTAGTGGTCTGACATTGAAAATTATAGCCAAAATTGTATTATGACCTCTCCTCTCTAAGCACTGTTTTTCAATTAGGTACAGCTTAGTTTTTCCAAAAATTTCATTTGCACCCTAGATTTCCCAAAAACTCTATACAAAAAACTGTTAGGTGATTGCTGGCTTATTGTTAAAAAGTGTTTATTAAAAAACTGATAGAATATTAGGTGATTGCTGGTTTATTGTTAAAAAATGTTTATTAAAAAACTGATAGAATACATTAGAAAAAAATTGTTTCTGGTCTATTTTTTTTAAAAATTAAATGGTTGCTGGCTTTTGTTCTTTTTTTTTTAAATAATTTTAATTCAAGAATAATTTAGTAAAAAATAATATATCTTTCCTTTCTTTTCTATTAAAAAAATTATAAGTTTAATTTTGTCCCTTGTCCTTTTTTCTTTTCTTTTTTTATTTTTTTTTCGTTCAAAATCTTTTATGCATACTAAACGTGTTCTTGTGTATTTAAAAAATAGTTAAAAAGTTTAAATTTGATCAAATCATAATTTATAAAATTAAATTTAAAAAAATTTAAAGTTAGACAAATTATAATTTACAAAAATAACAACGGAAGTTTTATTAAAATATAAAATTGAAGATAAAATTATGTTAATATAAAAATTTTTAAATATATTATTTTATATTAAAATTACGTTAATTCAATTTAAATTATAGTTTACAGAAACAAAGCGAAAAACTAAACACACAATTTGTTGGACCCCTTATATATGAAATCATCAAACTCTTTTGGAGATGCACTTACCACGACATTGAACGACACACACAGTGCATGGGGCATGTTTATCGGTTAGCGGCTCGCAACAATCTTCGTTTAGAACTTGTTAATAAGGATTGCAACGTTTGGCTATTCACATGCTCGAGAAATTTAGACTCGTTTAATTGAAAAATTAATTAATCGATTAATTTTTTTAATTTGGTTTAGCTTTCAAAACCAATGAATAAAAGAATTGATCTAACTAGTCACTAACTAATAAAAGTCTTATTTAAAAGAGTTTATTTTGAGTTTTTCTAACTTATTTCATGGTATAAATATTTATATAAGTATTTAGAAGAGCTTATAGAAATTGCTTATGACATGTTTATAAGCTGTTTTTAACTTATTTTCATAAGCTCTCCACAATAACTTATGAAAATAAGTTGAAAACAGTTTATGTGAAGTTTGTCCTCATAAACTCTTTAATTATAGAAATAACTTATATATAAGCACTTATTAGCTAAGAGCTTATTTTATAAGCATTTAAATAAGTTGTTTACCTAAATTGGACCAAAATCAATAAAAATTGGCTAGGAAATCAATTTGATCAGTTTTAAACTTTCATTAACTTTTTTTTTGAAAAAAATTTTATCAAGTTTTTAGTTTTTTTTATTAGTTTTACATGCTAGTTTTTATTTTTTTTATATTTAAAAAAGACAAACATAGTTATAAGTGAATGATTACAAGAGTGAAATTCATATTAAATGGTTATATTCATGACTTTATATATATATATATATATATCTTAATTATATATTTTACTGAATGTCAGAACATTGACTATTGAATCAATATATCTGTTAGTTCAATTATTAGTTTAGTTTTTTGGTACCTTGATATAAATCCCTCACTATTTTTTATACAAGGTTATCAAGATCAAGAATTTACATAAAATTATATGAGACACAAGATAAGTCAGATTGCAAAACTGAATTAAGCATAAAGCCATCAAAATCTTATTATATATCAATAAAATAAGTGAGAGGTTGCAAATGTTATACATGAACAATTAACCCAAATCACATTCTATAAATCATGATTTGTTCTAACTATGTTGTCTCAACTGTTTTTGAAACACTCCACAAGTCACTAAAAGTGACAATATTCATACATTAAGCAAGTTACAAAAGTTACATATTAACAATACTTCACTAAAATTAGAAACAAAATATGAATGGCATATTATAGGAACAAAGAATTGCACAAAACCAAAAGAATTTTATAAAACAAAAAATATCACATATTCAATTTTTTTTTTGGGAAGCATAGGACTAAAAGAAGAAGCCAATATATGTGCATAAAATCATACTTCATTCATTGATTTCACTTTGATACGAGGATATTGTAATACTGAAATCAAAAGTACCACGTCAAAACAATGCATTTTGCCTCCCAAAATGGTACCATTTCACTAACCTTTATGTAAAAAAAAAAAATGCATCAAAGATCTCACTATCCTTATTGTTATCCTACCCTGATTCTACACATTTTTATCCTATGTGTGATCTAAATGAAGAAATGATTTCCAAGATTGTATGATTTTACAAGCGCTCTTGACAATATTATTATTATTATTATTATTATTATTATTATTATTATTATTATTATTATTATTATTATTATATGTGTGACATTATCCCAACCTTGTCCATAATTATCTATTAACTAGGTATCAAAGTATTTGTTAAAGTCTCTAGCCTTGTTACATGTTTTGTGTGAAACTTTATGGACGGTGTGGTTAATAGAAATATTAATTATATTCTTTAATTTAAGAATTATAAACTTAAAAGTTCAGTATTCTTTCTGTTAATGTTTTGATAAATAAATAACTTTTTTCCCGAATTTAAAATTTTTAAATTATAATTTAAATTAAATCATGAAATTCTGTCAAAAAATAAATTAAATTATACGATAAAAAGTAAAACATGACAAATAATTCATTTGTCTTTTTAACAACAGTTGTTGATGAATAGATAGGAGAGGATTAGGGAAAGTCCAACTCCGCATATGAGAATCCAAATTGTTTCAACTCATTTCATATTTGTTTAGGAGAGGATTAGGGAAAGTCCAACTCCGCATATGAGAATCCAAATTGTTTCAACTCATTTCATATTTGTTTACTCTGAATAAGATATTGAATTTAAATCTTGTAAATAAATAAAATTAATATTTAAAAAAATTAATATTTATATATAAATAAAATTAATATTTAAAAAAATTAATATTTATATAATTAAATTGTTTAGAATTAAATTAATTAGAGTACAATAATTTTTTAGATTAAAAAAAAGTGGGTCCCACTCCCACAGTCAAATCTCAGAAGCTCGTGGCCCAAAAGCCAAACGACAACTACAAATTTGTGATAGACGAGAGAAGAGAGCTCACGGCTCAGCGAGTGTGCTTCCCTTCTTGCTGGGTCCTCCCAAAGGACTCCTCTTGTGCTGTGAATGGAGCTTCCCCTAACTCTTGTTCCCAATCCTCCACCTTCATCCTTCTCTGCTGCTTTCGGCCTCTGCTCCAGGCTCTCTGATTTCAAACCACGCAAGAAGAGCAAGTCCTTACCTATCCTCCCAGTGCTGTGCGTCAAGTCCTCCGCCGAGCCTGCCGCCGACAGCATCGACGAGGGAGAGACTCGAATCCCTTTCACCAACCCCGCCCCGGAGGTGACCGCATTCACCCATGCTGCTGACTTCCCCGTTGGGGAAAACATCGGTGCTTTTGTCAGGCTTACTTATGGCATAGGTGAGTAACTCAGAAATGGGAAAGCGTGCCTTTTTGGTTTATTACATTTCTGAAATGGGATAACTTGCGAGACTAACTTATCGGACTAGTTGATGATAGTTTGCTTTAGGAGTATAATTAAAGGCTTTGGGCCTTTGGCTGCTTGCTCCTCTCATCAGGCTTTACCTTTTCCTTCACTCTATTTCCCTATTCAGAAATATAGATTTTAGATGATTGTTGGGCTAATAATGTCCACTCACCGTTCGCTTTTGCTGGAGTAACACTATTTGGAATTTTACTTTGTAAGGGATATATGGTGCCATGGCTGTAGCGGGAAGTTTCATATGCTCTGTCACTGGAATTGATTCTATGGGGGGCTTTCATCTATCTCTAGATTGCATTTTGGAAGGCCTCGGCTATGCAGCTCCTCCAATTATGGCCCTTCTGTTTATACTTGATGTAAGTGCGTTTGTACTCTGTTCACTTCGGTTTCCAGAAACTTGCCATTTTTGCTGGATTTAAATGAAAGAACTGACATAGTTAGTTGTAGGATGAGGTTGTGAAACTATCACCTCATGCTCGTGCCATCAGAGATGTGGAGGATGAGGATCTCTGGAGCTTTTTCTATGGGATGTCCCCCTGGCAGGTAATTTTCTGAAACTTGCTTGGTTTGACCTATATATTCATTCTAATGCAATGATCAGAATTTGTTTATACTGATGGTTGCCGCAAGTTCAGTGGGAGAGGAACTCTTCTACCGGGCAGCTGTTCAGGTTTGTTATGGAGCTTCTTAATTTGCCTGGTTTGATCATATCGGCTTAGAGATGGTGCAGAAATATTCTTAAGGATAAACTTGAACATATAATGATGGATTTGGTTTGGAATATAGGCCATATATAGTCCAATTTTTATATGTTGGTTCATTACAGTAAATTGAGACGTTATTGTAAGTTTGTGACTGTTGAAAATATGCTGCACAGTTCACCTACTTTGTGGATTCTATCTGGGAAGATAATAGAATAAGACTCCGGATGGTTTTGGATCATCCTATATAATCATCGGTGACACAATTTATTCTTTAGTTCTTCAGAAATTTTGATTTTAAAATTTTGCTATTGACTTTTGAGTGATAAAGATTCTTATGAACAAACTTTGAAACATCTAATATTGGAAGCCGATGCTTGAATAGAAGTATAGAACCCACTTTTTCCTATTTTCTTTATCTCAAATGGATGAAAGATTTACATTTCAGTCCAAACTTGTTGACAGAGTAGGAGTAACGAGAGAGTTTCAAGATGATCAGACTTTATAATATATGTCAAATCTAATAGAAGACAACAAGTGGGGCTCTAATAATTTTCTTCTGTTGTCAAACGTATATCTCAGCTTGGAAATATCTTCATTAATATAATTCTGCAGGGGGCATTGGCTGATATATTTCTTCGAAGCAGTAATCTTATAACTGATGCTCCAGGAATGGCATCTTTAGTATGTATCTCTTCCCTTTCCCTTCGTTATTCCTTCTTAAATTGTCAAAATTTAAAGCCAAATATTTCTTTCCAGTGATTAACTTGCGATTTATTTGAAAAATGTCTACAGGAATTCTACCTTCATTTGTTCCATTTGCTCAGGCATTTGCAGCTGTCCTTACTGCTGTCCTCACTGGTTTTCTCTATTATATGGCTGCCTCTCCCAAATGTTTTTTTTTTTTTGTCTTTACAACATTTTCCCTTTTTTGCAACTTTTAATTGTGTCCCAAACTTGATCAATACTTGTCACTCCTCTCTTTCAGATCCTAGTTACATTGTTGCACCAGTTCTGAAATCTCACTCCAGTCGTCAAGATTTGAAAAAGGTTTTTGAAGGTTCAACTTTGTCTCCTCTTGCCCAGAAAAAAAAAAAAAAAAGGCCAAAGTACCATATCTATCCCCAGACTTTATTCCAAATCTTAATTGTCTCAAAACTTTATTTTATATTAATTTTGTCATACATATTTCCAATTAGTTTCAGTTGTCCTTGAGTCTAACGTCATATAAATTATTAATGGCAAACAATGATGTGGCTATCTTTATTGCATGTGCTGGTGCCAACTTGTCCAACTAGGCACGTTTCATATTGTCTTAAAATGACATAATTGTCCTCAATTCTCTTGAATAATGGAGGGTAATTTTGTTATTTTAAAAGAATATTTGACATGGCATGCGGATCCTCTGACGTGAGGATATCTCATGTCACCATGACATGAGATTTGGATCGTTCATTCTACATAATCAGATGATTCACGTTTATGAAAAAAAAAAATAGCCATAGTCATAGACTATCCGATCACGAGAAATGGATGGTCCAAATCTCATGTCATAGTGACGTGAGATATCCTCATGTCAGAGGATTTACATTCTCTGACATGAAACATGCCTAGCTAGATGAGTTGGCATTACCATGTGTAAAAGAAGTGGCCACATCAGTATCTGCTATTAATAATTTAGATAGCGTTGATTTCAAGGATAAAATTGAAACTAATTGAAAAGAGAAGTGAAATAAAATTGATACTAAATAAAATTTTGGAATGAAATTGAAACTTATATAAAAATTTGGGAATGAAAATACTACTTTTGCCCTAAAAAAGGAATCTTGTTTTGCTTAGCAATTGGACATTATCTTTGTAATTGATGAGTAAGGACTGGTGTTGCAGCCTGGTATGAGAAAAGGCAAATGAGAAAAATTTATTCCCCGCTTTTGGAGGGACTGCTGGCTCTCTACCTAGGATTTGAATGGATCCAGGTAAATCCTCTTTCCGTATAACATCCCTATCCTTTTCATATTTGAGATTGCAGAGGATGTCACTAATATGGGTTTTCAATTTACTGTCAACTGTGACAGACAAATAATATTCTTGCGCCCATTATCACACACGGCATATACTCTACCGTTATATTGGGACATGGCCTTGTGAAGATACATGACCACCAACGTAAACTTCATCAAAGAATTCGACAGCTCAATTTGGAGGAGAGGCAAAAGTTTAAGTGAATTTTGAAATGATGTCTAGTCGGATAGAAAGTTGTACATCATGTATATAAGAGTTGTTTATTATATAAAGAAAAGAGAAGATTAGTGTAATTATATCAGTTTAAGGCCTTGTGCAGTTTAGAGCATTTTTATTTTAGGATTTTTTTACGTACTTGTTACATTTTTGTTAATTAAATTGAAGATACAAAGGGGTTTATGATGAAATGACGTATGATTTACTGATCAACATACAATCCTTAGCCTACTTCGATGAAATGAAATACCAAAATAGTCAGCCTTAAAAGAGCGAAAAGGGTAGAGAAAATGTGATGAGAACTTAAATCAAAACAGAAAGAAAAATGACAAAGGGGAAGAATTAGAAGATGAAATTTAATGGAGAAGTTGTATCAGATTCCTGGAAATGGGAAAATATACATGATAAATCTCTTTTTCTAGCAAAGAGCAGCTCTTGATCTATGACCTTACAAATATTTCATAGAATGACCATCAAGAAAAAACCCTTCTTCTTTATTTAACAACCAGAAGCGAAATATCTCAATTTGCAGAAACGACAAAATGAAAATAACAGATTTGCTAATAGCAAAAGTGATCCCCCTTCTCATTCCACTCTAGTAAATATAATGATCACGCGCCCAGGACGGTGTCCCTTTCATTCTCTTTCCTACTTGTCGCACTGTAACTTCATCCTTCAATTTTGGTGCCATATCAGTTTCTTCTAATGCCAGATCAGCATCTTCTAAATCTTTTTCATCCATGCCCATTTTCAGAGCTTGATTCATAACAATATCTCCCTGTTCAAAAATAACCTATTTTCAGAGCTTGATTCATAACAATATCTCCCTGTTCAAAAATAACCTTGTCCTCAAGGTTATCAGTAGGAAAAGCTTCTTTTAGCAAATCAAAATTCTCCCAGGTAGCTTCTTCCCATTATACTAGTACCTCCAGCCCAGCAGATGCTCTATTATCTTTAACCCTCTGATCCACAATTGCTCTTGGTTTTATCTCCATGTGTGATATTGATTCTGGTATAGGTATGCATTCCATTGGTGTTTCTCCGAAGTACTCTTTTAGCATGGATATATGGAATATTGAATGGATTTTGCAATCAGTTGGAAGTTGCAATTTATAAGCTACCATCCCTATTTTCCCAATTATTTGAAATGGGTCATAGTAGTTCCTGGAAAGCTTAAAGTTCAACATCTTAGTTGCTATCTTCTTTTTATAATGATGAAGTTTTAGCCAAACCCAATCCCCAACCTTATATCCATGATCTCTCCTCTTTACATCCGCATACTTCTTCATATTTTCCTGAGCTTGTTGTAAATAAAACAGCAGCTGGTGTTGAATCATCTCTCTCTGTTTCAGTAACTCATCTGCATTGTCCACCATAGAATCTCCAGCCTTGTAAGTAGGTAACAATGAGGGGTTGA
Source organism: Biancaea sappan (assembly GCA_037074585.1). Classification (NCBI taxonomy): domain Eukaryota; kingdom Viridiplantae; phylum Streptophyta; class Magnoliopsida; order Fabales; family Fabaceae; genus Biancaea; species Biancaea sappan. Next base: position 32,146,507 of record CM073500.1, on the reverse strand, counting down.
CACCATAGAAAGCTTTATATGGTGAAATTTTGATAGCACTGTGATAAGATAAGTTGTACCAAGATTCTGCCCATGCTAAGTAATTATACCATCGTCGAGGATGTGAATGAGTGAACAATCTCAAGTATTGCTCTAAACATCTGTTCACAACTTCTATTTACCCATTGCTCTCTAGATGATAAGCTGTACTGTGATGTAGTCTTGTTCCACTATGTTCCATTAATTGATGCCAAAATTTGCTAAGAAATAAAAGATCTCGATCATTGACAAGACTGTGAGGAAAACCATGGAGCTTTACTACATTCTGAATGAAGTTTGTAACCACCTGAGTTGCTGTAAAACCTTGTTTTTGTCACATCCCAGAAAAAGTGTGACCGGCATGTTAGTGGGTTCCCTTCTATCGTGAATCAAAAGGCACGTAATACGATAAATTTTAACACCATACATTTTCAAATTTATGTCTATGCTGGTTCTAATGCTAAAACTAAATTCTCATTACATTAGTGAGCATAATTATACAGTAATATTTCCAAATCCAAACAGTGATATGGTTTTAGTTTCTTTACAACAAAATTGCGAGCAGTATAATACAATGTCATATTCCACATAGCTCATTCACAACATTCTAGGAGGCTTATGTGATCACAGAGTAACTTCTAAAGTTTACAAAACGGATACAGTGTAAGGGCCAATCCAAAAAAATACAGAAGAAATGGAAGAGATGGACTAGTTACTGTCCTGGAGAGTTTTCTGCTTCAACTACCGACTCTGAAGGTTTTTTTTTTAAAAAAAACAGGATGAGTAATAGAATACTCAGTGAATGGATAACATTATTTATCACAATAAATCACCATTTAATTCCATAAGGATATCAACGAATTTATAATTACATCAATTATAAATGATAAGCATAATGTAATGTATGCAGTGTGTAATACAAGTCCCATACCAACCGGGTCGTCCACGGTACCAGTGGATCGTTACCCACGACTCCTTGGCCGCATCTGCCCTTATTCTCCATAAAAAGATATCTCCACCCTTATAACTCCTCTAATTCTCCCATGGGGTGCACCACCAAGAAAACATCATAATAACGCTCAGTTGTTACACATGCATTTACAGAATTTCAATAAAACAACATCAGCAATAACGTTAGCCTCAAATACAAAGAACATAAATTTCTTAAAACGAACACATCGTACATTGCTTAGACTCATTCACAATTTCATCAAGATACCTTTGATATTACCAAAAAAAATGTAGATAAGATAATGTTACCGCACTCACCTCGATTCTGGTATTAACTACCTTAGTTCTTTGCAGCTAATTTATAGGGTTGCTAGGAAATAACTTCCAAAGATTTCCTAATACGTAAATAAGATAACAATTAAAGAGCACATTAGAGTTGGAACTTGCAGTAAGAAGAACAGAGCGTATAGATTATCCCAATAAGGAAGTTTTACTATAGAGGTTCTACAGAATTTCTTTATAGTATTTAGCCATTAAATAGTAGTAGATTCTATAGACCTTGCTTTGTTTACTATCCAAACTGCTAGCTGTTTTATAGAATTATTCAATCGGTATAATGCCCAACACTACTGTTCTAAAGTGCAAAAAAATATAATATGTCAAGACATAGTATAACTATCTTAAAAGTAATTTAACCTAAAACTCTTTCTCTTCTTCCTCTCCATCCTTTCTATGAAGAAAGACTTCTAAAAATCTCATAATTCAAGAATTATAGCATACTAAACCAGAATTCTTACATCCTTCTTGCCTAGGGTTTTAGCTAAGGAGAAGAAGAATTGAAGGGAAGGAAGATGAATTTTAAATAGCTCAAAGCTTGCTTACCTTATGTATTCTACTAGAATTAGAAGAAACTTAGATGAATCTTCAGTTGCCAAAAGGAGGAAAACATCCAGCATGAACAGGGAAGAAGAAAACCAGAAGAAAAATGAGAAGAAAATGTCCAATTTTGGTATTTATAGGATTTTCGCCACCTGGCGCTTGGGGCGCCACGTTCAGAACTCAGACAAAGAGTTTAGGGGTTGGCACCTTAGGCGCCACCTATTTGGTGCCAGGCCGAGAGTTAAGGTACTAGCGCCTGGGCACCACCCACCCGATTTGCTTCCCTATGAATTACTTTGGGTCCTGACACAATCGTGTACAACTATTTGACCCAGATGGTAATAACTCAGTCATAAAAATCTTAAATTAAGCTATTTTAATATGATTATGAAAGCATGGAAATTCACACATGAAAATATAACAATTTCAACAGTTAACACAATGCAAAATATTATACTCTAAAGGGCAAAAATATTATAGTTTTAGAGCAATGAAGTTTGCATTTTTAGTAAATCGGTCTACCACTAATATTGCTACAAATCCCTTTGAATTAGGAAGTCCTACAATGAAATCCATGGTTATTTCTTCCCATGGTTTAGTAGGTCTAAGAAGTGGTTGTAAGAACCCTTGCGGTTTTCCCGGTGTACCCTTAACTTGCTGACATACAAAATAGTTTTGGACAAATTCTTTGACCTCTCTTCTCATATTTTTCCAGTAGAAATTCTCTGCAATTGCTTTATAAGTTTTCTGAACCCCTCTATGACCAGCCATTGGGATCATACAAAATATCTTAAAAATTTCCTATTTTAAATTCAATAATTCAGGCACAACAAATTCATTTTGAAAAAATAACAATCCATCCTTTATTGAGAATTCTACAAAAATCTCATTCTCCTTGACTTGCTGATGTAATTTTTGCATCTCCTCAACTTCCTCATTGGCCCTGATTGATGCAATAAGAGGATTATATGGAACAGCTAAAGAATTCAAATAACTATCAATTTCTCCTTGCCTTGACATTGCATTTGCAGCCTTGTTACTTTGGCTACTCCTATATTCAATCTCTCGGAAGTGTTTTTGGCTCTTCAAAGATCTTATGAAACTGCTGTAATATAGGTGTAATAGTTACTGGTATCTCACCCATCTTGAAATGCGCCAACTCCTTAGTAATTTGTAGTTGAAAAAAAATTAAAAACAGCATTAGCATCCTACAATTTTTTAGGATTTTTATCTTTAAGTGGTGCAATATAAATATCACACCCACCAAGATCATATATCACAATATAATTCATCCCATCAAATTTTTCTCTATTAAGCTTCAGCAAAAATAAGTTTAATGAACCACATATGTAATTTGATATATCGCATATGGTGGATATCATAATATCATATTGTTAGTAGAATAACGCCTCAACTTACCTCCAAATTGCAACTCTACATTTCTTGTTTCCTTTTGCTCACTATATGTAGCCTCCACAAGCTTCATCTTTCTAAAAAAGGTTTGAGCCAGCTTCATCATATTCCTCAAAAAGATTGAGATCCATTATATCAGTAGCGAGCATATTTTCTGGTAGAGCAGTAGATTCATAATCTACTGCTTCAATGGTAGCTTCATCTAGTTCCTTGTGACATGTCACCAATACCGATGCTAATGCGACACATTTATTGTCTTTCATTGCCATTGGATTTTCATTTTGAATTGGAACATCAACAGGTATTGATTCAACATACATAGAGTTGTCGTTGTTCATCATCGTCGATGTTTCTTTCATCTATTCTTCCTCCATCGGAAATGACTTAGTTATCGAATGTTTGAAATCTGCTGACTTCAACTCTTTCCATTCGTACCCACACTCTTGCCGAAAATACTACCTCATTAAAGCTTCCAAGCGCTGTAATGATTTTGTCATTCCTTCCAACGAGTCTGTTTTAGCAAGCAACATCCCTCGCATCTTTTCCTCCATGATGTGCAGTGTTTCCTCTAAACTCCCTAGCTGAGAGTCCATGGTGCTCAACTTGTCATTCATGAGCCCCCGTTTTCTTTTTTTGTAATTCCACAATAGTTGCTTCAATCTTGGCAAATCTAGTTCCCTTTACCATTTACAGTCCTTTAAGTGAAAGCACCAATGATAAGAACTTAAATCAAAACAGAAAGAAAAATGAAAGAAGGGAAGGATTAGAAGATGAAATTCAATGGAAAAGTTGTATCAAAATCCCGAAAGTGAAAAAATACACATGATAAATCTCTTTTTCTAGCAAAGAGTAGCTCCTGATCTATGACCTTACAAATTTTGCATAGAATGACCATCAAGAAAAAACCCTCCTTATTTATCTAACAACCAGAAACAAAATATCTCATTTTGCAGAAAAGACAAAATGAAAATAACAGATTTGCTGATAGCAAAAGTGGTCTCCCTTCTCGTTGGTGCCTCTTTCATTCTCTTTCCTACTTGTTGCACTGTAGCTTCATTCTTCAATTTTGATGCCACATCAGTTTCTTCTAATGCCAGATAAGCGTCTTCTACAACTTTTCCATCCATGCCCATTTTTAGAGCTTAATTCATAACAAAATGTCGGTACGGGCAGACAACCTTTTTTTTTTCTTTTTTTAATTTGAAACCCATTATAGCCAAAAACTTGCCAGATTTTGATTAATTTACTTGAGTTATGTTAGACTGAAACGATATAAAAAAAATTTCAGTAAATTTTTATTCATAAAATCCAAACCAAAATTAATTTAAGAAAACTTGAACTATTTAAACTAACCAACGATGATTGGTCGGGCAACATTTGGCAGATTAAAAGCCTGTCTTCTTGAATCATGCAGTGGTTTGGTTGGAAATTTGAGGCTCTACCATTGTATATCAGATATCATCACGCACTTAAATAGATTATTCATTGACATAATTTACATGTACTTAAATTTCTAGAAGAAAATGTTCATAACTCGAGATACTAGTATTATTTCGCATTCCCCTGCCATTCTCAATCTTCCAACTGATGAATAATACTTGCAAACACCCCATATCCCTGGGACATATCTTGGAAAAGGCAGTACTCATTCTTCGCATGGTATGTTGCCATTAAACCTGGATTTTAAACGCAGGAATCTGTTAGTGCTTTTAAAATTATCAAATTCATTATGCATAATATGGAAGGCAAAGTTTTGTTACCGTAGCCAGCAGTTTGAACATCAAAACCTTCATCCTATGATACAGAGAGGATAAAGAATAAGCTAAAATGTAAGTAAGAGAAAAGCTCTGCATGGAATATAAAGAAATTCATTTTACCTGTAGTTCTCGAATGAGTGGCAAACTCCCAGTAATTGAGTAAGGCTTTACGTGTCCAACTACTTCCTCAGTTGCTTTACATAATACATGATAACCTCTGGAATTAAGATTACAGGCAACTCCAGACATAGCGTCATCAAAAGTTAGAGTTAGGCTGTAAAAGAGAGCAAGGGAATCTTTAACAATATAACATGAAGTTCAGCTATTTACGAACGGATCAAGACACTATAAGTAAATCTCAAGTGACCATATACTCGTGGAAAAAAGATCAAAATCACAAATTGAACGAGGATTGAGCAGATTGCTTTGCTAATCGATGGAGAGTTTAGGCATCAGGCAAGTCATACCTTCCCCTCAAGTTTTCATCTGGGAGGACATATTTTGAGACTGGACCTCGTGATTCTAGCTTCTGTATATTCTCATTAATATCATCCACATATTCTTGTAGCTTCGTCATCACATCCTTCACACTGAAGATAGTATTATAGGATATTATATGAGAATTCATACAATAATTGGCGTCTCCTCTCTCTAAATAGCTAAATTTACATCAAGAAACTGGTAAAATAAAGGATATAAATAAATGGAACCCGAGATTCTAGATGAAAAAAGAAATTTAGCCATAAGGTTGTATGTTTCTTACTTGTAGAATGGAGTCAACCTACAGAACACACAAGAAAAAGACATCTGTCATGTGATAGCATTCCAAATTGAAATGAGTTAGTTAAGTAAACCCAGGGGGAGGAATAAACCTGACATCTCCTGAAATAGTACACTCAGCCGGAATTTGATTGATTCCACCTCCAGGATCTGCAGTAGATAATATGATTATGAAAATTTGAGGCTTCTATTACATATTAAAATAAAAAAAATGTATTGAATTAGTTACTGGGGGCTCACAACTTACAGCTCCATTGGGTTGGTTTCATGGTTGAAGGTGTTGCAAATCCATAGATCTGTTCCTGAGGATGTGGTGGGAAGTCTCTGTGAAATCGCAACTGGATCTCCTTAAGCGCTTCCATTGCTAGTTCCAGTGGATTTATGGCCTTAAGTAAACAATAAAGTCTTAATAAGCTGACTAGTTGTCCAGTACAACATTCTCAACAAAATCAAGAAGACTAAAGGCCTCAGAAATTATTAAAACATATTTTGATTTCAACATATTAAATTAGGCTTTATATCAACTAGTGCATCATTATTATCTCTTGACATTTAGAAACTTACGATATGTTGTTGTTGTTATTATACACTGAGATAAATAGTTAATTCTCAAGCAGCGGAATCCTAAGCCAGAGCAGATGCTGTATTGAGATTTCTTTTATACCACGTTCATTCAAATATTTGCCAGTTAGACTCTAATTGCAGTTTCCTACATTCATTCATGTGATGTAGACTTCAACAATTCTTCAACTAGATCTTATTGGTGAATGGTGATCATGGAAATTATCTTCCTAGAAATGATAGATAATGAATGAGATATGGCACAAATTCAAAGTTTTCTTCTCATTTCAAATAAAGCCATACTTTAAAGAACCTCCAGAAATTAAGTCTTATTTGAATTTGTATGACAGAATCAAGCTCTAGATGAAACCTAATCATGTCATGATCCAAAATCAGAATATCGCATTCGCAGTTCCCTACGTCCATGGGCCAGTAATAGACAGATTCTTCAGGTTAATCAAGTGAAAATTGTCAGAAAGCATCAACTCTACTTATCATCTAAGTTTGCTTACCTTCCAAATTCAATAATTGCATTCTGCATGTAGCTGCCAATGTCTATATTCTATTCATTAGCCATGCAATCTTGACTAAATGGCAAACTTTCATGAGACATTCTTAAATATGAGGAGAGTAAAATAATTTATTTCATCTATTCTTCTTATGCATTAAGATCTTTCATCATAAACAAATTTGGTGGCAGAAAGGGCAAAAAGATATCTTTTCTTGGTGAAAAATGCATGTAATTATATATAGATGCAAAGTCAGAGATAAAGAAATATGCACACGCATACACATATTATAGGCTCTCATAAAACCAGGGCCAAAAAATTAGTGATGGTGATTTTATTACAGTTAAAAAATTATCATATGACAAAATACCCTTCAAACATAACAACGTTGTGTGAACACTGCAGGTAAAGAATATCTCCGTAAACAAGAATGTAACAGCATACCTTGTGAGCTAATCCACTGTGAAAGAGCTTCCCTGTGACATGAAGTTTCCAAGGTATCATACCACCAGTGCCTATGCAAGGTTGTTTATCTGCTGTGTCAATCCAAAACCTGAGTGACAAGCCCACAAAGTAAAATTGGTTAACATAGTAACTACTATAAAAATAAAGTATTGCCCTGTTAACTCACAGAGAAAATCTCAAGGTGTCTTATTTGATTGCACACGCATGAGATAAATAATCACTTACAGAGGTCCTTCTTTTAGCTTGTTGAGAAGGCCGTCCTTCACAAGTGCATCTACACCAACCCCAGATATGGCAGAATTCTCTTCATTGGCTATAAAAACAGCAACAACAGTTGATTTCAATTTTGGCTTTGTTTCCCCAAGCTTCCTCATGAGTTCAGTTACAAGGGCAACATGTCCCAAGCAATCAGTAGTTCCACGACCCCGAAGTTTATCCCCATCAATGCTCAATGTAAATGGATCAAAATCCTGCAATTGCCCTATTCAGTTACAAAATTTGAAACCATATACACAACTTCGGAGTGCTAAAGATGTCCTTTTTTGAGATGCTACTAAGATTCTAAATGACATGCGAAATCTTGAATACAGTGAATTTCATATAAAGTCAGCCGTAGGACGCTGTAGGAAATTATTATTACAAAACAATGAAATGGATAGAATAACGACAAATAAAGTTCGCAAGCTGCTATCACAATTACCATGAATCTATGATCAGAACAAAAAACCCAACTGAATTATTCCAAAATCCACAAAACATTAATAGTTCAACGATTGAAGCTAATTGAAGGGCTTTTTCTACAGTGCAAAACTCGGATCGAATGCCTTTACACTTAGATTAAATAATAGAGGTGGGACAAGGTTCTGATACAAATAAATACAAGACATCAACCAAACATATGTCAGAAAATGAATACAAAACAATATGAGAATAAGTTAGGGGAGGATACCCAATCATTGGGAATAGCAGTGACGACGTCCATGTGACATCCCACAAACGAGAGGACTTTGCCAGGTACAGTTCCAGGGTATTCGACGATAAGGTTGCCTCGGCCAGGGAAATAAGTGACGTGATTGAGCAGCAAAGGTCCGCCGCCGGTTTTGGTGCTGAAGGGGAGGAGAGCATCCAAGACATGTTTGACCACTCTGTCTTCTTCAGGGATGAGGTCCGGCGGGTTGTTCTGCACGAATTTCGATTCGCCGATCAGCTTCGAGAGAAGGGGCACGAATGAATCCCTATTCAGGTCACCCAATGTCTCTTTGACGTTCGTCAGGGAAGCCATGGAAACAAGATGAACACGAAGCGGAGATAAGCCGTTAAGCTATCGACTGACTCGGGTATATAAGAAGCAGGATGCAGATCTAAACCGGAATATAATGAACCTCGGACTCTGTTCTGTTTGGTAACTGCTAAATCGGTCTGCTTTTATTCGCTCCTTAATCCAGCCGGGAATCTGATGCTCCTATCTCCGGACCGGGTTCTCTCCTATAACCCCATTTCCACCTTTGGGTGGGTGAGACTCACAAATTTAAAGGGTGAAAATGGACTAAGGACAAAAAAATTCTAAGAAGAGATTTATCAACCGTTGAAACTTGTAGAAATTTTGTTTATTTAGTATTATATGCGGGAATTTTTCTTTTTATTAATTTGAGTAATAGGAGATTCCATTTTGTTGTTTGTATTTTTGTAGGTTATTGGATATTGGATTTCAAATATAACTAGACCGTTAGAATTGAGATATATCTACCCACACAAATGATATGCTCTCAATTTAAATGCTTAACTAGTTAACTTTGATTTATATATGTATGTATTTTAGAATAAATTTACAATGAGTTTGAAATTTTAAGAGATTCAGCTTATGCATTGTTTGATCACTTTAATATTAATGTAAACTATTTTTTTGTTATTATACACAAACAAAAAAGTTACATCTCTCAGAATGTCGAGATTTTCATAAACTTCTTTCTCTTTCTCTCTTTTAATATAATACTTCAAGTATTTGAACTTATAACCACTGACTAAATTATCAACAACTTTTATCCATCCACGACCTAGTGGTTTGATTTTATATTTATTTTCATCTTTGCTTTCTATCACATTTTCTTCAATAATCTAGGATATATTTGGCTTCATGTTTAAACTTCTTAAAAATTAGTTTGAATTTCTAAACGAAATTTTAAGCACAAAAACAACTATTTTGATTTAGCATTCATTTCTTTTCTAAAACCACTTTATTTCTTTTCCTCAAACACGTTTGTTAGAACTAACTTTGAATTATTTTTAGTTAAAATTAATTCAAAATTAAACTTACAAAACTTTTTAGAAAAATCTAATTTTGAAATCAGTTCTAAGTTCCCGTCTCACGAGGTGCATGTAAATACTCCCCAAAATGAAAATTTTTATTATTCAAGTTGTTATTTACACATTAAAAAATTATACTCTCTGTGTACATATTTTTGTACATTGTTATTGATTTTTCTCTTAAATATATTAGAAAAGTTGTGTTGGAGCAAACAACAACTAGCTTTCTCTTCTCTCATATTTAAGCTCTAAAGTGACTTTTTGCATTAACTAGTGAAGTATGAAAAGAATTTTTGTTGAGAAAACATTTTCAACTGAATTTATTCTTCAATTTCTTTTTTTGTGAGCTTTGTGTAAACGTAATTTATTTCTTGTGTTGTTGTTTAAGAGTTTAGATTTATTTGAAAGATTATAAAAGCTTTGTAATATGAGTTTTGTCTGTAAACTTATATTTTTCCTTGATAAAACATTTCTGGTTTAAATCTTTATAAGTCTAAGATGTAAAAATTTGTCTTTGACGGATTTTTTTGTAAAACTCTATTTGTTTATCAAAATTTATATAAAACCTCTTTAAGAGGATGTAAGATTTAAATATATGATTTTAAATCTTTTTAAATTTTGTGTGATACTCTCTCTCTTTTTTTTGGATCGAATTATTAAAAATTCTATTTTACAAATAATATCTTCTTGAATACATTTTCTTATAAAAAAAATTTGAAGTTATACAATTTAACTCATTTTCTTGAGTACTTTCTACACTAACAAATTGTACTTCTTAACATTACTTATAAACTCACCTCATCTATATCACTTTAATTAAGTATCACAGGTTACCTTCTTAAGCAGCCAATTAACGGATTCTTTTTGAGGCCAATTACATTTTCAAGGCATAAAGTTTGCTCATCCTGATAAGGGAATATGTTGAAAATTTAAGAACCCAACTCAGTGATTACTTTGAGGGGGAATTACCGATTTACTTCCTTTTAAGATTCCGGTCCTTGACTTTTTTTTTTTTTTAAGAGTTTGTCCTTGCTCCTATAAAACTCTGTTTGTTTATTAAAATTTATATAAAATCTATTTTCCTTATATATAAAGAGAGAACGTAAGATTCAAATGTATAGTTTTGAAATTCTTTAAATCTTGTGTGACATTCTTCTTTTTCTTTCTCATTGAATTATTGAAAATTCTGTCTTACAAAATACACCTTCTTGAGTACATTTTTTTTTGAAAGGAAGAAATTTAAATTACACCATTTAACTCCTCTTTTTGTGTATTTTTCTGCACTAACATTACTTACACAATTTAGCCAAATTATTCCCTTAACATTACTTATAAACTCATCTCATCTTTATCACTTTAATTAAGTACCACAGATTACCTTCTTAAGCAGCCCAATTATCAGATTCTTTTGAGGCCAATTACAATTTTAAGGCATAAAGTTTGCTCATCCTGATAAGGGAATATGTTGAAAATGTAAGAACCTGATTCAGTGATTACTTTGAGAGGAATTACTGACTTACTTCAAGAATCCGGTCTAAGACTTTTTCTTTTTGGGTGTTTTTTTTTGGGGGGGGGGGGAGGGGGGTTAGTGGTGTTGTTTTATTCAGTGATTACTTTGAGGGGAATTAATGACTTACTTCAAAAATCCGGTCCAGGACTTTTTCTTTTTGGGTGTTTTTTTTGGGGGGGGGGGGAAGGGGGGGTTGGTGGTGTTGTTTTATTCAGTGATTACTTTGAGGGGAATTACTGATTTACTTCAAGAATCCGGTCCATGACTTTTTTTTGGGTGTTTTTTTTGGGGGGGGGGGAGGGGGATTGGTGGTGTTGTTTTATTCAGTGATTACTTTGAGAGGAATTACTGACTTACTTCAAGAATCCGGTCTAAGACTTTTTCTTTTTGGGTGTTTTTTTTGGGGGGGGGGAGGGGGGTTAGTGGTGTTGTTTTATTCAGTGATTACTTTGAGGGGAATTAATGACTTACTTCAAAAATCCGGTCCAGGACTTTTTCTTTTTGGGTGTTTTTTTTTTGGGGGGGGGGGGGGAAGGGGGGTTGGTGGTGTTGTTTTATTCAGTGATTACTTTGAGGGGAATTACTGATTTACTTCAAGAATTCGGTCCATGACTTTTTTTTGGGTGTTTTTTTTTGGGGGGGGGGGGAGGGGGATTGGTGGTGTTGTTTTATTCAGTGATTACTTTGAGAGGAATTACTGACTTACTTCAAGAATCCGGTCCAGGACTTTTTCTTTTTGGGTGTTTTTTTTTTGGGGGGGGGGGGAGGGGGGTTGGTGGTGTTGTTTTATTCAGTGATTACTTTGAGGGGAATTACTGACTTACTTCAAGAATCCGATCAAGGACTTCAAGAATCCAATCCAGGACTTCAAGAATCCGGTCCAGAACTTTTTCTTTTTGGGTTTTTTTTTTGGGGGGGGGGGAGTGATGGTGTTGTTTTATTCCAGCATCAAGTTGTTAACTTTCGGATAATTTGACTAAATTGCTATTTTAAATCGTTTTAGGAAATAGAGACTTAGTTGTAAGTTACAATCCTAAAATTAGTAGAAAATAGCGGATCTATACTATAATCAAACATTTTTTTTAACCAATGAGAGTTGAATCTAGTTACAAGGGTTAATCTTTCACAAAATAATAAATTTAAGTTCAAATCTCTATTTGAAAATGTGTCTATATTTAATGCCTAATAATGCTTTATTTTTTGTGAAAGATGCCTGTGAAAAAAAGTGTTACTTTTACATTTAGTTGATGAGAATTAAACAACATAGTAGATTTATATCTTCCTTTCACAGCAATCATACAAAACAAGAAAGAAATCAGCCCTAATGATCTTCATTCTTAATCTTTTCATAGTAATAATAGAACTTTCAAATCCTTTATTACCCTTTCACCTTTCAGCTTACGTTGGGTTGGACATGGGCCTTCTTTTTGGTCAAGAATGTACTGGATATAGCCATATGGGCCTTGTAGGTATGTCATTCATTTGTTGGACTCCACCTGAGCTACTCGAAAAAGCACATCCCAGTTTCAAACCCAACCCCAAAGGTGTCGATGAACTTGGTGGGAAGCGGTAATAACACATAAGGAAATTTTATTATTTTAATTATTTATATTTTAATAAACAAATATTTTCATTGGGTATAAATGTTTACCCAAATTAAAATTTAGTATTCAACTTAGCTATAATTAAAACTAAATCATCAAGTAATTTTTACCCAAGAAATGATATTACTTAACAAAATAAATAAATAAATAGCAGTATTACTAAGGGCCTGATTGGTTTGGACATTTCCTATTTTCATTTTCACTGAAAACAGAAATAGACTTGAAAATGCGTTTGGTTGAGTTAACTGAAAACGTTTTCTTGAAAACATTTTTTAAAATAAGTCTAAATCTGAAAATACCAAAAAAATATTTTCAGTGTTTCAGAAAATGCATTTTAGGAAATGAAGATTAAAAATAAAAATAGAAAATATTTTCACAAACCAAACAGATCCTAAATTTTCAATACTATGTAATAAGTAGTGAAAACGAACTCTCTTCCATTACCATTCAATGCTACAAGGCATGGGTTGAAGATAGCAAGTAGCCTTATCTTAGGTACTTTAAAAAAATAAGGTCTTTTGAGTAAACAATTTATTTCAGTGCTTATGAAAAAAAATTTTATGTAAAAAATTTTTATATCATAAGTTTCTTTTAAATTAAGTTATTTAGTGTTTGAATACATATTTAAAAAAACACTTTAAAATTATAATTAGGGAATGAGGGAGATGAAGAGTTTGATTTTCATGAAATTTTAAATTATATTTAGAGATATATTTGTATTGTAAAAGTGCAAAACAACTTTCTAATTATGTGAATTTTAGCTTTCGCACAAAACTTTTTTAAGAAACTAAAAAAATTGGTTTATACTAATAGAGAAGTTTTAATAAGCTATAATCTATACTATCTAAATGTGGCCTAATTTACTAAAAGCAATCCTTCTTATAATGTAAGCATATAATGATCAGAAGAAAGATGAGGCACAAGCGCAAGGCATGCAGAGAATGATCAAGAAAAAGTTAAAAAGAGGTTGGAGTTTTCAAAAGTATAGGGTTTGGGAGGATGCGAAAGCAGGAGAGTTGTGAAGATGGGGGTGGGGTGGAAGTGTCACTATTGAGTGCGGAAGAACAGTCAATTTGGGTATAGAAGGAAGGGAAAGGGAAAAGAGAGACTGAGAGAGATCAGATGGAGTTTTCAATTTTTCATGCAGACCAAGATAAGAATGATTACTGATTAGTGAGTGCCTGAGTGGGGTCGGAGGCCATGCACTGATCACTGATCACATGACCATGACTTAACCTCAATCCCCCACTATTCCCATAATCCCATGCCTCACCCACTCTTTTTATTTCACACTCAGTCACCTTATGAAAAACTACCACACAACACCAAATATGTATGTCAATATGTTACGCCCACGCATAGCCTTCATTTCTTAATTTGTATATTAATTTTTGTTTAAAATTTGTGCATACCAGGATACAAAAAAAATATTACACACAAATAGTAAGAAGCAAGTTTGACTGTAGAAGAAGTCAAACTATCAGTAACATTTCTTCAGATATTTACGTAGAGAGAGGCTACAAAGCCAATATAGGTACGTATAGTAGATAGGGGGTTGTCCCCTTAAAGTAATTCTAGGGTTACTGTTAGGCAATCTACAAATACCCATGGATGCAGAGCCACACACACAAAAACGAAAACACAGAGAGAAATAGGAGAGAGAGAGATGAAAACAAAACAGTGGACACTGAATTCATGGTTGTGATGAGAGAGGTGAGAAGATGTATATATGAACATAAGTGGGAGAAGAGAGAAATGAATGAGAGGGGAGGGGACCAAGGACAGAGCATAGAGGGAAGCTTGCAGATATTGAGAGTTACGTTGAAGATCGATACAGAGCCTATAAATGAATGTGCTCCTCTTAGCTGGCTCCCATGGCCCTAGCGGGGTCCACACGACAAGGTAAGGTTAGGGCTGTTCTCTGCCCTCGTCTCCAGTGTATCAAGTGTCAATACTCCAGACAACCTACATTATTATTATTATTATTATTGTTCTTGTTCTTATTTTCCTAACAAAGATACAGTATCTCTATCCGCCTCTTCGAAAAGCTCTACTCAACGATAAAAGGTTTTACTGCGCCTACCAACCTTGACTCCATCAGTCCTTCTACTAGAGTATTTTACTCTTTTATTTGGAACGCTACCCTAATTCATGTGCTTACTCTATCGCCTGTGACCATATCATCAGAACACTTCTTTAATCGTACCCCAAACTTTGCAGCCTCAACTTTCTGCTCCATTTATATATATATATATATATAGATAGCTATATATGTGTGCGCGCGCGCTCGCGCTCGCGCAGGCAGATATTCTATTCGCAAGTTACTTAATATTTGTTGGTACTAGTGACAGTAATTGTTTGAAACTTAAAACGATAAGTGTTTGATTTTTAAAAATATTAATTTGAAAAGAATTATACCTTTTGATTCAGTAGACCAAAAGAAGTAATCTTCCATTCTATTGGATAGAGATACACTCTTGATAAGGAAATATATATATATATATATATATATTTTTTTTTTCTGGTTGTTGACTTCTGGTGTCCTTACCTAGGTCAGAAAGTCTATCACTCTAATATTTCTATAGTTTTTCCATTTTCAGCAAACACTCAAATTCACTTCTTCTTCTTTTTTTTTTTTGGAAAAAAAAAGAACAGTACAACATAATTAATTATAACAATGTGGAATATATGATGTGTTTATTTTAAAGAGGTACAATCAAGGATATGTACACTTTAATTTTTAACTAGTGATACTTTGTTGTCAGCTATTAGTATGTTATATGTTATTACACAACAATTAAGAAATTAATAAGATGACAATTAAATTACATCAAATACTTCTCCATATCCATTAAGTTAGTCTTTTTGATAACTTGACTATTTCATGTCTCATATCATATTATAGTTTTGCAATGCATTCCGCGGTGCTTAATATTTTTGGTACATGGATTATATGATTTTCTTACTCTTGGGTAAGTTGATTATGAGTGTGGACATTAACTTTGCTTAATCCATAATTAATTCATACAGAATAATTGATAGAGTTCTACATCGACCAATTCAAAAAATATATGACAGTATTTAAGTTACAAATACTCCTATCTAACATGTTAATTTTCTGGGATAAATTCCCCTCACGCCTAAAGTCATATTAATCAATTTCAATATAATCCATTGCAGTCTCAGTTGCAATCGTTAGAAGCATAGATAAATTTTGGGTGACAATTCTGATTTTTCCGTCTTAGATATTAGTGTAGTTGTTCATTTATATGTCTGATTTTTCTTATACACGCTCCTCAAATTTTGATGTGTCCAATATTCACGAAGGAATTCACAATCTTTATCTGGTCGGGGATAGTAAATATATTGTGGTCCAAACATTCAAAACTTATTTTCTTTAAATATGGGGAAAAGTTTGAATCTCATAAATAAAAAAAAATAATGCTAAAAATTAGATTAACTAGTCAAAGTTCAATAAGTTTATGAATATATACTGGTTTTTCTAATAAGAAAAATAATGGCCATGAAAAATATTATTAGTCATGCCAAATAGAAATTCATGTGTGTGTCATTACAAATCTCTCATTAAGTAAAAATTTGTCTCTAATTGCTCAGAGAATCCTGACATCGCAAACAAATTTAAGATGGAGAAGAGATTCTGTCTCAGAATTAGGGATGAATTTTTCTGTCCCTAATTCTGTTTCAAATTTTTAAACACGACTAAGAACCAGTGGATTATTGAACCAGTCAAATTTGGTCACCCAAAAAAATTTTAGCCAAATTAAATAATACTAAATTGAAAAACACATTCATTAATTAACATTTTCAAGATAAGAGTGTCTAATGAAACATTTTATATAAGAAAATGTGAGAGGTAGTACTATATCTAGGAAAATGTGGGAGGGCCATTCTCTCATTTGGGCCATGTGAGACTAAAAAATTATGAGAAGGAATTTATGTCTCAGTTTCAAATTTTTAGACTAAATTTTGAAATGGGTTTTTAACATTTCAAAGGTGGAATCTAAGATAAAATTTATTCTGTCTCTAATTTTACTTATTCTTGTAGTGTATGTTTATATGAATAAGATTTCAAAGACAAAAATATTAAACAATTAAATTGATAGTAACAAGCTTTTAAAGACAAAATCGATAATACTATTATTAATTTTGTCAAAGACTAATGCGATAATTTTATTTTTATTTTTAAGGAAAAATTCACACGTAAATTTTTTTTTTTGAAGTACAGTTCAATTATAACTTTTAGTTACTGAATTTTAAAACATAACACTTTATTCCTCTAAACTATTACAAAAATAAAAAATCTATATGTTAACTAAAATTAACGTCTAAAATCTTCCACTTCTTTCTTTTGGCTTCCTCTTTTTTTTCTTTTTTCCATTGATGAGCTTGAATTTTTTTAATTGTTGGATATTTTCAATTGATTTTTAAAATCCGTGTGTCTATATATACATATGTATATAAATATAAATTATTATTGTAAATTTCAAAACGATTCCACAACGCAAAACATGAACTAAAAAAGTTTAGATAATTAATGACATGGATCTAGAAAACTCATAATCATGCAGTATACTCTGTCTATATGTGTGTATGTACACACATATGTACAATGTTCTCTTCATTTGCATTCCTTTCAATTTTTCTTAGTTGCAAAGAAGATACAAGATTTGAAGAAATTAGAGTGAAAGAAGAATAGAGTAGAATCAAACTCACAACTATATCCTAATTTGTTTCAACCCCAAGTGTGCTGTGTTGTAATTCATTAATTAACAAAGATCCAGAAAGCTTGGCAAAAATATGACAGATCGGCTACAGGGCACATGGGTACTTCTGGTGTTATGAATATGTAAGTGCCGAAAAAGTTAACAAAGGTGATTGACTCACATGAAACCTGAATAATGTGAGATATTCGGAGTTTGGAGTTTGGACCACAGTGAGATGAGGGTTATACTGAACGATGCAAATTGAATGTACGTTTTCTGATCCAATATTTACAGATAAAGATTGCAGGCCAGTAGTGGGTGTAACAGCTAGCAAGAACACATGCATATGTACCCAGGGTCCCCCTATATGGTTTAATTAATTACTTCACTCTGTCTGTCTCAACTCTCACGACTTAGTACATTAAATTCAAGCTTCGAAGTTCGAAGTAGGAGAGAATAGCTAGGTAGCAGGAAAAGGCCACAAGCTAGATGTAGATGGAAACATTTAAGGCTTTAACCTTACCTCTGGGGAATGTTACATGCTTAATTTAAAAAAAAAAAAAAAAAGAGGAGAGAGATGTAATGTAACGTAATTAACGAAGGGAATTGGATTAGTGGAAATTAAAAAAGTGCAGCTTTTGAAGGGACCGAGTAGATCTGCAAGTGCAGGCCTACGACTATAGTGGAATAAAAGGAGCACTCATTAGCCGACTACTACAGTTTTGATGTACTCACTGCTCAGCAACGAAAAAAGAAATCCCTCATCTATGCGCATTCTTCGCTCTTTAATCTGAAATTTCCCCGTTTCGGAATCATGATACAGTACGGAAAATTGTGTGTGTGTGTGTGTTAAGCTATATGTTAGGATATTAGGAATTAGCTAGGAATGGTTTTGTGAAACCTCGAAGTTAGGTATATATATATATAGCATGATTTCAGGAGATAGCAAAATGTAAGTTTATCAGTATTGAATGCAACAAAATTGGACATCAATTAAAAAATCAGGCTGTTGATAACAAGTTTTCAATTTATAGTTACCGATTGGGATGATATAAGAGAAAGTACTAGGCTCTGAGGTTTGAATATCTGCTAGATAAAGTGCTCGCATAACATTTACATGCGTTTGATATGCAAAAAAGAAAAAAAAAACAAAAATAGAAAGAAAAAAAATATTTTTGATATAAGATAAAAAAAATAACGAGAAAGATGTATTATTTTTATTTGATATGTATTTTTTAATAAAAATAAAAAGAAATATAAGGAGTAATTTAATTACTCTAAATTATCCTTGATTTAAAATTATTTTTTGAAAAAAAAAAGAAGATAAGCCAATGTATTTTTTTAAAAGTGTAATTAACCATAAGATATTCTTCTAAATTAATTTCTTATTAACATATTCGTCTCCCTCTCAGATTTTTTCTCTAGTCATCGCTATGGTCTCATCTCTCTCTCAATCTCATCTCATCGTCGCTCTTGTTCGTCTCTCTCCCCATTGCTCTGATTCTTTCTCTCTCTTGTTGTCGCTCTGATTTCTTCATCTCTCACTATCACTTTGATTCTTCTCTCTCCAGGTTCAGTCTCTGTCTCTGAATCACTCGGTCTCTTTGTCTTTCTTTCTAATGTTCTTGCTCCCCCAATTCTTCCTCTTCCATTTGCTCTTCTTCCCCCAATTGTTGTAATTCATAAAGAGAAGGTAGAACTGATTTTGAAATAGATTACCAACAAAGACGAGCATTAGACAAGCGGGGAAGATGGCATGGGACAGAGTGCAAAATGGGTATCAAGGTTTCTTCTCCCTTTCCTTCTGCAGCTTCCATCATCTCAGTAAAAGAAGGATTCTGTACAATTAAAATGAAGAGCAGAAATGAATTTGGGAATCCATTCACTGTAGAAAAGGTCAACCAAACATGGGAGAGAAGAACAGTGACGGAAATCCAGTCTCTTTTCTTGGAAATAGTGCTTACCAAACAGCTTGTTAGTGTCTTACCATATTTCAACACAGAGTTATTTCTAATTGAGAATATCATAAAATAAATATTCTTATGGTGCCATTATTTAGTTGGGGAGAAGATATTTGCCAGTTTACGCTATTTTGTAATTTCATCACTTCTACAATTCCCTTCTCAACAATTAGTGACTAAGGTCTTGTTTGGATGAGCTTATTGATAGCTTATTTGGACTTAACTTATTACATAAGCACTTTTAGAACAAAAACAAGTATTTGTAAGAGTTTTTCAAAATAGCTTATAAGCTCATTTGAACTTATGCATAAGGAAAAAACCTATCATCCAAGATGATAGACCTATCCCCATGAATTTTTGAAAATTCTTCCCATACTCTCATGCTCTCAGTCTCCCACCCATTCTCTTTATTCTCTCAATCTCTTGTCTCTTTGCTCCTCATCTCCTTCTTCCCTTCCCTTCCCGTCTCCGAACCACGCCAGTTAAAAAAACTCTTCCCTTTCCTTCTCGTAGATCTATTTTTTTTTTCTAGTTTGGAATCAAAAATCATTTCCAAATCCCACAAATCTGAGGTTCGAACCAGAAATAAACTTTGTTACTGGGTAAACTAGAAATGAAAATTCATTTATGGAAACCGAAAATCATTTCTAGTTTCCAGAAATGAAAAATCGTTTCTAGTAACCCAGAAACATCATTTCTAGGTTTTAAACCTAGAAACTAAACCTAGAAACGACATTTTGGGGTTTAAAACCTAGAAACGATGATTTTGTTTCTGGGTTTAACACAGATGATTTCATTTCTGGGTAACCCAGAATCGAACCGTTTTCATTTCTAGGTAACCCAAAAATTCTGGGTTACTATTTTGTTTTTTATGCTTGTATCTTCTGGGTTACCATTTTGTTTTTTATGCTTGTATTTTAGATTTTTTTTATGCTTGTTTGAACCAGATTCTTTGCTTATGTATTACATTTCAGTGTAGAACTTGTATCTTAGATTTTATGGGACCTTTTAAGAAGACAATGGCAATTGTGGGCAAAACTTTTTGGAAAGAAAACTGGTCTTAGATGGGATAACTCAAAACAAACTATTGCACATATATATTTTGATTTTAATATAATTTTTTTTGCAAATGCCTCTACACAATGTTGAAATATTATACAATCACATCTTAGTTGTCAATTAATAAAAAAAAGTTATAATTGATACTAAAATTTTTAAAATTCCAATGATATAATTCATGCTTTAAATTAATTAGTTCTTTAGTTTTTATTTTTGGTTTTCTAAATTTTTAAAAAAAATGTCAAGTGCTTATTTATTCTAACATCTTAATTTTATAAGTGCTTATGATGAACTTTTTAGTATTTTAGCTTTTATAAATGCTTATGTAGTAATATATCCAAACATCTTAAAATACTTTATAAGTGTTTTTCAAATGTGCATCCAAACACAAATAGCTTATTGAATTAAGCACTTATGACATAAGCATTTATATCATAAACGCTTATGATATAAGTAATTAATTAAGTTGTTTACCCAAATAAGATCTAAAAGATATCGTATAAAAGGAAATTAAAGGAATCACAGTGGAATTTACAGCCACACTATGAGCCAAAGTCTAATATAATTTTCTTAATTATTGAACTTATTCTAAAACTTTTACATGCATGGGACTAGGCCAAAATTCCTATCTCTGTAGAGGCATTCAATAAAATTAGAATGACATTAGGCCAATTCCTCATATAATTTCTAATAATCATCTAAAATATGTGACATATTTAGTATTTAAAAAATGATTTAATGTAAGATATGAAAAGAATTAAAAATAATCATTCTTAAATCATAAATTAATTGTTCAAATTGATGCAAAAATTATTTTGTGCAAAAATGAAAGATAATGTTATTGATTTGTTTTAATGGATTATGCCCCAATCTATTAAACCATTGTTTTAATCTAAAAGTAGTTATTTTCTTCTCTAAATTATTACATTAAACAACTCCTCTAATTACTAAATTACACCCCCATATATATATATATATATATAGAAATTGCAAGTGAAAAAACGGTCCGGTCAGAAAATACCATTAAGTGTTTAATAAGTGCATTTATTTATATCACAATAGCTTGATTTCTGCTCAGTTATTTGAAAAGAAAACTACATATTTTCCCTCCATAAAAAAACCAATTATAGTCATATACTTATCTTGGATTGAATGAATTACAAGGAGAAATATTCCTTTTTTTTTAATTACAAAACAATATTCCCTTTTGGGTTTGTTTTAATTGTATGTTTACATTTTTGTATTTTGTTTGAGGAATGGGGCCTCTATGAAGTATGCGCTGTACGAGTTTATATACCGTCTCTTATAATCAATCGTTACATGGCATCAATTTGTGTTGCACAAAAGTGGAGAAAAAGACTTTTACGTTGATGAAACATTTATTAACATCATAACTCATTGGTCAAGGACAAGAATTGGAATCCACATTTGCGTGATTACTGTCTTATAAAAAATTTTAATGAGTTTAATTACAAAATTTACCACTCTCACAGACTAGAGAACTAAACGGTACGTCAGTGAGAATAGATCGATGCAGCATATTAATAATTTCTTATAAACATAAACAGACGGCGAACTAAAACTCCTGGAATTTATGACTTTGTAAAGAATTGCAGTAATACGAGAATAGACTGTCAGGAGAATTTTCAATGAGATCGTATTTCAGCCCAAAGCCCATCATATATCCATTGAAGACTAAAGAGATGCAGTTTGCTACAGATCATTTATAGACCAATATTTTCACCCGGATATGAATAAATTTCTGCAGCGATTATCAATGAATGGAACATGTATGCTATAAATAGAAGGTGGAACAAAAATGGCATAATTGTAGTTTCCTATAAACAAGAGGTGTGAACAGACATCCACCACCATAATTTACTTTACTCTAGGTGGTATGGTAGCTAGAAATAATCCCCACGGAAATGAATGCCCAGACAGAACTTGTGTGCACTCAGACATCTGAACCCGAAAATGACACTCCACTGCTACCATTTTCAGTCCCTCCCTCAAAAACCCTAATCTCCTTTTTATTATATGTTGTTCTTCAAAAATCAATACCTCACTCAGATTTCCCTATTCTTTCTTTTCTTCTCTCTTCTTTTTTGTTTTTGCTTTTTGAAAATTTACATTGTGCTAACCTTCTCCTTTCCTGATGACGAGCTGCTCCCTCCTTGTCCCCCAAATTTCCCTTTCCCTTCCGTGTCCACCTTTTGTCACAAACAATATATATAACGCCCTAATTAATGAAACGAGTCAACCAAAAAATGAGGAATTAATTGAAGCAATATTAATAATTAATCAACCTAATAAAATCACACATCAAGAAAACACTCTTCCATGTGAGAGTGAGACGCACCGGGATTAATTTGGTCTGTGGCCGAGGCGGAGCTCTAGATCAAGCTCTTCGTGGCCATTACAGGGCAGTTCCAGTTTGGCGGAGTTACAGTAAGAGGACATATCAATGGTGGGTGGCGAGTGTGATGATACCACTGGAAAATCAAAGCTGTTTGGTGGGTAAGACAGGAGTGTGGACGGAGAATTCCCACATGCAGATAGAGGCAGAGGAGGAGGCGGAGGAGGAGAAGGGAAGGTTGCCGAATTAGGCGCTGTTGGTAAGTGGTAGAGAAGGCATAAGCCGGCGGCATTAGGGGGGACGATGAAGGAGGAGGAGGAGGAGGAGGAGGAGGAGGGGGAGGAGGCGGTGGGGTGGAGTTGGTGGAGGCGGGCACGGTCGCGCCGGTGGACGTTCATGTGGCCGCCGAGAGCTTGGGCTGAACGGAACTCCCTGTGGCAAAAGGTGCAGGTATAGGACCTGGGAGGCCACGTGGTGTTCATCATGTTTCTAGTGTCTTCTGCGAAGGCCCTCACCTCCCATGACTCTTCATCTTCTGCTGCTATGACTTCTTCCCTAGGGTTCCACATCCAGGTGGTGGAGTTAGGCTGATTGGGATGATGGGGTTGCGGGGTCATGGAGAGGAGACCAATCTCCGGAAGAGCCATGGTAGTACTGGTACTGCTAGTTTTACTGACATTTGAGATAGAGATATAGATAGATATATATATATATATTATACACACTGGGGGGGTAATGAAATAGGAGAAAATGGTTAATTAATAGGGATAGGCTAAGGAGGGAGAGGGTGGAGACAAAATGGAACCCTAACAGTAACACTATCACCAACACCGAGTGTATCACCAAAAAGTATGAAGCAAAGTGGTTGGATCTTAGTCACATATTATGATTATTAAATTAACTTCACCCAAGCCCAGAAGCAACTAGCTACCACCATGCCCTTTACATCTATCTTCATGCCCCGACAATTTCTTGCTTTGCTTTCCACGCCCTACCTTTCAAATATCACTCCCCTCTTTTATATTTTTATTCTTTACCCTTCTTTTGTTTTTTTGTTTTTGTTTTTGTTTTTGTTTTTCCTCTTTTACTTTAAAACCCCTTATAGTATACTTGACACTAAAACTTCAAGTCTTCACAAAGGCAGAATGAGAACATACAGCATATTTGTGAACATATAAAACTCCCTTACAAATGACATTTAATAACTAATATACCCCATTTTCCTTTTTTTTGTTTTAAATTGACCTGTTTGATGTGTTTTACATTGGACGACAAAGACTATATAAGTTGGTGCTTAAATTTTAAAATTCTTCAACTCAACAAATTAATCTTTTATGATAAGTTTTGGTACTTAAAATTTATTATATTTACTCAATATACATTTCTTATAAGTTGTACTTTTTTAATACATGAAAAAACAACGATTTGAATTTAAAACTATATACTTGCTAGACTAGCTTTTTATAAGTTCTACTTAATTTACATTACTTAATTAGTTACAACACATAGAAATACGTTAAAATATATATTAATTGTGATCCTACATTGGTGTAACTTGTGAGTGACGTGTGTAGCTAGATTTATTCATCCCATCTCTCTCCGCCCTCACATAAACAAGAAATATAAGAAGAATGACACAATTTTGTCCTTAAAAATTACATTTTAATGTTTTGTGTAAATTACTTATTTATGTTTGAAAAATTATAATTGTTTTAATTTAATTTTTAAAAGAGCGATTATATCAATTTAGTTCTTAAAAATTATATTTTTTTAATTTGATTATTTTCGTTGTTAAATAATAAAATATATTATTACTAAGTTTTAAATTTTTCATTATAAAAAAATTACTTTGACAAACATAATGACTAAATTAAAATAAGCACAACATTTTAGGAACTAAATTACAATGCTCGATTTTTCATGATTAAATTAAGATAATTATAATTTTTGGGATTAAAAAAATAATTTATCCTAACTTTTTAGGAGCCGTATATAGATAATTAAACACAGTTAAATTCGGACAATTTTGATTACCTAGAAATAGAGCTGTCAATAGGCTAAGTTTGGGTCGGGCTAGCCCAAACCCTCTAAGGCTTTTAATAAATAAGGGTTGAGTGGAGCCAGACTTTTGATACTAGTTGGGCTGAAAATCTTGACCCAGCCCAGCCCTTCAAGGGCCATGGACTGGGCTGGGCCAGCCTTTTGTTTTTTTTAAAAAATAATTTTCTTTTATCTATAATTTAAATATAATACATAACAAAATAAAAAATATATTATACATGATATTTTTGTTCAATGAAGCTCAACGAGAAAGTAGGGTCAAAGATTCAAAACAGAAATACAAATTTATAGCTTTTTATGACATTTCATTTTTAATTTTAGAAGCTTCTCTTTTGGAATAAACATTAGGTTGAGTCATATACATAATACATTACTTTAAGGGCTAATTTTTTATACTTGAATGACCTTAACAAATCATAACCTAAATAATAAAAAAAAATTACAAACTCAAAGTACTAATATTTTTAAATATTTTTTATTAAAAAAGCCCATAAGGCCGGTCCATCCTAGCCCACCCCAGTCCTATGGGCCTAAATGGGCTGGGTTAAAAGCCCTTATTAAAAATGAGCCACTAAATTCTTAGCCCGTCCCACCCTATTTACAGGGCCAGCCCAGTCAGGCCCAATAGACTTAACTCATTTTGACAGTTCTACCTAAAAACATAGCAATAATGACTAAAGATATTTTGGACCAAATAAATGTTTCCATTGATGAAGAATGGCCATTCACACACAAGAAGAATCTGTCTCCTTGTTGAGTGCATTTAATTTGCATGTGTTGACAGTGGCTCAAACTATGGGGTTAATTTAGAATTTTTATGAGCCCACAATGTTAGGTCTTCGATTCTCTCTTTTGTTAGTTTCTTCTTGTCGAATTGTAAGATCTCCAGAGAAATTAAGGAGATTAAAAAAAGAAGCTATTTCAGGACGTTTAAAGAATTTAAGGTCATGCTACAAGCCTATAATGACTTCCTGTTGAATTTCTACCTTTTCTAATTAACAGCCAGCATAATCGAAGAAAGAGAGCTGATGCAGAAACATAGTGCCGGAAGACATAGCATTCTTCGCCTACGAACAAACCAAGAAAGAAACAACCATATATATGTATATATATATATATATATATCTTCGTACGTCCTCGCATACCATTGTTTATGTCGTCCTGCGGGGCCGTGCCGTCAAGGTACTCGGACATGGGAGGTCTTATAGTTAATTAATACATCATTCCTCAACAACTCAAACCAAGTTGTGTATTTTAATAAATAAATTGAATATCCAAGTTGTTGAAGAAGTAGAACATCTAATTTCCTAAGTAGATGGACTTGGCTTCCATGAGAGGTAGCTTTTATTCCTTTCATTATCTCTAAGTCTAGTGAGTAACGATAATTCATTAATTAAGCTAATATCTGTCCCAGTCACTAGTTAGTGGATAACTGGATTTTATATAAATGCCTTACAATTCCAAAGTATATTCTTCAATTCATGTGACGTATAAATCCACAATTGTTTTGTATTACCAATTTTATTTGATTTTTTTGTTTTGAACTACTAATATTCGACAACTTATTATATTTTCATTAATATGGTTCAAATTGATTAGATTATAAAAGTATAAAATTATTTTATGTATCAATAATTTTTTCTATTTATAAGATTTAAATATAAAATTTCATTTTTTTAAAAAAAAATCTTAAACCACTTAAATCGGTCAATGTTAGTTATATTGGCAATTTTAAATTAATTTCTTCAATAGTATATCAAGACAAACAGTGTAGGGTCATCGAGAAACATTAAATATTAAAAAAAAACCCTACATAATTTCTTCATGTACTTTAATTTTTAAAAAATATCTATGTATACTGTAAAACACCTCAAAGAGTTGAAGTTTTAAAGTTGTTCGGATGACAGATGGAAATGCGAAATACCTTTTAAAAAAACTCGAACTTGTCTTAGATTTTAATATTATATCATCTTCTGCAGTATTATAAGACTTTATCTACATATATACAGATTTACGATTTTTATTTTTATTGTTATTTTTGTTTTTATAACTATTTTTTGCTGAATCCTTTAAAAAATCAATTTGCATTTAAGAAACAAAACATTCTTTTCGATGAAATGCATGATAAGTGCAAGGGAGATATATGGTGGAATGAATTCCATATATTGAAAATAATTTGAAGATGAAGTTAAAATTGGGGAAGAGATAAAAAACAGACGTCATATAATGTCCCAGACTTTAAAATTGAACACTTTTTATGGGATATGTTAACGCGTCATAGAATTTGGTTCAGCAATTGCAGCAAATGCATGTCAATGTTATGAACAATCAATTAAAGCTCACAACAAATAAATAAACAAAGTATTATTCATATAAGACTGAATTAATAAACATAATTCCAGCCTATCAGTTGTTAACAAGATAGCAGAAGCAGGAAAAGAGAAGATACAGAGAGAAGGTAGCAGAAGAGAATTCTAACAATATCCACACCCTCTCACTCTCTCCACTATTCTGTTATATTTCCTTTTCCTTCAACTTCCATGTGGTACGCCTCACTCTTTGGCTCCTGCATAATTTGTGGGCCCCTTGGCTTGCTAATGCCACGCGTCCATTCCTTCTAACTAACTCTTGTGTCGTAGTCACAACATGACTCCCCTCTTAAAGATGTACCTTGTCCTCAAGGTCAAAGGTGAACCTTTACGGAATGCAGATAAATTTTTCCAAGATGGTTGTTGTAAGTCATCCCATTGCACCAGAACTTGCTGTTCCCAATGGTCATGAACTCCGATTGATCGTGAGTCCAGTATGTGTAGTGGTTGAACTGTAACATCTGTATCATTAAACGTTAAAGGTAATGGTATACATTGAGCCACTGCATCTCCCAAACAACGTTTAAGAAGTGAAACATGAAAAACAGAATGAATTTTGGCACTTGGAGGTAATAATAATCGATATGCAATAGATCCCACTTTTTCAATTACTGGAAAAGGTCCAAAATACCGCATGCTCAACTTCTAATTTTTACGAAGGGCCACAGAAGATTGATGATATGGTTGAAGCTTAACAAAAACCATGTCACCAATATCAAATTGCATCTCAGTACATTTATTATCTACATAATACTTCATTTGCACCTGAGCTCATTGCAGATTGGACTTTAATTGTTGTAACAGGGTGTCTCTATCCAATAGTTGCTGTTGAACATCAGATGGGTTATTAGGTGGTGGTGAATACCGCAATAGAGTAAGGGGTCCTTGCCATAAACTACCTTGAATGGCGTCATACCAATTGACGTGTGGAATGCAGTATTGTACCAATACTCAGCCTAGGCTAAGTATTTTATCCATGCTTTTGGTGGATCAAAAATGTAATAGCAGAGATACATTTCAAGGCATTTATTCAAGGTTTTGGATTGACCGTCAGACTGAGGATGATACTCTAAGCTCATGTTAAGAGTGGTTCCTTCAAGTTTGTATAAGTGACGCCAAAAGGAACTTGTAAAGACCCTATCTCTGTTAGAAACAATAGTAGATGGCAACTCGTGTAATTTAACCACCGTTTCAAAGAATTTTTCTGCTACAACTTGACTGTTAAAATTACTTTTCAATGGTATAAAGTGACTATATTTTGATAAACGGTCAATTGCCACCATAGTTGTTGGGAAAAATTACGTAGATTTTCTTAAAATCATATTTGTGAAAAAAGCGAAATAAATACAGAATAATAACATACACAAATTGATAACGGAGTTCAGCCAATTATGCCTACGTCTCTGGGTTGCTGCAAGCTTTTACTGGAAGAGAAAAATATACAAGGTGTTCACAAATACTCAAAAACCGACAACCCAATTACACCCTAGAAAATTGCTCTCAATTTTCTCTCACTAAAGCTTTCTCTCTCTAAGCTTTTCTTTTCTTCTCTCTCTAAAGACAAATATGGGTTGATCTGTGGGATAAGAGAATGGAGGAATGAGAAGCTCTATTTATAGAGTGAACCTTCCTATTCAAATTTCGGCTTACTGTTCCTTTTTCGGCTTACTATTCAAATTTCGACTTACTATTCCTTTTCGGCTTACTATTTAAATTTTCTATCTCACATGTGATTTTGTCCAACAATCTCCTACTTGAAGACTAATTTCAATAGTCACCACTTTTGTCAACATGTATGCTGGGTTCCTACTTCCTTGAATCTTCTTTAATGTTAACACCTCATCCTCAAGCAGAGATCTGATGAAATGATAACGAAGACCAATGTGCTTTATTCTGGAGTGAAATGTTGAATTCTTTGCCAGATGTATTGCACTCTGACTATCAATGTGCAAAATACTCTCTTTCTGGATGAATTCTAACTTTGTTAATAATCCTTGAAGCCATATCAATTCTTTACTGGCTTTTGTTATTTCTACATGCTCAGCCTCTGTGGTGGATAAAGCAACAATCTTTTGTATCCATGACATCCAACTAACAGTTGTAGTACCTACAGTAAATATGTAACCAATGGTGCTTCTCCGGTGATTGATTTCACCTCCAAAGTGTGCATCTACGTAGCCTTGTACTTTTAATTCACCTTTACTAAAGTACAAACACTTCTCTATAGTGCCTCGTAAATACCTCAAAATCCACTTAATAGCTTCCCAATGAGCTTTTCTTGGATTTGACATAAACCTGCTAACAACTACCACAGCATGACCAATGTCTGGCCTCGTACAAACCATTGCGTACATTAAACTTCCAATGGCTGAAGCATATGGAATCTTAGCCATGTGTTCTCTTTCTTCTTCCGTCTGAGGGGACTAATCCTTGGATAGACGAAAATGACTAGCCAAAGATGTGCTGATCAGTTTGGCATTGCCCATGTTGAATCTTTGCAAAACACGATTGATATACTATGCCTGAAATAATTGCAAAATTCCTTTTTGCTTATCTCTCGTGATTTGCATTCCAAGGATCTTCTTTGTTAGACCTAAGTCCTTCATGTCAAATTCTTCAGACAACTTCATCTTCTAGTTTCTGATCTCATCTATATCTGAACCAGCTACTAACATATCATCGACATAAAGTAGCAAAATGATATAACTGGACTTATATCTCTTGAAGAAGAAACAATGGTCAGCATTGCACTTCTGGAAACCTTCCTTGTGCATAAAGCTGTCAAACTTCCTGTACCACTGTCTTGGAGCTTGTTTCAGGCCATACAAGATGTTCTTCAATCTGCACACCATATTCTCTTTCCCTTTTTTCTAAGAAACCTTCCATTTGGTTCATTTATATTTCCTCATCTAAGTCTCCGTAAAGAAATGCAGTCTTCACGTCCAACTACTCAAGATAGAGCTCTTTACTGGCAACAATACTTAATATAGATCTTGTTGACCCTAAGGCTATATGCCATAAGTTTTGATGATGACAAATGTATTTGAATAGTAGCATTAATATATATAAAGATTAATTATCATATATATGCTACAAGTACTTAAGCATGATTATGTTATTTAATATGTATGTTGCATATATTGAATCATGCTATTAAACTAACCATTGGGTTTGCAAGTAAGATATATTTTATAGGTTGGTTCAAAAGAAGAAGAGTGAACATTGTATTGAAGAACAAGGAAAAGCAATATCATGCTTCACTCAAGGAAAACAACATGCAAGGATGAAGCTCCAAGAAATGAAGAATTAGAAGATTTAAAGTCTTGGAAGCTTGGATGCATCAAGATAGCCTATGTGTTTACATTAGGTATATTTTATATAGGCTAGTATACTTGTGCAACTCAATGATTTAGATTTGCATACATTGGCTCAATTATTTTGAACAAAAAGATAGTGAGATATGAAATTTTACAAAAGTTAGTTTTTGACCTTTGGTCACTCTTTATATCATATCTCATAAACAAAAAATCATTTTTTCAAGTATCTTAATCTCATTTGATAGTAGATTCAAAGATCTTTCCAAAGGTATATTATTTATTGAAAACGGAGTCAAAATGAGAAATATATGACTATTCAAAATATAGTTTGAAAAACTGAAAGTTGATTTTACTGTAATAAAAAATTATTCTGTTCTGACCTATAGTCAGTATTTTGATTATATCTTTTAAAAGAAAAATAATTTTTGAGTAAAACTTGGCTCATTTGAAACTAGACTCCAAGAGCTTTCCAACGGTATATTATTTGTTTAAAACGGAGTTCAAATGAGGGAGTTATGAATTTTTAAAGAAAGCTCAAAATCTGGACTGCACTATAACGGCTATATAACGGCTATATAACGGCTAGTTTTGTAAAATCTTATATATATGACCTTAGATACACGATTTTGAAAAAGAACAAAGTCCTACAATGTGATATTAACTTCTTCTATCATCTTTGACAGAAAGGAAAGCATTCTTGAGCCAAATCTTGCATATTCTCTATCATTAGAGTTATTAGAGCTTCATTTGTTTTCATCTACTCTTTAGAGAGAGTTTCTTTGTATTGTTGATTTTGATCAACACATATATTATTCTGAGTTGAGGTTCGCAAGTACCGGTGTTGGAAGAACTTGCTTTGGGTTGAGGAGGAGCCCGGATTCATAAATTCTTCATTGTGGTTTCACAAATACCCGGATCGAATTTGCGTGGTTGTAGTGGTTTGCAAGTACCCGGATTAAACTTGCAATTATAGTGGAAATACTCAAGTGGTCTCTTGAGGACTAGATGTAGGCTTGGATTAGCCGAACCAGTATAAATCTCCGAGTTTGCTTTCTCTATCCCTTACTCTTTAATTTGTGCATATTGATATCTATTTTTTAATTCCTTGATCTTTATAATTATTTATCTTAACATCACATTGATTTTCTGTATTGTATTTATTATCCTAAGCATTGTACTTTTACAGAAAATCATTTTAACTTCCAATTAATTCTTGTGAAAAATTTATAAAACCCAATTCACCCCCCCTCTTGGGTTCCAACCATTACTTTCAATTGGTATATGAGCTTGGACTCTTGTTTAAAGACTTAACCGTCTAAGAGTTAGCATGGTTGGATATAGTGATTGGTTTATTTCTAAAAATTGTTCTTTCACATAACCTCCAATTTTTTATGCTAATCATTTTCAATATTGGAAGTATGAAATGAAAATGTTTTTAATTTCAGTAGACCATAAACTCTGAGATGTTATAGAAAATGGTTTTTGTATGCCTGTCAAGGAAGAACAAGGAAAATACATTCCAAAACTTAAGAGTGAATGGAATGATACTGAAAGAAGTTTAATGCAACTCAATGCTAAGGTAAAATTGATTATTTCTTGTGCATTGAGTCAAGATGAATTTTTCAAAATCTCCAACTGTGCAACTGCAAAAGAAATGTGGGAAATTCTTGAAGTTGCACATGAGGAAGATCTTATTGCTGAGGAATTAAGGTATAGAAGTTTCATTAATGAACTTGAAATTGCTCAAATGAACAATTGCAAAACCATTAATGAGATACAACTTGTGCTTAATCAATTGCAAGCTCTTGGTGTTGAACTTACAGGAAAATCTCAAATCACCAAGGTGGCAGACGAAGAAGAAAAAGGAGAAAAAGAGAAACCACAACCAAAATGTGAATCATCAAAGAAAGCTTACCTATCTTCCAATTGGGGAAATAGTAATTCTGATAAGCAGAACACAAATGAAGAAGCCAACACTTGTCTTGTGGCCAGAGATAAAGATGAGGTAAATTCATTTGACTACTCTTTTGAAGAATTACAAGATGCCTTTGATGATTTACATGAAGAATCTCTTATACTTGCAAAGAAACTAAATGTTTCAAAACAGAAAAACTCTTCTCCTGAAAATGAGTTGGAAATATTGAAAAATGAATTTTCTATTTCCAAGGAAGAGAATTTTGTTTTTGAAAATCAAAACAAAACTTTGCAAGAAGAGAATTTGATTTTAAAAACAAATATCTCTACCAACAAAAATTGCTTTTGTACCAAGTGTGATTTTTTGAAAAAAGAAAATGATAATCTTAAAAACACACTTGCAAAACTCTCTCAAGGTAGAGAAATTTTAAATACCTCAGTTTTGAAACAAAGAAGAATTAACAAAGTTGGTATTGTTTCTAAAAAGAAATCAAACCAAAAGCAGTTTAAAAACTTCTTTGTTTCTACAAAGATGTCCAATAGTCCAACTTGCACTTGTTTCTATTGTGGACTGAAAGGACACAAATCTTACTCCTGTTTTTATAAGAAAAATCTTGTTCATGGAGTAAAAATAAAATGGGTTCAAAAAGGAACTCATGACCCAGGCAAACCCAAAGAAATTTGGGTACCAAAGATAAATGAATAATTTGTAGATTTGCCTCGAAGCAAGGAGCGAAAATGACTTTTCAATGGCTACATCATTCAAACTCCACTCTCTTGTATCAAAAGGAGGCAATGGATAAGTAAACATATAAGCTGGAATGCATTGTAAGAATTTTGACTGATATGTTTACTGCTCTCTAATGCTTTTGTCTGTTATCTAATATGCCTTACATCTATCCTTGATATTCATGCATGCTATATCTGAAAACAATTGTTAGGTGTGCAGATTATAGATTCAAATTTTGTTTTGATCTAAAATCTTTCTTCCAAAATTTGCTCAAACTATCCTTTTTACTGCATCATGAAAACTTGCTTCCATTACACGCACATTTTTCTTGTCTTCACAACAATAAGATTCCTCCTACCTATAGTATTTATCCTTGCTGTAATCTTATTTAAATATTTTCAATGAAATCAAATATTTTGCAAAATTGCATTTCATGAAAGCATAGCACTTTTATTAATATGGTATATCTTGAACATAATGTTGCTCCTAGTACTCGAGATTTATTTGAACATTACTGATTTGAACATCAAAGTGCTCCACCAAAAGTGTTTTGCAGGAGTTAGTCCTCAAATCTATCCTCTAAGCTCATTCGTAATGATCGACCAATGCTTGACAGTGATCTTATGAGAGATTGTTTTCAAGAGGATCTTGCAAATAATCAATCAATTAAGTTCATTAAAATTGCAAGAAGATAGAATCAAAAGAAGAGCAATGAGCAAAACAAGAATATCAAAATCTTGAGGAGGAACTTCAAGAAGCAATAAGAGTTTGCCAAAATTGATGAGTATCTCTATTCTTTACCACTTTAATATTTAATTGAGTGATACTCCCTGATCATAATTGGCTATGTTGGCAATTTTTTTTACTGACATACTTTCATTACAATGATATATTGTTCTCTAATATCTTACATATTTGATCATATCATTGTATATAAAGATATTGTCTTTATACCATTCATCATGGTTTGAGCATTATACATGTCATATCCTTTGTATAAGATATAGCTTATGAACGATTGTTTATGGATTCTAGTTTATATCTGATTATATCTTATTAATTCATATTACCTCAATTATTGTACTACATACTCAAGTTATAATATGTTTTATCTTGATAAATATGTAACTTGCTTTTGCTTTGAAATGATGATATATATGTCCATGTCAGAAAATTCTTTCCATCTTTAAAATGGATATATATTTTTCAATATATATATACTGTGCTGAATTTGTGTAGCTGATTTATTTTATCTTTCTTTATTATTATTTTTTTTGTACCGTCAAATAAAAGAAACCACTTGCATTAAAAAAAACCGAAGGATTACATTGCATAATTCAAAAAAAAAAGGGAAAGTTTGCTCATGCATGAGCAATCTACAGGCGAGGTGGTCTCGGATTAGGAGGGTTGTATTGTATCATCACCCCTCGGCCATTTCTTGGAGCAAGAGACTGAGCAATGTCACGGAGGGTAGTGTAAATCCCATTCATACAATCAACACTTCTTTGTTGTTGATTGCAGAAGCATTGGGTAGACCAATAGAAGAACCTATCTATTCTTGAAGTCAGTGCCGCATTGTTACGTTTAGCTAACTTCTCCTGGTCCTCTATCATCTTCTTGAGTTTCTTCACCTCCTGCTCCAGACAAGCAATTTTGTCTTCTGATGTATGGCCTGTACTAATCTCCTCAGCTTCTTCGATCTTCATCTTCTTCTTTTGGTTCTCTTGAGATTCCTCCAAAGGTCTTTTGCCCTTGTCCTTGCCTAGACTCAAGTTTAAGTCGAGCTCTTCCTCCCTGGCCTCTACTGTGAGATCAATGAACTTTCTTGCTGCCATGGTTTGAAATTTTTTTTTTGGAGTATGAAGAGAGAGGAATGTCAGAAAGTTGTAGGCTCAGAGATGAATACTCTTTGTGGTGTGATAATTGAGAACTCTGGGACAGTCTTTATAGAGAGAAAATTGTGACTTAGAGCCAACGAAGATATCTCTTCGCCGCACCCCTACACGCTCATCCTATGGATTTTGCAAACTGGAAGCCAGAAGTCTAGGGTACGCATGCACACCAACAACGCGTCGCATTAATGGCAAAACCACGAAAGTCAATTTTCGGTGGATTTGCGGCTGATTTAATTTGTTTTGATTAGAAATTTTAAGGATTAATAAAATGGTGATATTCAGAACCGTATCACTCTGCTTTGTTGTGTTGTTCTTGAGAGCATACATGATTACATCATGCTGTGATTATATGTATCTAAGAACATATGTTGTGTATGCTATTCATGCATCATGAGCGAAGGCTATGGCTAAGAATAATATTTCATGATTCCACATGCACTCATACAAAATGAGCTGTCAAAATTTTTACATGTACTCATCCTCAAGATACATATATAAATTCATTTAAATGGGTATATAAATTGCTTCCTTTGTGCTGAAATTTATCTTATCCTTTATGAAGCAAATTTGTTTTGAAAAAGGACTTTAAAAATGCTTCTGTTATGTTAATATGTTTTATCATATGAAGCAACATTCTTTTTGAAAAAGAAAAGATTTTAAAGATCTCTTTTGTTGTAGATAACAAAAGGGATGAAAAATATTGATGTTTCATATATGGATTATGAACTATATGCTTGAATATACCTTATTACACTAATCCATATATATTGCTTCCTTAGATGAAATGTTTCTAAATTCCTTCGAAGCAAAATGTTTTAGAAAAATATCGTGAATCTCTTGAATTGCTTCCACAATGCTGAAATTGCTTTGCCATATTAAAGTATTATCTGTTTTGAAAAGAAAAGGATTTGAGTATCCTTATTTTAAATCACTTTTGCTATATGTTGAAATAATTTTATGCATATATGCAGAAATTGTTTTTCAGAAATCTTGAAAAATATTATTATTCGATTTATAGATTATGATTAATATTCTTGTTTATATCATGCTTTGCTAATCCATATATCATACTTCTGCTGTGTGCTGTAAATATTTCTATCATATGACAGCAAATGATGTTTTTTTTTTATTTCAAAGAGTTTAATTTTTCTGCTATTTACTAAAAATGCCTCTTCATAAACAAGCAGAAATCATTTTCAATGAAAATATTGCAGAAATTTCTTCAAAAATCTTACTTCAAAATTCTGCAATCAAAAACTGAATTTCCTTTATAATGATTTGGACAATCTTTTTCAAAGGAAAAATGTTATGAAATTCAGGGGGAGCTTTGTCTCACTTGAATGTATTTTTTTTGAAAAAGAATATATCTTGAAAAATTCGATATTCATTATTCATTATTCTTTTTCAAATTATGCAAGGTTTAAGGGGGAGCCTAAAACTCTTTCAAGTTTTATCTTTTGGCTCATTTCATTTGACATGAGAAAAATTTTTCTAAAATTTTCTTTTTACATGTCAATGAAATCAATGATAAGTTTTGATGTATTCTTACCCCATACTATATTGACATCTTCTGACATCCTGACTTAAAGAAGGTATGTGCTTTAACTTCTATATATTGTGTTCCTTACACCTTTTTGTTGATATCAAATAGGGGGAGAAGAAACAATAGAAAAATATGTATACGTGCTTATAACATTGCATTCATTATCTTGTGATACATATTTTTCTGTGGTGATTTGTCATCATCAAAAAGGGGGAGATTGTTGACCCTAAGGCTATATGCCATAAGTTTTGATGATGACAAATGTATTTGAATAGTAGCATTAATATATATAAAGATTAATTATCATATATATGCTACAAGTACTTAAGCATGATTATGTTATTTAATATGTATGTTGCATATATTGAATCATGCTATTAAACTAACCATTGGGTTTGCAAGTAAGATATATTTTATAGGTTGGTTCAAAAGAAGAAGAGTGAACATTGTATTGAAGAACAAGGAAAAGCAATATCATGCTTCACTCAAGGAAAACAACATGCAAGGATGAAGCTCCAAGAAATGAAGAATTAGAAGATTTAAAGTCTTGGAAGCTTGGATGCATCAAGATAGCCTATGTGTTTACATTAGGTATATTTTATATAGGCTAGTATACTTGTGCAACTCAATGATTTAGATTTGCATACATTGGCTCAATTATTTTGAACAAAAAGATAGTGAGATATGAAATTTTACAAAAGTTAGTTTTTGACCTTTGGTCACTCTTTATATCATATCTCATAAACGAAAAATCATTTTTTCAAGTATCTTAATCTCATTTGATAGTAGATTCAAATATCTTTCCAAAGGTATATTATTTATTGAAAACGGAGTCCAAATGAGAAATATATGACTATTCAAAATATAGTTTGAAAAACTGAAAGTTGATTTTACTGTAATAAAAAATTATTCTGTTCTGACCTATAGTCAGTATTTTGATTATATCTTTTAAAAGAAAAATAATTTTTGAGTAAAACTTGGCTCATTTGAAACTAGACTCCAAGAGCTTTCCAACGGTATATTATTTGTTTAAAACGGAGTTCAAATGAGGGAGTTATGAATTTTTAAAGAAAGCTCAAAATCTGGACTGCACTATAACGGCTATATAACGGCTATATAACGGCTAGTTTTGTAAAATCTTATATATATGACCTTAGATACACGATTTTGAAAAAGAACAAAGTCCTACAATGTGATATTAACTTCTTCTATCATCTTTGACAGAAAGGAAAGCATTCTTGAGCCAAATCTTGCATATTCTCTATCATTAGAGTTATTAGAGCTTCATTTGTTTTCATCTACTCTTTAGAGAGAGTTTCTTTGTATTGTTGATTTTGATCAACACATATATTATTCTGAGTTGAGGTTCGCAAGTACCGGTGTTGGAAGAACTTGCTTTGGGTTGAGGAGGAGCCCGGATTCATAAATTCTTCATTATGGTTTCACAAATACCCGGATCGAATTTGCGTGGTTGTAGTGGTTTGCAAGTACCCGGATTAAACTTGCAATTATAGTGGAAATACTCAAGTGGTCTCTTGAGGACTAGATGTAGGCTTGGATTAGCCGAACCAGTATAAATCTCCGAGTTTGCTTTCTCTATCCCTTACTCTTTAATTTGTGCATATTGATATCTATTCTTTAATTCCTTGATCTTTATAATTATTTATCTTAACATCAAATTGATTTTCTGTATTGTATTTATTATCCTAAGCATTGTACTTTTACAGAAAATCATTTTAACTTCCAATTAATTCTTGTGAAAAATTTATAAAACCCAATTCACCCCCCCTCTTGGGTTCCAACCATTACTTTCAGATCTGATAGTATTAAATTTCACAATTGGAGCAAAAATTTCAGTACAATCGACTCTTTCCTTTTGCTGGAATCCTTTGACGACTAATCGGGCTTTATATGTCACATCCTCAACAGTGTAGGCGATTCAAGTTATCACTAAGTTAAAACATCGTCAAGGTCTTAACTTTCTTACAATGAAACCATAAGGAATATTCATATTTACACATAGTCCATCTACAAAATTCTAGGAGGCTTATGTGACTACAGAGTTACTTCTAGAGCTTACAAGATAATAGAATGCAAAGGAACCAACCGAAATACAAGAAAGTTAGTTTAAGATAAACTCGCTATTCCCCTGGATAATCCCCAGCGTCAGCTACAGATTCTGAAATGTTGTAAAATAACAGGATGAGTAATGGAATACTCAGTGAATGTATAACATTATCAATAGAAAATAAATTTAACAATTAGTATCATAAAGATATTATTGAATTTAAAATTCACATCAATTACAAATGATATACGTAGTATAAATCATACAGTGCCATACATAAAATCCCGTACCAACCGAGTTGTCCACAATACCAGTGGATCGTTGCCCACGACCCTCTGGCCGCATCCATCGTTATCTCTCCATAAAAGGTATATCTCCACCCTTATAACTCCTCTAACTTCTCCCGTGGGGTGCACTACCACGAAAATATTGTAACAATGTTCTACTATAACGTAAGCATTCACATAATCTCAACATAATAACAGCAATATCAACATTAACTTTACATATTTTATAAGAATTATTATTTAATCAAACAAGAGGCTTGAAATCCATAATACCTTTAAATACAAGGAATACAAGTCCTTGAAAATGAATACACAACATACCGTTTAAGTCTACCTTCTCAATTTTTCTTTATGATACTTGATGACAATACTTTTAAAGAAATATTGATGAGATAAGGTTATCACACTCACCTCGAATGTGGCTCTAACTACCTTTATTTTTACAGCTAAATTATGGGAGGTGTTAGGAAATAACTCTCAAAGATTTTCTAAAATGCAAATAAGATGAAAATAAAGAATACATTAGAATTTTCAAGTGAAACTTGTACTATTAGAAACTAGACTCAAAGAGCTTTCTAACAGTATCTTATTCACTAAAAATAGAGTCCGAATAAAAGAGTTATGAACATTTTAAAACTGATACTACAGTAACGATCAACGATCAATGCAGTTACAGTGTTGTTGACTAAGTCAATGTTACAGTAACGTTGACCGAGTCAATGCTACAATAACGTTAACCGAGTCAATGCTACAGTAACGTTGATCGAGTCAATGTTATAGTGACGTTAACCAAGTCAATGCTACAGTAACCAAGAAAATCTGAAAAAATTTTCTCGATGAACAGTATTTTTTGGAAAATTTCCAGAATGAATAGTGATGTTCTTTGTGTTGTTCATTCAAAAATCCTAAAATCACATCTAAAACAACATTTCTTTTGATTTATTCCATGGGTTTTGTTTCTTAACGTCTAAGAAGTGTTTTAACACCAAAACCCCCAATTTTTACCAACAATCCAAGCTCAAATCTCAAATTTTCA
Organism: Biancaea sappan; assembly: GCA_037074585.1. NCBI lineage: Eukaryota > Viridiplantae > Streptophyta > Magnoliopsida > Fabales > Fabaceae > Biancaea > Biancaea sappan. The sequence continues at coordinate 32,106,436 of CM073500.1, read as the reverse complement.
TCAAGAACACTAACTTTTTTTAAATATCCGAATTCTACGAATTTCTCCTAGTTTTCTCCAAATTTATTGTTCCAATAACATCATAAACCACCTAAGAATGTTTTAGATTAATATCCACACTTAAATTCATCCATTAAAACTCAAAATCCTAATTCTCTTCCATAGTTCCGAAAATGGAGAAAAAGAAAAATAGAGCAGATAAAACTTACCTCTTTATCACCGAAAGAAAATTAGAGAAAGGATTGAAGGAGATGGAAGAATGGTAGATGAAGAAGAAGATTGAGAGCCTCGGGGAGGAAAGAAGGAAGAGAAGAAGATGTGTCTAATAATTGTATGTGTGGGCCCCACCAATTTTTTTTGGATAAAATTACTCATAGCCACTCTAACTTATAAGATTTGTTCACTTAGGTTCTTGAGAATTTGTAAAAATTTCCTACATTAAAAATTGAAATTTCTATTCCCAAATTTTCTTTACTAATTCAAAAAAAAGAAAAAAATATTTTTCACGTAATTAAATTTTTCAATAAATTTTAAAATAAATTTTAAATATTCATAAAATTTATTGGGGCATTACATTCTTCCCCCCTTAAGAAATTTGGTCCCCAAATTTCATTACCTCATGTTATAAAGAGATATTGGTACGTAGATTTCATCTTTCTTCTAATTCCCATGTCGCTTCTTCTTGGGTATGATTCCGCCATAAAACTTTCACAGATGGTACTTCTTTGGACCTCAACTTTTTTATTTATGTATCCAAGATTGCTACTGGAATCTCTTCATAAGATAAATCTTCTTTTAATTGGACTTCCTGTGTTTGAAGAACATGGAAAGGATCATAAAGATATTTCCTTAACATTGAGACATGAAATACCGGGTGGACTTCTTCCAAATCTGGGCGTAACGCTAACTTGTAAGCTACATTGCCAATGTTCTCCAATATTTCAAAAGGTCCTATATACCTTGGACTAAGTTTTCCTTTTAGCCTAAACCTTAAACTACCCTTCATGGGAGATACCTTTAAAAAGACCATATTACCTATTGCAAACTGAAGGTCTCATCTTCGACGGTCAGCATATGCTTTTTGCCTACTGTGAGCTGCAAGGAGTCTTTCCCGAATAAGTTTTACCTTTTCCAATGCATCTTACACTAAATCAGGCCCAATTAATATGTTTTCTCATGCTTCAAACCAGCCAATAGGGGATCTACATCGTCTTCCATAAAGTGCTTCAAAAGGTGCCATTTGAATACTTGCTTGATAACTATTATTATATGCAAATTCAATTAGAGTTAAATGTGTGTCCCAACTACCTTTAAAATCTATTACACAAGACCTTAACATGTCTTCCAAAATCTGTATAATGTGTTCAGACTGGCCATCCGTCTGAGGATAAAAGGTTGTACTTAAATTTACCTGCGTGCCTAAGGCTTCTTGAAAAGTCTTCCAAAAACGAGACGTAAACTGTGTGCCTCTATCAGAAATAATAGAGGTAGGCACTCCATGCAATTTAACTATTTCATCAATATACAGTTGAGCATACTTGTGGTTGTGCCCCACGTCCTCGAGGTAAGCCTCGCTCATCCTGTCCTTGCTCACTCTCACCATGTTCTTCCTCATCTCGTTCATGGGCAGGATGGGCAGGTCGCGATTAGGCACCTTCAGAGCCTATACGCTCCACTGCCTCTTGAGATCCTCCGGGTTGCATCGTGACCTATCAACAACATGAAAGAAATGATTGGATCCCAAGAGGGGAGGTGAATTGGGTTTTATAAAAATTTTCACAAAACTTAATTGGAAGTTAAAATGATTTTCTGAAATTGGACAATGTTAAAGATCATAATTTAATTCAGAAAATCAAAGTGTTTATCAAGATGAATAATTTTATAGTGCAAGGAATTAAATAGCAAATATAAATCTACACAAATTAATTAATACTTGAGGTAGAAATCAAATATAAATGCAAAGCATTAATTAATTAACTTCAAATGTAAATAGAGTAGGGATAGAGAAAGCAAACTCGGAGATTTATACTGGTTCGGCTAATCCCAAGCCTACATCCAGTCCTCAAGAAACCACTTGAGTATTTCCACTATAATTGCAAGTTTAATCCGGGTACTTGCAAACCACTACAACATACTTTTCTCCCTCAAGGGTGTCTCTCCCCCTTACAACGTGTTTTCTCTCAAACACTAACTCAAGGAACCAATCCTTGAGAAACTAAATTTAAAGGCTTAAGGAAAATAATGGTAGACACTCTCAAAGTGTAGATAACGCAAAAATTAAACTCAGAATATTTCTCTAGCAATTTAGAGAGAATGAACTCAAGATAATATGAGAAATGAACAATTGAATCTTGATGCAAATGGTGTTGTGAAGTCCCCTTTATATAGTGAAACCTTGCTGCTACAGTGACTGCTTTAGTCAAAATTACTACAGTAAGCTTCATCATCATTTTTCAACCTTTCTACAACAACCAAAAAAACTTTATCAATCTTTTTCAACAATCAATATTCTTTTTCAAATTTGCTACAGTAAAAAGTATTCTTTTTCAAAGTTTATTACAACAACCAATAAACTTTATCATACTTTTTCAACAATCAAAATTCTTTTTCAAAAGTGCTACAGTAAAAGATATTCTTTTTCAAATTATATTACAACACCCCATAAACTTTATCATACTTTTTCAACAATCAAATTTCTTTTTCAAAAGTACTACAGTAAAAGATATTCTTTTTCAAATTATATTACAACACCCCATAAACTTTATCATACTTTTTCAACAATCAAATTTCTTTTTCAAAAGTGCTACAGTAAAAGATATTCTTTTTCAAATTATATTACAACACCCAATAAAGTTTATCAAAAATCAATTTATATTACTATATATAAATATATAAAGCATTAAATATATTTGGGCCAAGAAAAATTGAATCATGCATTTGGGCCAATAAGATTAACTCATTCATTTGGGCCAAGAAGACTAAATCATTCATTTGGGCCAAGAAAATTAAATCATACTATTTGGGCTAAGAAAGATTAAATCATACATTGGGCCAAGAAGATTAAATCATTCCCACATATTTGTCATCATCAAAACTTATAGCATAATACATTAGGGCTAACAATCTCCCCCTTTTTGATGATGACAAATCACCAAAGAAAAATATGTTACAATGTAATAATCATTATACAATATACACATATTTTTCTTTCCATATTCTTCTCCCCCTATTTGACATCAACAAAAAGGTATAAGGAAGGCAATATATAAAGGCTAAAGCGTATTCCTTCTTTAAGCAAGAATATCATATGACGTCATGGGGTAAAATTTCATCAAAACTTATCATTGATATGCCAAAAATATATAGTTAAGGAAAACATTGCATGATAGATAAAGTGAGCCTAAAAATATAGAGCATTTAAGTATAGATTAGGCTCCCCCTCAATCAATGCATATTAAACAAATGTAATTTTCAAGATGTATTCATATATGTATCTTGAGGATGAGCACCTGCAAAAAATTTGACAACCACTCCGATGCTTAAGTTAGTAATGTAAATCAAGGATTAAAGGCAAAATTAACTGCTTACGGTCGCATGCATCAAGCATTATCATAATGCAAGGAAATCATTGCCTTTCATTTGCCCACAAAAGCATTGTATGTAAGTATGTGTAACTATGAAGATGTATTATCCTCTACACATTTCATTTTATTTAAAAAAAAATTTTTTTTAACTTCTCATTTTCTATGAGTGCATGTGGAATCATGACATATTATTCATAGCCTTCGCTCATGATGCATGAATAGCATACACAACATATGTTCTTAGATACATGTAATCACAGCATGATGTAATCATGTATGCTCTCAAGAACAACACAACAAAGCAGAGTGATACGGTTCTGAATATCACCATTTTATTAATCCTTAAAATTTCTAATCAAAAAAATTAAATCAGCCGCAAATCCACCGAAAATTGACTTTCGTGGTTTTGCCATTAATGTGACGCGTTATCGGTGTGCATGCGTACTCTAGACTTCTGGCTTCCAGCTTGCAGAAATCCATAGGATGAGCGTGTAGGGGTGCGGCGAAGAGATATCTTCTTTGGCTCTTAGTCATAATTTTCTCTCTATAAAGACTGCCCCAGAGTTCTCAATTACCACACCACAAAAAGTATTCATCTCTGAGCCTATAACTTTCTGACATTCCTCTCTCTTCATACTCCTACAAAAATTTCTGAATTTTCCAAACCATGGCAGCAAGAAAGTTCATTGATCTCACAGTAGAGGCCAGGGAGGAAGAGCTCGACTTAAACTTGAGTCTAGGTAAGGATAAGGGCAAAAGACCTTTGGAGGGATCTCAAGAAAACCGAAAGAAGAAAATGAAGATCGAAGAAGCTGAGGAGATTAGTACAGGCCATACGTCAGAAGACAAAATTGCTTGTCTGGAGCAGGAGGTGAAGAAACTCAAGAAGATGATAGAGGACCAGGAGAAGTTAGCTAAACGCAACAATGCGGCACTGACTTCAAGAATAGATAGGTTCTTCTATTGGTCTACCCAATGCTTCTGCAATCAACAACAAAGAAGTGTTGATTGTATGAATGGGATTTACACTACCCTCCGTGACATTGCTCAGTCTCTTGCTCCAAGGAATGGCCGAGGGGTGATGATACAATACGGGCCTCCTAATCCAAGACCACCTCGCCTGTAGATTGCTCATGCATGAGCAAACCTTACTTTTTTTTTTGCAATGTAATCCTTCAGTTTGTTTTTTTAATGCAAGTGGTTTCTTTCAGATGACGGTACTTAAAAAAAATTATAATAATAATAAAGAAAGATAAAGAAAATCAGCCGCACAAATTTAGCACAATAGAAGGATATATATATTTTGAAAAATATATATCCATTTTAAAGATAGAAAGAATTTTCTGACATGGATATATATATCATCATTTCAAAGCAAAAGCAAGTTACATACTTACTCAAGATAAAACATATTATAATCAGAGTATGTAGTAACATAATTGAGGTAATATGGATTAATCAGATATAAACTATAATCCATAAACAATGGTTCATAAGCTATATCTTATACAAAGGATATGACATGTATAATGCTCAAACCATGATGAATGGTATAAAGACAATGTCTTTATATACAATGATATGATCAAATATGTAAGATATTAGAGAACAATATATCATTGCAATGAAAGTGTGTCAGTAAAAAAATTGCCAACATAGCCAATTATGATCAGGGAGTATCACTTAATTAAATAGTAAAGTGGTAAAGAATAGAGATACTCATCAATTTTGGCAAACTCTTATTGCTTCTTGAAGTTCCTCCTCAAGATTTTGATATCGTTGTTTTGCTCATTGCTCTTCTTTTGATTCTATCTTCTTGCAATTTTAATAAACTTAATTGATTGATTATTTGCAAGATCCTCTTGAAAACAATCTCTTATAAGATCACTGTCAAGCATTGGTCGACAATTAGGAATGAGCTTAGAGGATAGATTTGAGGACTAACTCCTGCAAAACACTTTTGGTGGAGCACTTTGATGTTCAAATCAGTAATGTTCAAATAAATCTCGAGTACTAGGAGCAACATTATGTTCAAGATATGCCATATTAATAAAAGTGCTATGCTTTCATGAAATGCAATTTTACAAAATATTTGATTTCATTGAAAATATTTAAATAAGATTACAGCAAGGATAAATACTATAGGTAGGAGGAATCTTATTGTTGTGAAGACAAGAAAAATATGCGTGTAATGGAAGCAAGTTTTCATGATGCGGTAAAAAGGATAGTTTGAGCAAAATTTGGAAGAAAGATTTTAGCTCAAAACAAAATTCGAATCTATAATCTGCATACCTAACAATTGTTTTCAGATATAGCATGTATGAGTATCAAGGATAGATGTAAGGCATATTAAAGAACAGACAAAAGCATTAGAGAGTAGTAAACATATCAGTCAAATTTCTTACAATGCATTCCAGCTTATATGTTTACTTATCCATTGCCTCCTTTTGATGCAAGAGTGGAGTTTAAATGATGTAGCCATTAAAATGTCATTTCCGCTCCTTGCTTCGAGGTGAATCTACAAATTAATCTCTTGTTTTTGGTACCCAAATTTCTTTGGGTCCGCCTGGGTCATGAGTTCCTTTTTGAACCCATTTCATTTTTACTCCATGAACAAGATTTTTCTTATAAAAGCATGAGTAAGATTTGTGTCCTTTCAGTCCACAATAAAAACAAGTGCAAGTTGGACTATTTGACATCTTTACAGAAACAAAGAAGTTTTTAGAATGCTTTTGGTTTGATTTCCTTTTAGAAACAAGACCAACTTTGTTAAACCTTCTTCTTTGTTTCAAAACTGAGGTATTTAAAATTTCTCTACCTTGAGAAAATTTTGCAAGTGTGTTTTTAAGATTATTATTTTCCTTTTTCAAAGAATCACACTTGGTACAAAAGCAATTTTTGTTGGTAGAGATATTTGCTTTTAAAATCAAATTCTCTTCTTGCAAAGTTTTGTTTTGATTTTCAAAAACAAAATTCTCTTCCTTGGAAATAGAAAATTCGTTTTTCAATATTTCCAACTCATTTTCAAGAGAAGAGTTTTTCTGTTTTGAAACATTTAGTTTCTTTGCAAGTATTAGAGATTCTTCATGTAAATCATCAAAGGCATCTTGTAATTCTTCAAAAGAGTAGTCAAATGAATTTACCTCATCTTTATCTCTGGCCACAAGACAAGTGTTGGCTTCTTCATTTGTGTTCTCCTCATCAAAATTGCTATTTCCCCAAATGGACGATAGGTAAGCTTTCTTTGATGATTCAGCTTTTGGTTGTAGTTTCTCTTTTTCTCCTTTTTCTTTTTCTTCTATCTCCTTGGTGATTTGAGATTTTCCTGTAAGTTCAACACCAAGAGCTTGCAAATGATTAAGCACAAGTTGTATCTCATTAATGGTTTTGCAATTGTTCATTTGAGCAATTTCAAGTTCATTAATAAAACTTCTATACCTTAATTCCTCATCAATAAGATCTTCCTCATGTGCAACTTCAAGAATTTCCCACATTTCTTTTGCAGTTGCACAGTTGGAGATTTTGAAAAATTCATCTTGACTCAATGCACAAGAAATAATCAATTTTGCCTTAGCATTGAGTTGCATTAAACTTCTTTCAGTATCATTCCATTCACTCTTGGGTTTTGGAATGTATTTTCCTTGTTCTTCCTTGACAGGCATATCAAAACCATTTTCTATAACTTCCCAGAGTTTATGGTCTACTGAAATTAAAAACATTTTCATTTCATACTTCCAATATTGAAAATGATTAGCATCAAAAACTGGAGGTTCTGTGAAAGAACAATTTTTAGAAATAAACCACTCACTAGATCCAACCATGTTTACTCTTAGACGGTTAAGTCTCAAATCAAGAGCCCGAGCTCTGATACCAATTGAAAGAAATGATTGGATCCCAAGAGGGGAGGTGAATTGGGTTTTATAAAAATTTTCACAAAACTTAATTGGAAGTTAAAATGATTTTCTGAAATTGGACAATGTTAAAGATCATAATTTAATTCAGAAAATCAAAGTGTTTATCAAGATGAATAATTTTATAGTGCAAGGAATTAAATAGCAAATATAAATCTACACAAATTAATTAATACTTGAGGTAGAAATCAAATATAAATGCAAAGCATTAATTAATTAACTTCAAATGTAAATAGAGTAGGGATAGAGAAAGCAAACTCGGAGATTTATACTGGTTCGGCTAATCCCAAGCCTACATCCAGTCCTCAAGAAACCACTTGAGTATTTCCACTATAATTGCAAGTTTAATCCGGGTACTTGCAAACCACTACAACATACTTTTCTCCCTCAAGGGTGTCTCTCCCCCTTACAACGTGTTTTCTCTCAAACACTAACTCAAGGAACCAATCCTTGAGAAACTAAATTTAAAGGCTTAAGGAAAATAATGGTAGACACTCTCAAAGTGTAGATAACGCAAAAATTAAACTCAGAATATTTCTCTAGCAATTTAGAGAGAATGAACTCAAGATAATATGAGAAATGAACAATTGAATCTTGATGCAAATGGTGTTGTGAAGTCCCCTTTATATAGTGAAACCTTGCTGCTACAGTGACTGCTTTAGTCAAAATTACTACAGTAAGCTTCATCATCATTTTTCAACCTTTCTACAACAACCAAAAAAACTTTATCAATCTTTTTCAACAATCAATATTCTTTTTCAAATTTGCTACAGTAAAAAGTATTCTTTTTCAAAGTTTATTACAACAACCAATAAACTTTATCATACTTTTTCAACAATCAAAATTCTTTTTCAAAAGTGCTACAGTAAAAGATATTCTTTTTCAAATTATATTACAACACCCCATAAACTTTATCATACTTTTTCAACAATCAAATTTCTTTTTCAAAAGTACTACAGTAAAAGATATTCTTTTTCAAATTATATTACAACACCCCATAAACTTTATCATACTTTTTCAACAATCAAATTTCTTTTTCAAAAGTGCTACAGTAAAAGATATTCTTTTTCAAATTATATTACAACACCCAATAAAGTTTATCAAAAATCAATTTATATTACTATATATAAATATATAAAGCATTAAATATATTTGGGCCAAGAAAAATTGAATCATGCATTTGGGCCAATAAGATTAACTCATTCATTTGGGCCAAGAAGACTAAATCATTCATTTGGGCCAAGAAAATTAAATCATACTATTTGGGCTAAGAAAGATTAAATCATACATTGGGCCAAGAAGATTAAATCATTCCCACATATTTGTCATCATCAAAACTTATAGCATAATACATTAGGGCTAACACAACACCACATAATTTAGTCCCGGAAAGATCAATATTAACCACAAGGAAAGAAACGTAAAAAGAAAAATAAACAACACCTACAGGACCTTTAATTGACCTTTACCTCTATGGTCATGCTGCAGTTCATAACGATAGAGGGAAGCCCAGCCAAGGTTACCCTGCTCTGTGATCCATAAGAGACCAAAGAACTGGCTCTGATACCATTTTGTCAGATTCTCAACAGTGTAGCCGATTCAAGTTAACTCTAAGTTAAAACATCGAAATCATAAGGAATATTCATATTTACACATATTCCATCCACAAAATCCTAGGAGGCTTATGTGACCACAGAGTTACTTCTAGAGCTTACAAGATAATAGAATGCAAAGGAACTAACCGAAAATACAAGAGAGTTGGTTTAAGATAAACTCGCTATTCCCCTGGACAATCCCCAGCGTTAGCCACAGATTCTGAAATGTTGTAAAATAATAGGATGAGTAATGGAATACTCAGTGAATGTATAACATTATCAATCGAAAATAAATTTAACAATTAGTATCATAAAGATATTATTGAATTTAAAATTCACATCAGTTACAAATGATATACGCAGTATAAATCATACAATGCCATACACAAAATTCCATATCAACCGGGTCGTCTACAGTACCAGTGGATCGTTGCCCACGACCCCCTGGCCGCATCCACCCTTATCTCTCCATGAAAGGTATATCTCTACCCTTATAACTCCTCTAACTTCTCCCGTAGGGTGCACCACCACGAAAATATTGTAACAATGTTCTACCATAACACAATCATTCACACAATCTCAACATAATAACAGCAATATCAACATTAACTTTACATATTTTATAAGAATTATCATTTAATCAAACAAGAGGCTTGAAATCCATAATACCTTTAAATACAAGGAATACAAGTCCTTGAAAATGAATACACAACATACCGTTTAAGTCTATCTTCTCAATTTTTCTTTATGATACTTGATGACAATACTTTTAAAGAAATATTAATGAGATAAGGTTATCACACTCACCTCGAATGTGGCCCTAACTACCTTTATTTTTACAGCTAAATTATGGGAGGTGTTAGGAAATAACTCTCAAAGATTTTCTAAAATGAAAATAAAATGAAAAATAAAGAATACATTAGAATTTTCAAGTGAAACTTACACTATTAGAAACTAGACTCAAAGAGCTTTCTAATAGTATCTTATTTACTAAAAATAGAGTCTGAATGAAAGAGTTATGAACATTTTAAAACTGATGCTACAGTAACGGTCAACGATTAATGCAGCTACAGTGTTGTTGACTAAGTCAATGCTACAGTAATGTTAACAGAGTCAATGCCACAGTAAAGTTGACCGAGTCAATGCTACAGTGACGTTGACCAAGTCAATGCTACAGTGATGTTGACCGAGTTAATGCTACAGTAACCAAGAAAATCTGAAAAAATTTTCTCTATGAACAATATTTTCTGAAAAATTTTCAGAATAAACAGTGATGTTCTTCGTGTTCTTAATTCAAAAATCCTAAAATCACATCTAAAACAATATTTCTTTTGATTTCTTCCATGGGTTTTGTTTCTTAATGTCTAAGAAGTGTTTTAACACCAAAACCCCCAATATTTACCAACAATCCAAGATCAAATCTCAAATTTTTATTAAGAACACTAACTTTTTTAAATATCTGAATTCTACGAATTTCTCCTAGTTTTCTCCAAATTTATTGTTCCAATAACATTATAAACCACCTAAGAATGCTTTAGATTAACATCCACACTTAAATTCATCCATTAAAACTCAAAATCATAATTCTCTTCCATAGGTCCGAAAATGGAGAAAAAGAAAAATAGAGCAGATAAAACTTACTTCTTTGCCTCTAGAACTCCTAAGAATCGAAAGTATGGTTAGAAAAAACAAGATCACCGGAAGAAAATTAGAGAAAGGATTAAAGGAGGTGGAAGAATGGTAGATGAAGAAGAAGATGGAGAGCCTCGGGGAGGAAAGAAGGAAGAGAGGAAGATGTGTCTAATAATTGTATGTGTGGGCCCCACCAATTTTTTTTTGGATAAAATTGCTCATAGCCACTCTAACTTATAAGATTTGTTCACTTAGGTCCTTGAGAATTTGTAAAAATTTCCTAAATTAAAAATTAAAATTTCTATTCCCAAATTTTCTTTACTAATTCAAAGAAAAGAAAAAAAATATTTTTCACGTAATTAAATTTTTCAATAAACTTCAAAATAAATTTTAAATATTCATAAAAATTATTGGGGCATTACATTATATCTCTTAGAGCCATCATGCTCCTCCTTCACACGATACACCCACTTGTTGTGAAGTGCCTTCTTTCCTATGGGTAACTTAGCAAGTTCTCATGTCTGATTGGAGATCCAAGACTTCATCTCGTCTTTCATGGCAAGCTCCCACTTGCTGGCATCTGTGGTCTGACATGCTTCCTTATAGTCTTCAAGCTCCCCTCCATCAGTCAACAACATGTAGTCAATGTGTTTCTTGTTGGGCACATGAGGTCGAGAAGACCTTCTTAATACAAGAGTTGGAGAAGGAGGCTCTAGTGTGTCAAACTGCTGTTGGCTACTCTGTTCAGTTGATTTCTCTGACTGAGGACTCTCAACTATAGGACCTTTTAGGACATCATCCACTTCTGCATACACTGGACCACTTTGTTCTAAGTTGCTGGCATCTGTGCTATGCTTATCCTTGTACATCACTCTTTCGTTGAAGATCACATCTCTACTGTAGATTATCTTTTTGTTTTCATCATCCCAAAGGTGGTAGCCAAACTCATCCTCACCATAGCCGATGAAAGTGCACTTCTTTGATTTGGGATCAAGCTTGTTGCTGCCTTGATCACTAATGTGCACATATGCTACACAACCAAAAACTTGAATTTGTGAGAGTTTTACCTTTTTTCGCTCCATACCTCTTCTGGTATTTTGTGCTCCAATGGTACTGATGGGCCTCGGTTGATCAAGTAAGATGCAGTGTTGACTGCTTCTGCCCAGAATTGCGTTGGTAAGCCTGACTGCACATGTAAGCTTCTAGCTCTTTCAGTCAACGTTCGGTTCATACGCTCAGCAACACCATTATGTTGAGGCGTTCCTGGCACTGTTCTCTCCATTCTGATCCTGTACTCATAACAGAACTTCTTGAATCTGGTGTCTTCATATTCACCACCATTGTCGATTCTGAACTTTTTGATCTTTAACCCTGTCTCATTTTCTACCATGACTTTCCACATCTTGAAAGCTTCAAATACTTCAGACTTATATTTCAGAAAGTATACCCATACCTTCTTGGAGTGATCATTAATAAAAGTCACGAAGTAGTGTTTCCCACCAATGGATGAGACATTCGTTGGACCCCAAACATCAGAGTGAACAAGCTCGAGCCCCTCTTTCTTTGGGGTTCTTCCACTTATCTGAAAGCTGACTCTTTTCTGCTTTCCAAGTATACAGTCTTCACACATGTCAATTTCTACTGACTGAAGACCTAGTAATTTTCCTTTCGAGTGCATGATCTTCATCCCTTTCTCATTCATATGGCCTAGTCTTTGGTGCCATAAATTAGGATTTTTATTTGCTCAACTACAATCAAATGACTTGCCTCTGCTGTTTTATAAAAAGCACCACTCTTTTTACCACGAGCAATCATCATTGCACCCTTTGAAATCTTCCAATTATCGTCGTGGAAGACTGTTGTGTAGCTGTTACTAGCCAACTGGCCTACCAAGATTAAGTTCTTCGTCAGGTCAGGAATATGTCTGACATTCTTCAATTCCTATACAGACCCATTCAGCTTAATCTTCACTATACCTTTGCCTACAATCTCACAAGATTGTTCATTACTAAGGTAAACTTTACCGAGGTTTCCAAGGACGTAATTCTCGAAGAGTTCTTTATGTGAAGTAGCGTGAAAGGATGCTCCAGAGTCTAACACCCAAGACTCTTCCTTGCTCTCCAAAGAGCATATTAATATATCACCTCCTCCTGAGGTTAAAGCAATATTTGCCTCATCCTTTGGTTCTTGATTCTTTGGTGCACTCTTGCACTGATTTTTGTAGTGTCCGGTAGTCTTCAAGCTGTAATACCCGTTAATTTCAGAATATAATTCGCTTAAGAGTATTTTAGAATTCTACAACGTTACTTTAGTTATTTATTTTGGTCATTTTTAATTTTCATATTTAATTGTTCTCTTTGAATATTATTTATGAAAATTGAGTTAAATGACTGGACTAAATATTTGCACAATGAGGGATATATTCTAAGAATGGTGAAATTCATGGAAAAGTGGTTGCTGAATGGTCAATTAATCCATTTATTGTAAATTGACTGGATGGGTTTGGATGTTGGGTTATGGATACCCATGGGTTATTGAATAACCCATTAGAAATATTTAATATAAAGTTTCAATAGTAACCTCATATTTTTCACTCAGCCGAAGGAAGCAGAAAAGATTCTTTCTCAGTTCTTCATTTTCTTCTCAAATCCTTTCCTTAATCTTCAGAAGTTCGATTATTTGTTCGGTTCAAAAGCTTTGTAAGGATCAAAGGTAAGCTTTAATCCGATTATTTTCCTTAAATTTCAGTTTATGTAGAAGATCAGAGGAGGTTTTGTTCTTGAAGATTTTGATGATAATTCATGAATCTCAGTTGTTTTAGAAGTTATATTTGAGTTATAATCGGTTAAAAGAGTTGAAATTCTGGTTTTGAAACAAGAAAGGAAAGGATGAATTTTTGAAAGATTTTTTCTGCAAAACCGAGTTACTGTAGCAACCAGGGATTTCGAAACAAAATCTGGAAAATTTTCTTCGGGTTACTGTAGCAGTACTGTAGTGTCGGCAGTCAACGGTACTGTAGCAACCCGTTACTGTAGCAACTCGTTACTGTAGCGAACCGGTACTGTAGCGAACCGTTACTGTAGCGAACCGACACTGTAGCAAACCGTTACTGTAGCAAACCGTACTGTAGCAACCCGTTACTGTAGCAGTCAGAAAATTTTACGTATTTTCGTGATTTTGTTTCCTTTCTTATGATTCCTTGTAATATATTTTACTAGGAAATTTTCCTACACAAATTCTAGTGTGGAACAAGGTAAAGTTGGACAAACATCAAGGTGAGTGAATAACCTTGCTCAGCTACTTTGATATTACTAGTCAAAGTACAATATAAGTCCCATTTACAATATTATTTGGATAATAAGCAATTAATTTTTCATATGGGAGTATATGATGATCAGTAGAAATAAGAGTATGAAGAAACTATTTATTTCATGACAATTGTACTATGTGATGAATTCTCACTATTTTATTAATGAGTAAAGATCTACGGGATCTAATACACGAGTGTAAAAGGGTTAAAGTCCCATACTACTCGGTGTATATCTAAGAAATCTTATACACGAGTGTGAAAGGGTTAAAGTCCCATACTACTCGGTGTATATCTAAGAAATCTTATACACGAGTGTGAAAGGGTTAAAGTCCCATACTACTCAGTGCATATCTATGAAATCTATACACGAGTTGAAAGGGTTAAAGTCCCATACTACTCGGTGTATATCTATGAAATCTTATTCATGAGTTTGAAAGGGTTAGAGTCCCATACTACTCGATGTATAAGATAATTAATTATATGAGTAAATGTGGTATTTGTACTTTTGATATTTTATATAGTACAGTTATTTACTTACTGAGTTTTTAAATAAACTCACACTCCCTATGATTATTTTTTCAGATACAGAAAACAGAGAAGAAGAGAATCTGTTTGAAGATTAGAAGCCCCTTGGGATTATTCTTTATTTCTGTCTGGTGGGACACCAGTACTTATTAATGTGGATATTAGAAAAGCTCTGTATTTTCTATAGGTCTCCTAGGCTTGCGATGAGATAGAAATATCAGACTATGTATGTCTATATTTGCTTATCAGATGAATATAATTCTGTAGTGTGGAATGAATGATTAAGGTTGAATGTAAAACCTTACAGAATATATGTATATAACGTATGTTTGAGAATTACATCAAATGAGTAGTATCTTGTCACATACTCAATTTTTGGGATGTGACAAATTTGGTATCAGAGGGAAGGTTTTATAGGTCCCCTATAGAGTACAGAGCAAAGTGATCTTTGTGGGCCCTTCCCTATTGTCATGAGCCGCGGCATGACCATAGGATTAGGTTCCATAAAAGACCTTGTAGAGTATAACGTCATTTTATAGATAACTTCTCAGTGGGGCTGGTAAGTGATATTTTGTTTATGTCTGAAAATTGTTTGTTATGTGTGTAGATCTGTGACAGATCAATGTCAGAAGGATCTTCTAATAATAATGAGCATATGGGTCCAAGGAGGGCCATAAATCCACCAGTACATGTGCAAGATGATCCTAACCGTGGTGATAGTTTACATGCTCAAAGTACTGAGGGCGCAACTAGTGAGCAAGCAAGAAGAGTCGAACCTGATGCTCATGTCGGTAATGCAACTATTGCACATGTGATTCATTTGATGAATGAACGATTTGACCGATTTGAGGCTGAAATGAGAGGTCGAGCTGCACAAGCTAACCTGCCAGTGGATCCTCCTATTGTTGAAGCTGAAAATGTACCACCAGCTCCGTTAGCGGGAGGAGTTAATGTAAGAGAGGTAAGAATGTCTGAATTCCAGAAAATGAGGCCTCCTACTTTTTCAGGGGAAGATCCCAAAGAGGACCCACAATGTTTTCTTGAAGATTGTGAAGCAATCTGTGATGCTATAGGGTGTTCTCCTACTCAAAAGGTAGAATTCACTTCCTTTCAGTTAAAAGGTAGGGCTGGTAAATGGTGGAGGAACTGGAAGAAAGCTAGAATTCAAGGCGCGCCGCCAGTTATGTGGACAGAATTTTACAGATTGGTTATGGATGAATTTCTTCCGGCAAGTGAACGATCATCCAGGGCCAGAGATTTTCTGTATCTACGGCAGGGAACCATGACTGTTGATGAATATTCAGCTCAGTTTGTTAAATTATCTGAATATGCCCCTGAAATCATTCCTTCTGAAAGGAAGAAAATAGAAAAGTTTGTGGAAGGGCTTCGTGATGCCTTATATGATCAAGTGGGTTCTAATATGAATGATTACTCTTCGTACTCAGAAGCTGTTGATGTGGCCCGAAGAATGGAAAGGAGGTCAAAGAATAAAGAAGAATATCGTCAAAAGAAGAAGGCCAGATATAGGAGATCTTTTAATCAAGGGGAAGACTCAGGGACTTTTACTGCACCACAACATGCTCCAGCCACTCCTACTAAGTCATCTTATTCTATAGCCAGTGTGGCTAAGCCTCGTTCAGAGAGCAGGGGTGGTTTTAGCTCTTCTAGTAGAGGAGGTACTCAAGGTAGAAGGGAAAAACCTCAATGTCCTGAATGTGGAAAGTTTCACTTCGGAGAATGCAGGTTAAACACTGTTGGTACAGGCTGTTTTCACTGTGGACAAAAAGGACATTTTATAAGGGAGTGCCCTCAGCTCATGACAAGACCAGGTCAAGGGTCTACTTTACCACCTCGACCACAATCTATTACTCAAACACCAACCCCTTCAACAGGGGGTAGTATGGGAAGAGGTTCTGGAAGAGGCCAAGGTGACCGTGGAAAACAAGCTGCTGGCAGAGGAAATGCAAGAATATATGCTCTAACCCGACAGGATGCTCAAACATCCAATGCTGTAGTTACAGGTATATTATCTGTTAATACTTTTGCTGCACGTATTTTGTTTGACCCCGGTTCTACTCACTCATATGTGTCACCCCTATTTGCCAAGAGATTTGCAATTGATTCGATTATTCTTAAAGAACCATTCTTGGTTTCCACACCGATGAGAGAGACTTTGATGGTTAAAACATGTTATCGTTCTTGTAAAATAATCGTTGGAGGCATGGAAACTGAGATAGATCTTATGGTTCTCAATATGTTAGATTTTGATGTGATTCTAGGGATGGACTGGCTATCTTCTTGTCATGCTACTATAAATTGTCGTGACAAAGTTATTTCCTTTAATATACCGGGGAGGAGTAATTTTGTGTTTCAAGGAGATCGAAGTGATGTACCTTGCAACATGATATCTATGTTAAGTGCCCAGCGTATGTTGCGAAAGGGATGTCAGGGATTTCTAGCTTTTATCAAAGATTTAGAAAAGAAAGAACAGAAGTTAGAAGACATTCATGTGGTTAATGAATTCCCAGATGTGTTCCCAGAAGATTTACCTGGATTACCGCCAGAAAGAGATATTGAGTTCAGTATTGATTTGGTCCCAGACACAAGACCAATTTCTATTCCACCTTATCGTATGGCTCCTGTTGAGCTAAAAGAACTTAAAGAACAATTGGAAGATTTGTTAAACAAAGGGTTCATTCGCCCAAGTTTTTCACCTTGGGGTGCTCCTGTTCTTTTTGTGAAAAAGAAAGATGGTTCTATGAGATTATGTATAGATTATCGTCAACTGAATAAAGTCACAGTGAAGAATAAGTATCCTTTACCAAGGATAGATGATTTGTTTGATCAGCTTCAAGGAGCAAAATACTTCTCAAAGATTGATCTAAGGTCTGGATATCATCAGTTACGAATTAAGAGTGATGATATACCTAAGACTGCTTTTCGTACACGGTATGGACATTATGAGTTTCTTGTGATGTCTTTTGGGTTGACAAATGCACCAGCAGCATTTATGGATTTAATGAACAGAGTGTTCAAATCATTCCTTGATAAGTTTGTAATTGTGTTTATTGATGATATTTTGGTATATTCAAAGAGTCATGAAGAACATACTGAACATTTGAGAAAAGTGCTTCAGACTTTGAGAGAGCATCAGTTGTACGCAAAGCTCTCAAAATGTGAATTCTGGATGAGTCATGTAACATTTTTGGGACATGTTATTTCCCAAGAAGGTATTCATGTAGATCCAAGTAAAATTGAAGCAGTAAAACAATGGCCTCGACCAACAACTGTGTCTGAAGTACGTAGTTTTCTTGGCTTAGCAGGGTATTACCGTCGCTTTGTCAAAGATTTCTCTAAGACGGCTCTTCCATTAAATAAGTTAACCCGAAAGAATGTTAAATACATTTGGGATGATTCATGTGAACAAAGTTTCACCCAATTGAAAGAGTGTTTAACTTCTGCACCAGTCTTAATTTTACCATCAGGACCAGGGGGTTACTCTGTATTCTGTGATGCCTCAAAGATAGGCTTAGGGTGTGTGTTGATGCAACATGGTAAAGTCATAGCTTATGGCTCACGTCAGCTTAAAAAGCATGAATTGAATTACCCCACTCATGATTTGGAAATGGCAGCTGTAGTGTTTGCCCTAAAGATATGGAGACATTACTTGTATGGGGAAACTTGTAAAATTTTTACAGATCACAAAAGCCTTAAGTACATTTTTGAGCAGAGAGATCTCAATCTAAGGCAACGAAGGTGGATGGAACTTCTGAAAGATTATGATTGTACCATCCTTTACCATCCAGGTAAAGCAAATGTAGTGGCTGATGCTTTAAGTCGAAAGTCTATGGGAAGTTTAGCTCACATTGCCACTATAAGGAGGTCTCTAATACATGAACTACAAGAATTGGAAGCTGATGGAGTATTCTTCGAGATCACTGAGTCAGGTACATTTCTGGCTCATTTAACAGTTAGATCATCCCTTGTTGAAAAAGTAAAAGCAACTTTAGAAGGTGACATTGATATGGTCAAAATAAGAGATAAGGCAAGGCAAGGTCTAGCACCAAGTTTCTTGGTAGATGAAGAAGGAGTCTTATGGTTTAATGGTAGACTCTGTGTCCCCAACATTGAATCTTTGAAGCATGAAATCTTAATAGAAGCTCATGGTTCACCCTACGTTGTACATCCTGGTGCTGTGAAAATGTATCAGGACTTGAAACAAGTTTATTGGTGGGAGGGCATGAAGCGAGACGTGACTGACTTTGTAGCTCGATGTTTGACTTGTCAGCAAGTTAAAGCTGAACATCGACGACCACCTGGATTGATGCAAAAACTAGATATTCCCGAATGGAAGTGGGAAAGGATCACCATGGATTTTGTAGTAGGTTTACCTCGGTCAACAAAAGGAAATGATTCAATATGGGTCATAGTGGATCGACTTACTAAGTCAGCACATTTTCTTCCTGTTCATACCACTTTCAGTGTAGCAAAACTTGCTCGACTTTATGTTAAAGAAATAGTGAAACTTCATGGTGTACCAATATCCATTATATCAGACCGAGGACCTCAGTTTACTTCTCGGTTCTGGAAAGTCTTTCAAGAGGCTTTGGGTACCAAAGTGAATCTTAGCACAGCATTCCATCCTCAGACTGATGGACAGTCCGAAAGGACAATTCAGACTTTAGAGGATATGCTAAGAGCTTGTGTGATGGATTTCAGTGGAAGTTGGGAAGATCATTTGTCTCTTATTGAATTTGCTTATAATAACAGTTACCAAGCCAGTATTCAGATGGCACCTTTTGAGGCTTTGTATGGGAGACGGTGTCGATCTCCTATAGGTTGGTTTGAACTTGGTGAAACCAAAATATTTGGACCTGAGATGATACAGGAAGATATAAATAAAGTTAAACTGATCAGAGAGAAGTTGTTAACTGCTCAGAGTAGACAGAAGTCTTATGCGGACAACCGACGACGTGACCTTGAATTTGCAATAGGTGATATGGTTTTCTTACGAATCTCACCTATGAAAGGAGTAATGAGATTCGGGAAGAAAGGCAAGCTTAGTCCGAGGTATGTTGGCCCATATGAGGTTGTAGACAGAGTGGGTAATGTGGCATATCGCCTAGACCTACCTTCCAACCTAGAGGGAGTTCATCCAATATTTCATGTGTCCATGCTACGGAAGTATCTTCCTGATCCTTCTCATGTCATTCAACCCCAAGAAGTTCATTTTGATGAAACTCTCACCTACGAAGAGGTACCAGTAGCTATCCTTGATAGAAAAGTCAAGAAATTGCGTACCAAAGAAATTCCTACTGTCAAGGTTCTTTGGAGAAATCATTCTCGCGAGGAAGCTACGTGGGAGGCAGAAGATGAGATGTGGAAAAACTATCCACATTTATTTGAAACTTGAGGTAAGATTTTAATTCGGAGGACCGAATTCTTTTAAGGGGGGTAGAATGTAATACCCGTTAATTTCAGAATATAATTCGCTTAAGAGTATTTTAGAATTCTACAACGTTACTTTAGTTATTTATTTTGGTCATTTTTAATTTTCATATTTAATTGTTCTCTTTGAATATTATTTATGAAAATTGAGTTAAATGACTGGACTAAATATTTGCACAATGAGGGATATATTCTAAGAATGGTGAAATTCATGGAAAAGTGGTTGCTGAATGGTCAATTAATCCATTTATTGTAAATTGACTGGATGGGTTTGGATGTTGGGTTATGGATACCCATGGGTTATTGAATAACCCATTAGAAATATTTAATATAAAGTTTCAATAGTAACCTCATATTTTTCACTCAGCCGAAGGAAGCAGAAAAGATTCTTTCTCAGTTCTTCATTTTCTTCTCAAATCCTTTCCTTGATCTTCAGAAGTTCGATTATTTGTTCGGTTCAAAAGCTTTGTAAGGATCAAAGGTAAGCTTTAATCCGATTATTTTCCTTAAATTTCAGTTTATGTAGAAGATCAGAGGAGGTTTTGTTCTTGAAGATTTTGATGATAATTCATGAATCTCAGTTGTTTTAGAAGTTATATTTGAGTTATAATCGGTTAAAAGAGTTGAAATTCTGGTTTTGAAACAAGAAAGGAAAGGATGAATTTTTGAAAGATTTTTTCT
Organism: Biancaea sappan; assembly: GCA_037074585.1. NCBI lineage: Eukaryota > Viridiplantae > Streptophyta > Magnoliopsida > Fabales > Fabaceae > Biancaea > Biancaea sappan. Next base: position 32,085,750 of record CM073500.1, on the reverse strand, counting down.
GCAAAACCGAGTTACTGTAGCAACCAGGGATTTCGAAACAAAATCTGGAAAATTTTCTTCGGGTTACTGTAGCAGTACTGTAGTGTCGGCAGTCAACGGTACTGTAGCAACCCGTTACTGTAGCGAACCGGTACTGTAGCGAACCGTTACTGTAGCGAACCGACACTGTAGCAAACCGTTACTGTAGCAAACCGTACTGTAGCAACCCGTTACTGTAGCAGTCAGAAAATTTTACGTATTTTCGTGATTTTGTTTCCTTTCTTATGATTCCTTGTAATATATTTTACTAGGAAATTTTCCTACACAAATTCTAGTGTGGAACAAGGTAAAGTTGGACAAACATCAAGGTGAGTGAATAACCTTGCTCAGCTACTTTGATATTACTAGTCAAAGTACAATATAAGTCCCATTTACAATATTATTTGGATAATAAGCAATTAATTTTTCATATGGGAGTATATGATGATCAGTAGAAATAAGAGTATGAAGAAACTATTTATTTCATGACAATTGTACTATGTGATGAATTCTCACTATTTTATTAATGAGTAAAGATCTACGGGATCTAATACACGAGTGTGAAAGGGTTAAAGTCCCATACTACTCGGTGTATATCTAAGAAATCTTATACACGAGTGTGAAAGGGTTAAAGTCCCATACTACTCGGTGTATATCTAAGAAATCTTATACACGAGTGTGAAAGGGTTAAAGTCCCATACTACTCAGTGCATATCTATGAAATCTATACACGAGTTGAAAGGGTTAAAGTCCCATACTACTCGGTGTATATCTATGAAATCTTATTCATGAGTTTGAAAGGGTTAGAGTCCCATACTACTCGATGTATAAGATAATTAATTATATGAGTAAATGTGGTATTTGTACTTTTGATATTTTATATAGTACAGTTATTTACTTACTGAGTTTTTAAATAAACTCACACTCCCTATGATTATTTTTTCAGATACAGAAAACAGAGAAGAAGAGAATCTGTTTGAAGATTAGAAGCCCCTTGGGATTATTCTCTATTTCTGTCTGGTGGGACACCAGTACTTATTAATGTGGATATTAGAAAAGCTCTGTATTTTCTATAGGTCTCCTAGGCTTGCGATGAGATAGAAATATCAGACTATGTATGTCTATATTTGCTTATCAGATGAATATAATTCTGTAGTGTGGAATGAATGATTAAGGTTGAATGTAAAACCTTACAGAATATATGTATATAACGTATGTTTGAGAATTACATCAAATGAGTAGTATCTTGTCACATACTCAATTTTTGGGATGTGACACAAGCCGTGGAAACTATGCTAATTTCTGGACTTGGACCTTCTGTCCTTCGATTTACCATGTCCATTTCCTCTGGTTGAATTTCTTCCTCTTGACTCTGTATGCAATATTGAAGAGGACGATTCACCTGACTTTCTCCGTCGAATTTCTTCACTGAGAACCAGATCACGAACATCATCAAATTTCAACTTATTGCTTCCTGACGAGCTACTCACAGCCGTGATGATAGCATTCCAACTTTCTGGTAGGGAAGACAAAAGTATCAATGCTTGTATTTCATCATCAAACTCAATTCCAACTGAACTCAACTGGGTTGTGACTATATTGAGTTCATTGAGATGTTGAGCTACTGATGTACCTTCCATCATCCACAAATTAAATAATCACCTCATTAAGTGAACTTTATTTAAGGCTGATGGCTTTTCATACATACTAGAAAGAGCCGCCATAAGACCCGCTGTGGTCTTTTCTTTTGCTATATTGAAAGTAACATTGCGTGATAACGTTAATCGGATAACTCCAAGGGCTTGTCTGTCAAGAAGAGCCCATTCTACATCTTTCATTCCTTCTGGCTTTATTCTTGAGAGAGGTTGATATAGCTCCTCTTGATACTAATAATCTTCGACCTGCATTTTCCAAAAGCCAAAGTCCGGACCATCGAACTTCTCAATTTTCACCTTTCCTTCATATGCGGCCATCGCTCTCACTCGAATTTGATTTCCTCTGGATTGTTTCTGATAATTTCTGCGAACCACCATATACTAGAATACTGCTGTGGAGAAATTGGTATCGCCGATCGAATTTTACTATTCATGTAAATAGTAACCTCACAGAAAACTGACAAAATTCACAACCAGACTCTGATACCAGTTGTTGGAAAAAATTACGTAAATTTTCTTAAAATCAGATTTGTGAAAAAAGTGAAATAAATGCAGAATAATAACACATACAAATTGATAACGGAGTTCGGCCAATTATGCCTACGTTTCCGGGCTACTGCAAATTTTTACTGGAAGAGAAAAATATATAAGGTGTTCACAAACACTCAAAAACCCACAACCCAATTACACCCTAGAAAATTGCTCTCAATTTTCTCTCACTAAAGCTTTCTCTCTCTAAGCTTTTCTTTTCTTCTCTCTCTAAAGATAAATATGGGTTGATCTGTGGGATAAGAGAATGGAGGCATGAGAAGCTCTATTTATAGAGTGAACCTTCCTATTCAAATTTCAGCTTATTGTTCCTTTTTCGGCTTACTATTCAAATTTCGACTTACTATTCCTTTTTTGGCTTACTATTCAAATTTTCTGTCTCTAATGTGATTTTGTCCAATAATAATCACAGTAAATCCATTTGAAAGAGGCAAGCCAGTGATGAAATCCATGGCTATATCTTCCCAAATCTAATTGGGAATAGGCAGTGGTTGAATCAAACCTGCATGATGTAGATGGGAATATTTGGCCTGCTGACATATTTGACACTGATTGACAAAGTTCTTAACATCAGTTCTCATATGATTCCAGAAGAATTGTGCTGCTACTTTAGCATAAATACGTGTTATTCCCACATGGCCACCAATAAGAGATACATGAAACTCTTGTAATATCGAATGCTACATGGATTTTGCTGACTCAGAAATAACTATTTTATTATTGCAAAATAAAAGACCTTCCCTGGTGGAAAAATTTGGTAGCGTACCAATATTGCAGCGAGTGATAAGAGATTGATCTTCCTATGTCAACTGTATAATCTAGTCTATTAATGAAGTGTGCCTTTGAGAAATAGCCATTGCAATTGAATGAGATAGCCCATTAGTAGCCTTATTAATGATTCTAGGCTTATACTCAATAGAGTATTGAAAACCCATTAATTTGGGTAGCCACTCTTGCTGTTCTAGTGTCTGTATAATTCGATCAGAGAGATGTTTGAGGCTTGTTTCATTTGTACGTATGATGAAATGGTGCCTAGACAAATAATGCCGAAACTTGGATACCACTTCAAAAATAGCATACATCTCCCTAGCGTAAGTCGACTTAGCTTGCATGCCAGAGCTTAACTTCTTTGAAAAGAAGGCAATTGGGTGATTTTCTTGACTCAATACAGCACCCACTTCAACTCCTAAGGCATCTATTTATATGATAAATGATTTGTTGAAATCTAGTAATCGAAGGACAGGAGCAGTGGTCCCACACTATTTAAGTCGATTAAATGCTTGTTGTGCTTCACTGTTCCAACTGTAGTCACTGTTTTGTAATAATGTTGTCAAGGGTGTGGCTATGTTTGCATATTGGCGTATAAAACGCCTATAATATCTCGCGAGGCCCAAAAAGGCATGCAACTGTTTGAGATTAATTGGTGGTGGCCAATTCAACACTGCATGAACTTTCGCATGGTCGATTTCAACTCCCGAAGCTAACACAAAGTGGCCCAAGTATTCAATATTTTCTTTGGAAATGCACACTTCAACAGTTTAGCGAAAGGATGATTATGCAGTAATACTTACAAAACAGAACGTAAATGTTGTAAATGCAGATCCCATGATTTGCTATAAACTAAAATATCATTAAAAAAAACTAAGACGAACCTCTTGAGATATGGGTGAAACACCTCATTCATTAAGGATTGAAATGTAGCAGGGGTGTTTGTCAATCTGAACGGCATGACCAGCTATTCATAGTGACCGTTATAAGTTCGGAATGCCGTTTTATGACGTTTTTCAGGAGCTACAAGTATCTAGCGGTAGCAGGAACAAAGGTCCAATTTCAAAAAATACATGGCACCAAATATTTCATCCAAAAGTTCATCCACTGTGGGGATTGGAAAGCTGTCTTTAATAGTCACTGCATTCAGCGGTCTGTAATCTATACATAAGCATCAGCTACCGTCTTTTTTCTTGACAAGGACAGCTAGGACAAAGAAAGGACTAGAACTAGGGGCAATAATTCCTTCATCTAGCATTTGCTAAACAATTCGTTCAATCTCTGTTTTCTTTGCAAAAGGATACCGATAAGGTTTAACTTTAATCAGTGGTGTCCCTTTCCGTAAGATGATATGATGGTATGTCAAATATCGCCTTGTATTTATTTAAAATACACTATAAATCTGCTAGAGTATCGTTTGGTATCTCCATTGGTTGAAAGTTGTTGCCCCCTTGCTGGTACTGTAAAGTAAATAATTGGGAAATGGCTTTAGTGGAATTCATGCGTTTGAGGTGATGAAATTGGGCTGGTGCAGGGGCTAGTGGTCGATCTCCATGTAAAGTGATAAAATGGCCATTTAAGTAGAATTTAATAGTGGCATCACTATAATTTGCCACGTGGGGTCCCAATATAGCTTGCCAAGCCGCCCCCAAAACCAAGTTCGAGCCTATAATAGGTAGCAAGAAAACTGGTAATTGGATTGCATGATTCTGAATTTGGACCTCCTATGATTTAATTTGACTTTCACTTGATAGATAATGTCCATTTCCTACTAACACCTTAAAATCCATTGCTGTTTCTACTGGAAGTTTAAGGAAACGAGCAAGACGTAGCTGAAGAAAATTATCTGAACTGCCCCCATCTAATAATATTTGTACTTCCTTGCCTTTGATGGCTCCTCTAAATCGAATAAGTACCAACAACATCATTGCCCTACATGGCATCAAAGGATAAATGGTGTAGATTGGGTTGGTCAAGTGTTTGAGGAGGAGATGATGTAGGTTCAGAAGATGATGTAGTCAAAGGGGTGTTTTCAAAAGGTCCATCATGTTCCATTTGAAGCAACAAATACTATTTATGTGGGCATCGATGGTTCCACGTGAATTTTTCATCATAGGTATAGTAAAGACCATTTTCACGTCGTTACTGCATTTCAGCTGGGGATATTATGTTAACGGTGGGTAATGGTTTCGAATTAGGTATAGGTAATAATGGTGGTAAGGTGGGTTTAGGATTTGAAAGAGAAGGGTTAGGATAAGGTTAGTTGGTGACAGTTTCCATGGAGGAATTGGTGGTGATGCCTTTAGGAATGAAGAGGATGTGATAAGTAAACGTGGTTTAGCATTACAGAACCCACCTAGTTGCTTTTCATCGAATAATCGTGCCAGAGTAACAACTTTTACCAAGAACAATGAGGATTGTGCAATTAAATCACGCTTGATATCATCCTTGAGTCCACTGATAAAACAGTCTAATATAGCAGCATCATTTAAACCATCCACCTGATTAGCTAATTCCATAAACTCCTTATAATACTCATTGACTGAATGTTGTTGGGTTAATTTGAACAATTTTGCTCTGGGGCATTTGAACAGTGATGGCCCAAATTGCAACTTAGTGGCTTTAGCTAAAACATTCCAAGAGATGATTTGATTTGTTTTAGTCATCATTTGAAACCATGGCACTACCGATAGTTAGACCTTTGGCATTTGAGGTCCCATAGAAATTAAAAAATTGCTCTACCCAAAATAGCCACTGTAAATCTGTAATGGTTCTGTTATGTCAAAATGAGGAAAATCCAGCTTAACATTTTTGGTCTGAAATGGATGATACGCGTTGGCTGTTTTGGAGGCGTTAATAGAAGGTGAAGCGTGTTCACCCGTCACTGCCATATTCTGAGTCAATCTATCCAAAGACCGAGACAACAGATCCATAGTGTGCACCATTGTATCCATGGATGAATCCACCTTCGCAAATTTCTCGTTGTATGTTGCATCCTTTTGCTCCAGAAGGTCAGCCAACCATTTCACATCTGCTACAACATCCTTTAATCTAGTATTTTCAACCATATCCAATTGCAATGAAAGCACCAAATTTGTTATGAACAATCAATTAAAGCTCACAACAAATAGATAAACGAAGTATTATTCATATAAGACTGAATTAATAAACATAATTCCAGCCTATCGGTTGTTAACAAGATAGCAGAAACAGGAAAAGAGAAGATACAGAGAGAAGGTAGCAGAAGAGAATTCTAATATTCACACCCTCTCACTCTCTCCACCATTCTGTTATATTTCCTTTTACTTCAACTTCCATGTGGTACGCCTCACTCTTTAGCTCCTACGTAATTCGTGGGCCCCTTGGCTCGCTAATGCCACACGTCCATTCCTTCTAACTAACTCCTGTGTCGTAGTCATAACAATCAATTTTTATCTTTTTTTGACACATACATATATTTTTTAACTGAGTTGTTTCATCGCGCCTGGCTATTCACTATCAATTTGGATCTTTCCAGCTGGTGCTAAAGATATTTTTTATTTTTAATTATGACCATATATTAAAACACAAATGCACATGATGAAAAAATTACACTCGACAAATTTAGAGCCAACTACAAAGAATTCACATTCATTCAGTATTTACTATGGGGTTTATTTTTTGGTCAAAATTCAAATACATATATAGAGTAAATAAAAAATCAAGGTAAAGAGATGGGTCTAGTAGCATACGTTTAGGGAGTGAAATGTTGGGGTTTTGGAGTCCAATCTGTGGCTTAGGACTGTACTATTTTTCGTAGTGGAAGATTGAAAGTTCAGATCTTTACACTGCGCTCTAGTTCCTTTCTTTTGTTTTTTTTTTTTTTCAAAAACAGAAAGCACTTGGGGGTTGAAACAGGGTAAAATTGACCAAAATAAATACAACAGGGAAAAATAGAAGTTCAGAATCAGATGTCAACCGAGGCCCTTAGTCTAAGGGCGAACGTTTTAGGATCGCTTTCTGGTGAGACTGTACAATGTGGAAGCAGCGTCCCGAGGTACGCTTCCTTATTGTTCTTTTTTTGCTTCTTGATTTCTGCAGACTGCCGAGTGCAAATACAAATTAGTGTGAGTCTTAATGATTAACACGTTGAATGATAAGAAAAACTGCAAATTTGTATTGCATGGGCTATAAAGCTCTCCACTTCTCATTATCTGTTGATTCCTGCTCTACGTTTTGGCCTATGCAGCCAAATCTTGTTTGCAAAATTTGTACCTTTTGGTGGGAACGGGGTTTTGAGTTGGAATTGCCAATTCTCTAACGGAAATTGTAAGTTCGTAACTTTTCCTTTTCTTCTGCCGATGACTTGTCTCTTTTCTGAGCGGAAGAGTATCTGCATGTTTGGATTCATATCAGAGGCAGAGAAAGAGGAAGACACTGAGAGAGTAACAGAATATGTTCTCATTGCAGTAACAAACTGATACAATGGTATAAAATAGAGCTCTGAGCTACAACTGTGATAACCATGTGTATAACTAACTTGTAACTCTGATAACTGACTTGAAACTTGCTCCTCCATTTTTCTGCCTAACATTACATAAAGATTGTGGTTTCTAGATTGAGGAACTGGCATTATCCCTGGTTGTAGTTTTAAAAGGGAAAATAACTTTTGCTAGTTTTCAGTGTTCTTTCATACTGTCTGAATAGTTTTATGGTATCTCCAATTTCAATGATTTCATTCAATTGTTAGTATTATATCTGTTGAGAGAACTGTCGTATTGTGGATAATGACTTCTTCATTGATTGGTTCCCAGAATCAGGTCTAATCACTCGAAGAACGTAGGTGCAACCTTCCACTTTGGTCAAGGAAACATAAATTTCCTTGGAGTTTTTGAATCAATATAGAAGAACTAATTGTATTTTATTTCATATCTGATTGGTGGTGTCTTGACTTAGAACTTACATGTAGGAAAATATACACCTTTTCAAAAAAAATTTTAACCTTAAGTGCATGATTTATTGCCCAATAGCAAGTGTTAGATACGAACACAAGTGTAGCTTAATGGCAGGTGGTTTCATATTAAGTTTGTTTCTGGGGTCATTAGTTTATGCGAATTCTGTTATAGTTTTGAATTTATTTTAAGGATATGAAAATATGATATCAACATACATCAGCATTTATTGCATATTACCATATGAAGACAAAAGGATTAACCATATGGGCTTACAACTTCTTCTTTTGAAGTTCAGATACCAACTAGGCAACAACCAATCAAATATAGAACAAAATAATGCATATGATCTTATGATAAAATTTAAATTTTATTACGAGCACAAACTTGCTCTGCAATGATTAGAAAAAAACGGTTAACCAGATTGCAGTAACTAATTTTTCATATAATTTAACTGCCAAATACTTAGCATAAAAAGTATTCTGACTAAATTTTGTAAATAAAACATGCCGATGGCTAACTTTTGATAACATCTTTAATTTTTGTTATGATCTTCTAATATTTTCATGCATTTGACTGAAGCTTAGATCTCCCAATTAATATCGCTCAGCAATTTTCACTGAAAAAGAACTTGTTCCTATGCTTTTCTTATTCTATGCATCCAGGACTTCAGATAACTTTCCGGCCTTTTCTGGCACAGATGCAAAACTTTTATTACTACTGTTTGTGTTTCCACTCCTTTTAATGAATATGGGGCCGGATTATGATAATCAAGTTCACTATTTGCTGATGTATGTGTATCTTACATATTGTTATGAATTATGAATTCATGTGCAAACTATGACACATTAAATTTAACATTTCCATGTCTGAGTTTCTATTATTTGTCTCCTTTATAGAGGGTATTGTGACATACTTTATCTCGTATTATTGTGATTCTAGTTTGCAATTGTTATTAATACTATGACAAAATTCAGAAAGTAAAAAATTATGAGGTCTAGGAGTCTTTGGGTGGGAAATAGGTTATAGCATGATACCTATGAATTCTTTTGGTTTTGCTTAATAATAATAAGGCTTCAGGTATGATTTTCATCAATTTTTATTTTCCTTCCTGTTTATTGTTGGCATTAATAAATATTAGAGCTGTTATTAGCCATTACTTTTGTCTTGCTTTGTTACATGCTAAAAGGTTCTGAACTGTTTCATGGAATCAAACTCTGGTACTAAACATGTGAATCAATTCCAATCAAAGATAAGTGCTCTGAAGCTTTTCTAGGAGCCTTTGACAATGTACATTTGATCTGCTGATTTTAATATGCTTAGTTTTGAACATTTATTTGGGCAAGAGGATGACACAAAAAAGTTGTAGAACTTTGTGTCTACAAGCCCAACTTATTGAAGTTGGACTCCTTTTTTTGTCCACAGATGATGTTTAAAAAACATTTGATCCGCATAATCAGTGAGTAAAAAGAGTAAACTGCCAAAGATCTACTCCCAGAGATGCATTATCTCTTGGATAGCAGCATGCAGATAATTTATGTTTCTTAATTTGTTTGCCAGGGTAGACTCTTAATCACATATAAAAATTTTATATATAATGAAACAGATATTTTGAAGTTTGAACAGTGTGCATGAAACAAGATTCTATGTACAATTGTGCATGAACCTTCCCTATAGTATCTGTTCCATATCATTTATATCGCTGGAGAGAAAGCCCTTAGACCTTGTATTTTTATTGTTCATCTGTAAACAGATGGGTGTGATGTGTGCCCCTGCATCTAGAGGTTCTAATTCAATTGAATGACACTTCAATTGTAAAAATCCGAGATATTATCCTACAGTTGGAAAAGGACTAAGATGTGCAGTTTGTTTAAGTCTGTATTAATTTCATACATTTTTTTTAAACTCCCACAGAATTGCTTAGCTATATTTATGGTTTTTGTGTACCATATCTCCTGTACTAGATGTGAGCTATCTCTGAAATGTAATAATCTTTGTCAAATGTGAGCTGGTAAATGTAATATTCTTTGTCAAATGTATTGAAGTCCCACATTAGTGAGGAAAAAGTGTTTAGGGCTTTTTATATAGATTTAGACATCTCTAATCTTTTGAATTAGTTTTTGGGGTGAGTTAAACTCAAATATCATCCTTAACATAGTATAAGAGTTGGTTAATTTTTTAATAATGGGTTGCCTATATTGTGTCATTTATTATTTTTCGTGTAATTTCACACTACAGATGTCTAGACCTAGGTATGCAGGGGATGTGTTGAAGTCTTACATATGTAAGGAGAAAGGGTTAAAGGCTCTTTATATAGACTTAGATATTTCTCTCCTTTTATGTTAATTTTTAGGATGAGTTAGACCCAAATTCTGATCTTTACAAATTGTGAGGATGACAAATGTATATGATGAGATTTCCTTATCCAAGATTATAGGGTGAAGTTTGATTTTCATATGAATTATTAAATTCCCTAAATGTGTCAGACCTACTTAAATTCTACCCAAAATCCATGAAAGGATGACAAGAAACTGTACTTGGATATTGAGCTGCTGTATGGTGAAGGAAATTGTTGAAGTTAATATCATCTCAGAAATGAAAACTCGTGAAATTATGCTGAAGATGCAAGTAATGGTATGATGAATTCCAATTGTAATGAAACTGTTGCTTTAGTGTGAAGAGATGTGTAACCTTGGCTCAAACACCATAGTCAAGATGGGCGCATATTCAAATCATATGATCAAGGAACCATTTTGCATCATAATCATGATAAGTGTCGTTCTTTTTCATCCAAATTGACTCTGCGTGTTCCACCTGAATGCTTCCATTCCACTAAGTGAATGCCCTAGTTCTTGTTTATTGCCAACTTGGTCTATCTCTTGTCTCTACACATTGCTTTGGCTACATACCTCACCCGACAGAATTAGCTAACGTGAGACTTGACTTTGGAGAATTGTTTTATTTTTGTTTTAGATGCTGTCAAAAGGTAGAGTGTCTGCACAATCTTCCCAAAATCATCGCCAAACAAAAATGCTGGAGCAAAGAGAAGGTGTGGTTCTATTTTTGGTTTGAATTATATATATCTAAAAATCTACTAGACTCTGACTACTCTTGTTTTAGTTAGGTTGAGTTATAAAAATGCAAAGTTCTTCCTATGCTAATTTTTTTAATTTATGAGATTTGAATTTAAAACTTTAAAGAATAAGTATTAAACCACTTGAAAAAGTGTAGCTCTAGCAAAAGCAAAGTGTTAACTACTATTGGCAGTTGGGTCAACCGTCCTCCCACTTCCATTGCTATTTCTACCATAAAAAGAGGCCTTTTTTGGACTCTTGCGGCCCAATAAGAATGTTTCCTTCTGCGTGTTGTCTCACAAATCACTTGTTTATTTGTTGACTATGTTTTTTTAAATTAAAAAACCACTATTTTTTTTTTATTAGGATAAGATAATATGATCTAGACTTGTTTATCAAAATATATTATACTGAGGGGGTTGATTCAGAGCAACCGTAAACGGTGGTAAGAAGAAGAAATTAGTACAGGTATAGAGGGTGATAGAGGTAATGGAAACAGAGATTTGTGTGAAAAGAATAACCCAAGGTGGATAGGATCAAATCAAACATTTTGCAAGCAAAGTCTATTTCTTCCAGAAGTTGAGGAATGAGTTGAGGAATGAGGATGGATCTAAATCTAAAAGGGGATAAGAATGGGGGCATGGGCATGCGTCACTCGGGAGCGTGAAAGGAACAAAATGATTAAATCATAAATGGTAAGATAATCATGAAAACTCACTAACAGCCTCGTCACATGTAAAACGGAGCAGCTGCCCTTGTCCCTTGATTTTTGGGCCTCGCGAACACCACGTGATCACGTGGCTCTCTTTTGGTCAAAATTACACTGCACATTAATGCACTCACAGCTCACGCAGCCCATGTATGTGATTGTGATGTGAGAGACTGTTTCGGTTTCACTCTATCAGTGGGGAATGGGCCTCTCTCATACAATTCACAATTCGAGAGATAGCATAATAACCCACTTCAACTCCCTCCTTCCATTATCAAATAATGACATCAAAGACGTAGAGAAAAACAATAAGAGATATTTTATTTTAATCTCCAAGAGATAGGGAAAGTTTTAATATAGGTATCTAACATTATTTTTCTCAAAATTCATTCCTACCCAATGTTACAAGGCTATTCCCAACCCGTGCGATTTCTTTTTTTTTTTTTAAGAGACAAATATTTTATTTATTTTTTTTTAATAGTGATTCAACGGCGACTAATACATTTTTTTCTTTGTGCCTGCTTTTAAAACCAATTTGAAGAAAAAATTTTTGGGACCAATGCTTTCTTTTTCTTTTTTTCTTCAAACAGGTTCAAAGAAAAAAAAACATTGGTGGGTGTTGGATCAGAAGAGACAAGTAAAGTGTTTGTCTCTTTAAAAAAAGAAAAGAAATTACACGCATTTCCTACCTAATAATATGAAAGATTAATTTATTACAAACTCATTGAGCACAAAAAGTAAAGTATTCCATAAATTTATATTTTCAAAAATCAAACATTTGTTGTTTTTAGAATTCATATAGCGATTATTACTACAACTATCATCAATATTAACATATAGAAAGATCATATTAAAGCACTTTTATCTTTAAAGGATCAATTGATTTATGACTGTAATATGTGGAGGAGCATATTAAAAGGGTTTCTATTTGTCAAAATAATCAAAATATGGTAAGAATTTGTTAGATTTGGGGGAAAGTTTTAAGGAATTTGAAGTGTGAGGGGGAGGCAAGGTTGAAGTGCGGTGCATGAACCTGAAAGTGATAGAGCAGGAGCATGTGAAGGCCAGAAACTTGTTCGGTCTCAAATAATTTTCTATTCGAACTCAAAGCCATTTATTCTGTCTCTTCGTAAGGATCTCTTATAATTATATAGTGTTCCCCCAGAAGGGTGACAACTGACAACCCCCTACTTCCATGCCAACCCTCTCTCCTTATTATGAGCATCTCTATGCCCAGATTAAATCTACTTCACCTTTTAATTTCTAATCAACCAACTTTCTTTATTTTTCAACTTCCTTAAATAACCCCTACTTCATTGATTATTCAGTTTTCAAAGCTTTAGACAAACCTTTCATTTTTTATGTTCTATACAATGTGTGAAAACGTAATATTTTATCTCTTTTTTTAAAAAAAAAAAATTACATGAGGGTAATCATTGATGGATATTTTATTTGTGTAATTAAACACTGCATAATGACTTGAGAGTCTGTCGAGCATTATTAATTTAATCAAATTAAATAGCAATTGTATTGATACATGTGCAAACAGATAACCATTGAAGATAAAGACCGCCCTAGGCATATATGATAATAAAACGACAATGTGGTCATTATCACCACATGGTCCACTATTAAGGTACCCATGATTTTCCTTTAACTTTTTTTTTTATTTTTCCTTTTTCCTTAATGAGCTTCCATATTTTATTGAGAAAAAAACAGAGAGAATCTATGCTCGGAAGGGGTGTATTTAGAGAAATCAATTTTTTAAAGCGTAGGACTTTCTTGAAAGGGCCAAGGAACACACAATTTGCCACTGCTGAAGATGAATATAATATTTTGTTCACAAGTTGGCCTTTAATATAATTAAGTTGCCTTTTCTTCGAAATGATAATCAAGAATGGCCTATGTTTGTCAATGAGATGATGAGTGCAGTATTTGAAGCTCTTTTACAACTTGGTACAGCTAATACATGTATACATACATTCATATATCCTTGTGCTTGGTTTTTGCTTGCCTCTCACACAGCTAGGTATCTTTGCCCTTTCACTAGGATTAATTAACCTCGATATTCTGCTCTTTCAGCTTATTACTATACTTCACATCTTTAAAAGGGGCCACCACTACCTAGTTCAGCCATACCCTGTAACTTGTGGCTATACTAATAAACTAAACTATATATGTCTGGAAAAAATTAACATTAGGATAGTTTTATATTTTTGTGATATAATCCAATTTGATTCTAATTAAATTAATGGAAACTTGATAAATTTCATAGTTAAACCAAAAAAAAAAAGTTATGTACTTCCTTAATCAATACCAACATTAATAGCACATATATTAAAAGCACATATAGACTAATTTTTCGTCCATGTACTTGTATGTGTGAGTGAGACCATAGAGAGAGAGAGAGAGTTAATATTATACACCTTGCTTTTAATTAACAACTATAAATTACTGTTGATTTTAGCCTTTTAATTTACTTAAAGTGGATCAAATGTACAAGTCATTTAATGACATAAAGGAGGCAGGGAATTGATATATATATATATATATACACACATATATTTGTCATGTGGTTTAAAAGATTGGAATTAAAAAAGTGAGCGTGGAAACTTGATAGATGGTCATTTGGATTTGGTACATGGTTTTGCTAAAGTGAGCACATCGCTTTTCTCTTGCTTGTTGATTAAGCACCTAAAAACATCCAAGTTTGATTAAGCGAGGCCCTTTTTGCACTCAGTTCTCTCTTTTCTGGTGTATGTTATCTAATTAACCGGGTTTAATTGTTGCCTAGATATCCTCGAATATTAAAGAATGGTTCTGATTTGATGTGTGGCAGCTAGTTTTAAGAATTGAATAACACACCTTTATCTTATGATTCTCATTGTGGTTATATAAAAGTTCTTGGTAATTACCAAGGACAATTCAAACAGATTTAATTAAAAAATTAGTGTATTAGTTAAGTCTTTGATTAAATTTAAATTAGTAAATCGGTGAGTGTTTAAATCAGTAAAAAATCAGTAAAAATAACCGATTCAACTAGTTCAAGCTTTTTTAAATTTTTATTGAATATTATTATGTATTTTTAAGGTATCTTTAAAAATTTAAGTTATTAGAAAAAAAAAATCAAGAATTGGTATAAACATATATCTGTAACATGTCTAAAAATTTTTAATGTTTTAATATCTGTAACATATACATTAATTATATATTTTTATTTTAATATATTTTAAGTATCACTAATTCGACCGTAGTTCAACTACAATTCAATTATTAACCCTTAAATCGATATTTTAATTGATTCAGTAACCAGTTCGATTTTCTAAACATTGGTAATTACTAACCATGTTAAATTATTGCACAAATCAAATCAGAAAATATTAAATTGACTTCATCACAATAATCCAAAAAAGATTATGCTGAAAACTTTATTGTGTTTGATATTACAGAATATATATATATGGATCTAGTGTGGAAATCTGCAGGAGAAAGATAACCTGATTTTTATTTCTAAGATGCTATAATAGAATATGAACCTTAGCTAAGAGAATATTAACAAGAAAAACTAATGAACAACGCAAAGTAAAACTTCACATAAATGAAAATATAATGACGATTGACGAGATGGTTAATTAGATGCTACATATTCGTGAATATATAAAGTGTGTTAGTTACTTTAATTTGTTCTTAAAATTTTTAAATATAAAAAATGTATTTTAATGAATAATTTTTATTATATTTAAAATTTTTAAAAAAAAGGCAACCAAAAATAATTTAACTTCTCATTTTTCTATACATATATTTTATTTTTTATATTTTACTTTGTATTTTATTTTATCTATTTGTTAACATATCACTTTAAAGATCAATGACCAAGAATTCCCAAATTCATATGTTATAGTATAGAAAATAATAAGCATCTCTATTGTTCATGTTTATTGAGTTCGTCGTTTTTCAAATTACTTTAATTTTCTCATTATCCTGTTATATAGTTTAATTTAATATTTGACCTGTGATTTTTTATTTTTAATCCATCCATTCTTAGTCGATGGATATCATAATTAAGTCCTTTAATGAAAGGTAAAAAATATTATGGTGCTGTACTAATTAAATTACAACTATCATATATTAGGTACGTCTAGCAATTTTTATATATTCAAACAAAGCAATTTTTATATGATACTTTTGGCATAGAGATCCAAGTATAGCCATCAGATTTTCCTTTCTATTATAATAAGAACATTGGATACTTCTGTCTATTAAGGACATAGATCATTATATAATGATTGATCCGAAAGGTTTACATATCCTATGTTCTATAAGCATTTCCATTGTTCCAATATTTCAAAATTAAGACAATAAAAGCAAGTGCTTATTTTTAATTCTTGGACAACAACCTAGCTACATGCTAAACTCTAGATATAGATTTCTCTTGGGATCCGCCTTTTAAGTTTATCATATTATTTTCTTAGACGAACAACAAAAAGAAAGTAATTAATTAATTAAAATATATTTTTATTGTTTAATATATTTGTTAGCACTTTAATAATTAATTAATTATTTAATTATATTAGTGGTTTTTAACTGGGATGATCAAATTAAATTAGGTCACAGGATATAGAAAGATGCCAACAAAAAGCTTCCATCTTATTGGATGACTCATGGACGCTAATAACCTGACAGTTCAGGTCATTCCATAATACATAAAAATAATCAAATATTATTTTTTTGTTCACGAATTTAGAGGATAATAAAACCAATGTTTGATCGCAAAATGTTGTTTGTTAGCTATGTGATGTCGAAGACTATAACATTGTTAAACGTCTTACTTTGAAAACAGAAGCGAATGGGACCCTCGGATGTAAGTGTGTTATAAGGTTAAGTTAATCACATCTTTGGTGTCCGAAGAAGTGCTAATGTGAAAAGCTGATATTAACTCTCAATATTATAATAACGATGATGTTAAAGTTGTTGATTCTAAATTATTTTTGGACTCAGATATATAATGTATAGCATTTACTTTTCAAAAAACATTAATTTAATTATTTATTCGGTCAATTTATTAAAGATGATGATAACCATGATCCTTTATAGTATATCGGGTTGTCTAATCGCCGTCATAATCGTCATTTAATCAATTAAAATAAAAGAAATTTTGTAAGTATGAATTAGACAAGCTTAATACATGAATGACATAGTTTCCTGCTGGCACCTTATGACATCAATTGAAGTTCATCTTCATCTTATGGATTGACATTTTTTTTTTGGTGAAGAAGGAAATAATATTGAATTGACATTTGAAGCTTCTTAGCTTCGTGCAAGTTGTATTGCTCCGTTATTTTTGTTAGATTAACTGATGGACTACTCAAATAGAATTGATTTGAAAAGTTGAAGCTCAGTGTCAGGCAGAATACAGGCACTGATTACCTTCGTTGAATAAGTTTAAAATTCCAACTAAATCGATCAAAATTAAATTAAATTGGTTAAAATTAAAAAAAAGTCTAAATCAAATTTTAAAACAACACAACTAAATAGTTTTGTTCAATTGTCAATTTTGATTTTGTTTAATTTGATTTTAACCATACCCAATCCCATATATATATATATATATATAATATTTAAAAAAAAAACCTATTCACTAATGCATTAAATTTATTTCTTATCTTAATTATATGTTAATTAAATATATTGTAACAAATTTGTATGTTAACACTAATACATTAAGCTATAATTTAAATTATTAAAAGGTAGTCTAAAGGGAGAAATATAAAGTTATAAAAAAAATTAAAAATAGATATTTATTGTGTTTATATATAAAATAACATGTTATACAAAAAATTTTCGGAACATAATAATAAAATACCTCAAATATTATACAACAACTTTATGATAAATTTTTTTTCCCTCCAAAAGAGTCCAAAAAAATACAACCAAATATATAGATTTATATTTTCTCAAAATCAATTGATTCGATTTTATTTGGTTTTTTAGTTGTGGCTCAAAATTAAACCAAATTATTAAATTGAACCTTTGAGCACTCATAATATTATATCAATATCTTTTTTTTTCTTTTAAAAAATATCATTTTCAATTTAGAAGCTAAAGTTTTTGTTGTGAATCATTTCAATACTGGCAAACAAAATATATATTTCAAAAAGTTGCACGCCCTATATCCGTGAATGCCATGTTTCTTGTTGGCCAAGGGTTAATTGACTATTTTTAAAGCATCATTAATGTTTTCGTTATGGAAATTTTTTTTTAGAAAATTCTCATGATTATGAAATCATTATTGTTTTGATTAATAGCATATTCATCATATCTTTTAATTAATGATCTTAAAAGAAAAAGTTTGCTAAGTTCAATCAATCTAATCATATCTCATTTTACATGGATTTAATCGGATAATTTTTGGCAAGACTTCGAAATGGACAAGAATTGTCACGATCCTCTTGAGCACGTGATCAGCACAGTAAGTGAGTAATTTTTACGATCGTAAGCCTAACTCTAGACTTCAACTCCATAATAAAAAATTATAATAAAATATTGAAATATAAGAGTTCTATTCCATAATTAAAATATAACAAGTCACAATATAACTATCTCCAATATTTCTATCTATTCCAATCCAAAATGCATAACAATAAGGAATATAAAGAAACACATGCAAAAAAATACAAGTATCTCGTATACTAAACGGCTCCACTCTCAAAACACTCCCCTCCTAATTGTCTCATTGGACTACAGAGCGACTAAAAGATTTTACAAATGAGGAGTTCATCAAAAATTCACCAACCCAAAGATCAATAAGGAGTTAGGATGCTTGTTAATTTCTTAATTTTTGCTAAATTAGGATCGAATTTGCTCATTAATTCATAATCCCCTGACTATATCTTTGTTGCCTTTTTAGTAAAAATGACTTATTTGTTTCTTTAATTGTTGCTTCATTTGGATTTCTAGATTTTTACCATTCTGACTTTATTTTGTAATTTTGTAATAATTGTTGGATGCTTTTGTAGGGTTGGATTTTAGTAATTAAAGGATTGAGGTGGAGAAAAAAAGAGAATATTGGTTGCAAAAAAAAAAAGAAAGAAAGAAAGAAAGGTTACTGTAGAATTTTTTACTGAAAGCGAAGTTTTCTCTACTATTAGCAATGGTGAACAGTGCCAGTTCAAAAATATAGGTTTAAATAGTTTCTTTTGAAACTTTTTGAGGAATTCTAAGTTAAGGACAGAGGGAGGTACCATTCTTGACCTAAGGAGTAAGGGAATTTGTCTTTGGAACACTTTTGGAGCTGATTTCTACCATCCATGTCTTGAATTCATGGATCTTTTTCCTTTTTTTTTATGTTTGTTATTTTTACTTATTTGAGTAGTTAAGTTCCTTTTCTAGAGTTACTATCAACCCTAGTTTGGATTAGGTTTTATATAATTTCTTGAACTCTTCTAATCGTTGGTTGTTCAATACATGTTTACTCATTTTGTTCTTAATGCTTTCCTTTAACTTGGCCAATTATTGGAATGTTTTGGTGTTTTTGCTAAACTTGAAAAAGGGAAGTAAAAACTAGACCATTGGATGAGTAGTATAAGTTCTTGATCCTTAGTATTATATGGGGGTTGATTCGTTAATGTTATAAGGATATAAACATTAACCTCATATAATCATATTAAGGTTTGTTCGCTAATTTAACCTAATTTTACATAAGGGATTATGGAATGTTATGTGTTATCTTAGTTGAAGTTTGGAAAAATTCTTCTAAGAATTGAAGTGCCTTAGATTAGCATGTAAAGCTGACGAGACCAAAAGTGAGAGAAAGATAGTGAAACCTATGAAAATCGAAAGAGGATTAGCAACCATAGGTCTTTAATTTTGGTAATTTTATTTTGTTCAGTTGCGATTTCTCTTCCTACAATATTTTGTTGCCTTTTGAATTAAGTTTTTAGTCATAGAACTACCTTCAATTTAAAGTACTGTCTAAATAGTACTTTACTTTAGCTTCTCAAGTATTTGGCACATCAATCCCTATAGAGACGATACTCTTATTCATCACTTTGTTACTTGTACGACTAGTATACTTGTCGTATCACTAACAACGCTCGAATGTCTACTACTCCTTGGGTGGACGTTCTTCTACAAATGCGAGCTTTGAAACATGGAAACAACAAAATGAGATATAAAAATCCCAATGACCAGTTAACTAACATAAACAAAATGATGAAAAGTGTAGAGCATGAAAGCACCCATATCTCCCAGCCCGAAGGTTCAAATATAATCTCATTTCCTAAAGGCAAAAGTAATTTCCTTGCCTTAGGGCAATTACACGTCTCCTATGGGTTCAACCCATTCATCTCCCAATAGCAAATCATGTCATGCACAAGAGACTCTAAAAAGGCAAGCAAGGGTGATAAACATACACATCATACTATTCTAGCTTCCTTATGACTAGGCATATACTCTGATTAGGCATTTGTTGCTCCATGTGTAAATGAGTTAAATTTATATGTTCATTTCCAATCTCCATATGGCACTTCTTTCCATAGAAATGCATAATTTCAAATATTAAAATTGAATTAACACGCTTGAGTAGGTTAGCTACTCACCTAAGTCTCGATCAATAATTACCCGGGAGAAGAATCCTAAACAAGCATCAAAAGGTTCCCAACACACCTAGGGAGCCATGCAAAATCACACACTCAGCACAAAATGTACACAAGGTCCCTTCAGCAATGGCCCAACACTCACTTGTGTGTTATGCCATGTCCAGCACATAGTGCCTTAGATGCTAGCCTTGGTGCCATGGGTGCCAAGTGGTCTAACCCACAATGCTCTTGGGTACTTGTGGCCATAATTTTTGGACCCAGATTAACTCGATGAGTCAACATATGGCCACAACCGATCCAAGTTAAGCTTTTGGACTGACATGCAAGCAACTCGGTGATAATCCAGTCGGGTTAATGGCGACTCGAGCTTTGACCCAAAAAAAGGAAGAAGAAGATCCAATGACCCCATTTGAGCTGTTGTGAGTTGTTTGTGACCGTCGAACCATCATCCATCAAAGCCACTGTCAATCTTTCGTCCCTGCTGCAGGTCAATATGTCAAAGTTGATTGATCATCCTCTTTCAAGAGTGTGTTTTGAGAGAAGAAGAAGTGGAATGCAGAAGTCGTTTGTGATTAGACCTCTTGATGGGGAAGAAGGGAAAGGAGTATTTTGTAAAGAAGAAGCCAAATAGGGACTCACTTTTGGAAAAGGAACTAATTGGGTAATGTAATGTATGCATTTAGCAGTGTGATAATTAATTGAGAAGCAGTCTACTAGTCCAGTATTAGGAAATGAAAATGGTGGAAAATATTATTTATATTTATAATATAAATATATGTAATAATATTTTTTCAAAACAAAAAACAGAATAATTTTCATTTACAAAAAAAAATTATTCCCTCACTTAATTTCTACAGCATGTTATCCCTTCGAGCCACTCCATTCTGCCATTCATTCATTTTTTTCTCTTCTCTCTCTTTTATTTCACTCTCTCTTTCATTAATCACTATATTTTATAATTTTAAAAATTATATATTTTGAAAATAAAAAATGAGAGCATAATTTTAAAACTTTAGATTATGAATTAGATTAGGAAAGATTGATGAAGGAGTGATATTTTTTAATTAAAACTACTAGTATTTTAAAATTTATTAAACTTCAGTTAATTTAATTTGAATTTACAAAAGTATAAAATCCTTTTAGTACCTTTTTTTAACTCACACAAGATTTAATGTTAAGACTTTATTTAAATAAAATAAGTGTAAAGTATTTAAACTAATTAATCAGTATTGATTTTAAAAATTATAAAAAAAAAAGTGGTATACATGGAGAGAAAAGTGTGAAGAATGGAAGAGGAGGTGATGGTATAAAAGAGTATGATTGATAAGTTTGCCAAGTGCCAAGCACTTCGATTGAAGTAATAAAGAATGTACTAGTCGTTCAAGTAATAAAGAGTGAGTTTAGATATCGTCCCTCAGGAATTGATGTGCCAATTACTCAAGAAACTAAATTAAATACTATTTAGACTACATGTTGGATTGAAGATAGCTTTAATTCTAACATGAAAGTTCAAGTTAATAGTGGAAAAATCAATAAAGTGCAGCAACACAGAAAAACTTAACAAGAATTTATCAATGACAAAAACCTAGGAATGATTATCCCCCTCGTCTTTCTTAAGATTCGTTACCTCTCTCACTCTTGCAATCATTGGCAACACATATGAATCTAAGGAACTCAATTACTTAGAATAATTTTCCTAAATTACAACTAAGATAAACCTAAGTGACCATAATTCTTTATGTGTGATTAGGTTTAATTACAACCAAGCCTTAATCTGATTATGTGAAGCTAACGATTATATTCGTATATTGTTAGCTAAACGATCCCTAAATTGTGTAAGGTTCATGACTCACATTATTCATTCACTAGTCTAACTAATTCTCACCTCCCTCTCCCAAGTTTGGCGAAGATCGAAGAACACAAAAAACAATCCACAAATTGATCATATCAACAGAAAGTATTAAGAACTGAATGAATACACATGTACTATAAAACCAATGTTTATAAGAAGGAGAGAGAATTTGAATCCTATTCCAAACTAAGGTTCATAACAACCTTAAAAAAGGGATTTAGCTACTCATGACAGCAAAATAACATAAAATAGTAAAAGATGAAGAACTCATGAATCTGAGATGGGAATCGTGGAAGGTGTCAATTGGCTCCAACGTAGGTCTCCCATTGTTTCTAATTCAAAGATGGCACTCTCCCATGTTCCAAAACTCAGAATACCCTAACAAAAGTTTCTAAAAGTCTTAAATAGTCCAACATGAGTAATAGCAACTTGACGTATCACAGTAGCGATGGAAAACAGGATGAGACTTTCTGCACGTTGATCCTTTACTGTTGTAGCAGCCACATCCCACCGTTGTAGTGGTGGGTAACATAATACAACTTTTGGACCAGGGCCTCTTGTGCTACACTTGATAATAGGGGAGGCATAGGACTTTCTAAACTAGTCGTTGTGCAATGGAAGACAGAAAAGTTTTCATGTGCTGAGCTTTGCCGCTTCAGTGCCCAATTATCCGTCGCTTAAGCAAAGTTATTCATTTGAATGATGTATCTACTGCTACAACACGGTAATCTTCACTACTTTAGCAGTGACACTCTGCATGGTAAGCGAACTCTAATCCGATATCCATCTCTGCTAAACTTCATCCATCATGGTCCATCCTACATAACCAAGACAAAACACCAATACCAGTCGAAAATGCAAAACAAAAACACTAGAATTGAAAGGAATCACAAAATCAATGACTTAACTAAAACATGGTGAATTTTTGCTGAGAAAGCAACACTTAAGTATGTTAGAAGCCAAAGATTAAACAATAAAATGCACTCTAATTTAGTTAAATTAGGAATTTAACAATGGTATAGAAGAGTGTGATTGATTAGTTTGCCAAATGCCAAGCCCTTCAAAAGTCACAGCCATAGTTTAGAAAATAAGAAAAGAAAGTTACTTTGAGGCATAATAATTATTATTTTTAAAAAATTCATATATGTGTATTGAAAAATTATAGATAAATTCTTTCATAATATAATAAAATCTTTTGGAACCTTTTGTTTAGATTTTTTTTATTCAATTACATCCTTAATTGAATTTTTAATAGAACACATATATGTCTAAATAATTATGTTTGTTTAATTTCTAACAGATATACCTAATTGAATTTTAGTTTTAAATTCAAATAACATGTTAGTTTGAATTTTATATTCAATTTAAAATTCAATTAACACATCATTTTAAATTTAAAAATTAATTAAAAAATATTAATTAATTGTGAAAAAAGACCTAGTCTAAAGCTCAAATCAAATTCTAAGTCAAAGTCTAACTCAATATATATACTATTTATTAATATTAATTAATATATGATATTAAATTAATTTAAGTTTGACAAATAGAATAATATTTAAATATTTTTATAAATATCAATTTTTGTATAGACTTGAATTTTATTTTAATATTACAATTTATATAACAGCATGGTATTGGTACTTAGAGGGATAGGATAGCAAGCCCTTGAGGGCAGAGAGAGAGAGAGAGAGAGAGAGAGAGAGAGAGAGAGAGAGAGAGAGAGAGAGAGAGAGAGAGAGAGAGAGAGAGAGAGAGAGAGAGAGAGAGAGAGAGAGAGAGAGAGAGATGAATGCATGTATAACGTGGGATGGATACGATGAGAAAGACATGAAAATGAGGCAGAGGCAGAGGCAGAGGCAGTGGCAGTGGCAGTGAGATTGCTTTAAGGCATCACTGTTGGTTTTGAGTGTTAGCCCTCGTGGGTTTGTCTTTTTATGACATCGAAGAAAGCCCCCCCACCTCCCTCCTCTTCATATCGATATCTTCCTTTACTTGCACTTGCAATTTGCACACACAATCACACGCACCATTCCTCACTCACACCCTTAATTAATTGGGGACCTTTTCCAAGGCCTCTCTAGCAACTCCCTTAGCCAATCACCTTCTTCTACGTCATACACATGTCCATCCTTTTGTCACCAAACCCCCAACCTCCCTTATCCTATCCTGTGCAGTATCAGTATGCACCACCCAACTGCCACTAGTCCACTACCCATATATCTTTTATACATTCACAACCCAAAATTGGAATATGAAAAAGGTTAATGGGAGCTTGGAATGAACGCGCCACCAGAATTAGTGTTATTATGGTTCTGAGTTTGGCAGAGCAGGTATAGATTCGGGGTTTGTCATTTATGGTTCTGAGTGATGACTCATCACTGATCATGTCTCTCCATTCCGAAAGATAGATAGATCAGACCAGTGAAGCAACTCCGAATTTACTGCGTCTGTAATATATATAACCAGTAGTTTTTATTAAATTCAATATTATTTATTATTTATTACATCAAAGCAAGAAAGATAGAAACAGTTGCCAATGGCTATATATATATATATATATATATATATGTATGTGTGAAAAATGTAATAAGAGAGTTGCCTCGTGGCAGACAGCTATACGGTAGTCTCTCCGCTGTGCGTGTGTTTTGTTTGACTTCAAACACCGCACGTGATCTCCCTCCACCTTTCTCCTGACCTTCCAACCTTGACCTGGTAAAGTCTGAATAGTTTTATTATTTCTCTCCAAAAATAAATAATATATTTATTTATTTATTAACAACCAAATTTGATACTTAACTATTTAAATTTTAGTTTTTTTTTTAAAAAATATCACTTAAAATTTAAATCATCAAATTTCAGATTTATCGATTTATAAAATAAACAAATATATGACTTATGTATAAAAACAAATAACAAATATGTTTTCGTAGAATTGTAAGCGCCTCCGCCCCCACTTTCACTCTTCCAATATAATAATAATAATAATAATAATAATAATAATAATAATAATAATCTCAGAATTTCTGAGCCATGAACAACAAACGGGTCACTGGACAAGAAAATGGATGTCAAAGTCACCTTACATCCAAACATGTTTGGAATAAACCCCATCCATGAAAAACACTAACAATTACTATTCACTGTCGTGCGTGATAAAATTAAATGCGGCGCTTGGATATTTGTGTTATACCTGAAAACTGAAGAGGAAAAGAGGTTAGCGATGTGTCTTAATTAACACCGACTATCTTCTTCGGTTTGAAGCTTAGGTCCTATGATTGAAATTTTTTAAAGAAATTGTGCCTTATCATAATTTTATTGAAAAATCTCGTAACAAATGTTTAAATAGCTTTAGTAAAATTAATCTATTAGAAAATACATCTTTTGTATCATCAATTGTATAAGTTGAGTAAACTATATACATGAATTCAAATTATTAAAAAAAAAGTAGATAAAATTAATTATTAACACAAAAACTAGAGGGCCCAATCCAATTAATTAAAAATAAAAGAAAAAACTTAAAATATGAAGGAACACATAATTAATTAAATTTATGGTTATAACTTGCAAACGAGCTATGTTCGACGTGTGGTGGAACTTCTATTCTTCGGACATATATGTTAAAGTGCGTATCAAGATTAAGAATTAAAAGAATAAAAATTTATAAAACCATGCTGTGTAGTTACCAAATAAATTATATGCCTCTAGAAATGATTTATTAATTAAAATTATTATAATCCAATCTAGTTTCGGGATCAATTGGATTTGGTGATCTTGATTCTCGGCCAACAAATAATAATTATTAATTACTCAATTAAAACTGAAATCACATTTTTTTTATAGCGCGAGTTCATCTAATATAAATTTCAATCTAAGATCAAGTGAAATATATATTCTTATTAATTTTTTAAATAAGATATTATTAAATATATAAATAAAATAGGTTAAAATACAAATAATTTCCTTAACTTAGAGATTTTTATTTTATCCTATCAATTTTAAAAGTTGATAATAGATCAACTACACGTTTAATTTTGTATCATAATATTTTTTTTTTGTCCCAAACTTTAACATTATTCGTCCATGTTCTAAGCAAAAACTACAATTGACTTATTGTCCTAATAGTTTTAAAAAAAAATTGTAGAAGAGAAAGACAAGTTGAATACATATATACTTTTTGTTGATTTTGTCTCTTTATATTTATAAATAAGAAGTGTAAGGATTTAAAAAAAACATAAAGTTAATGAAGATTGAAAGTTTATGGGAATTTATTAATTGTCAAGCTTTAAAATTAAAAGAGTACTTCAACCTAGTTATATATAATGGTGTTAGAATTTTTAATTAAAAAAAAGGCTAGTGAAAAGGTTATATAGTATATAAAGTTGAAAGTTTATAGAAATTTATTGTGAGTTCTTAAAGTTAAGAGAATAAATTGCACAATTCCTTAAATTAAAATAAAGCTTTTTATGCACATTTTTTTACTAATAAAATATAACAACAAAGTTATGGTTGGGATTTTAAGAACATAACAGCACCGTTCTCTTGACTATTTCCAAAAGAAATTATTTGAAATTTTATAATTTGATTAAAAAAATATTGCAGTATACACCTAAAAAATTATACGTAAAATTTTATCTTATAAGAGTTGCATTTTTAAATATCGTACTAGTGAAAATTACATTAATGATGGTGCTGTAAGCTATAAATTAACTGTCCATTAAATACCCACTGGCTATAACACGAATTAGCTTTTTTACGTACACCACGACATAGTACATACAGAAGACTGAATAAAATGGATAAACTAATTTATTATAAGAATAATAACATAAATAATATTTCCGGTTATTTAACTCAAAACCCTTACATTAAATATTAAGGTACACTTTGAAGGGATTTTTTTTTTTGTCTTGAAAGGGTTGATTATTAATGAATTCTCACAAAACAATAATCATGTTACATCACTGTCATTCATTATTTTTCTCTAATAACTTCAAAAAAAAAAAAGAGTGGATGGGAACGAGAGAGATGTCTTCTCAAATCAGATTAGACAATAAACTCGTAGGTAAAGAATCCTCGTACATTTTGTTTTGGAGGGGTCTACCCTTTTGCCTAAATTAGGAAACGATGCCCTCTTGGAAGTTTCAAACTAATATATGCATGCATGTTCCCACCATATATAGCTTATTAATTCATTTAGAGTTTAGAAAAGACTATGACGAACAATATATATATATATATCGTGCTTAATTTATTAAAGTGTATGTCAGATGCAAACTTATAAAGGTATTTTTGTAACTTTAATAACTATATCATATACTCAGTGCTCCACTAATTAAAGTACTGTTTCTTCAAAGTGCATGGCCTGTGTGTGTGTAGAGTATTTGCATTGGAAGAAGTATCTTATACGTCTGGTAAATTTTGTTCACCTAAAATATAAGGAGAAAAACGTGGAATTAGTTTTAAATTTAACATTTGAACAATTCCAGGGGATGCATATTGGACGGCTGAACTTTCAATCTTGATTATATTGTGCTTTGTTTTTTTAGAATTATAATTAAATAGCGAAAATGATGTAATCAAAATTCAACTTTTGGTTATAGCTGGAAGGTGAAAAAAAGGGCAATATCTGATGCCCAGAGAACAAAAGTTTGGTGGTATGTGATTTCTTACACTACTTTAAAAAAAGGAACAAACTTATATACAGTCACTTACATTTTTATCAAATTCTTCAATGAAAACATTGTAATTGTATAATTCTCTTATCATAACACAATAAATGTATAATAATTTTTTAAAATAAAATTTATATTTTTTTCATAAATTAGCATTAAATGAGTATGTCTTTAAAACACTTTTTAAACATGTTTTATTTTTAGTGGAAAAATTGAGAGCAAAGATATAAGAAACTTTGTAAGTTTTCTCCTTTAACAAAATCAGTGGCTAAAAGATTTTTTTTTTTGAAATTACTACTTTTAGTTAATGAATATGTTTGGATCAATCAGAATGTGACTTGATTTCAAATAAATGCAAAAGCAAATTAACATTGCTTTGAGAAGGAAAAAAAAATATATATATATATTAAGAAAAGAAATAAATGTCCAACTAAATAACTAATTTAAAAGTCCAAATATACTTTTAAAGAATGTGAAAATGTGAAACTAAGGGTATATTTAGTATAAATTCAGGAGTGTGAAGGAAAGAGAAATGGAATGAGAATAGTAATGGGAATGGGAATGGAAAACAAAAGTTATATTTGGTATGATATAAGAAGAAATAGAAAGTATTGCATTTATTTTGTTTGGTATGAAATTTAAAACGATGGAAAAGAATAAATTAGATATCAATTTACTAATTTGCCCTTAAAAAACTAATGTAAAAATATGAGAGGGGCAAAAATAAAATTTTAACAATTAATATATAAAGGAAAGGGATTACATCAGCTACCCAATTCCTGACATTGTTTTGCATACCAAATACACATTTTTTCTACTGTAGCTTGCAGTTGCATTTCATTTTCTGTACTTGTTGGAATACCAATCATCCCCTAAAGTTATCCAAAATTGCTGAATGTGATGCAATAAAAAGAAAAGGGAAAGGAAATTAAGACCAAGAGGAGAGAGGGATCCATGTGCCGCAGCTCCATCGCCGAGAGTCCCACTTGCCTATAGTTCCTCCGTCACGTAATCTAACAAAATTTGACTCCAAAAATTAATAAAATGAAAAAGTCTTAAGCAAACAACCCTAACGTTATTTTCGATTAAAATATGAATACTGTCTAATACTATGTCCATCTCCACAAGTTTCAATTCAACTTTCAAGCCTTCCAAGTTTAACCTAAACCTGGTCAACTTCCCTCTCCATTACCATGGTTAATTAATTAGCGTTACCCTCACCACCACAAAATGGAGAAATGGTTATTTGACATAAACTATAATGTGCAATTTTTAAATTTGTAGTTATTTTCAACGATAGTGTTGGAATTCAAGTATTTTTTTTTATTTTCAATTTTAATTATCTAATTCTAATTAAACGACTCACATTTAATGTTACTCCAATGTAATGTCAAAAGAATCTTCCATCACAAAATACCCAACCTCACAGGCCAAACTCTCTTCATAATCCATTCTCTCAAATTCTAAATTTTTTATTAATATTGATTGATTCAAGTGGTTTGACACTTGTTACTTTTAAATACAATTTAAGTTTGAGTCTTGTGAATATAAAAAATAGTGTTGAGAGAATTTTACACCTCTATGGTCAGACATAATTCAAACCATACATATTAGTAGAGCGTCATAAATCTCTAGTGATAATTTTAAACAAAAATAAAAGAGCTAAATTTCTATTTAATACATAATTAAGAATGTTTGCAAATATGTGATATAAATCTAAAATCTCATAAATATTTAAAAATAAATATTGTGAATATTTAATTTACTTAAAAAAGTAAAATTCTCAGAAAATTAAATTACAAAACTTCATACAAAAGGTAACATTATTTATTTTTTTAAATTATAGTTTCTTAAAAATCTAATAAAAAAGTCCATACTAAACACATCCTAAGAGTGAATGTTTCCGCGCGAGATTAGATCTGTTGCTTGTCTTTAGAGGCAAGTAGTATGCTTGTTTCTCTGTAATTTGAGATGCAATGGTCCAAATTTTAGTATTTAAAAAAAATCACCACTTAAAACCACAAAGAGACAAATATGATATTTGTCTTTGAAGACAAACAACAAATCCAAACACATTTCTACTCACCCTGCGTTTGTTGGTCTCAATTCCACTTAAACCACACCACAATAGCTACAGTAGTTTATTACATTTTTTTTTTTAAAAAAAAACTTCGTTAGTTCTTTCTTATAGTAGCTTTAATGTGTTGTCATATATTATATACGCTTGCTTCTGAATTTTTCAATATATAAACGTGCTGATTATCCAATATTCCATCCTCCCAATAATAGAGTCTGTCGTATTAGGTTGATGATTATCTACTTTTGGTAGTTTTTATATATATATATGCTTTTTTTTTTCCAAAGATAACACTGAATAAGGAAATGTGGAATAGCAGTATTCTTTTCTAATTTGCAGTTCTTAACTTCTGATTGCCTCCAAAAGCAGGTGTAATGAAAAGGAACTAATGGTGTGGAGAGAAAACATATTTCAATGAATTTTTAATTATAAATTTTATTTTTAACTATAGCTATGTAAAAAATATATCTATGTTACGATCGGATTAATATATATATATATATACACATATAAATAATTAATACAACTATATATTCATGTTATGATATTCTTTTTTTTATATTGTATTCCTTCCGACAACAAAACCAACAATTGAAACTTTATTCATCCTTTTTTCTTCTTGATAATTTTTAAAGGGACTAGTTTATTTTACTTTTCAACTGTTCATTTGGTCTTTCCTTCATATATATATATATATATATATATATATATATATATATATATGTGTGTGTGTGTGTGTGTCCTCTTCATTCTTCTTAAATAGACTTTCTGTTGTTTACGAAATCCAACAAACACAATAAGAAATTAATTAGAAATGTCATTGCCAAGTATATGGATCCAATTAATTATGCGCTCCTTACAATTGACTTTTATAGATATAATTTGAACAAAAACTAAACAAATATCAAATAATTTAAAATAAAAGGCACCAAGATCTATACGAATATATCTCAGATATACATCGCAGAGTGACAGTTGAGTGATTATTTTACGTTATTTTCTAAATTATTTTACCTATCTGAATATCTGGATCAATTGATGTATACATTTTAATTAACAAACCTTTAAGATCTTTTACAATTAAAATTTTTATACCATTAATTTAGTGCATTGACTATAACCATGTCATGAAGCTTTGATTAGTGGGGAGACAGGAAATGTAAAATATTCAGGTAAACTCCTTGCACAATCAAAAAGTGTATGGAGTTGATAATAATTTACCAAAGTAAAATGATAGTTTGTAATACTTATTTTAAGAAATTTTTATTGGCTCCTTATACCACATACCCAAAAAGCAAATTTTTTTTTTGGGAAAACCATATAATAACCATTCTTATAAAATTATTAACATTTATATTAGTGCAATTACTAAAATATGCTAAATGATTATCACGCAACGTTGACACACTAAATTTTTAATATAAATAGATATCATATTTAAATCTAGTTATTGAAATAAATGAAACAAAATTTTTGTGAGAAAAATTTGAGAAGTTACGAATGACAATTACTTCAGCGGGATGGAAAATGGCAAAAATATTATACTTATTCATTTAAGTAGCTCATCACTTGCTTCTTTTAAATTAAATCTTTTGTTTGACTTTTATAAATAAAAAAGATTAATACTATAAGAATTTTATATTTTAATACTGAGGTTTAATTTAAACTAAATTAATTGGACTCTAATAAACTTTTTGAATACTGGTAATTCAAAAAAAAATAATAAAAGAAAGATCTTGTATATATATCTTAATTAATAGATACCTTAGTCCACTAAATAAAAAAAAAATCAAAATAACGATCCGATGCTTGAAAATAATAATTAGATGAAATCACTTAAACAATATACATAATGAAATTATATATATGAACTCAGTTGGAAAAAAATTGTACAAAACTAAAGTTCAACCTATTGTTGAAAGAATTAGATTTAGAGTCATTAATTCAATCAGTTGGACTAAGAATCAATTAAAAAATTAATTCAAAATAACCTCTAAATTGGGAGAAATGATTGAACCAGTTAAAAACTGATCGAATAGGTCAAAAACCACTCAAACCAGGTAAGAACTCGTGCTAAATGAATCAGTTGAACCTGTTCACTTGATTTTTTTTATTTTATTTATTCTATAATCAAATAATAAAAAAATTAATATTATATATTAGCTAATTTTAATAAAAATGTCAATATTTTGATATTTTATGAATTTAATATAAGTGAAAATTATTTGACTAATAATAATTTTTTGTGATTTGGTTAATTTTTATTGTAAATCTTTGATTATGAATATTATTTTATATAATTTGATATCAAATATTATTTTTAATTAAATTGATAAATTTATATATATAATTTTTAATTATATATATTATTTTTTAACATTTTAAAGTAGATATTGATCTTAAATAGTAGCTTCGGTGGATTCAATTTTCAATACCATTTTCAGAACCTTGGCCGAACCTTGTGACCCAACCTACAACCTTGAATGCTCCGATAATGAATGAATAACTAATAATTTATGTTCGCAGTGTTGTATATTCAATTTATTTAATGTCGCGTACAGTGCACGCTCCACGAATATGAGTCATTAACAATTGCAAGTTGCATCCATTCTGCGATCTCTTTTCCAATAAGAAATCCTATTAATTAAAAATTTGAGTCATTATTTAATAACATATATTTCAAAAGAAATATTCCTAGTTTTTTGGTTGATTAATAGTTAAAGTGTATTTTTAAATTAATTAGAAAGATAAATAAAGGAATGAACATATATAGAATTTATTATGAATAAAAATTGTGGTGTTAAAAATAAAAAAAGAGGAAGGTGCAAGGGTTTGGTTAGCAACTAATCATTATTTTATGGGGTCTTATTTAAACTTTTGGCAGCCCATACAAATGAAAGCGTTGAGTCGTTTGTTTGCGTCTTCTCTAGTCGTCTCTCCTCTCTCTCTCTCTCTCTCTCACATACACATTCTCCTTCTTCTTCTTCTCCTTCGTCTTCCTTTCCTTTCTCTGCACTATTCTCCGAGTCCCTCCCGTGTCCTTGAGTTTTATATCCCTTTCTCTTCCTCAATCCCACCATTAAATCTTCCACTTCCCTCACCTCCTTCTCTCTTTCCTCTACCACTCTGAACATATAATTTTTCCACTTCCCTTACAATAAACAAAATCATTAAGCTCTCCAAATCTATGTATATTTTTTAAAAAAGAACTGTTCTCCCTCTTAGATACACAATTTTATATCGCTACCAAATTAAAATTATATTTATTTCCCCTTGTTTTCTGTTTTCTGTTTTCTTTTAATAAATTCTCTCTCTTTCTCTCTCTTGTCTTTGATGTGTCTATGGCTGGTCTGGATTTAGGCACTGCTTCTCGCTTCGTTCAAAATCTTCACAGACCCGACTTGCACCTTCAACAGCAGCAGCACCAACTCGATTCCGAAGAAGATGGTAACAACCAAGCTCCTCCCTTTTCCGGTGAAGACGGTCTACATCAAGGCCTGGAACTTGGATCCGCTTCTGCCTCCGCCGGCCCTGGAGACACCGTGGGCCGCCGCCCCCGAGGCCGCCCTCCCGGGTCCAAGAACAAGCCTAGACCCCCCGTCATCATCACACGCGAGAGCGCCAACACGCTCCGAGCTCACATCCTCGAAGTCGCCTCCGGCTGCGACATCTTCGACTCCGTCTCGACCTACGCACGCCGACGCCAGCGCGGGATCTGCATCCTCAGCGGCAGCGGCACTGTCACAAATGTAAGCTTACGCCAGCCGGCGGCGGCCGGAGCTGTGGTCACGCTCCATGGGAGGTTCGAGATATTGTCGCTGTCGGGGTCGTTCCTGCCGCCTCCGGCACCGCCGGGGGCCACGAGCCTGACGATATACCTGGCGGGAGGGCAAGGGCAGGTGGTGGGGGGGAGTGTGGTGGGAGAGTTGACGGCGGCGGGACCGGTGATAGTGATCGCGGCGTCGTTCACCAACGTGGCGTACGAGAGGCTGCCGTTGGAGGAGCAGGAGGAGCAGCTTCAGATGCAGCCACCGTCGTCGTCCCAGGGCGGAGGTTTCCCCGACCCTTCGTCGGGGCTTCCGTTTTTCAATTTGCCACTGAATATGCAGAATGTTCAGATGCCTGTGGATGGGTGGGCTGCGAACTCAGCCCCACGTCCTCCCTTTTGATCAATGATTATGTCACTGATTAGTATCAAAGTACTACTGCATTGGATTTATAGAGTTCAAGGTCAGCAATTTCATGCACTACAATTTAATTATATTGTCACCTTCTCGATCTATATCTATTGCCGCTGCTGCTTCTTCTTTTTTCTACTTGGTTTTGCTGATGTTGATTATTATGATATGTAGTTCACTCCTCTCTTACCAGCTGCGTTTCTCAACTGCTGTACTTTTTCTTCTTAGTATATTCATTGTTTTTTTTTTCTTTTGTTTGGGTTTATATGTTTTTGGATCTTTTCCAGCTCTACAAATATAATCATTTACGTTTGTTCACTATATATCTTGTATATCTTTCTCATTTCTTTTACTAACATTAATGTTTGAGGGCACATATATCCAGCTTTTAGCAAATTATATATATAACATCACACATGGTGGCATGATCACTAGCTGCATGCTTTGAAGAAACCCGTTATTTTTATTGATGTAAAGAAGGGAAAAAGTTGCTAATTAGTCATTTTTCTTTGACTTATTTATTAGTTCTTCCCTAGCTAGCTTCCTGGCCTTTTACACTTTTCGATCTTTATATATATCAACACAAAACTATAGGTTTATTTCTATTTTATAATACCTCTTGCTGTAATTTCTCCCCTTTTCATGACCACTTCACACTCAGTCACTGGTTTCACGGGGTAACGATTATTGAATAATTAAATGTGTTTGTGTTAGGTATATGTCTATCTCAAGAATTTTAGAAGAAGTTAAGGGTGGACTCCTTTCCGGGTTCTTTTATTTAGAGTTTAATAGATAAAACAGTAGAAGCTAGCGGATTGAACTATCAAACAACAAGGGTAAAACTTATATTCTTCCTCTAGTACAGATACATCTCTAACTAGTATATGTACTTTCTAACTAGGAATGAGCTAATTAAAGTAGATAAGCTCTCCAAATACATACGAGCCATGCAAAACTTCTGATAACCAACAATGAAATACAATGTCTCCTGTGATATAATTTGTTCTAAAAAACTCGGCTTCGCAACCACTTAGCTAGTGACATTAATAGCATGTATATATATCTTATGCTGCATGGTGCATGCTCCTCCTCCATATATATCATTTCTTGTTTCTGGCTATAGAAGCCGAAGTTGAATCTCTCTTCGGCAAACATTTCAGTTTTATAGTGGCAAATTGACCTGTGAAAAACAATACAATATTAGGTTAGAATCTAGTTATCTACCGATTGGTAGTATAGTTTGGCTTTAGCTATCTTAGTGTGTGTTTGCAAACACTTTTGGAGGGATTTGCATTCCTCATATTCTTGTGGAAATACGAAGGTCATATTTCGTAAATCTATATTGTTCATTTTATATTGAACGGTATAGAAAAAAAAATAATTAAAAAACTTCAGACCTCATAAGATGTTTGTATTTTTTTTTAATCTAAATTGTTCGATTTAATATAGACGATCCAGATAAAGAACATGACTCAATCATATTCTTGCCAATACATGAGGGGATGCAGATCACCTTTGGAGAGTCAAACGTGATTCTCCATTTTTTGGTTGTTGTTTGGTTTTGGTTAGTCACATATATGTTCCAAATTTGATTTTGCTTCCAAAACTACATTTGTCCTACTCCAAGTTGAAGTTGATTCTATGTTGGAGTAAATGACAATTGATTTTTTCAACTACCTTCTTCGCTCTTTTGCCCCTCACATTTAAAAGTAAATGAAACAAAGTAATATAAAATTTATACCATCTTTTGTAATTATACATCCAAAAAGTGATTTTGATTAACTATATCAAAACATAATCAATTTTGTCCAAAATTAATTCTGCATAACTCTTTTCCAAACACACACTTATAGCAGACTGGTAGTACTAGTGCTTGCTAATCTGGTTATGGAAATAGAATCCATCTCTTCCTGTGAAAGTATTTATGCTAGAACTTGAGGAAATAGAGTATGTTTTGGTTGATTGAGGACAATAAAAAGGTAGGAGAAGGAAAGAGAAAATTTAATTATATTTATATGTAATCGTTCAAATTTTAAATTAACATATCGTATCAGAGTTAATTAGACTTCGAAGTTCAAACACTATTTGTCTTTCAGGTGAGCAACGGCGGGAAATGGAGCGATATATATATATATATATATATATATATATGTTCATAGTAACATTGCTCCATCCAACAAGGTTTTTTTTTTCCAAATTACTAGAATTACAAAAATTATTAATTAAATTTTGTCTGATTTAGATCAAATTAAGTCGAATTATAAATGTAAAACTTGGCACTAAAATCTGATAGTGTAGGTTAGGTCAGGATCAAATAGAGAGGTTAACAGCGGCTAGTTAAGACTTAAATATTGTAATGTCAACTGGCTTTTAAATATTCTCCACTTATAAGAATATATGTATAGGCAAAGTTCTGATGATAAAGTGCTGACCTTTCTTTCACCCAATACTCCAATAGTAAGTCCGTACCGTTTTGATGAAACAATTAATCTGTATAATTATTGGCACTTCATTATCCTCGCGGAATTGCATTTGATTCCATATATATATATATATATATATAAAGCACCTTGCTTCAAGAATATGCTTCTAAGTTCATTGAAATATAGAGAACTTTGTCTCACCAAATCCCTGCTTAGCCATGTATATCATATGAGGATCCCCTCCAGATCTTGGAAGGTTTGGAGGGGATGTTACCCGTCCAACTAGTAAAAAAAAAAAAAAGTTAAAAATTTTTTTTTTTAATAAGATGAGTATGCAAGAGAGATCTACAAAGAGACACTTGGAGTGAAACTAGACTAATGTATATCACAATATGAGCACTGGTAATGTACTGATTTGATTTTAATTTTAAGCTATTAGGACAACAGATGCCATGATCCCTTCTTTGTCTCTTACCTCTCGATCTAGGTAGGTCATCGATTTTCCATTTCATTAGTCGGGAAACAAAAAATGATGTACTTTCGTTAATGATGATCAAAATATTTTAAACCTTCCTTTTTTCACAAAAAATAATGCGTATATACATATATATGCTGCTGCTAAGCTCATTAATTTGACATTTAACAATGAATTTCATGGCATTAATACCTGTTTGGCTGTTTCTGTCCTTATTCTGGGAAATTGAAACGTCGACGGTTGGCGAAAATAGCCTCACCAACTTTTCCTCCTAATTTAGTAAATCCTAGAAGCATCATATATATATATATATTAGCCACGTGTGCAATTAAACTTTTAATCATATATATAAACCTGAAAATCAACTTCTACCATACAGATAATTTTAAGCGCCCCACTCCCACTCCTCAAGAGAGTATATTAGCTGGCATTAGTCATACGTTTGGATTTTAATGTATCTTATAGTTAAATTATTGGAAAAATTAGTTGATTGAAATTATTTTGGAGCCTTTTTTGATAAATTAAGAGTTTAGTACTCTTCAACCCATCCTCTAATTAATATTATTATTTTTGTTGGGTGACAAGCGTTTAATTTAACTATTTCAACACAAGGTAGTGCTGAATGTTTTCATTGTAGACTTCAAATTTAATATTTAAATAGGAAAAACTAGTTATTTCGTAGGTGTTATTCTTAAATTACTTGAAGAGTTACCATCTTAATGTGATATGTATGAGTTTTACAGTTTAGTGATTTACTACTAAAATATTATTGAACCGATTAAGTATCATCCCTTAAGCAAGTATATATCCCAATATCCCACGAAAATCAATCAAAGAATATATTCCAGTTTTTTAAACCTTAATTATAATGGTGCTAATTAAACGTACATGGCCATGATAATGCTGTTGAGAATTTATAAGAGTACATGGACACCTGAAGGGTAGTTGGGAAGAAAGATTCCAGCCTCCTATCAATTTTTTATATGCATATACAATAGCGTGGTTGATTAATATATATATATATATATGTGTGTGTGTGTGTGTGTGTGTGTGTGTGTAGTAAAGCTTAAATAAAATAACCCAACAAGCTGACCAAGTCGTCTTTGCAATATAATATCAATATATGCTCATGCTTACTTAAACTCATTTTGGTTAGCTGTCAACTTCTTTATATGAGTATAAAATATTATAGCCCATTTGAATTTTATATTTCCACTTAAGAAATCATAGCTTTAGATTCAATTAAACTAATAATGCTTCCAACATATATAGACTATAGAGTGATTAAACATAACCACGTTTTCGTGGACTCTTTATATGGTGGCATCATTGTATAGCTAGCATTTGGGACCGATTAATGATGTCAAAGTACTACGGAGTCTGCTTTAAATTATTAATCAAACTTCATTTAAAATGGCGAAAGTAGTATTAAATCCAAGCCATGATGAATATTCTATGTGTTAATTGCTGTATATTTATTTATTTATTCATCAATATGAGATCACAGGCTTTATTATTTCATAATATATATTACTCGGGGCATGATGTTGTCCTCAAGATGCTACAGAGCAATGAAGCAGAACTTATAATAACCGCAATAAAACATGGATGAAATAAGACGCAAGTAGATGAAGTAATAATATTTAAAAGCACCGTTTGCAAGAAAGGACTTATGGAGAGAAGAATATTATCTTGCATTTCTTGTTATTTATTTTTTGAATTTACCAAAGTATTTCCTCAACCAAAAGGATAGAAAGCTAATAATTATGATTTACATAATTTAAAAGATAAAAACACTTCTCCAATTTGCGTCTCTAAAAATTGTTTAAAAGGACATTACTGGTTACAACTGCGCAACTAGCCAATAAATGTTGGGTGAATTCTTCTTATTAATAGTAAAGCTTTTGTCGTTTTGTCCATAAAAGAAACAATAGGAACAATGCTAACTATTATATGCTTTTAATGGAAGCCATGCTGAAGATAATGAAAGTAGCCAAAATTAATGCCATTGGAGCACGTTAAATCAACACAATAGCTGTCTTTGTTTTTATTTGTTTGTTCGGCTCAAGTAGGCCCAAATCCAACTTAAAGCACTTGTGATCAAGGTTAACTAAAACTCAAATGGTTAACTTGACCCAAAAAAAAAAATAAAGGCTAACAAAAACAAAAGTCCAAAACTTCTGCAAATTCAGTCTTGGCTTATTCCATTTTAGGTTTATCCTGCTACTTCTAACCAAACCTATAGATCCACATCACAGAAAAGAAACAAGGAGAGAGATATCTGAGGTCAATAAAGTGAGGAAGTGAAGCTTCGCCCATAAAAGGTGGTCAATTTTTTCTCCTCTTCATCAAACTTGATAGGTCCAGCTTGAACAAAAATTAAAAACTATGTCAGAAAAAAAAAATTCCAAAAAAACAAAGTACGGATTGGGCTCAAACTTTTCTCCAAGTCTGACCCGAACCCAGTAATAAAGTACATATTTAAATAATAAAATTATATATATATATATATGATACAAAATATATATTATAGTATTTAAAATATTCTATATACATACATACTATTAAAATTATAATTTATATAATATATCTTTTACTTTTTATTGATATATGATATATAATATATAAATAATTATATAAATTATTAATCCAAAGAAAAATAAGAATTTTTTTTCATAAATATTAAAAGCAAACATAAAATATGAATTTGAGAGCATCTATAGTAGTGATTTTTAAACAATTCTTAAATTTAATAATCAGTTCTTATTTCGGTTCATCATTATAGTTTGTCATGCTGGCTGTTACATGTTAGAACGGTTCATATAAGAACCAATTCTTATACAAAAAGTAATAATAAAATAATAACTTACAATAAATAATAATGAAGAGTAATAAATGTTCAAGTAGTGGAGAGTTGATTATGGGACATATTTATGAGTTTTTAAGAGGTTCACTATTGTAGTGAATAGTTGTTTAAAGTGGTAGGAAGTCACTTAAGCTGATGTGGTACTATAAGACCCGTAATAAAAATTCAAGTGAAATTCACCACTATACATACTCTAAAGCCTTATTCACTTTTAAAAAAAGTAGTCATTTTTATAATTAAGTTTAGTTAGTTTTACGATGTAATAGTCCGACCCATTTTTTAACTTCTTGACCAAGTTTAGTGTGTAAAACTGTAAATCACGCCTTCGTAACCCCTCATCCTCCCCCCAACGTCTGATTTCTTTCTTTTTTTTTTCTTTTTTTTGTTTGGGCCAATCAACGTGTTATTTCTTTATTTACCCTTTTTTGTCAATTGGATTGATATCCTTTATTTTTTGTTCTTTCGTCCAAATTTGTATTTGGGCCAAGAACCGTCTACAACAAACTGGCTCAGCAGTTGGAAACACTAGTTATTAAACAACTAATTTTATATATTTTAATATTTTAATATATTTTGACAGTTGACCCTTGAATATAAAGTATGTCTTATATATATATATATATACTTATACTAATTCTAGATTTTTTCTTAATAGTTTAAATTTTTAGAGATTTTTTAAAAATACATAATAATATTTAATAAATATTTTTAAAAAAATTCAAAAAAAAATCAATTAAACCAGCAAGTTTTTTTAATTTAAACACTTACCAATAAAAAATTTGACTAATTTATTAATTTTTCAATCAAATTAATCTGTTCAATATGATTCTATGACCATGGTAAATTGGCTAAAAAATATTTGGATTGTTATATCACCTTTGAAAGAGCGAAACTGAGGCCCAAATCCAGTGAAACTAGACCTTTGCTTTTACTTCCCCCCACATCTGAGTAGCAAACATAATTGCCACCTCAACTTCATCAGTAATTTAGAGATACCCAAAACTCATAATTTTTTTTTTTTTACAAAAGCAATATTCATATCACCTAAATTTTTATCAAAGTAAAATACATTTTACCCATATGAAGTTTATTCTATATACAGAAAGCACCCATGAGGTTTAAAACTAAGTAAAAGATCCTTATAAATTTTTATATTGTGTCAAAAATTACATGTCTGTTAGTTGACTGTTAGTCAACTGACGGTCAATGTCGACATGAATACTGAAGTGCTACGTCAACAAATGATTCATGTGCCACATCAAACCTCTTTCATTCTGTAACACCCCGACTTTTTTTTTCTTTAACAATAATAATTTTTCTCTAAATCGGTTCACTGGATAATTTTCTGAATAATTTTCTTTTAAATAATTATAAATTTCACTATTCACGTTTTACATAATAACAAATATTTACCCCGATCAATTTATATAATATTTGTTATTATCTTTACATATTTGAATCATAAACTACCATAAAATATATTTCCACACTTCAATCTCATCATTAATATCATCAAGCCTTCCATTTTGCCATTTTTCCTGAAATGATCAATTTTCTAAAAGTGAGATATAAAATATCTCAGTAGCTAGTCACTTTCTTAAAAACATGTAAACACATGAGGAGATCATTTCAGCCATAAAAGCATAATATCACACAATAATTAAATTTCTTTTATTCACTATGTAGAACAAGAATTTTAAATAAAATTCTGTAAAAATTCATTATGAACATAGATATCATAAATCATAAATAATCATACTTTTATAGAAGACTAACTACCTGATTCTCAACCTCTTAAACTTCCTTGCTTATATTTACTCTGCGTTTCCCATGTCTTCTCTTCTTCTTCTTTCCTTTCTTCGTCTCTTTCTCTCCTCTATTTCTCTCCCTCGTCTCTTTCTCTCTCCTCTTTCTTTCTTTCTTCTCTTTTGTTCTTCCTTCCCCAACTCACATAACACACACATATATACATATATTTTTTTAATATTTTTTTCCATTATTCCAGCCTCAAATCAAACATCACTTTCTCTTTTTTATTTTTTATTTTTTTTGTCTCTTTATCTTCCTCTCCATCATCTTCTCCTCTCTTTCTTCCCTTCCACCCCACGACTCACACCACATTCATATATATATATATATATATATATATATATATATATATATATTATTTTATTAATCAAACTTCACATCTCCCTTCTGTTTTTTTTCTTTTTCTTTCTTTTCTTTCTTTTTTTCCTTTTCTTCCTTTTCTTCCTTTTCTTTCTCACCGCACACCTCACACACATCACTTTCACACTTTTTCTTTTGGTTGAAACTGATAAGAACCCTCAAATCTTTTTATTCTATACAAACAGGTCCCTACTCAATGGATAAAATTCTATTTATATCACTCAAAAATTTCTTAATAACTATTTTATCCTGATTTTCTTGCTCATTTATTTATTTAGCCTCATTTTCTAAGGTAATTAAATTTGGGATATCACATTCTTCCCCCCTTAAATGAATTTTGTCCCCAAAATTCAAACTAATGCATATATACACATATAAAAATTGCAACCAGAACGTGCATGAAAATATTCCAAATACAAACATCACACTTATTAACATAATCAATCTATCATTCATTTTACACAACTGCAGTATTATATTTGTTTGATTTGCGTATGATTTCTTGGGTGATCAAACCCTCAATCACTTTGCATTTGTACCGTAGATTTGCGTATGATTTCTTGGATGATCAAACTGTAATATCCCAAGAATTTATATGAATATTTAAAGCCTATTTTGAAGTTTAGTGAAAAATTTAATTACGTGTAAAATTTGCTTTTTGAATTAGTGAAGAAAATCTGGGAATAGAAATTTTAATTTTTAATTTAGGAAATTTTTACAAATTCTCAAGGACTAAAGTGAAAAGAAAAGAAAATATGGATTACTTTTGAGAAATGACCAAATAGGAACTTGAGAGGAAGAATAAAGCTTATGAGAATGAATTATGAGTCCGGTACCGAAGAGATGATTGATTCAAGGTTAAAGTGGTATTTGAGACATCGAGAGGGATTAAAGTGAACAAATCTTATAAGCTAAGGTGGCTATGAGCGATTGGTGGGGCCCACGCATATACACTTCTCCTTATTCTTTTCTTTTTCTCATTCTCCCTCCCGTAGCTTCACTTTCTCTCTCTCTCGATTATGCTTGCAAAGGAATTTCTTCATCAATCATTCATACAATTTTTGCTTTGGGAAGGAAGCTTATGATGATTGGTAAGTTGATGTTCTTTTTCTTCTTCCTCTTATTACAAGATCAAATCCTTGGTTATCATTTTTGTAAAATTTTTGTAGAATATTTTAATGGATGAATTTAAGTGTGGATGTTAATCTAAAACATTCCTAGGTGGTTTGTGATGTTATTAGAACAAGAAATTTGGAGAAAACTAGGAGAAATTCGTAGAATTTGGATATTTGAAAAAAGTTAGTGTTCTTGATGAAAATTTGAGATTTGAGCTTGGATTGTTGGTAGAAATTGGGGGTTTTGGTGTTAAAACACTCCTTAGACATTAAGGATGAAAACCCATGGAAGAAATCAAAAGAAATGTTGTTTTAGATATGATTTTTGGATTTTTGGATGAAGAACACGAAAAACATCGAAAATTTTTCCCAGAATTACTGTTCACCGAGAAAATTTTTCCAGATTTTCTCGTTACTGTAGCGTTGACTCGGTCAACGTTACTGTAGCTGCGTTGACCGTTGACCGTTACTGTAGCATCAATTTTTTTTTAATATCGTTGAAAAGCTCTTTGAGTCTAGTTTCCAATGGTATAAGTTTCATCTGGATATTCATTACCAGTTAGGAGTTATGATTTGAGAAGTGGATGAAGGTCGAGAGTAGTGGTAGGAAATTTCTCTATTTCGTAACCCTGATGGTTTTATCTGGTTACAATAGGAATGGTCAAGTGCAAGGTGGAAGTGCTGAGAGCATGAAATCCAGGTGAGTGGGTTAATACTTGCTATGATTAAATATCTTTGTTATTGACTTTTTGCATCATAGTGAAAATATGTTGAATATCCAAGTTTGAAGAGAATGATGTGGGATGATGAGATATAAACAATTGTGGAACGTGCCAAGTGATGTATATAATTATATTTTCTTATTTTCTCATGAATTGAGGTTATATGATGGATTGTGAATGGCATGTGAACTGAGTTGAAATGTATCATACTCTGATTGTTGAGTTCATTCATATGCGGATAGTTGAAGTATGTTATTGTTGAATAATTGTTCTATATTATGGGTTATGTTGTATACATGCTATGTTG
Source organism: Biancaea sappan (assembly GCA_037074585.1). NCBI lineage: Eukaryota > Viridiplantae > Streptophyta > Magnoliopsida > Fabales > Fabaceae > Biancaea > Biancaea sappan. The sequence goes on along the minus strand of CM073500.1, from coordinate 32,041,593 downwards.
CTGGAACCACATTGATTATGTTGTGGCTCAAGATTATGATTGAGGATGTTTTTATATGTGATTGTGATTGTGTTTGACTGGAAAGGAAATGCATGGTGGTGCACCCCATGGAGAAATTTATGTGAAGTTATAAGGGTGGAGATTATAAATGGAGCGATAAGGGTGGATGCGGCGGGGGCCGCGGGCAACGATCCAGAGGTATTCTGGACGACCCGGTTGGTACGGGAAATGTGTGTGAAATTGATTTCACCGATTGCTGTTGTGAATTTTGAATTATGTTAAAATGTATTTGATTTACTTGGATATTGTTGTGAAGTATTATGAATAATATTATATCATATGATGATCGCTTTACGTATGATTGCTGCATGTTATCATTATGATGCATGATATTTTTTTTGTCATAGTGTTGTGTTATCTACTCACTGGGCACGTGGTTTGCTCATACCTCTCTTATTGATATTTTTTTTTCAGAGTTGACAACTGAAGGTAAATATCAGAACAAGGAATTATGGATCCTTAGTCCATGATTACCTTTTCATTTGTTCAGGATAAAGGTATAATAGTTAAGTCTTATTCTAAGTTGTATAAATCTAGAAATCTCTGTAATCAGGTAGGTTCATTCAGTGATGTAATGTGAATAATTGTAGTTTGTATAGAGAACTCGGTTTGGTTGCATGAAAAAGAATGATATGATGCTTAAGAGAAAAAAAAAATAGGCTTACGGAGGTGAAATGAAATTCACTTTCCGTGCCGGTCACGTGCTCAGATTTTGGGACGTGACACAAACCCTCAATCACTTTGCATTTGTACTATAGATTTGCGTATGATTTCTTGGGTGATCAAACCCTCAATCACTTTGCATTTGTACCATAGATTTGCGTATGATTTCTTGGGTGATCAATACCTCAATCACTTTGCATTATGTGCCGTAGATACTTGCACCGAGTGACCTGGGAATTTAACCCTCAAACTCTTTGTGCATAGGTTTTCATAGTTATACACTGAGTAGTATGGGACTCTAACCCTTTCAAACTCATGTATTAGATCCCGTAGATCTTTTCAAGTTTTCATAGTCATACACTGAGTAGTATGAGACTCTAACCCTTTCAAACTCATGTATTAAATCTCATAGATTTTTGCTCATCAATAAACAAGTGAAAATTTATCACAGTACAATTACCATGAAATAAATTAATTTATACATACTTTTATTCCTTTGAATTTCTAAAAATATACCAATCATCATACACTGTCATCTGAAAGATTAATTGCTTAATATCCAAATAATATTGTAAATGAGACTTATACTGTACTTTGACTAATAACATCAAACTAGCTTAGCAAGGTTATTCACTTACCTTGACTTTTGCTCAATTTTACCTTGAATCATCCTTGAAAATGTGTAAGATAATGGAAAATACATCACAAAAGCATCCAAGGCAATTTTCTCTTTTTTTTTCTAATTTTATTTTCTTATAGAATTTAATTTCTATTATGAAACATATCTTCACTTGTTTCATAATACATCATAATCATACATACTTTCTTCTAACTCAAATTCTTTCTACAGAATTAAAGAGTTATTACATAAACATAGATATGTTTATACTAATAACATTTCTAATCATAAATATGGCATGCAATAAGAATTCCAGATCATTTTTGTAGAATTCCATCTTCAAGAATACTTTTAGAGAGAAAACCAACACATGGATAATTCATATGATCATAGAAAATATAAGCTTTATCTATAATTCAATGTACACTTCACTAGGTACTGAATTTTATAGAGACAATTATCTTTAATATTTTTTTTCTAAATTACCACACTCAAAGTAAATTCTAATTCAACTTCGGCATACATTTTCTTTTTATGAATTTAGGCTATAATGATTTCTTACATGTAAAATATACTGGCCAGACATACGTTACAAATAAGACTCCATTATTTTCTTTATTCATCAAAAGATACCTCGTATGCCTTTATTCATATTTAATCAATTCTCTATATGACTTGCTTTTTTTTTTCTTCTCAAATACTCTTCTAAATCTCACTTAATCATAACAAACATTCACAGCAACTTAAACACAAACATCATAAAAATAATACTTTTAACAAATCAAACAATTACATGTAAATATTTTCCTTTCCATAAGATGACAAGATCTTTTCCTCTGATACCATTTTGTAACACCCGACTTTTTTTTTTCTTTAACAATAATAATTTTTCTCTAAATCGGTTCACTGGATAATTTTCTAAATAATTTTCTTTCAAATAATTATAGATTTCACTATTCACATTTTACATAATAACAAATATTTACCCCGATCAATTTATATAATATTTGTTATTATCTTTACATATTTGAATCATAAACTACCATAAAATATATTTCCACACTTCAATCTCATCATTAATATCATCAAGCCTTCCATTTTGCCATTTTTCCTGAAATGATCAATTTTCTAAAAGTGAGATATAAAATATCTCAGTAGCTAGTCACTTTCTTAAAAACATGTAAACACATGAGGAGATCATTTCAGCCATAAAAGCATAATATCACACAATAATTAAATTTCTCTTATTCACTATGTAGAACAAGAATTTTAAATAAAATTCTGTAAAAATTCATTATGAACATAGATATCATAAATCATAAATAATCATACTTTTATAGAAGACTAACTACCTGATTCTCAACCTCTTAAACTTCCTTGCTTATATTTACTCTGCGTTTCCCATGTCTTCTCTTCTTCTTCTTTCCTTTCTTCGTCTCTTTCTCTCCTCTATTTCTCTCCCTCGTCTCTTTCTCTCTCTCCTCTTTCTTTCTTTCTTCTCTTTTGTTCTTCCTTCCCCAACTCACATAACACACACATATATACATATATTTTTTTAATATTTTTTTTCCACTATTCCAGCCTCAAATCAAACATCACTTTCTCTTTTTTATTTTTTATTTTTTTTGTCTCTTTATCTTCCTCTCCATCATCTTCTCCTCTCTTTCTTCCCTTCCACCCCACGACTCACACCACATTCATATATATATATATATATATATATAAATATAATTTTATTAATCAAACTTCACATCTCCCTTCTGTTTTTTTTTCTTTTTTCTTTCTTTTCTTTCTTTTCTTCCTTTTCTTCCTTTTCTTTCTCACCGCACACCTTACACACATCACTTTCACACTTTTTCTTTTGGTTGAAAAAGATAAGAACCCTCAAATCTTTTTATTCTATACAAATAGGTCCCTACTCAATGGATAAAATTCTATTTATATCACTCAAAAATTTTTTAATAACTATTTTATCTTGATTTTCTTGCTCATTTATTTATTTAGCCTCATTTTCTAAGGTAATTAAATTTGGGATATCACACATTCAATCATCGTATCCAATAGAATTGTGATACGTGGCATATGTTTAACTTTGAAAAAAAATCAAAGTAGTGCATGTACAGGGTTCGAACTTGGGCTTGGATTAAAAAAAAAAAGGTCTCTACCGTTTAACCACTAATACACATTCAATATATACTTGCGAAATTTAATATATATAAGAACCTCTATTATTGTATTCAAAATTCAAAACAATATGCACTAATTATTATATTTTATAAAATAATAACAAATCTTACAATAAGAAAAATATGCTATTATTTTACATAACTAATTTTAAATTATATAAAAATTAAAAAATTTTAATGACAAATCTTATAATATAAATTTTATTTTTATTAAGTAAAAATAATTATAAAAATCTACTATGCACATTAAAATTATTTTTTAATATAAGATTTGATATTATAATTTTTCGTAATAATTAAATTTTATAATATCAAATCTTATATTAAAATTTTGTATTATAATGTCAAATCATTTTAAATTATATTAAAAATTAATTATTATTAAAAAATATAATTTTTGAATCTTGTATGAAAAAATAATTTTAATATGCATAGTATATTTTTATAATTATTTTTAATATAAATTTTATTTTTATTAAGTATAAATAATAATTAAATTTATATTATAAGATTTGTTATTAGAATTTTTAAATTTTTATATAATTGAAAATGAGTTATGTAAATAATAGCATTTTTTTATTATAAGATTTGTTATTTTTTTATAAGATATAATAATTTGTGTATCTTATTTTGAATTTTGAATATAATAATAGAGGTTTCTATATATATTAAATTTCTCAAATATATGTTGAATGTGTATTAGTTGCTAGATGGTGGAGAGCTCTTCCCTCTTTTATTCAAGTCTAAGTTCGAATTTTGCTGTACATACGCTATTTTGATTTTTCTTCAAAGCTAAACATATGGCACATGTCACAATTTTATTTGATACGATGATTGAGTGGAAGAAAGCTGATATGGCACATGAATTATTTGCTGACATGGCGCTTCAGTGTCCATGTCAGCATTGACTGTCAGTTGACTAACGGTCAACTAACTAACAAGTAATTTTTGGCACAATATAAAAGTTCATAGGGTTTTTTGCACATAGAGCAAACTTCATGGGGGTAAAGTGCATTTTTTCCAAGTTTCAATTATAACTATAAAATTTATTTTGTCTCAATTATAGCACATATGTTTTCAATTAGTGTTTTTATTAAGTAAAAGTATATTTCATGTTCCTAATGTTTACACCAATTTTTACTTATGATCCCCAACATTTTTTTTGGTCAAATATGTCTTACATGTTTTTTTTTCAAATATACTTTTTTTTAACACTATCAAAGAAACTAATGGAAAACGATGACTAGGCTGTCACATAACAAATATCATCTGTCATGTCATTTGCCATGTGGATCCATCATATGAAATTACAAAAATGCCTTTAATAATAATTTTTTAAAAAAAGGACAAAAAGGCTCTCTCTCTCTCCATGTGGCAAATATCATCTGTCATGTCACTTTCTATGTGAATCTATCAAATGAAATTACAAAAATATCTTTAATAATTTTTTTAAAAGAAGGACAAAAAGGCTTTCTCTCTCTCTCTCTCTCTCCTATCGAACAGTCTTAATCCCCTATTCTCTTTCGTCGTTGTTCCTATACATCTACACCTTCATTGAAGAAAAAAAAAAAGAAAAAAATGGAGTACGGTAATGGAAGTGTTGGGTTCCCTACCATGATGTGAGGCAAAAACATTACCATCATCATACTGCTAGTAAGATTCAAAGTCTAGAATCGTGAGATTCATCACTTGCATTGCCTTTTGTTCTTGTTTGTGTAATGGCTACATTCAGAATAGTGCATTCATTGGATTGAATAGGAACACACACACACATAGTACATTTTTTGTTGGATATGCCACATCAACTTCGAACATTAAAAGAAAAAAAAAAGTCACCTCTTCACACTCATCCAATCAGGAGAAAGTTCTTTTCTTAAAGTTCCCCCTCCTTAGCCCACCTCTACCCTTGGATAAGTGGAGTCCACTCATCCAAGTGTGGAGGTGGGCTAAGGAGGCTAAGAACTAAGGAGAGAACTATAACATCTACTAGATTTATACTAAACTTATACAATTTAAGAAAATTATAACATATATTTAATGAAAATGTTGGTCATATCAATGGGATTTTTCCTTAAAATTCTTTTAAAATATCTAATTATACTAAAATAGGGAAAATTTGGAACAATTTTCAAAATAAAATCTCATACTAGACAGAGGATGATCAGTCAACTGATACGAGACTATCGGTCAACTGATTGTTTTCTAAATCGTGTATATTTAAAAACTGAGAGGTATTAGTCGATTGATAAAGGGTCATCAATATATTGATGTGCCCTGAACTTCAGATTTCAGAAAACATTAACTTAAAGCATGGTGAAATCCTCTATTTACTTTATACATACAATCTACTACACTTCTTCAACCTTTGATGTAAACTATCTTCTAGGGTGAAGCTACAATATAAAGGATTACATAAAGACTCATATGTTTCTATACAGACACACCAAATGTACATATGTTGCTAAGGTTTACATAAGAAGTTATTACAACATTCTCTTTTGCTACTTAACTACTTTATGTTGCTAAGGTTTACATAGGAAGTTATTACAACATTCTCTTTTGCTACTTAACTACTTAGCAACTATGCTAGTTTATTCTTTGCTTTCTCTTGTTTTTCTACTTCAATTCCTGAAATGGTTAGTCATAACATAAAAACATAGATATATAATCTTAGTAGCTAGTTTATTTAAAGATATCATTTCAAAAACTATTTCAGTCATAAAAGCAACTTTTAAAGAATATGTCACGCTTCCATAAACATAAAAGAATTATCATAAAGTAATCTTAATAGCAAACTCATTCCTTGAAATCTAGGTTCATAAACTAACACATAACTGGTGTCATAAACTTCTTTCTCAGTATAATGCATTATACTTTAGTTACTTTCTCAGAAAAAGTACTCAATGTCCCATGAGGAATTTGTGTCATGCCATGAGAAATTTCTGTCATCCCATGAGAAATTTTTGGGGTTATGTCATCTCATAAGGACTTTTACTTCCTATGAGGAATTTTGTCATCCCATAAAAATTTTACTTCATATGAGGAATTTCTGTCATTCCATGGGAAATTTTGGGATTCTAACATCATTTTTAACTTAATAAAGAAAATATAACTTAAATAGAAGAAATTATGGAATGTTACAAGAACCTTGGTCCCATTCAATCTCATCTTATTTCTCTCATAGTACACTTCCATGCATAAAGATCTAAAGTTCTCAACCAACATAATCCTTCACCTCCTTCGATCTCCTCTAGCCTCTAAACTCACCCATACATTTTAACCACTTAAGCCCAAGGGGGGAGCGAGAGAGAGAGCAACAAAAAAAAACAAAGCAACACTCTGTTTGCCATCATTCTCAGCCGATTACACCACACTCATTCTTACTTCAAACACAACTTACAAGCCTCCACTTGCACTCTAAAATATGCCCAATCATGGAGAGAGAAGAGAGACCGAGAAAAGGGAGGGAGAAGAGTGAAAAACAAAGCCATCTTTTTTTTTTTGGAAAATATGCATTTAATCCCCCTTGAAATTTTTCAAGAAAATTCTCATGAACTATAAAACTGAACAAAGAATCTCAATAAACTTTTTATTTTGTGCAAAAAAATCCTTTTGTTCAGTTGACTGTTAATCAACGCTGATTGTGATTAAAGAAAGACATGCCATCTCCCTTTGTCCACTTTAGTAGCTAACTTGGACAAAAAAAATTCATCATAATCTTAAGGTCCAAACCCAACCCATTACCTAACTGAACCACTCAACTCATCTAAAGAAAGTCATGTCCTTGTGCTGCGATTTAGTGCTTTAATCCGATTTCTTTCTCCGTGCTACGATTTCTTCTAAATTAACAAGCAATCTTCATGAGAACATTTTTTCATATAACATATTCTTCAATTTGATTCTCTTATATCATATTCTTTAATCTGATTCTCCTTCAAATCTTTGTTTCCGTCTCATTGTTCAACAACCCCCATCTCATCGTACCCCGAGGACCCCTTTTTGTACCGGTCGATTTCTGAGCAATAAAGAGCTTGAGAAGCTTAAATTCCTTTAGAATTTCAGATATTTTTAGGAATTGAAATATGGGTCGATGTGGGTTTATGTGATAAGGGTAGAGGAAATATATGTCACTGTTGGGCTGCTCACTAAGTCCTTTGTAGAGTCCATGGTGCTATCATCTGGTTATGTTTCGATGTTGAGGTTCTTGGTGAAGCAGTATTTGATTGAGAGGATAACTCAAATGCCGTACATGGCTACGCTTATGGGGTTTTACAAAGGGGTGGTCGAAAGCGGTGAAGAACAAGAAGTATAGTTAGTGGGGACTGTGGAGGTTTGTTTGACAAGAGATGGGCCAATGCTTCTCTTCTACACCTACTCCTCCCAAGGATTCGCCTTACATTAGTAACATGACTGTGAAAATGCCTCCCAAATTAATGAAGCACTGTTCGTTATTCGAACACTTAGTCCTCTTCATTTGCAAGCTAGAAAGCTAGATGCAAGAAATCGCAACACATGGATGATGACTTTGTTTAGATGGGTCGGGTGGGTCAGTCAGGTAATGGGTTTGGTTTGGGACCTAAGATGATGTGGAATTATTTTTGTCCAAGTTAGCTATTAATGTGGACAAAGAGATATGATATGTCATTCCTCAATCCCTCAAACTAACGGTCAACTAGACAAAGGGGGTTTTTTTGCACAAAATGAAAAATTTATAGGGTTTTTTGTTCAATTTTATAGTTCATGTAAGTTTTCTGCACATTGGAGAAAATTTCATAGAAGTAAAGTAAATTTTTTCTTTTTTTTTAAATTGAACTAGTTATATATATATATATATATATAGTAGCCTTTTTTTTTTCCTTTTACAAATTGCCTGGCTGAGTGCAAATATTACTATGTTTTTGTGTTGCCTTTCTCTCTCTAGCGTTGGACACACTAAGACAATGTGTGTGTGTGTGTGTGTGTTTTTGTGTTGCCTTTCTCTCTCTAGCGTTGGACACACTAAGACAATGTGTGTATATGTGTGAGAGAGAAAGAGTTTGAAGGCTAGAAGAGATGGAAGGAAGTGAAGAATTGTGTTGACTAACAACTTTGGGTCTTTCTAGGTGGAAGCGTACTTGGAAAGAGAGATGAGATTGGATGAGTGCGAAGGGGTGATTTGATCTTTTTATATTCGAAGTTGATGCAGCGAGTTTAAGTTGGATTATTTAGTGTTAATATGAATGAATCCTTAAGTATTTGGGTGACATTAAGCTTAAGGTGATCATTGAAAATAATTAAAATATTGGCAGTTATAAGATAAAAGCTCAAACTATAAATAATATTTTTACCTTTTTTATTAAAAAAACTCAATTTATTCATGACCAAAAACAAATTTGGGTTTAAAAAAAAAAGTAGAGTCAATTTATTATATACAATTGGGTTTAATAGAAAGACCATATACACATAAAATATGACCTACAAGTTACAACTCCAAATTAATCATACTGCTCTGATCAGACCTCCAAAGTCAATATATTATTTGTATATAGTATAACAACCAATGATAACTCTATTTTATAGAGTTATTTAACTTATATTTTTATTGATAAATTAAATAAATTAAGTGACTTCAAGTTTTTTTAAAATTTATTTAGTCTTTTTAATTATTTAGTTTAATTTTATAAGGAATTTTTTTTGAAATTTATCTTATGTTTTATAATTTATTGTGTTTATTTAGTTTAGTTTAGTTTAGGATATTTAATTTAAATTTTATTAGAATTTATTTTGGTTAGTTTCTTTTAGAATTTAATTTAAGAATATGATTTGAAAAAAAAGTAATTTTTGTATTTTATTCTTTTCTGGTATTAATTTTGATTGAATAAGCTTTATTTTGAAGGAGATTTGCCAAGACTGGAGGGAGACTACGGAAAATGAGAAGAAAGAGAATACGCCGGAGAGAGAAAACATAGAAGCTGGCTGAATGTTAAGAAGATTCTTGGGAGCCTGGGATTCATATCTTATTCATCTTCTTCATCTTTTCTTCTTTTTGTTCAATTTTAGTTTAATACCAAAACTCATGAATTATGTTATTATGAATGTTTTATGTACCATGAGTAGCTAAATTCTTTTTGTTAGGAAAAAGATATAACTTTCCTTGAATACTTTGATCTAAATTTTCTTATGTTAATTTAAGTCTATTTTCTTATTAAGCAATTATTTCTGTGCCTACTGCTTTTTCAAATTTGGCCACTTGAGAATTGAATTGGGATTCATGTAAGGAATTGGAAAATTCATATATGAACATGACTATTAAAATAATTGACACAAATTAATTTAATATAAGAATAGATAAATTATTTGTATGGTTGGGCCTAAATTCAATTGTTCTTATTGAATTTTCTTGATTAAATTAGTCTAAGGAATTAGAAAATTTAATTAAGTTAAGAGAGTTAATTTGCCAAGGTAATGAGTTTTAACTAGAATTGAGAATTTAACCATCAATGTAGAAATTGAGAACTTAAATTAAAATAAAAGATTCATATCATAGTTGAATATGTTAGTAAAATCGGATCCCTAACGCTTTGATAACTTGCAGATTTTAAATAATTTCCTTAGTTTAATTGTGTGACTTTTTTGTCAATCATTAGTAATTTAGTTTATTCTAGATAAATTAATTTACGCTAATTCAGTTTAATCTCACTTTAAAAATCGATTGTCTAAATAGTGTAAAAATAGTAAAATCGGTACTTGACTACTATAATTCTCGTGGGATCGACACTCTACTTTCTATATTATTTGTTGATTCGGTACACTTGTCAATAGCATTTCAGACCAATAACCAGGTTTAAGTGCAGTTTTTATCCTATTTTTAATCAAATTTTTATTAAAAAATTATAAACTATAAAAAATATAATTATATTTAAAAATCACTCCTACAAACCTGAATAACAAATATAGACTATAAAAAATATAAAAAATAACCATACAGTATTAAACTATAAAAAATATAATAAAAGGTACATTTTTTAATCAAATTTTTATTAAAAAATTATACACTACAAAAGATATAATTATATTTAAAAATCACTCCTACAATCCTAAATAACTATTATAGAATATAAAAAAATAACCATACAGTTTTAAACTATAAAAAATAGAATAAAAGATACATCTAACTTCTCTAAAAAAAACTACATAAACTATTGGCTTAGAAGTCAACAACCCTTCCACATCAATCGAAAAGGCATTATTTTAGTGTATGTTGCATTTTTTTCCCCCTCCTACAAGGAGTAACAGTAATATGAACTGGATATAATCAAATACTGGGTGGGCACATTTCAACTACTAATCCACCTGTCCAAAGAAGGATTACAAGTTAAGACACTTGAACCCTGCACCCTATTGAAAACGAAGTCATTGATACAACTTGATACCAATATGCCTAGGTTCACACTTGTAAATTAGCGCCTTCCATCTTCCAAGTGGAATTAACCAAACAAATCATAACCTTCTCTGTTACTTCAGTGTGGATTACATTTGGAACGCACCACCCAGAGGACGTGGTTCTCGTTACGTTTGTTTAAACAACATGGCAACGTAGGAAACGCCCAAAATTAAAGCATTCACTTCCCCTAATTGAACTAAACAAGCTTCATTTCATGTAATTATCTTCGTCTTTTATTGGTTGTTGTTTCGAGATCTGAGAATAGCTTACATTTAGTAGCAGAATGATAACTCGGTGCCATCGTAAAGGACGAAAGACATAGAACACAAATGAAAGGAGGAGTAAATATGTAATGAATATTAATGGTTGTGTGTACAGGTATACTCATGAGTATGTTATTAGAGAGAGGAATCAGCGTGTACAAGTATAACAAGTCGTTGCTTAATGCTGCTTACAACAAGGGACTCTAGAGCGAGGTGAAATTAGTAAAACAGAGTACCTCTGTTTGTGCAAGGGAGTCACTCTAATTATCCTGAGAGTAGAAGTCAATAATCTCCTTGAGATTGAGGTTGAACAAAGAAGATGAGTCATTATGCAAGAGCCACAACATGTGCTCGAACAAAATGGCGTCCACATCCACAAAGACCACCCCTCGCGGAAAATCCTGCACTTTTTCACGGTGTTGATCGGAATTGATCAACAGGCGAAAGGGGTACTCCTGTAAAACAAGAGGGTCCACCAGAAACACCCTCTTCTCTTTTCCGACCACCACAGTCACCGGACCCTCCGGCTCGTCCAAGCCGTCGTCGGTCAGGGGCCGATAACCGAGCCGGGAACCGGTGGACCGCTTTCTGATCAGCGAAACCGGCAACACCAAGCAATCCATGGTTCGAGGATGAGGATTGATGAGGATATGTGTTTGTTTGGAGGAAGAAGGGGTATTTTAATTTTAATCGAACAAAAATGGAAGAAAGGGTGCGAAATGGTCTACAATGGAGTAATGGGCCAACTAACCTGTAACAAAGACCGGGCGTGTTTATATTTGTGCTTTCTTGGAAAGTAGCCGTTGGACAAGTAAGAATGTACGGGAATTCGAAGCGGTCCACCACGAGATGGAAGCCAAGCGCGTGGCGGGGATGGTGAAAGTAAACGCTTTACACGCGTAAAGGTTTGGACTTTGAATTTCACGAATGGGAGCGGCGCGTGGTGAGAGGATTTAGCGATGCCGTCCCCTTTCACAACGTAAGTGTCAGTGCGTCAACATCAGAGGTCAGAGCATTGTTACGAAGTCCTTGTTCGGCAACGCGCAAAACACATCCTACCAAAACTTAATACAAATCAGTGAATCACATTAACGTTTATATACCTAACATCCCCAACAATATAATTATACTACTAATAATTAACGGCCTACCTGAGAGCGAAATTTTACATTTTATAAACTAATTTTAGAAAATAAAGTTATTTTTTAAAAAAAAATTCCTAGTGAGTTTTAATTTTTAAGCATCTAAAAGATTATTAGGTATAGGAAAGATTTATGCGGAAGCCGATCTCTATAATAATAAACTTTTCTACTCTTATTTTTTTTGATAAGGATGTTCTTATAAAAAAAATTGATCAAGACAAAAAATGATGCCAGAGTGAGAAAAAAATTCGAACTCTATAGAAGTTGAGCTCTGTATAACATATTCCTTAGCTATAATATTATGCTAATGTTCTACAATAAGGATCACATTTTATATACGTAGCAGGATATTTCGGCTAATACTCCCAAGATATATATATTTACATAATGTAGACATTACATGTGCATATGATAGGTGAATGCAGCAAATATATTCATAAATAGAAGATTTAACTAAGAAACCTGAAACGCATTTGAAGGTTTGAGTTCATTAGCAGAAGGCCTTTCAACGAAGCTATTTGTTAATTTGAAAATTGTATCTAAATTTAATCAATTTTAATGCCTTAAACCTTTATCGTTTCATTCGAGATTTGAACTCTCTTAAATTTGAAAGTCTTAGCATTAGTGCCACCTGTCCACGTCATGTGCTTGCTAAGCTTTCTACATTTTTAGATCAAGTGGTGAGGTTGGTGCGTATAAACTTATCAAATTACCCATATGTCTCATTCTCACCCAATTGATATCTCATCTCTACTCCGTTTTTCTCCAACAAAATTCTACCATACCCCAAACTCATCCCAATTCCGCTCCATCTACGTTGACTGTTTGAGTCTCTATTTCTTTCTTCTTCTTTTTTTTTTTTTTTCGAGTCCACAACTTTCTGCTGATCAATGCCTAGGTTTGTGATACAATACAATGATTAGTTTGACTAATCAATGAAAAATGACTAACTAGCGACCACGCCATGTTTAATGATCTTTCACGCTCTACCTCTTGCCGTCACCATTTTACCTTCTTCGCCCATCAATGCAGCATGCTGTGTTATCTTTACTCTGCAACCAATACAAAAAGAAAGGGTAAGAGGAGGAGGGGAGAATGAGATCTTAGCTCTAGTTTGTATTCTTTAAAGTTCACTTACTATATCGTTAATCTAACGCTGATTCCTGACTGCTTGGAACACTTGGATACCCTTCAGTAAATAAAATCCGTAATCGTGATTGTCCCATGCGACGATCACTAATGATAGGACTGAGATTCGTTTATCAGTATCAACGAGTAATGTGGATGTTTTCATTTCAACTGCTGAAGTCATTGAATATTCTCATTAGGCACGCCTATTAGTGAAGTTACGTTGATTTGATAATGATAAGGATAGGGATAATGCAAATTCTAACGCACTGAGAAATGTTTGATAGCCATTAATCACTTCAAATTAATTGATACTCTTGGGGGAAACTCATTTATAAAAGTTAAAAAAGAGGTCACTTTAAATGGTTTATAATCTTTGATAAACGGACAAACCCTACCAGACAATAAGTTGTACCTAGTCCACATATAGGAGGCTTAGAATGCTTCGGAGGAGCTCAAGCCTCATCCAAAGGCAAGAACTGAACCTTGTCTTTAGCCTCAAGCAAAAATTAAATTCTTGTATAGCGATATTACCTATACGACAAACAACTCTTTTGAAGACGGCCAAAAGTCCCAAGCTTCCTCAATCTTGCTAAAAAGTAAGGACTGCTGTAGGAAATGAAATATAAAAGCCAAAATACTTATAAAAGCAACTGTAATGACAGAACTCGGACACTGAATCCTAGTCAACTGATTTTTTTAGGAAAAAAAAAAGATAAAAGAAATATAGATTTAGACCTCAAGATGGACTTTTCTAAAATCAGTCTTCCATAATGGAAGTTAGAATTTTAAATTAACTACTATCCACTGCCACGAACAATCATCATGCAAATACCCTGCTTCTGCATTGTTAAATCTAAGAAAAGCATCTTCACTGCTGAGTTTGGCCAGCCCATAGTTGATGAGGAGGCTGATTCCAGTGAATATTATGAATGGGCTGGCTAACATTATTGTAAACTGCAGACCCAGGCCCAGGCCCCCTATTAAAAGGACTATCACCATTGTCATCTGAGGAGTCACTTGAAGGCCCTTGAGAGGTAGGACTGGTTGGAGTCATAGGTGCACCAAAATTTAACATTTGGGACGATGCTGCTGGTACTGAGGAATGCCCAGACTTCGGCACGTTTGAGCTTGACTTTCTCCCCTCCGTAACAAAGCTACCCACAATGACCTGTTAATAATTAAAAGTCACAGCAAAACACGCAATTATAGTTCAGTCAATCATCAAGCAGAGAGGACTCCCTGGTACCCAATCTCTGATATAAACAATGTGCTCTTAAAACATCTTATGGGGTGAAGGTGAATTTCATCACAAGTTCATTGTTCACAATGCAAATAAATTTTCCACCATTAAGAACAATACCTGCACCGGTGATGCTGCAATTAGCATTCCAGCAACTCCTCCACCAACAACTTTTCCATCAGCCGCTGCAAGAGATGCACTCAAACCACCCATTCTACCACTACCACCACCATTTTCAGATAGTATGAAAGAACCTGATAGGGATATAATCTCATATCGGCCCTGAAAAGAGGAATAAAATCAAGTGAATTAAAGTGGCAACTAAAAACACAAGTTACCATAAGTCATCAAACAAAACCTCCAATGTCAAAAACATTAAGCATTCAATTCATTGTATTAAATATTGCATATAATGCAAACTTCAAGAGGTTGATAAAATTGGTCCCATCTATAAAAAACCCGATGTGATTATTGGCTTTGAAACCCCCATTGTTAAACAACTATGGCATTGCCAGTTTTGGAGAAAGTGAGAAGATAGGAGAAAACAAGGTGAAACACACACCACAGGATTACAAATAACCAAACGACAAAATCTGAATAATTTGTACCCCATTTACAACCTAAGCCCAGGAACCACTGGCCATTGATAAGGCAACAAAAACAGGCACCAAGAATGTGAGTTTCGCCTGTCACTGCTATCATGATCCAGACTCAAGATTTTTTTTTTTTTTAAAGCACCACTTTACTAAGCAGAAAATTCTTGCTCCAGAATTCCTGTTGTTTCCATGACTGCCATGCTAGTAACCAAATAACCATCACAATTGATTATATCAGTTCCTGAAAGACGTAATTCTCATAGTTTTCATGTTCAAAAAATGTTTAAATTTTATAACAGAGTCTATTCAAGACATTTCTGATTATGCACTGAAATGTAACATATGCCTGTAATTCAATGTTCTGTTCTTACTTTTAGTAATGTGTTTGTTATGGTCAAGCACATAGTGCATCAGATAATTCCTTATATTGTATAAACAACATACCTTTGTTTTTGCTTAAATCCTGCTATAATGGATTGTTGAAAACTTAATGGGTTCAACAGGGATAAAAATGTACCTCATAATGCATAGTACCACCAGACATTGCTGGTTGCCGAAGGGTGGCATTGCAGACTGCACCATTAGCAGAAAGAATACAAACTGCACGTGGCCCTTGTTCAGAGAAGGCCATAATTTTCGATGCAATGTCCTACAAACAACAAGAGCACAACAATTAGAAGACTTCTAACAACAGCAACCCCAGTTATATCCTCCCAATGGAAACTTAAAAGATGGGCTTTAGAGTAGCACACTGCTCCACATACAGACACATAATAAATCCTATTGAAAATCATGACTCCTTACAGAAAACCATTCTTCAACTATGAGGTATGTATGACAAGTTGACAGCATCCACGTATCATTTAACATTACAAAATCCAAGTAAGCATAAAAAAAAAACTTAATAAAAGAATATCAGTAGGTTAGTTCTATATTTACTCCTTCCCTTTCTTGGTGTGGTAAAAGACATATCATAAAATGGGATGCGTATTCAAATCCAAGGCAGATGTGAAAAATTCTGTATTAATCTCAACCGCACAATGCTCAAACCAGAAAACATGAAAAAAATTGATAGACATTTATACTTTACACAGAAATTTGAAGTACTTCTTAAAGTGTCGGATAGAACACAATAGCATTGAACTGGCCGTCAAAAACCACTTTACATGCAACAAAAGGCAATCTTTTCAAATCCAACAACATTTAAGTTGAAAACTGAAAGAATTGCTTTTTGAGTATTGTCCATTGTCTACTTGGACCAAAAACTAGGAAAACTTCTTTTAGCACCCACTTTCTTATTTTCTTTTTAAAGTAAAAACTTCCAAATTATAGAACATATAAATTAGTCTCAAACTATTTTAAAAAACTTCTAGAAGAGACAACAAGTCCAATCATCGTCATGCAACTGTCTTTAAAATATGAGATGGTTATAACCATTAGCAATAATATCACATTCAAATAATTTCAATCATGCTTATTAATAGAACCATTGCCACATATTAAGTCCAGGGTTTTTATGATTTTGAAAATGAATGCTTTACATATATATATATATATATATATATATATATATTCTTTCATGATATTGACGTCATGCGAGTTAAGGATCATTTCATCTGATAACGAAAATTTGGGCTTAATATTTCTCAATTCATTAATTTTGCTTCCTTTCAAATAAAAAAGACAGTAGCTTTCAAAGATTACAAGGATATGGGGTAATTTACAAAATTACCAACAAATATGTGCAACTAAGTTTAGCAGCAGCAGATAAAATCTTGTAAACTTTGTAATTCAGTTAACAGTTGGTAAGCATCAACCAGTATAACTGCTCTTTTTGCTAACCTCGCCGGTTTTCACCATGATTACATGTGGAGTAAAGCCAGTCCCACCAGCTCCTGCGCATCAGCAGAACAGCGAACATTCACAATCAGATCCACAAGAATGTGCAAGAACCACGCAAGAAAGGAACGCTCAAATAATATAGAACATATACCAAGAGCATCCAACTGCTTCTTTCCAGAGCTTGGCGGCCTCCCCCTATTCTTTTTAACTGAAGGTTCTCCGGACGGTGTGGCACCCTCATCACCGGGAGCAGAAGAAGAAGACATAGGCGTGGGAGCCAAACCCAAAGCAATGTTACCATCCGGCGAGTACTTCCTGGGGCGGCCTCTTTTCTTCTTGGTAGAATCAATGCTAAACCCACATGGCCTCAACGCAGAGGAGGAGCCATCGTAAGGACTGGTGTTGCTTAAGGGTTCAGAAGGCTTAGATGGAGGAGGAGGAGTAGGGGTTTGCTGGACGAGTTGGTTAAAGGGGAATCGGGCGGTGGCAGGGGCCATCATCATTGGCGCCGAATTGGGGCTGATCATGGAAGAAGTGTTGGGGTTGGGCATGGTGGAGGGATAGGAAACGACTCCCCCCATCATGTTGGACGGCGCTGATGGCGGTTGTGATGATAAATGTGGCGGTAGCGGGGGCTGAGGCGGTTCCCGAGAATCCATTGCAGCAGATCAAGGGAGATAGGACAATATGAAATAAGAGATTTTAGAGGCTCCCGTAAGCGAGTGCTTGAATTGAGCGAATGGCCACAAATGCAGCTTCTCGGGATTCAATGAGTTATCTTCTTCAAACCTACTTTCGCAGAGAAAGAGAGAGGAGTGAGACTGCGGGAGAGAGAGGCAATAAGTAAGCACTGGAATTAATATAACTGAGAAACAAAAGCGGAGCCGAAATTCATTACAACTTATACCCACCCCAGGGTTTTATATTTAGGGTTTTATTTATTTATTTTTATTTTTACTTTTCCTGCCCTTTCCCTTTCTGAGGCATTTTTTATTATCTATGATTTATTATTAAATGCGACGCTCCTTCAATCTAATTTCTGTCGTTTCTCTTAAACCTCTCAAAAACAATTTTCGTATTTCGAAAAGTAAGTTATAATATAATATAAATTATCAATGATAAAGAATTCCACAGATAATTAATTATTAATTCATGTTTACAAACGATATTTATCGCATCTTATGTTTTAAAGTGCATCTTGTATTTGATGAGTGTAAAATCCATTCTAATACCTTGGATCACCACACAAAATTGGTATTTTTGACATCAATAAAAACATTGCATTAAAAAGGACAATTATAATGATGTACCTCTGGGCTCTGATTTCCAATTAGAGGCGTCCTTACTTTTGTTTAGATATATAAAACAGCATCATGGAGAATCAGTTCTTTTTTGCCCTTTTGTCCGTTTAATTTTATAGTAACCCTCTTCCCCTAATCACATTAAGGTTCAAACTTGTTTCTTTTAAATTTGCACTTGCTGCCTTGCTGGTAGTACAGTAAAGTTAGACACTTGTCCATTCTTTGGATTCATCTATGCCTCTCAATTTAAAAATTGACGCAACCCGACCCACTTCATTATGGTGGCCCCCATATACCTGTGCTTTTGCTGCATAAGTTCTGAGTGATAGCGGGAACTAGAAGGCATGTTACTGTCGCATTTTGTAGCTGCCGTACGCCTCTCTGGCGCATGCAAGCATAACATCCAACACCAAAATTGATATTCTTTTTTTTTTTTGGGTCATTTCAAAATTAATATTCTGAGAAGGCGATAAGTACAATGATCTTTATGGACTTTAAAAATGCATAGCACAAAACATAATTAAATACGTGGTTTGTTGATGTAAGATTTCAATTCAAAGAATTTTTTTTATTAATGTAATCATCAACATTTTAGAACTACGCGCATTTAATGTACAAAATTATAATTAATATCGTGTCCTATAATGAAAAGTATCATAGATTAAATCAGAATTAAAATCAAAGACATAGTCACAGGATGGCACTAAATAAAGGGAGAATAGTCTTGAAGCAAGAAAGGAAAGTATCGAGTATCATTAGAAGGAACGATCCTATAATAAATATCGAGGTCTCTAAACAATGAAAGAAACTGTCTTGCACTAAATCAAGTCAGATATTGCAAAATTGAATCAGATAATCAAATACACGAACATATCCAGAAGATTCACATCAAATAAAGATACCCCGAGTCAATAATGATTTGTTTCCTTATTCGATGTAGTCAACTTTCTTATATGGAGTACTTAATTTTAATGAGCATTCAAGTCAGCATGTTGGAAAGAGGCTCATCCATAATTGCTAGTTTTAAAAAAATTATATAAAAAGCTCTCCGCGTTATTTTGAATATACATTTGAATTGAGAAAAAAAAATACTAGTTTAAAAAGAATTTGAACAGTGCACAATTTAACAGCAATTAAAAAAATAGAATCGAAAAGGAATAATGACAATTTAACAGTAATTAAAAAATTATAATTATTGATGAGAAGTACTTTATTGCATTTTATAGAAATCTATTGTTATTAAATTTCTAATAAGAAAAAAAAAGAAAAATACATACATTATGCTAATTTATGAATGTCGCCGGTTTTTCAAGCTCGTTAAGTTTCTTGATTAATAATTTCTTGTTCGTCAAAGGACATAATCATTCTTACATGCAATTTGTAGAACAGAAGATTAATTTAGTGGAGTATGATTTTACTTCTAGCACGTTACTTGAAATTGATTTACTGTGTTTCTACGACATAACTTATAGCTTATTAAAATTTTTTTATTAGTATAAATATTTTTATGTAAAAAAAAGAATGTTTAGATAAATTTAAATAAGTAATTTATTAATTATAAAAAAATTATTTTACCTTATTTTATGAAGCTAATTTTTTAAATATTTTTTTAAAAAATTTTATGTAAAAGCTCAAATTTACATGATCGAAATATTATTTTGTACTTTTAAAAAACAAGTATATCCTCAATCATAATTTAAAATTTTAAGAAAACCAAATCCCTCATAATTATTAATTTTAAAAGTAATTATTCAAATATATATCTAAATACTAAATAATTTAATTTAAAATAAACTTATAGTATATGTTTAAATAAACTGTTTATCCAATAAATATCTTAGTAGAGTGTAAAAACATGTACACATGTTTTCACTTTTTTGTTTTTTGATGAATGTTTTCACTTAAATATACTTAACAACTAAACGATATTATGATAAATTTGGCCTATATATATAATTAACAAAATGTATTCAGGCTATAATGTTGATGAAATCAAATTTTTGTAGGCACCTTGATAAAAAATTAAAGTTAATAAAAACCATGCCAGCATATTAGATTAAGCCCCGCATTTTTTGTTAGTTTTGCTTTCGTACAGAGAGCCACGCCTTTAAATGCAGTTTCAAACACAAGTTTAACTTAGCAGACATTATGCGATTTTTTTTCCTTAACAAAATATATAAAAAACTGCAACTAAACATTTTTCACTGTGAATACCCTGCATTTGTATCTTTTTTGAAATTATTTTACATAAAAGCTGGCGCGTTTGAATAAATTTCATTTGGATTGAGAATAATTTTTAATTTTCCTTCGCATACTGAACTTTGTCCCTTCTTTCTAGGAACGCATCACTGTTAATGTGTTTTCCTTGATCCGACGCCTCCTCGTTGGAGTCACCGTTTCTAATCGATCTTTCGAAGCTCTTCGTTGGAGAATTTGGTTGTTGACACCGTGGATTGAACATGCCGGTGGCTGCTTCCGCTATATACTTCTTAAACCTCCGAGGGGATGTTCTCATTAATCGCCTCTATCGCGACGACGTTGGGTAACTTTCATTTTTTTTCTCCTTCTTTATTCCTCTTCTTTTGCTATTATCCCCACCCATATAAGAGTTGCCGCTAGTTCGAGATATTAACTAATGAAATAAGTTTATCTCCATTTTTTTGCATCATTACATGCATTATGGTCCATTAATGGATGTATTTGAGAAATGAGTTTCGTTAATTCGTGCTTCATTGCGCGAGGACTGCCTTTTACGTATCGAGTATTTAATAGATAAACAAGTATGTTTTGATCAAAGCTTGGATGTAGGATATGGCTTCCATTTCAAACTAGTGCTGGCCTAATAATGCTTCCCATTTGCTGCTCTGAATGCGAGACGTTACAAGTTAATGTACAACTCTATCACTGGCAATTTTATGCCTACTAATTTATGATTTCACAGGGGAAATATGGTGGATGCATTCCGTACACATATAATGCAAACAAAAGATCTTGGTACTTGTCCTGTGAGGCAAATTGGTGCTTGCTCATTTTTTTACATGAAGACGAGCAATGTCTACATTGTGATTGTCGTCAGCAGCAATGCTAATGTTGCTTGCGCTTTCAAGTTTGTTGTTGAGGTAATCAACACCTCCTTGTCTATACTATTATCATTGGTTTTGTGCGTTAATTAAGAATCAAGAGTCATTTTATTAGAGATCATGTGGCTGTAGTTATATCCAAGCTTCTCTCAACTTTCTAGGATGGAAGATTTCTAAGTAAGATCAATCCAGATGATTTTTCAATTGCCTAGCACAATCTACTTGTCCTTGAATTTTTGGTTTCTAATACGTGCTATATGATGGCTATTAAAATTTAGTCGTGGTTCTGTGTAATGTAAGTAAAAAGTTACTTCTTAAGTGGGACTCTATTCTGACTTCGTTATTTGCTCTGATTGGAAGAATTTCCCTTATAGGCTGTTGCACTATTTAAATCATATTTTGGTGGAGCTTTTGATGAGGATGCAATTCGCAACAATTTTGTTCTCATTTATGAGCTCCTCGATGGTATGTAATGATATGGTAATAGAATTTAAATCCTTAAATATTCATACTTGATGTTCCGCAATAGTGCACTGTCTTTTTGTTGAGAGATTTCAGTTGCATTGAACTTTGAGAGGTCTAGCTTTTTGTTATTAAAGAATTTACACGAGTTAGAAGCATCTGTTGTAGCTAAGTTTCATATATCTGCCCAAGTTTCTGTTTGAGGAGGTACATAAGTGGAAATGGGTGGCAGATGCCAGAGACCGATTGTGCACCTTGTACAATCCTCTATGGTTGTTTACATTTGCCGGAAATACAAAATAAAGTTTACAGATTGTTATGAGTAGACATTATCAGCTCTTCATAATCTAAAACGACCACTGTTGTTAAAATATGTAATAAAATAAGGCTTTGCTTTTGACTGGACAAAAGTGGGTGTGAGTTCATGCTCACATATCCAACTGCAATAATGTTATTGCCTGATAACTATATGGTTTCTCATGGGTTCTCTAATTAGGAAGGGGAAATCTGAAGTGGACAGCAAGGCTTGGCTGCAAAAGAATCCGAAGGGTAGGACACATGTTGCATGTTAATGAGTGTTTCTAGAAGCTCGTTTGTAAGGGGTTCAATAGGAAGTGAGGTCTGAGTGAACAATCGATGTGGGTAATATTTCAGAGGGGTATTTTTGGGAGATTTAGCATCTCAAAAGCCTAGCACTATCTTTATTTTCTGCATCTTCATATTTCTGGTTCTGCTGCTGTAATTTCTGTTTTCTAAGAGCAACTCTGTTAGAATTGCTCCTTTGCTGCTATTTTTCAGTTATCAGACTATAAAACAAATATTTCTTTTTCTAGTTTGGTTCTATCTTATTTTGAGAACAAATATGGTTTGCCTTGTCAAACCTTGTATAACAATGAAAGACCAAGTATAGCTTGTTTAAAAGGAAATGATTAATGAAAATGGATGAATGATTATTATGTGCATGTATTTTCAGAAATTATGGACTTTGGTTACCCACAAAATCTTTCACCAGAGATCTTAAAGCTTTACATCACTCAAGAAGGGGTGCGTTCCCGACTTTCATCCAAGGTCAGTACCCATATCCTATTGCAAGTTGTAACTATCTTGAAGTAAAGACACAAATACATGGACATGATAGGACACAGCATGGGCATGCAGATGTGGCAAATTTGAAAGGAAAAAATTAGAGAATACAATATAGATGGTTGCTTTCATGAATATGGTACTGTATCAAATATATAATATTTTTAGCAAATTTATTGCTTCAAAGGCCCAAACTCTTAAATTCTGTTATTTTGAAGGAAAAAAAAAAGAATAGAGGAAAATAATATTTTCATTTTCGGATTACATTTGAGGTCCATAAAGAATTCCACTTTGCAAAAGCTGCCATTGGCTTGTCGAACATAAACTTCAAAAACATAATTATTTTATCTTATAGGGGAAATAATATTGTGCAAATCTACAATTTTTGCGTTTTTTCTTTGTTTACCATCTCTTCAAAAAAAAAAAAGAACAGAGGAAAATAATATTTTCATTTTCGAATTACATTTGAGGTCCATAAAGAATTCCACTCTGCAAAAGCTGCCATTAGCTTGTCAAACATAAACTTCAAAAACATATTATTTTATCTTATAGAGGAAACAATATTGTGCAAATCTAAAATTTGTGTGTTTTTTCTTTGTTTACCATCTCATCAAATCATTTTTCTTCATTATATGCTGTGTGCAATGGTAAAAATTAGTCATCAGATAAACACGTCTCAATTGCAACTTTACAAGTTACTGGTGCTGTTGGTTGGCGGAGAGAAGGCCTTAGTTACAAAAAGAACGAGGTCAGTTTTATAATATCCTATTTCAATTGATATTTTTATTGCTACCCTAACACAGCATTGCAGGTCTTCTTGGATATTGTGGAAAGTGTGAATCTTCTTATGTCTTCAAAAGGTGGGTCATGGACTTATAATGTTTTTGTGTTGAAGTATGCTAGATTGCCTGCTAACAATTTTGTGATTTTAGGCAACGTTCTGCGATGTGATGTGACAGGGAAGATACTCATGAAATGCTTCCTTTCTGGAATGCCTGATTTGAAGTTGGGTTTGAATGATAAAATTGGTCTTGACAAAGAATCACAACTTAAATCCCGTCCCTCTAAAAGGTATATTGTTTTCCCCATACTTTTCTGCCTTCCAATGATATTTTCTTAAGATATTATTATTTGAAAGTTGTGTTTACGATCTCTGATCAGATTGTTGTTTATAATTTAAATTGTTATTTTCCAGCAGTCATGTCTTTCTTTTCTTGTTTTTCGTTGATATTTCCTTTTTTGTTTTTCTGGTAAGCTGTATTCGGAGGATATCTTATTCCTCCCCCTTGATTCTTTCTCCCCTTCTTAAAATGTTTTCCTTTTTTTTTTCAACAAAATATATTTTGCAGTGGCAAAACTATCGAGCTTGATGATGTCACTTTTCATCAGTGTGTAAATTTGACAAGGTTCAACTCAGAGAAGACTGTTAGTTTTGTGCCACCTGATGGTGAATTTGAACTAATGAAGTAAGTTCTTATCTTCTTTCATATCTCGTGGTATCTTCTTTAATGTATGATTGTATCTGGGTAGGTATCGTATCACTGAGGGGGTTAATCTTCCCTTCAAAGTATTGCCAACAATCAAGGAACTTGGTCGAACACGGATGGAAATAGATGTTAAGGTTTGGAATTTCAAATATTGGAGGTCCAATCCTTTGAAGGTTAGGATCCTGCTGCTCGCTTAATTCTTTTTAATATGTTTTTCAGGTAAAGAGTGTCTTTGGTGTAAAGATGTTTGCACTTGGAATTGTTGTTAAGATTCCTGTGCCTAAACAAACGGCAAAAGCAAGTTTGACAGTTGCATCAGGCCGGGCAAAATACAATGCATCAATTGATTGTTTGGTTTGGAAGCAAGTTTCTCACTTTATTATAATTATTTGTGGAAATTGTTATTTTTATCTATTATATATTTGAAATTCCAGGGGTTATGAATGTTGTTGTGTTTATCATTGAATCTGGTTTCTATTATGTTTGCTGTAGCCTGAGAACCATCATGGATCTGCTACTGTTTGTGTCATTTTTATGAATAGTTGTTACTTTCCGTCTTCCCCTTTTCTGTCAGCATTATGGTGGTCATTGGTCAATTTTTTTCTCATCAATGTTATAGCTATTCTAAACTCCTAACGCTCTTAACTATAGGATTAAAAAATTTCCTGGGCAAACTGAGTCAACCTTGAGTGCAGAAGTTGAACTTATTTCTACGATGACAGAGAAGAAATCTTGGACAAGACCACCAATCGTGATGGAGTTTCAGGTGTGTGATCAAATATATTAACTAGTTCCATAAATGGGCTGCTATTTCCCCATTGTCTGAACTCTGAAGTCTGAAGTCTGAAGTCTGAAGTCTGAACAGTATTTGTGAATCTTGCGCACATTGCACAATTTGTCACTCCCGAAAATGTTATGTCTTCATCGATGCTGAATCCGTATTTAGTCCTCTCTTTGAAGTTCCAAACTTACATCTAACTTGTAATTAGAATGTTACTTATATTTAAAATGAGGGACATGTAAGAATTGGAACACTATCTGTCTAAATCAGATCGTACTTGAAGGGCATAATCGATGGTCGTTTCACTAATTTACTTCCTGTTACTTTTAAATTTATCGTGGGCCGTGGTCTCTGCTTAGTGTTATATATCTTACAGGTTCTCTTACAAGGAAATTACTACGGAAGATGATTTATGTCCCTACCCCTCCCTCGATTTTCCTCTTTCTTTTTGACCTAACATTAGCGTATTAAAATATTTTGACACATCTGGATATTTGTCGAGCTATCCTTTTAAACTTTTCCTTCACCTTTGCATAGAGTAGATTGATGTACAAGTTATATTTGTTTACGCAGGTTCCCATGTTCACAGCATCTGGTTTACGTGTCCGATTTCTCAAGGTATCTATCCTGACCAACTAGATTTCTTTTTTATGCATTTTCCTAGAACTTCAAGGTTTTACTTAACGCAGGTTTGGGAGAAGAGTGGGTACAACACGGTTGAGTGGGTACGTTATATTACAAAAGCAGGATCATATGAGGTGAGGTGCTAGACGCTGGAATTACTGGTTTCGGATATCAAAGGTTGAAAGGTGGAGACTAAAGCAATTCCAATTCATTGAGGCGGAGTTCAAAATAAGTTATTCATTATTGCAGATATTTCTCGTTGACAAGATGAAAGTTTGAGGTGTCACTCATCATATATAGCTGTCAATATGATTTTTTCGTGTGAAAATTTTGATTTAACATTTTTGTTGCAAACGTCTGCATTTTTGTACCCTGAGGATTTTGTTACAGTTATGATTTCTCATGCCCTTATTATACTTTTAAAATATTAAGGCTTCATTTATTAAGAAAAAGGATGTCCTAGTTCAGTGTTGTTCAAGCATAAAATTCTTACGGAAACAGAGAAAGTAAAAAAAATATGTACAACCATTTCTTTTCCCGAATTTTTATTAATTATCTATAATCTTATTTAATTTTTTATATTAAAAATATAAAAATTGCAATTTTCCATCTATAAAATAAAATCAATCGGTTCCTTACAGAATTGGTCCTCGACTTGCAATAACATTATGTATCTTATGTAATTTTTTTTTTGCAGAAATATTTATTTTTTATTTTAGATTTGGCATCAATTTTAATTTCATCTTACATATTAATAAAAACATTCAATAGCATCTATATTGCGAATATTTTATAAATTGGTAAGAGAATATTCAAAAATACAAACATGAATATTGATATAATATCTCACTTAATAAACTTATTTTAATTGTTTATGCTAAAAATAATATTATTTTATATCCTAACTATTTTTAATTCCTCAAACATTATCAGATGAGAAATTTTGGTTGGATGTTCGCATTGACAATGTAATATTCATATTTGCATCTTCTAATAATTTTATGTTCGAAATGTCAAATAACTTTGTTAAAAATTTAAATTGACTTAGCATGACCACATTAAGAGTTTTACAAACATAGAAACTGAAATTAATAATAATAATAATAATTATACAATGAAATTGACACAAAAAACACGAAAATCACAAAAAAGCATTCTGTTTTTTTTTTTTGGGCTTTTAAAAGTGTAGCGTTGGATGTAATAAAATGAGAAAATCAAGAGGATCGCGGTTGGTGAAGTGAAAGGCATATTTAGGTGCGAATGGTTTACGGTAATATACTTTAGGTTCCATTCTCCGTTTCCGTGCAAGCAGAAGGGCAGAGAAGAAAATATCTACTTGAACGATCCATCCTGTTCCTCTTCCTGTTCAATAATCTCCCCTACAACTTCACTCTATCGCCAAAGATCTTCCTTCAATTTCCCATTTTTCTTCTTTCGGGTGCTTCTTTTCTGAAGAGTGGACCAAACGGCCTCGCCATCCCGTTCTCTGTGCTTCTCGCTCTCATTGACCCTTCCCTTGAGGATGGGCTTTCTCAGAAGGATAGCTGGATTGTTAGGGTTTGCAAAGGACGAAGTCCACGAATCCAAAGGTGAATCCGAGGACGAACCCGATGGCCAAGCCTCCACACGCCCCCCTCTCAAAGAAACTGGGGCTCCGCGCAAAGGGTTTGGCGTCCAAGTCCAGGTTCCCGTTCAGCGCCCTCAGCTTGCGCCTGTTATTGTTTCTTGTACGTCCGGTGACGGTGGAGTACAGGTCTGTCATCTCTCAATTCGCTCTCTAATTTTTTTTTTTTCAATTCTGTGCATTTGGCTGCTTGTAGTATGTAGATTCGGTGTATTATAAATACGTCATCGTAAAATAATTGATCACATGCGACCCCTTCTTGGCTAGAAAGTAATTTGGATTTGGTAACTCTTGATTATATTGCTGTGTCACTTTTGATTCTTTATGTTTACGTCAGAGTCCAGACGCTTGAATTACTGAAATCTGTCCTCTCCACTCAGATTCCTGGTTAATTTGTATTATATTCAGTATTTACTGTGTTGATGGAAGAAATTTCTTTTCTAGTAGCAGACTGTGAATATCATATAGGAATGGCATTTAAGGAATTGTCTTACTTCTGTTTTGTTGAGCTGGATAATTTTATATGTGGATCTTCTATGTCATGCTTGAAGTTATTTTGAGTTTATAAAAGTAAAAATGTTAACGGGCAGAAATAGGAAAAGAAAGAAATTCTGCATACTTTTGTGCATTGGGGACAAAAAGGTCTTTGTGAATGGTTACTAAGCTGAATCTAGTTCCTTTAATCTCGGTTTCTATAATGAGCTGCACGTGTTTTAGAAATAATGCTTGCCATTCTTAGTAGTTGGAAATTGGAATCCAAGTACTTGGGTCAGTGGTCCTTGCATGAGTCCTTGTGACATCTCTCTCAGGTGAATCAGATTTTGTTCCAATGGAGAACAAAGCAGGGAGAGTACTGTCCAAAACAAACTAAACTGACACAAGTACAACTCAATTAGAAACTAAACTGACACAGGTACAACTCAACCCTCAAGAATACTAGAAAAGGATTTAAATCAAAATGCTCTCACTTACACTCTATATTCTTTGAAGTTTGGTATTGGTATTGTTACTTTTGAAGCTAGTAGAAGATCATTGCCTATGTCTAACATCGGTAGTAATCATAGACACAAGCTGATCTTCAATTTCAAAATAGTTTTTATAGTATCTTGTATTTCTCTCTCTCTAAACATGGTGCCTGACACAGTAGATCAAGCCAAAGGCAGCAGGGTTTGGTTCAAACGTAGTTGAGCCCCTGAATGTTAGTGGCCGGTTTACCTTGTATTTTTCTCAAGGTAACTTTCCTAAGAATGTAAATTTTTTGTAGACGGTTGCCAAAACGATGTATGGAAGCACGCTCTCCACAAAACCAAGCTGATAATAAGGGAGAGCCCCCATTTTAAATGGGAGTGTCATGTCTCACATGCCGTAGATATAGGACTCACGTTCCTGCATCACAAAATCCTATTGCAATAGTAAACAAATGATCACAATCTTCAGTGTTTCTAAAATAAAAAAGAGATGGCAATTTCATGCGTAGGGATTAGTTTTTTATTCCTTATTTTGAATTTCATTCCTTAGTTTTTTTATTCATTTCAACAAAGTTATATGTAAGCACATGCCTTTATGATCTGAGGGGCCTAAAATTCCTTGCAGACTTGATATTCTACTATAAAAGTTACATTGTTCTGGAGATGGCAATGGTGAAAAAAAAAAATCTTGTTCAGCACTTCCTGTTTTGGCTTACCCCCTTTCTGTCTCCTAGAAGTTGGACAGTTTAGATCATCTGTTGCAAGTCATCTACATCTTGAAGATGGTTAATATATATACACACACATATATTTAAAATGTTTCTCTTTATCAGGGTTTGAGGTGGTATGCAAAGCGCCTTAGGATAGATGAAGATGGAGACGTAGCTGATGAATTCCTTGACGAGGTTCCTTCGGAGACGTCAGCACCTCAAGTAAATCATCATAGAATAGTAGCGAAGTTTAAAGTCAAGAATGGTACCAGGCCAGCCAAAGTGAAGACACAGGCACTATTAGATGGGAAAATTCAGCAATGTGTGGAACACCAGGGCAGATTGCAGTGGGTGTAAAGATCTTTTTAGAAATTGATCTGGATTTTGATTCCTTGGCCTTTAACTGTTTAGTTTATATATGGTGGGAACCTGCGAATGGTTCGTTTCTGGTCTTTTGGTTAACTTGTATCTTACACCAGCTATGGATATTTCTGGGAATGCTGCATGTGGCTAGAAGTCTCTGCAAGTTAAATACACACATTAGGAAGTCCGAGTAACATACCCAAGAATTTGAGCTGCCTATTGCACAGACGGCGTCAAGTTTTCAGGTATAGAGGTTGAATCTTTTGGGTTCCGCGATCACATAATGTAGAAGGGTATCTGGGTGAGCTGGAAGAGTAAAACCTTGGTGGCAAACTTTTAAATAGTGCGCGAGTGTGGAGATTTATGATGCTCTTAATGTTTTCAATGGAAGCTTTGAAATTGAAGTTCCCAGTGACTCAGGGAGGCTTGGTAGTTTCGTGTAACTTTATTTTTTGGACTGAGTAATAGCTACTAATGAAACGTTGTCTGTGTGACTCAGTTATGTTTCTGTAATAGATCATTATTTTGCTGCATATAGCTTTAGCCGTTTGTGACAGTTGACATTTGATGAAGATAGTCAAATTCAAGATATGGAAAGTGGACTATCAACATATTAATGGTGAGCTCATTTGGTTGATGATTAACCATCAAATCCCTCAACTTGCTTGGCTGAGACTTGAAATGAGAATTTGTTAGGTGAAAGTAGGTATAATTCTGCCGTATACTTCTGTGGGCTTAGCTATTTGCTATTGCCATGGATAATGCAGAGATACACCTACTAGGGAAACTTATTGACATTGATTAGTCCTTTGCAATAGGAAAACACCTTGTAAATGAAAAAGTAGTAAAATTTGGGATCATCATGAAGCGGACTTTCTTGTATCAATAATTAAATAGCGCTGAACACATATTTGATTTTAAATAATTTGATTATTTGATTAAAAACATCAATGATGTGTTGTTTTGAAAGTCAGTTTGAAGTCTTAAATAAGGTTTTGGGCGCACAAATAATTATTTGCTCTGGTGTTCATTGGATCTTGCAAATCATTTTTTTCCTTATACTTCTGTTTACTTAAAAGCAACTTTAATTTACTTTTATGAAAATAAAATTTATCCAACGAAATTTAAGAAGACGAAAGCCGTACTCAGTTACATTGGGGGGATCTTGATTACAGTACCCTCCACAAACCATATCTGCTAACCGTGTGTGAGTGTGGGGGACTAGAGGACTTAAAAAAACTGATCTAAAAATGCTTGTAAGTGGCAGGGTTTCCCATAGGAGCCGCTCCAACAGGGCGGTGCCCTTGGGCTTGGGGTTGCCCATAGGGGTTCGATGGCTTGGCGTTTAGCCTCTCTGCAGCATGCCTGGCCTTAGCTTCATGCAGCTCCATCTTTGCTTTTGCCTCCTTAGCTTTAGCACGCTCGTGCGCTATTACTTTTTCTTCCTCTGTTCTTGCCGTGGCTTTCTCTGCCTGCAGTATTCAGTGTTCACCCCAAAACCCTTTAATTTCCTCTCCTCATAATATTCATAATCAAAGAAATTAGTAACAATCATTACGCCAAATCAAACTTTGAATATCCTGGCCGTGCTGTAATATATAACAGATAAAATCGTCTGCTTTCAAGTTCTTGCAATATATAAGTACAAGTGTGCGTGGGGAAGCTCAAAATGAGTATCAGACCTTCTCGTCTATTTTGGTTTTACAGATGTCCACGTGCTGCTTGGCGGCACTGGCCATGTCTTTGAGCTTCTCCTTTGTGGACTGCATATCTGATATAACAGGGAAAGGGAAAATTAAAGATATTTCTCATGAAAGACTTTGTTTCTACTACCTCTCAGAATGTGAAAATATAGCATGAGCAAAGTCGGCGAAGACTCTGGAGAAGGACACGGTGGGGCACCAGTTGTTCAACATGCAGCCCCATCCCCCTTCATTGCTCGCCACGTTGCCAAATGGACTCGTACCACTACGGCATTATCGTCATTTCTTCATTTCATTTCACCCAATATTGGAAGCCCATTAACTCTTAACATTGCATTATAATGCTTCCTCAATTCGGATCGATATGAGCCTACTCCCATGTCCTCACTTTGTTTCAAAATAAACAAATCAAAATATAATAATATTAACAAATTAATTGATCTAGCAGTTTAATCCAGTTTAATGAGGGAGAGCCATTGAGTGAGTTGTGAGTTGTTTGAAACATATATTTGGTTCAATTAAAGGGTTCTGTTTGTTGTAGTTAGGTTTATGTGTTGTGAGATAAAGGCACTAAGAAGTTAGCAGTACGTAAAAGTAAAGTAAATGAAAGGGTCCCTATGTACAGGGATAGAGGGCAAAGAACGAATTTGATGGATTGCGAAAAGACGATTATGGAAATTGAAGATGATCACTTGTTTTTTGACTTCAGTTTCTAGAATACAGATTTGAATCAATGACCTAACCTAACAAGCCATATTGCAAACTTCAGACAGTTTTGTATTGTAATTTATTGTGAAACCATATAGTGTTGTAAGGCCCCTCCAAGAAGAGGTTCGATCTCATTCATAGTGAAATATGACATTTTGTAACGACGTTGAATAAGTACCTTTCACTAACCACCTTATTCCAAAAGGAAAATGACAAATTTTTATTTGTGTGTTTTTGTTTATAAAAATAAGATTTTAAGTCAGATTACTCGTCCTTTTTGTTATAGGGAATCATTCAAAAATAATTTATTGTCTCCTTCACACAAACTACTTATATATTATTTTGTAGATATGTCAAAAACACTTCCTATTATTTGCACTAACTTATCACAAGCTTTATAGATATCTCAACTACGTATATGAAAAACTAGCATTGTTGTAATTATTGCTATTGGTTTGATTATTAAATTACGTTGCTTAATATTTGTCCATTTGATAGTATTTTGTCAATGGAATTATCGCCATTTGATAGCAAGCAAAACTCCTGTAAAAGCAATTGATGGGTTGGAACTTTGATCTTATATTTGACGTGTTTTATTCTTTTAAATTTGTTGTGTAATAATTTATTTGTACTTTTTTTTTTATTTTCTTGTAAGTTTTTTGAATAATATAATTTATAGTTTATTAGAGTTATTCTATTAATATAAGTATTTTTATGTTAAAAAATAATATTTAAATAAGTTTAAATAAATAATTTATTAATTTTTTAAAAAAACATTTTAAACTTATTTTATAAAATAAATTTTTTAATATTTTTTAAACAAATTTACATGATTAAAAAATTATTTTACATTTTTACTAGATAAACATATATCAATAATAATTTAAAATTCAAAAAAACCAAACCTCATTCGATATTCTAGACGTCTCTGAGTTCCTTATCCCTTCGAGATTCTTCCATCCCTTCGGCGTCTCCAATAACCAAACCCTTCGAGCTTCTTTCATCACTTCGAGCTTCTTCCATAATATATTATATAATATTATGTATTTTATATGATATGTTTTGTATTCTCACCGTTATCTGCGAATCCTACTGATTGAGATTTACTTCCTCTTCCTCCGTCACCCCGTTGCGAAAGAAACCTTGCCGCCAGCCCTTCTAGCAGAGATCCTTCAGAGTTCAGACTATCTTCGGCTTCAATCGCCTTGTCCGAAGAAGGTCAGCATCTTCTTCACTTTTTCCTTTTCGCTTTTCTCTTTGGACCCTCTGTGTCTGCGGCTTCTCTGACTTCGAAGCAGGGGGCTTAGTGTTGAAATGGAAATTCATTCGTATGAAACAAGGATCTAGCCAGAATTGGTTCTTATATGCTGTTCTGGGCCTTGTTCTTAGTTTTTGGTTTCGGATATATGTGTTGTAAATCTTTGTTATCTCTTATCGATCTCTGAAATTTATAATTTTTTCTTTGAATTCGTTCATCTCTTTTTTTTTTTTTTATGGTAGATCGCTGGGTGTTATGTTAATTCTCTAATAATTGATTTGGTTATTATGCTTTTGTTTCTTAAGAATCCCTATTCACATAACAAGATTGATAGTTCTATTGTTTTATTTTTGGTTTTAATTTGTTTTGGATGTTTTTGCTGGTTGAATTCCTCTGAAATTGTGTAATCTGGGATTTTGCAAGTTGGGGCATACGGTTTTGATGTATTTTCTTTTGGGTTTGGCTAAGACAGTTGAATTCTATGATTGATTGCATATTTGATTTGATTCTAGAATTGATAAATGAATCGGTAATTTAAATCCTGTTGGTCTAAACTCTAACCATGGACTAAGTCCGTCCTTATTCTTGTAATTCCAAGGCCAGATAACCGAACTTTGTTTCATATTGTTTTCAAGCTTATCTAATGTTAATGCTAGGTTCAGAGAATGAGATATTTTAGGTAGAAAGGTTCTGATTATATAATTATTTATTTTTGTTAAAGCTCCTGAAAATTGGTAGATTGTTTCTTCAGGGATTAATATCCAAATTTCAAGATGCCGGCTACCGCGGGTAGAGTTCGTATGCCTGCAAACAATCGGGTTCACAGCAGTGCAGCCCTTCAAACCCATGGTATATGGCAGAGTGCCATTGGCTATGACCCATATGCACCCAACAAGGACGACAAGAAGGATACTTCGCTCGTGGTGTCAAATGCAGAGCCAGATGCTGAGAATGCATATGCCAACTTCCAGGGACTCCTTGCTCTTGCTAAGATATCAAATTCTAATGTGGATATAGATCGAGGGGCCTGCAAGAAGTGTGGCCGTGTTGGGCACCTCACGTTTCAGTGTAAGAATTATGTCAAAGTCAAGGATGATAGTGATGAGAAGGATGCAGAAGAAATGCAAGTTCCGGCATTGGTTGCACTGGATCAATTGAAGGGCAGAGCAGCAAAGGTTGAGAGGAGAAGCACAGTTGAGAGCTCAGATGAGAGTGAGGAGGAGGATGACAGTGAGAGTTCAGACTCTGAGGTAGATTCAGAGATTGAGAGAATTATTGCTGAAAGATCTGGGAAGAAAATCAGTGGAAAGGGAGGTTCTTCTAGAAAGAAGGAGGACTCTGATGAAGATGGATCAGACAAAAGCTCTGGCAAGAGGAAGAAGAGAGGGAGATCGAAGAAGAGGCATAGGAAGAGGGAACTTAGTGATTCAGATGATTCAGGCGGAAGGAGGAGGAAGAGAAGAAGGGAACGCAGGAGGAAGAGGGACAAATCTCTAGAGGACAATCGTGATCATAGGCATAGTCGAAGAAAGAGTAGGAAGGAGAAGAGAAGAAGGAGAAGCCGTCCATCGGAGTCTGATTCTGAAACATCTGAGGATTCTGGTGAAAGGCATAGGCGAAAAACAAGGAAGGCAGAATCATCATCTGATACTTATGCGAGTGGTCCAGATGATTCAAGAATGGGAAGGGATGTGAGGAAATCTGAAAAGAGTCGAAGACGCCATCATGAGGATGATGAATAGGACCGTGAAGTGTTTCCTGCAGGCTGTCAAACCTAATCAATTCATATAGATATGATTTCACTGTCAAATTAATGGTGCTGCCTGTATGTGAAGTATCAATATTTATATTGGGTGGCTAAAACGCATGCAATGAAGCTTCAGTTGGAGATTCCCCTGGTTCTGTGACTCTTATAATTCCTAAATCCAGGATTGGTGTCTTCTCCTAGTTCAGATCATCGTCCTTGTGTGGCCTAGAGCATCACTGACATGTGCTGTCTATGGATCTATGTTGATGTCAGGACAAGAAAATTTTAGCATCTGTTGGTTCATTTTTTTAGGGTAATAGGAGACCGTTTGCCTGTCCCTGGATTGCCTTTATGTTCGTTGCTTTTGGTTGAAGCATCGGACTCTTTTTCCGGAACTTTCAATTATTATCTTGTAACTATATAAAGGAACAACAGATTTTAGTCCATTTGTCTCTTATCTGTCTGACTATGTTTTTATAGCATGTTTGTGCTACTTTATATGACCACATGCAATCCCTCTTTCTTCTCTTTAATGTTTTTTAATTTTTTTTTTTTTAGTGTTTCCTGATAAAATAAATTTACCGGCAGGATCTTTGGTGGTTGTTTTCTGTGCAACGAAATCAAGCAACTTATATATATCCCCCTTCGAAGCAAGCTGAATGAGCACAATAGACTAAGTTAATGTTTTGGATAAGTTGAATGAGCTTTTTAATATTTAAATTTCACTTTTTATACATAATTTTATATTTTTTAATGTATTATTGATTTTTTATATTTTTAAAAAATAAATTAATAATCCCAGGGTAACTCTATGGGAATGGGGGGAAAAAAAAGATTTTGTTTTTTTTAATGACAGCACGGCTGCCCGCCCCCCTTTCCCATTCTATTGACGTTTCTAAATTACATAGTAGAGTTTGGGGAAATAGGAGAAAAAAATTTTAAAAAAAAAACGTAAAAAATTGTCTAAATGATTTTTTAAAAAACT
The DNA here is from genome assembly GCA_037074585.1 of Biancaea sappan. Lineage (NCBI taxonomy): Eukaryota > Viridiplantae > Streptophyta > Magnoliopsida > Fabales > Fabaceae > Biancaea > Biancaea sappan. The sequence continues at coordinate 32,005,544 of CM073500.1, read as the reverse complement.
ATTAAATATTTTATTTTTTTAAGTTAGAATATTTTAATAAAATATTATATTTTCATTTTTTTTTTGTAGAAAATAACAGAAGGAGAAAAAAGTCAAAAGAAAAAGTGATACGGCTACCTTACACGTGTCCAACATTGATTGAAAGAGCGGAGATCCACAAATACAATCTAATCCCGCATAGGGAGCGAATTGGCTGCCCACGGTTAGTGTTATCTCTATCCTATACTGATTCGCGACTCCACAGCGAGCTCGACAAGAATCATCATGGCTCTTCGAATTCCCTGTAACTGCTGCTGCATTTCGGAGCTAAAGCAGCGATCTTTTCCGTCGAAGACCAATTACTTTCCTAATTCTTTCAAAAACCGCCGCAAGATTTCGTCGGAACTCCAAACGCAGACCCCCCTCACTGCTCGAACCGATTACTCCTCTCCGTCAGTTCCCACCCATAAAGTTACAGTTCACGATAGACAACGAGGAGTCGTTCACGAGTTCCTCGTACCTGAGGTATGGGTTAATTTCTGATTGTTTCCCAAGAATGTGCAGGAAAAAGAAGTTGATATAAAAGTTTGCATTTCGTCCTTCTCTGCTTCTTTTGATAGGATCAAATACATTAATTCTAGATATCCTTCAGAGAAGTTCGATTTTCTTTGCTTCTCGTCTCAACAGTAACAGCACTATTATAACTTATTATTTATTTTTTTAGTTATTATTAATTTATTGTTTTTTTTTTCCATGATATTGTTAAAGATTAAATGAAGTGTTCCGACGATATAGTTATAAATAAAAAAGATACTAGCCTCCCATTTTTTTAATAGTATTTTACGATCTTATAGGATTGATATTAATGCAGGATCAGTATATTTTACATACGGCTGAGTCCCAGAACATTACCCTTCCATTCGCCTGCAGGCACGGTACTAGTATTCTTCCTTATGTTAGCTGTCTATTTAGTTTATAATTTCTTTCTGTAATAAGTAACAATGCATGAATCATCACGTCTTCGCCCTTATTCTCTTTGACCGTAACCATAGTATCAACACTTCAATGTTAATACTTGTAACAAAAGATTTATGGTTATGAATTGCATCCCTTTGTGGTATACGTTAGTATTAGAAATCATCTAATTATATTATTTCTTTTTAATTCATGACGTTCCACAAAGTGGTACCATATTTTAACCTTAATATGTTCGGCAGTCGTCAGAAAAATATTCTCAACCTAACTTTGTCACGCTAGTATTAAAGGTCTTTTCTGTTGAAGTGCTTTTTACTTTTTCTATTTCTACTATTAAATTATGAGCAAAGGAAATTATTCTGACCTGCTGTAGAGGACAAAGATGACATGCTTTAACGTGGTCTCAAGTTTTTGTTCAATTCTCAGCAACTCCCGCCTTTATTAATGTTTGGCTCTGTTGATCATGTATTGCATCTTCAACCTTATATTCTCCAATAGTTCAATGCATGGTTTTCCATCCAGATTGAAAGTTTTAGGATTTTGATGCTAGCAGTAACTTCCTAATACTGATGGTTTCTTTAAATGCTTGTTTTGGCAGGTTGTTGTACAAGCTGTGCTGTACGTGTAAAGAACGGACAACTTAGACAGCCAGAGGCACTGGGGATATCTGCTGAATTGAAAGAAAAGGCATGTATAAAGTAGCAGAGCCTACGTTTATGACTCACTAATGAGCTTGAATCCTTAGATTTGGCTTAAGTATCAATGAATGATTTGCTTATGGGACACTTCATACTCTTTCTTATGAACCATCGTGATCTTGATCCATCTGAGAAATACGGTGCTAATTTGTTGCTCAAATGTCAAAGAAGAGAACCAGAATTATAGTTTGGGACTAAGTTGGGAAGACAAACCAATTTAAACTAAACATGATGTAACAGAGTAGAGAGGGTAGATTGAAGAAGCGGTGGTGGTGGTAAGCATGACATTTTGGTTCAATCCAGTTGTAAAAAGAGAAAAAAGGAAAAAATGATGAATAGGTTCTACTTAATATAAATGAAGTATGTTAGAAGGGCAGCAGCCAGGAGCTTGATTCTCCTTTAAAGCATCTTCTTTTTGTGCTTGAGTAGCTATTAAGTGGTCATTATACAACCCTGCACCATATATCTGCTAATGATATAATAAGCAAAGTTCCTTCTGAGGAAGATGCTCACTTTTCTCCAGTTAGAAATGGGAGAATAAGATAATAACCATACCAAACATGTGTAAATTTCTTGTTTTGGAAAATTTCACGGGCTGCTGTAATTTAGTTGCTGGGCTAGACTATTACAACAACAACAACATAGCCTTATCCCACTAAGTGGAGTCGGCTACATGGATCGCACGACGCCATTGAACTCTATCAATGACCAACTCTCTAGATATCTCATTTACTAAAAGAGTTGCTGGGCTAGACTAATATATGAAATTTATGTTGGTTTTGCAGGGTTATGCACTTCTTTGTGTGGGCTTCCCAACTTCTGATATTGAAGTGGAGACTCAAGACGAAGATGAGGTGATGAGCAAAATTGCAATTATTATCTGCACTTAATGCTATTGCTAACTGCCAAATGGATCCACTCAAATTAGATGTGCCATTTTCTCTAAACAGATTTCCCCTTTTTGAGTGATTTGAGTTTGAAATTGAAATCATCATATAGTATGTCGATGCTGTTATTATTTGTTCCTGAATCTGCTGCAGAGCATGGTGTCTTTGGATAAAACTGAAGGCTATTATCTTCAACCACAGATTGTTTGTTACCTGCACATCTTCTTTGGGATAGGCTTGTTTATTTTGCCTGTGTGGGAGCTCAGTCTGTTTAGGAGGAGGAGGAGGAGGAGGAGGGGGGGGGGGGGGGGGGGATGTGGAGCCCTTTTGAGCTTATGTTTTTTCTCCTTTTAACTTTGTCCTATCCTCTGTATACCCTTTTTCTCTAAATCTATACTGATTCTGGGTTAGGGAAGTAACAAATTCCTGGTGCTTACAGGTATACTGGCTTCAATTTGGACGTTATTTTGCTCGAGGACCAGTGGTAGGTTCTATTTTCTTGGACTATGTCAAGTACTTGAACTACCAAAGGCAAAATCAGAGGGTAAATGTGGCTCATTTTCCCGATTTAATTATTACTTTTAAATGTTCATTGTTACAGGAGAGAGATGACTATGCGTTGGAGTTAGCCATGGGTGACGAATGATCAAAGTGCAAAATTTGAGAATCGATGGAGCAAGGAACGAGGATTTTCTGTTTGCCCTCCTCCTTCTGCTCCCTTTCATGTTTCTACTCCTTGGCCAGTAATTTTGCCCCTACACATTATTTTGAATATATCCTAGTAAAACTCTTATGCATCCTCAGCGATTATTTGACGTGTAGAAGTGTAGATCACCCTTCTTATGTATATAACGTCGTGTTTGCATAACTTGGCATCCCGAACGTTACGTATGTTGCCTGAACGTTGGGCTCCACGCTTCTTTCTTCTTTCATTTCCAAAAAACTAAATAATATTTAATAAAGCTATCCAAAGAAGAAGTCAAACATCAGCAAAAATAATTTCTTAGCACCAGCAAGTAAAAGAAAACTGCATCAACTATTGTGCTCCCTTGTTAACCAAATCATGTCGAAGATGCCTCTTACTGTAAGAATCCCTGGTGTCTTGACACTCAGAAGGGTCCAGAAATCTGTTTGCATCTGTGTATGCCCACTGAAAGTCTCCTTTTCATTATTTGTTTTACACTAATCTTAAAAGACCTAAGATTCATCGGTTAAATAAAACTACCCCAAATTTAACCCTTTGTATTGTATGATCGCTAGTCCAACTACTGTATGACTCAACAATGAGCACTCACCATTCTAATCTGAAGCCTCTGAATCCTCGCAGCAAGGAATATAATTCCACAAGCAAAGACCACTTGCATGGTTAATCTTGGATGTTGGGAAGACAGTATTCTTGGATTCAACTGGGTCCATGTTAGAAATATCCCTGTTGCCTAACTTTTGTGATAATGTAGGTAGCATTTGTGGGAGGCTATATAGCAGAGTGGTCCAATGCAAAACGAGAGTGACTTTGAGAACAAGATGCTGAAACGTACAGCAGTAGCCCACGCCACCCTGGCCTCCCCGCTGCGCAAGAGGTGTACCCCCAAGGCTTATATTCAAAGGGTACTTCTAAGTTTCAACATTGAAAGAGACACTGATAAATCAAAGAAGGACCTCACTCTTTCTTCACTAAACATTAATATTGGTTATTTTTGTGCATTAGAATCTTCTCTCTTCTCTAACACAGGAAGCACAACATACAGTTTAGCAGCTAGCAGCCACTTCTTGTGATATTACTTGCTTTTGGGCCTGATAGACAGTGACAGCCAAGTATCTTTATCATATAAAACTACTCATAAATGGCAACTTGGTGCTATAAGAGCTCTTGCTATGCACGGGTGTAGAAAAGGGCTGGATTCATTTTGTGATTTTAATATAGGTAGTCTTACCTTATATTTGTCAAAGAGTAATTTCACAATTTGAACTTGTGATCTCCAAGTCATATAACAGCAACTCCAACCATTGCGCCAAGATTCTCCTTCTTATAAAACTACTCCTAAAGGAGTAATTTTCGATTGAATGAGACATTTATAAATATGTCCAGATCATTCACAGTGATTTATTTTTGCTTCCTCCTGCATGCTTCCATTGGAAGGCAGAACAAGGGCAAAGTAAAGTCTGAAGTGAAAAGGACGTTAATTTTAGACCAAGTACCAAAAAGGTTTCTGTTATTACCGAAAAGGATGTGGCCCATTTAACCCGCCTCCCTGAGATTGAATTTACTGCACACGCCAAACCTTTTAACTAGAACTTTCTGGAAATTTTTCTAGGAATGCAGCTATTTGAAAGTTTATGATCAACCCAAAAAGGAAAAGCTCATTCGTATACAGATTTTGATGAAGGCGGTAATGTTTATCCGATTCTTCATTACCATGTTTTGTGTAGAACACTAACGATGTTAATCATGCAAGTCATAATCAACCATTTTAACCTTGGAATAACAGCCTCTGAACGATCCTCACCTCATTTTCATTTCTGAAATATCTATCTGGACCCAGATTTTATCTTGATGAATCAGTCCCATCTCCTGTTTTGATTGACTGCTTGGCTTTGGTGGCTGCACTTGGACCTTTTGCTTTGCTGATTCCCAAGGGACAAAGCATCTCAAAGAACTTAATGATGTGTTTTCTGCTCCTTCATAAATAACTTATCAGCAAAAGAGAAAAAAAGAAAAAAGCTGACCTTATCTGAAGATATGGATGTTCTTAATCACTTATAATCAGGACTATTAATAGAAGACAATCATTATCCTTACACCCAATCCACCAAAACTATTCATTAATTCACGCCAGGGAAAAATAACTCTATACATGTGGCTAAGAGAATTTCCTCTGCCTTCTGATACGCAGTCGTTATTTATTATTAATTAAGAAAAACATGTAACAGGAAAACGGAGATTTTGGTAATGACTGTTATAAATCTAGGCGCTGAACTTCTGCTCAGTCGTGCTTGTTGATACCTGCAACATTCAGAAACACAGTAAATCAGTGAGTATATTAGAATGAACCTGCAGTTCTTTCTTATTTTTGCCCATATCAACAACTTTCAATCTTTTCTTCTATCCATAACATTGGCACGAAAGTGAGTTACAAAACTAAAACTTCTCCTTTCCCTAGAAGTAAAACTAATGTCAAAGGAAGCTTTCATTTTTAGACCAACTAGCAAAATGCGCTCAACTGAAACGAGTTACGAAATGTACAGTACTGTACATGGTCTTTAAGTGCTTTGAAAAGAGATCTTATTTAGTTGAAATGAATTTTGTCTTCTGATTACAAGAAATGTGGAGGATAACGAAGCATTATTGGATTATACTGACCCCAACTGATGTTACAAAATTGCAGACAGCGCATTTCACGGATCTTGCTCCATATTGGTACATCAGCAACATCCTGCAGTTCCCACAGTTGACATGCGCCACTTGATTTGCTGTCACAGTGTGAAGCAGTCTTGCTCAAAACATGTCTTTGAAGACTGCTGAAGACAATAACTAATGAAAGCTGAATAATACCTTCCAAAGCCAGATTGACGGTGTGACAGCAAGAGCATTGAACGCTTGTGGCTCCACGGATGTACATGAGTAAAGTGTGGCAGCCTCCGCATACCAACTGGGCCATTTCTGTGCCTGTCAACATGCACACACACATATATGCTTGTGCTTCAGCTGTCTCACAGTTCTTTGACTCGAGAGAAATTGAATTTTCAAGTGAGAAGAAAGCAGAGCATACCGGGAGGTGGCACTGCTGTGACTGCATTGCAAACAGCACAGCACACAGAGGTGGCTCCAACAGGATAGAGTAGAAGGTTTCTACACCCTGAACACACAAGCTGACTCTGTCCAGCTGATTACCCATGCAAATTTTGACATAATTTGTACTGTTATACAAATAACCAATAAAATAATAATATTAAGACACACACACGGTCTCTTTTTCTTCTATCATTCTCTCCTGTCTTCAAGAGACAAGAGTGCTTCTCATATTACATACGGCTTAGAGTCACAGAGGCTTTTAGACTAACTGTTATATTCCTCAGTCCATCTATTATAAATATTATCATCGAACATCACCGACATTTATGAGCAAACCATCCACAGATAAAGCTATATACCATTGGCTGGAGGCGTATACGGAGCTGGGGGCGTTGGGTAGGGAGCAAGTGGAACTGGCATTATAAAGCCTCAAAAGTCAAAAATATTATCTTTCTCTTTCAAACTCTATACCCAGATTAATACTCTTCCTCCCATTTTCACAATTCCTGGAAAAAGAGAAAAGAATGTAAAGAATCGAAAATATGAGGCAATCGGAATGCACAGGGGGAGCAGAATGAGAGGAAAAACCTGTGAGAAAAGGGTGTATCAGAAAATTAATTAGTAAACAAGATAGCGTAACACCCAAGTGACAAGATTCTCCTCAGAGAGGCATGCATGGAGCTAGAGGAGCAGGAGAGCTTAGGTCCCTTCGCAAGAAATAAAAATTTAGTTGAACAGTGAGGAAGCGAGGCAAACACATGCCCCTCGGACTTGCTAGTTGCCACAGATGAAGGGGAGAGAGAAGAGAAGCTCAGCAATGAAAACAAGTGGCTATTGCCAATTGGAAAGAAACAGAGTCACAATAGTCGAAATGGGATTGTAAAAGTAGAGATTTTTTTATGCTTAAATAAATTTCGTAACACTTTAATTCTTGTATCTATTGACTCTATTCTGCCAAAACTGTTAATTTTTTTCTTTATATTAACTTTCTTATTTACTTTATATATATATATATATATATATATATATATATAACAACTTACAAATACTCATTTGGAATTAAAAAAAAAAATCTATAAAAAGTTTAATTTTTAAAGAGATTGAATATTTTTATCATTAGATTATCTTTAAATATGTATATACGATAATAAAAATAAAAGAATAATTTATACAAATTTAAAGATGATTAAAAGTAAAAATACTCAAAATCTAAAAAAGCCAAGCTTTCTACAGAGTTATTAATTTCAAAAAGCTAATATATATAAAATTTAGTTTTTTTTAAAGTTTCTCCACCTTCATATGTTTATCCTCTTGGGAAAGAAACTTTCATTATCTACTTTCCCTGTGTATATCTGAGAGATTTACTGCCATTTCTGTTGGTGGCATATCAAGATCAGCTGTGTCAAAGGAATCCATGGACCCATTTCTCTCACCATCACTCTTTTAAGCTTCCCCATTGGTGTGATTCCAGTGCATTCACGTGATCACTGATGCTAACTACACCCACGCTCGTTTCTCACGGGAGTTCAAGGGTTGATGATGAGCCACGTCGCCTGAACTGGGCAATCAGGGCCGTCTGTAAAAAAAACTGTATTTGGAGACGGAGAAAATTAGAATAGAAGCAGAGGAGGGTTTTCCAGCTTGTGGTCCTGCATGGAACTTGCCTCAGCGAGCCATGAAGAGTCACATTTCCTTCAACTACAAAACTCGAAAGTGGAGACACTAGGACATGGTGAGGGGATTCTCATTGGTCCTCCAATAAAGCATTTAGTCGTAGAGGGCCAAACGAGATTATTTTACAGATGGTCAGTGAGAGCCATGTCAAACTTTTAAGAGTGGCCCGTGTACTTGTGTTTTTCCTTTCTGCAGACAACAATATACAACTCGGAAAAGTTTATAGGGAATTTGTTTGTTTGGGACGTCGAGCTTTTTTTTTTAAAAAAAAAAATTTTGTTTAAATTATTCTATCACTTCAAAATCTATGTATATAATAATAAATTTTTTTATACAAGTATTGAGATAATTTTATGGTAAAGAAGTTCAATATCTTAGAAGTTAAGCTTTTTATGTATGATTATAAGCTTGTTAACAAAATGAATATGATTAGTTCAGATGATTTATGAAGCTCATAAGAAGTATTACTTGGTTTTAGCATTTCCATTCTGCATTAAAGGAAGATAACACAGTTAGTGAACAAATTCATGTATAACTAGGCGGCAAAAAAAAAAAGGCAGAATATAAAGTTATGGATAAATTGAAAGAATATTATGTTTAAACTCAAATCAAATACTCAAGAATTATAGAAACTTATGCGGAAAACTTTTAAACTACAATTATATTGTTTGTCAATCTTTGATGAACAATAAAAACATAATAATAATATAGAATAAAAAGTATACATTGATCCATCATAATTAAGAGATCGAATACGGGTAAGATCTTTTAGGATAGTATAGAAGATTTTTGTCACATCCCAAAAATTGAGCATGTGAAAAGATACTACTTATTTGATAAAATTCTCAAACATACGTTGTTTACATATATTCTGTAAGGTTTTACATTCAACCTTAATCATTTATTCCACACTACAGAATTATATTCATCTGATAAGCAAATATAGACATACATAGTCTGATATTTCTATCTCATCGCAAGCCTAGGAGACCTATAGAAAGTACAAAGCGTTTCTAGTATCCACATTAATAAGTACTGGTATCCCACCAGACAGAAATAGAGTGTAATCCCAAGGGGCTTCTAATCTTCCAACGGATACTTTTCTTCTTTGTTTTCTGTATCTGAAAAATAATCATAGGGAGTGTGAGTTTATTTAAAAACTCAGTAAGTAAATAACTGTACTATATAGAATATCAAAAGTACAAATACCACATTTACTCATATAATTAATTGTCTTATACATCGAGTAATATGGGACTCTAACCCTTTCAAACTCATGAATAAGATTTCTTAGATATACAACGAGTAGTATGGGACTCTAACCCTTTCAAACTCGTGAATAAAATCTCATCGGTATACACCGAGTAGTATGGGACTCTAACCCTTTCAACTCGTGTATAAGCTTTCTTAGATATACACCGAGTAGTATGGGACTTTAACCCTTTCAACTCGTGTATGGGTTTCATAGATATGCACTGAGTAGTATGGGACTTTAACCCTTTCAAACTCGTGTATTAGATCCCGTATATCTTTACTCATTGACAAGATAGTGAGAATTTATCACATAGCACAATTGTCATGAAATAAAATAATTTCTACATACTCTTATTTCTACCGATCATCATATACTCCCATATGAAAACTGATTGCTTATTACCCAAATAATATTGTAAATGGGACTTATATTGTACTTTGACTAGTAATATCAAATTAGCTGAGCAAGGTTATTCACTCACCTTGATGTTTGTCCAAGTTTACCTTGTTCCACACTAGAATTTGTGTAGGAAAATTTCCTAGTAAAATATATTACAAGGAAACATAAAAAAGGAAACAAAATCACGAAAATACGCAAAATTTTCTGATTGCTACAGTAACAGTTCACTACAGTGCCGGTTCGCTACAGTAACGTTGACTGCTACAGTACCGTTAACTGCCGACACTACAGTAACTGCTACAGTACCCGAAGAAAATTTTCTAGATTTTTTTTTTCGAAATTTCTGGTCGCTACAGTAACTCGAAGAAAAATTCCAGATTTTCAGTTGCTACAGTACTTCGAATTTTGCAGAAAATCTTTCAAAAAATTCATCCTTTCCTTTCTTTTGATTCAAAACCAGAATCTCAACTATTTTAACCGATTATAACTCAAATATAACTTCTAAAACAACTGAGATTCACGAATTATCATCAAAATCTTTAAGAACAAAACCTTCTCTAATCTTCCATATAAACTTAGATTTAAGGAAAATAATGAGATTAAAGCTTACCTTTGATCCTTACAAAGCTTTTGAACTGAACAAACAATCAAAACTCTGAAGATCAAGGAAAGGATTTGAAAAGAGGATGAAGAAAGGAGAGAAAACTTCCACTGTTCAGTTTTCAGCTTTTCCTTCTGCGTGAGAAATGAGGGGGGTACTATTGAAACTTTATATTAAATATTTCTAATGGGTTATTCAATAACCCATGGGTATCCATAACCCAACATCCAAACCCATCCAGTCAATTTACAATAAATGGACTAATTGACCATTCTAAAACCACTTTTCCATGAATTTCACCATTCTTAGAATATATCCCACATTGTGCAAATATTTAGTCCAGTCATTTAACTCAATTTTCATAAATAATATTCAAAGAGAACAATTAAATATGAAAATTAAATATGACCAAAATAAATAACTAAAGTAACGTTGTAAAATTCTAAAATACTCTTAAGCGAGTTATATTCCGAAATTAACGGGTATTACAATTTTCTCATGTTTTGGTCTGATAGAAAGAGACAAATGACTCACACCTTGTCTTATCAAAAGAAGCTCCTTATTCCATGGATCGGCTCCTTTATAATAATACTTCATTACTATTATTATATAGAGTCGAGTATCTACAAACAAAATTAATTACACTGACACTCCAGACTAACTTATAAAATATATCAAATAGGTCCCTCAACACAAAATACATAAAAATATCTTATCATGGACCTAATTAAAGATAGAACCTAATATATATGTCTCAAAATATGTATAAATATATAATATTTAATATGTCAGTTCACCCAAATAAATTGTCAGCATTCTAAATATCATTTATAAAATAAATAATATATATAATAATATATAAAAAATAAATAATGCTAACATAAATTTATCAAAAGCTTCACACATTAGATCAATAAATTTCTTTTATCATTGAATCACTTTAATAATAATAATAATAATAATAATAATAATAATAATAATAATAATAATAATAAAAGGGTATTTTTAAAGTCTCTAAAGTTATTGAACAGGCCGAAAAAAATAAGAAGTGAGAAAGTAGCAATAAAAAAATAACCATGAGATAAAAATCAGAGCTCATCATTTTTTTTGTTTATAATTTAGATTGTTTGATTTAAAACAAATAATCTAAATTCAAGAGTTAAACTCTATAATTCTCGCATAAATAAGCATGTAAAAAGATGAGCTCATCAAACGGTTTGTGCACCAAACTTCTTGTTTGGTGTATGGCACTAAGCAAGAACTCTAATTCCCATAAAAATATGTATTTTTGTTGAATTTTCTTTTCGTTCTAAGCCCTTTTCCCCCTTCCCCCCTTTCAAATGTTTGGCGTACAACGCTAAACAAAAATTTTGGTCCCCATAAAAATATGTATTTTTGTTGAATTTTCTCTTCGTTTTAACCCTTTTCCCACCTCTTCTCAAAACAAAAAAAATCCAAGTGAATATTCCTCCTACAATCATTGTTCCACAAATATCCATCAATTATTTAACTAAAAAATTTAGAAAAAGAAAAAAGAAACTTGGTAATATATGAGGACATTATTTGTGTGGTTACAATTTACCCATCATTCAATTGGGGCTGACTCAGCAAAAGGACCTACATTTGTTCTTATGTTCACAAATAAAACTTTTCAAAGATTCTTAATTTCTTATGCAAATGTTCACAAATTACACTCACTATGGTATGTAGTTAACTGTCCACTCAACATTGCATTCACAATCAGTAACAAATTTTAGTAAACCCCAATTCACTCTCCTATGTTGTAATGTAAAAAGGATCATTAAAGAAAACACTTTAGCCCTTGTGTTGTATATAGTTAAATTCTCCACGTTTTAGTTAACTCATATTCAGTTGTTCACAACATTCACAGATAACATTAGTAATAGATGTTTTTATCTTTATTTTTTAAAACTACAGGTATTAAAGAGTTATTAAACTCATGATCAATTTGATTAAGTGTTTCCGTACCTTGAAATGGTTCAGATTTATATGGAATAGGTCCCTTCGGACCTCCCGATCCATATCCAACCAACCCAATCATCTTATCCTTAATCAAATCAATCCACTCGGTGTCTCAACACAAATAATATGACACTTGATCATAGTTTTGAACATTTCAGAACCATATTAATGGATGAAACTGGGGTATGCTGAGAGATGACTGGACTCAATGCTAGCCAAATATAATCAACTCACTCACCGTGTAATCACATGACAACTTCAATTTATGGGTCCAGTAATAGATTGAAATCTGAAAAGGACTCCACAAAATCACAACAGGATATCTTGTCTTCAACTCTAACTTCATGTTTACGTTGATTTGGATTCTTAGGTTAAGTGAAACACTAAACTAGGATTATTTAAGTGAATTGATCCAATTTTTTGCTAAAATCCAATGGAAGAGAGTCTTCTTGAACAAATTTTAAGTTTGAGTATTGTGAACGAAAAAATAATTTGATTTGACTTAAATTAAATTATTTTTTTTTTCAATGAATTCTCAAATAGTAGTTCAAACCATAAAAATTGAATCTTCTTGTACCACCAGCCCCTTATTGTAAAGACTGAATGCCATGTTTGTGAAAAATGCAACATTGTCGAAAAATCCCCCCCCCCCCAAACCGAGCATAAAATGTAGAAATCCAAAATTGTAGAACTACATGTTTGTTTAAAAAAAAATCGTGTACCAAACCTCTCTTAAAATTTTGGATCAATATTCCATACTGAGCCTGTGAATAAATTTTGTCAAATAGTTACCTAAAATATCAAATATTAATTTATTTAAGTGATTCAATACTTTTTTTTTTTAAAATAAGGTCTTGAATTTTAAATTTGCAAATAAAAAAAAGTAGTTCTACGAGAGCTTTGTATTTTTATGAGTTTTTAAATATTAACGGTTTTTTTAAAAAAAGTATTAACAGTTTGAAAAGTTATTACTTAAAATCACTCAAAATCCAAATTATTTGTTATTTTTTGTGGGTCAAATGGGCTTGATATACAAAATCTCAAGTCATTGGAGCCCAATAATAGAACCATTATCTAATAACAGCTTGTTTAGTTCGCAATATAGAGTAGGAATATAAAGAAAAAAATGAATAGAAAGAAAAAGAGAATATAAAATAAAAAAGAAAAAGGGAAAAGAGTTATTTGGTATGGGATGGAAAAGTGAATAGGAAAGAGAAAATAAATATTTGGTATATATTTTTTAATGGGGTAATTTGACCATAATACCCTCAATTTTTTTTACTTTATTAAAAAAATTATAAAACTAAAAAAATAAAAAATCCAATAGATCCATTGCCTCTATATTCTCCCTCACTTTCAATGCCTCTATCAAAGCCTTGCCTTCCATTGCCTTCGAAGCAGAGCTCGGGAATACAAAGACAAAGATTATGGAACAATGATGTAAGATTCTCCAGAAGGAATCCTCATAAATCAGGAAGGGAATATTGCATTGAGCAAGGTGAGAAATTTGGTATCGTACACCTTTGTTGGTACCAATGAGCAAATGGAGGTCCAATTTGTGAAGGCAAAGATCTAAGGTTAGGATGATCTATCGGATGATCCTAATGGGTACACATTCTTAATCTCTCGATTGAGTACTAACAAAAGCATTCTTGTGAAAGGTTAGGTTGAGGATGGCAGAGACCGACGAAGACGAATTAGGAGAAGACGAAGCAGATGAATAGAGGAAGACGAAGACTGGCAATTGAGGACAAGATCGTAATTGACTTGGTTTTCCATTCAGAAATGCAGTTTTCCATCCACTGGGAGATGGAAGAAGTTGAAGGAAAACAGTGCAAATTTTTTCCACAATAGAAAACCTCCTTTCCATCAAGCCTTGCCAACCAAACATGAAAGAACCTTGTTATCAGTGGAATTCCATGTTTTTTTTTCTCCTCAAACGCTAAACCAAATGTGATGCAAGAGTATATTTGGTATGAAGAAAAAAAAAAGAATGAGAATGAGAATAAAAATTGGATATTTGATTAAAATACGCTAAATTTTTTAAAAAATAAAGCTTAGTGTTTTTGAAGAGAAAAATTTGGATAAATTCTCAGTATCTTTCCTATTTTTTTATGCGTTACATCATTACATGTAATGCAACTAAACATGCTGTAAAGTCTTCCCGAGTCTACACTGTGCACGAATCTGTTGGGCCTTGGTTAGTGATGCAGTAGTCTACTAGTCTCATAAATGAGTTCATGGGCCCAGCCCAATTTTCGACCCAAAAACCAAAACACAACATAATTATGAAGTATAAATATGGGACAGCAAATACGAATTTTCAATGAAATAAATTTTTGTGCATATTAAAATCTCATGATCAAGTATAATTTAAATTGCAAAAATAAGTAGTATTCTTCTACCTCGAGGCAATGATTCATTTATTAAGTAAATATTAAATAAAAATATAATCGTCTTGCCATCAAATTAAAAATAAACATACTTGTCCAATAGTTTTATCATTTATTTCTAAGAATCTTAGCTCAAAAAGCACTGCCACTTGAGTGTTAGAAAAGAAAAACATAAGTTTGTAGCATTTTTGTCCCAAAAATTTTAAGTTTCCCTGGGCCTCCTGACAATTTTTTTTAGTGATGAATGATTATCGAAATTGAAATTTAATGTATAATTTTTCTACTTTTTAATTATATTAATCACTATTTATTACTTGTTAAAAAGTTCAAACAGCTTGTCAACTTAAAACAATAAAGGTTTATATATATGATGATTGAATACAATAAATATAAAATTCCTAAAAAACTTTTCAATTGTACATGTTTTAAATAATATAAGAATGATATATAGTGGTGGTATTAAATGAAAATAGTAATTTAATGTGAGAGATAGGAAGAAAAAATAATCATCCTTACTTCTTAGATCACAAATAAATTGTTCAATTTGGTATATAATCTATTAACATAAATTAATAATTTTTTTTTAATTTTTGCATAAGAAAATTTACATTAATTTAAACCATTAATTTGTGATCTAAAAATAATTATTTTCTATTCTCACATCTTATATTAAATCAATCCTCTTATTAAATATTTCCTCATTGTATATACATATGTGTGTGTGTGTGAGAGATTTAAATATTTTCTAAATAAAATCATTTATTCATAAAAGAAAGGTTTTACTAAACAAAATTTTAAGCATTTAAAAAATTAAAATGAATCATTCATGGTAAAGAGGCATAGTGTAGTGGAACCATATTCTGAGGCAATCTTTCTGTACATACATTTTATATATTATTTTAATATATTTTCATACTTTAATATATCATATTAATTTCTTATTATTATTAATATTGATTTTTTAAATCATAGATCATAATAGAAATAATTTTAGTTTTAAAAAAGTTAATAACTTTTAAATAATTTTAAAGTTAAAAAAAATAATCTAATTTATGTAATGACTTTAAAAACCCAATATACATAATTAAAAATCTTAATTATTTTGATTAACTAATTACATAACTAATTTAATTATATTATTATATAATTAAGAACATAATTTTTTTATTATGAGAATAAACTTTTGAATTTATTTTATGTAATTAAGTTCTATAATTTACATATTAATTATCACTAGTAGTATCATATATTTTTTTTATAAATAATTAGTGATTAATTAAAATTTCAATTAATATTCACTAAATTATTTTTAAATAAATAACAATAAATAATAATATATTAAAAATTAAAATAAAAAATTTATATACTTTTTAATAATTACATATTTTAAACTACATTTATATATTAAAATTCAAACATTATATTACACACTAAATTATATTTATACAAATATCTATCAAACATAAATTATATTCATTTAAACTTAAATATTTTTTTTTTGCCTATAGCCACCGAATTACCAAACACGTCCACAGGAAATATTGAGCTTCGTCACTGCAAGGGATTCGGATCCTCTGCTCATAATCTGCTCAGTTTTTAGCAACGGTTTTTACCGTTGCTAAAAACTTTCAGCAACAGTTTTATTGTTGCTAAACTGTTGCTAAATGTTTTTAGCAACGGTAAAACCCGTTGCTAAAAACCTAGCAGGCCTCTGCTTTGTTTTTCTCCAAGCAGAGGATCCGTGCGGAAGCCGTCTTCTTGATATCAAGATTCCATTGCTCCATTCTCCAGCGGCAAACCCAAAACAGACTCGGGCGCCGATCTTCATTTCGACCTCTGTCAGTCTTCCCATTAGCCATCTTGTTTTGATTTTGATATTGTTTTCGACTTCTCTCCCTTCTCAGTTCTCCCCTTTCCTCTTTGCTTATATTGTATCTCTGCTTTTGCGTATCCCTGTATATAAAATTTGTAGATGGGTTGCTCTGTGAGAGAAAAACACACCCGATCGAATCCGAAGCCTCGGTCAGTCAAATCCGATACAGAGGACTGGTGTATAGACAGTTTTTTAATCTCCAAATCTATACTGGAATCAGGCCTCATGCCGTTGAAATGCCATATGGGTCTCAATGATTCAACTCAAAACCCTAATCCCAATTTGAACCCTGACCTTAACCCTACCCCTAATGTCGATGACAGCGGCTGGGGTTACTGCACAGAAGAACAATTGGAAGAAATTCTTTTGAAAAACTTGGAATTTTTATACAATGAAGCCGTATCAAAACTTGTTGCACTGGGGTATAAGGAGGAGATTGCTTTAAAAGCATTATTGCGAAATGGGCACTGTTATGGTGGGATGGATGTGTTGACAAACATATTGCATAACTCATTGGCTTATTTAAATAGTAATTGTAGTGGTGGTAATACTAGTAATGGCAATTTGGATGAGTCAGAGCCCGTGTTCACAGACTTGAGGCAGTTGGAGGAGTACTATCTAGCTGGTATGGTCTGCCTCTTGCAGCAAGTAAGGCCGCATTTGAGTAAAGGTGATGCCATGTGGTGTTTACTCATGAGTGATCTTCATGTAGGAAGGGCGAACTCTATGGAAATCCCAGTGCTTTCTGCATCAGGTGATGATAGTCCTACTTCTACTACTGTTGAGACTGTTAGCAATTCAGTTGGTCTCATGGCCCCAGCTCTGTGTAGGTTTCATGGAGGTTGGGGATTTGCAAATGGTGGAGCCTCAGATTTCCCCGCCAATGGATTAATCTCTTATGGTACAGACATGGCTTTACAGAGGGATATTGAATTCCCAAAGAGGTTTAATCTTTCGCCTTCTATGAAGTCCTTGTTGAAAAGAAATGTGGCAGTGTTTGCTGCTGGTCTAAGGGCAAACTCAGAACAATTGCAGTCACAAGCAAAAGCTTGTCCCAGCAATGGCACTTTGTCAATATTGGATTCTCCTGCTATACTGGGGACTGAAATTCCAGTTGAGCAGTCCATGGATTCTCAGAATCTGAATAACCAAGATGCTGTGAATTCAGTGCTGAGTAAATTTCGTGATCTAAATCTTGATGAGAATTTGGAGTCTGTGGCAGAAGATCACAAGGATGAGGTGATTTTCACTCTATTTCATCAGATTAAGGATCTTGAGAAACAGTCAAAGGAGCGAAAAGACTGGGCCCATCAGAAGGCAATGCAAGCTGCTAGAAAGCTAAGCCGTGATCTGACCGAGCTGAAAATGTTGAGGATGGAGAGAGAAGAGACTCAAAGATTGAAGAAAGGGAAACAGACCCTTGAGGACACAACTATGAAAAGACTTTCAGAGATGGAGAATGCTTTAAGAAAGGCCAGCAGTCAAGTGGACCGTGCCAATGCATCAGTGAGAAGACTTGAGACTGAAAATGCTGAAATCAAAGCAGAGATGGAGGCTTCTAAATTGAGTGCATCAGAGTCAGTCACGGCTTGCTTGCAAGTTGCAAAAAGGGAGAAAAAGTGCTTAAAGAGGCTTCTAGCTTGGGAAAAACAGAAAGCTAAGCTACAGCAGGAGATTTCTGATGAAAAGGATAAGATATTGGAAATTCAAGAAGTATTGGGTCAGATTAAAGAAAGTCAGAAAGAAGCTGAGGTATGCTCTCCCTTTATTTGTCAACTATGTCACACTGGCATAACCAAGAAAAAAAAAAAGAAAGAAAGAAAGAAAGAAAAAGAAACACAAGACTTTGTTTCTATATCTATAGCATTAGATTTTTTAATGGACTTGCATCTCTCATGTCAAAACAAAAATAAGCAAATTTTAATATCAGACATTTCCATTATGGTCAGACAGGTGTGAGACACGGTCTACTATTGTCACATTGAAATCTATAATTTCTACATGTATGATTTTGGCCATTTCTTAGTCGGAATGTTTGGATGCATATCTAACTTGAAATTCGAGTCTACAGAGTGTTGATTAACACCTTATTGTACGCTTCGTACATTTATAGGGCCTTTTATTGTATAAGTAGGTAAAATGGAGTAGCTTCTAACTTAGGACTATTAGTAATTCTATATATAATAGACATGTCAAGAACTTATTTCCTTACTGGTCCTAGATTATACAATCCAGGTGTTTTTGTCATTCATAATCCATGAACTGATCTTATTGATCACTGCTACTGTGAGTTTATGACCATGGTAGTTGACTATACCTGATTGTTCTCTCTGTTAAGTCCATTCAAGTCCCCTCGATTAGTATGTGATGATTTCATTATCATTCAACTTAATTTAATACCTTTCCACTGGTTGCTCACCACTCTTTTATTCCCATGTAAATATCATGCTGTGTAAACTGCTGGTAATTCCTTAATATTTAGTTCCTCTTTTCCTGAAATAATGTCAGGACATAATTTATTCTTCACTGTAATGTGTGTTGAGGGGCCAATGCTCATACTGAACCAATTATGCTGGTCTTATGACAGATAAAGTGGAGGGAGGAGTTGAAGGCTAAAGAGGAAGCCTTAATGCTAGCTGAGGAGGAAAGGCGCTCTAAGGAAGAAGCTGAGGCTAATAATAAGAGGAAGCTGGAGGCTTTGCGCTTGAAGATAGAGATAGATTTCCAGCGCCACAAGGATGACCTCCTAAGACTTGAGCAGGAACTTTCCCGCCTTAAAGCATCCACTCTGCCTGCTGAGTTGCATCACCAATCAAATACTTCGCATACTAGTGAGTGTGAGGGTACAACGGCCCAAAGAGAGGCAATTGCTAGGCTGCTTCAAGAATTAGATAAGCTGGAGGATTTCTCTGAGAAAGAAAACTGTGATAGGGAATGCGTTATGTGTATGAAAGATGAAGTTTCTGTCATTTTCTTGCCGTGTGCACACCAAGTTATGTGTGCTAATTGCAGTGATGAATATGGGAGAAATGGCAAATCTACTTGTCCTTGTTGCCGGGTTTCAATCGAACAGATGATCCGTGTATTTGGGGCAAGTTCCTAGCTGATAAATTTGAGTCATTCTTGATTTCTTTCATTTAGACCCGTACACGTGTATGCTGAGCTTTTACCTTTCTATGTCAACATAACTGTAAATAAACAAAGCCTTGGTGCTAGCTTTTTCGCGGAAAATCTGAAATTTTTATTGGTTGCTGCCATTGGCTTGAATTAAGATCAAGCTAGTTTCGTTTTTCTTTATATATATTTATAAAATGATCTTTTGTCGCCTTCTTTAAGCTAGCTAAGTATGAGGAGAAACAAATATATATATATATATATATCATTGAAGATAACATGCAGTTATTCCTTGAAAGTTAGGGGTATGAACAAGTTTGCATGGCTTCATCCCCATTCTGATATTGATATTACTGATTTGTCATAAATAAAAATTGAAGCCAAATGCTAGTTTAATAAGTAGATGAAATGTATAATATATCCTTTAGAGGGGAGAGAATAATTTCAAGAATTTTCGTGTTTTTCCAAATGAAAATTATGTTTATAAAAGATAAACAGATTATTAGTTATGAAATCAGATTTTAAGTGTCCTTTATATTATATTATATAATTATCATTATTTTCTTATTTAACAATCAGTGCCATGTTGAGCAATTTTATTTCTTGTTGTTAAAAAAAATCTCTCAACTTTTTACTTACCTGGTTACTATTTACTAAGAGTATCTTCAATAAGGTTTTTTAAAGAGTTCTTAAATTTAAGAACTAGTTCTTATTGAGGTTCACTATTAGAGTTTGTCACTTTGACTATCACGCGTAATAACGGTTCTTAATATAAGAACCAGTTTTTATACAAATAATAATAATAAAATAATCAATTTAAAATAAATGTTAGTGAACAATAATAAATGTTAAAGTAGTAGAGAGTTGCTTGTGAGTTCTTAAGAATTGCACTATTAGAGTTAAGAGTTGTTTAAAACAAAAAATTGTGATGTGGTATTATGATATCTATAATAAGCAACTAAAGTGAATTTCATCATTAGAGATGGTCTAACAGCCTTGTGGATTGTGGAATGAAAAATATTAAAGAGTAGTCTGTGGAGTGAGTTCTGTTATGTAAAAAAATGTTGATCCATGGTAACTGAATTTAATCCTTTATCTTTTCAAGAAATGATTGGGTCGCTTTTGTTGTTTCTATTTTTATGTTGGGAAGATTTTCAGATTAATATATTTCTACGATAGAACGTGAATATCTTCCTTCTCTCATTCTCTCTCTATTGTTTTTATTTCTGAAAAAAGGAAACTGCATGCCTGATGAATTTGATCACGTATGAGATCATCTTGATTCTAAAAGAAGATTTGAACAAAATGATCAAGTTTCTGCCACAAGCAAAAGAATGCAGATGGCAAGTTGAAATGGTGCCACATGGTGAAAACTGAGCTTCAAAAATGGAGAAGTTGGGAATGCACGAGAGACCCAGCTGTTCTGAGAACAACAGCTAGAAACATAACATTGGCATGGATCATTCATAAAGTTAGGTTAACGAATAACAGTTCACACGCTTCTTTCGGTACCAAAAGGTTAATTTATATTAGGCACATTATTGGTTCTTATATTTGCTTGCCGTGACCCAAACGTGTTTCTTAGGACTACTTCTCCCAACCATACTGTAGCTGCATTCTTTAATGCCATTCCCTACTTTCAAGTATCTGTTGCAATTGCCTTGGTTTGGTCAATGACAAACTTATCAGATTCGTGAACAGACAAAAAACATACATGGAACAATCGTTATTTGGAATAACATTAATATCAATTAAGTTTATGTTGTTTGTTTTGTTGGATGTATATAAGCAAGTATTTGTATTGTATCTTTGTGTACTTAGACTTGGTTGCTGAAAGTCTGTCTCTGTCACCATCCTCAGGGTATTCACCATTTAACAACAAGCAATCTGATTTTTTGTTTAAGGTGAGGAAAATACCAATACAATTGGAAAGTTCTCTCGTCCCCCATAGATATAAAGTAGACAAAGGTGAAGAATGTACAAATCTACAAAATACTCAGATTGACCAAGTAATGTACCTTGATATGCATAATATGTCCTTGACATGTTTTTCTATTAAAATACAGCTATTTCATCATACCAACAAAAACCGTAGGCTTTGTATTACAAGCAAGAGAAGAGAAGCATCTAATGACCTTGATTGAAATTAAAATGAAAATTATTGGATTTCTTCTGTATATTGACTTCTAGCTTCTAAGACTCCCATACATACGTACGCATCTTGAAGCCTTGTGCACTTTAATGGAATTCACGTGAATGTAGAAATCACACGGACAACTTCTCCCTCTCTCACATCATATAAAGTTCACACTTGCTTCTCATTATACATTTAGAGTCCTAGACTCCCAACCAAGAAATGGTCCTTAGGTTTCCCGCAGGCTTGCTGGCAATGGCTGGGAATGAGAATGGCAGAATCACTGGGAATTGGAAGAAAAACATTCATATATTTGGTGAGAAGCTGAAGAGGCTTCCCAGTTTAGCATGGGGAACTATGTGGAAGGTGGGACGCGAAGACCCGAGAAGGGTGTTCCATGCTTTGAAAGTGGGTTTGTCTCTGACTCTGGTTTCTCTGCTATACCTGGTGGAGCCACTGTTCAAAGGGATTGGAAAGAATGCTATTTGGGCTGTCATGACCGTAGTCGTTGTGCTCGATTTCACAGCAGGCTTGTTTCTCTTTATTAATTCTGTTTGTGCTTTGTTATATTCTGCTTTTGAACTTTGATGATCTTTTAAATTTCTTGTGGCTGCAGGGTCAACATTATGCAAAGGGCTGAATAGAGGGATCGGAACATTCTTAGCAGGATTATTGGCATTCCTTATCGAGTATATTGCTAAAGCATCCGGTCATGTCTTTCAAGCTATTTCCATTGGAGCTGCTGTTTTTCTTATAGGTATCCTTAAAACTTCAGAAAGTGTCATCAATTTCACTATACTAATTGATGAGCTTATGCTGTGTATGACAGGAGCTGCAGCTACTTATGTAAGGTTCTTTCCCCATATAAAGAAGAACTATGACTATGGTGTAGTGATATTTCTCTTGACCTTCAATTTGATAACCGTCTCGGGTTACCGGGTCGACAGTGTCTTCAAGATTGCACATGATCGAGTCGTCACCATTGCCATAGGTTGTGGCATCTGCCTTCTCATGAGTCTATTGATATTTCCAAATTGGTCAGGAGAAGACCTCCATGATTCCACGGTTTTCAAGCTCGAAGGCCTAGCCTATTCCATTGAAGGTATGCAAACTCCTTACATACACCTTTCTATATTGCTTTTTCTTAAAGAAATCTTATTATAGCAGTGAAGGAAAAATCTTGCAGCGTGTGTCACTGAATACTTCAATGGTGAAATGAAAGCAAGTGAAGACATAAAATCATCTGAGGATCCCATTTACAAAGGTTATAAGGCAGTTCTGGACTCAAAATCCGCTGATGAAACACTGGTAAGACATCTGCTTTACGTTCAATTTATTAATCAATGAAGCACTAACACGGTTTTCTAATGCTGTTGGCGCTGCTTACTGTTTCTGAATTGAGCAGGCGTTGCATGCAAGTTGGGAGCCGAGGCATTCAAGGTACTGTCACAGATTCCCATGGCAGCAGTATGTAAAAGTTGGAGCTGTTCTTCGTCAATTCGGGTACACTGTGGTTGCTTTACATGGTTGTTTAAGAACAGAAATTCAGGTAACATCTGAATAATCTTATTCCTTTAACCATCAATTAATGCATTGGATGCTTAATTTCAATATATTTTTTCTTTGAAGACTCCACGCTCTGTTCGAGCCGTGTTCAAGGACCCCTGCATAAGGCTTGCCTCTGAGGTGTCAAAAGTATTGATAGAACTAGCCAATAGCATAAGGAATCGTCGTCATTGCTCGCCGGAGATACTCTCTGATCATCTTCATGAAGCCTTGCAAGACCTCAACACTGCCGTAAAATCTCAGCCTCGGCTCTTCTTGGGCTCCAACAATAGCCGAGCTGCCAACATGATTGTGATAGCTGCAACACAAGCAGGAGGGCAGAAAAAGCACAAAAACAACTCTGAGGTTTCACTTTCAAGTGTTAAAACCGACTCTTCAGCATTGCTGGAATGGAGAACCAAGAGAGGTTCTGCTGAGCAGACAAAGGAAGCAGAGCGAAAGGTTTTAAGACCCCAGCTGAGTAAAATCGCTATCACCAGCCTTGAGTTCTCTGAAGCCCTTCCTTTTGCTGCTTTTGCTTCTTTGCTTGTGGAAACTGTGGCAAAACTGGACTTTGTTATAGAGGAAGTTGAAGAACTGGGGAGACTAGCACGCTTCAAAGAGTTCCGACCCGATGATGAGATTGCTATGACTTGTGAGAAACCCCGTGTTGATGTGATGCAGAACCATTTACATTGTCATGGTGCAGAACTGTAGATTGATTTACAGAGTTCTCAGAAAGTGTATTCTTTCATGATAAGAAATAAAAATGTTCCATTATTTGATAAATGTTGAAAAAAGTAAAAGTTTTCTACAGTCCTCAAATTGCAAGCTTATACTAGAAGTGCATAGGAGGTAAAGAATACTTCCATTTTGCCTTTCATGGCTGCTGTCCACATCCCACTACGAGACAAATGCCTTGAGGCCTTGTCATCTTCCACTAGAAAGATTCAACAAAGAAATATAGAAAATTAGAATGTATAAACTAACCTCCATTGTGCATCCTTTTCACTCATTTTATTTTCAACTCCGAAAGTGGAGAATAATTGCTGAAGGAATTGCTCCTTAGCAATTTGTAGCCACATAGAAACCTTGCTTAGTGAGGAAAAAGCCACATGTTCACTTTTAGATTGAGGAGTGGGTGCTGAGGGTGAAGTAGAGGGTGGGGGAATCTGCTATGGGCATTATCAGATTATATACAGATATATAGTGTTGCTTTGAAAGAGTTCTGGAATTGGAATTCCTTATAAAAAAGCCTTCCTAAAGGTCATATATTAGTGAAGTTTCTTTACAGAGATTCTTGTCAAGATGGAGAACAGAACAGAGAAAGAGAAATGTACTCTTTTTAAAACTGTAGTGACTCATGAGATTTTGGATTATTAATCTAAATGCTTGATTTCAGTTTGACATTATTATAAACTTGTTCCACTAGTTTTCGTTTAATTTATGGGTAAAAGGTAAAAGTCAAGTGCTAAAAAGTCGTGTGATTAGAAGAGGTTGCAAGCAATATTGCCTTATAACCTTTAAAGCTTTGTGTTGCAAGCTAATCTGGTCAAGTAATCGAAATTACCATTTGATTCTATCTGTTTTCCTTTTTTTTTTTTCTTGTATGAAGAAAATGGAACCCTCCCATTTAGAACCTATCCCACTTTATTGGATGTTTGTCCACTCTGCACTAACATAATATATTGGCAATGTTCGTTCTTTGAAGCTGCTATTTTGTTAAGAAATTGCCCTTTTAAATTAAATATAAAATCGCAACAACTTACACTAAAGCGTAAGAAAATAAGAATGTAGGAGCCATAACTTTTCAAAGCAACTGCACAGTGCAATTTTCCTATCAACTCTTAAAATAAAAGTCATCTTAGCTTTATTTTTTAAAGAGATGTCTGCATTGATGAAGATATTTGGCGGCTCTGGTGACTGAAAGTAGAATCTGGAGTCCAATTCTGTTAGCATGCATATTCTACTTAATGGTAGTTCTGTCTTCAAACTTCACATAAAAATATCTGATTGTGTAAGCATCCTACAAGCATGAAGCAGAGATAGGCATGCTCTTGTACTGCAATTGGTAAAGGAAGAACATGGAGTCTAGGAGACTATAACATATATATATATGTGAAGTTCTACTCCATTACAGAAGCTCGCTTTAAAAGGCACACAAACAGAAGATTGAATGTAAACCAACTGGGGGTGAAATCGATAAAAGTGGTAATCACCCGGGAACACTACATAACGACGCAAAAGACAAACATAGTCAAGGGTACATATTATTTGTCACTCCAAGACATACATTAAAAGGCGTTGCCTTGGAGATCCCTTTTTTAATGGTACACCAAGTCAGACTCAATGGACCCTCACATCACAACCATGAAATTGTGTCATAGCTCTCCAAAACTCTGATCTCTACTTCACTGTCTTTTCAGAAATGTGTTGGATATGTCATTGAATTGATCTGATCAAAACTTTGATAGAACACATGGTCATTTCCGTACAAGTTCATGTAGGGTGACATGCAGCCAATTCGATTAAGATCATCAGCAAATTCAATCTCCCCATTGAAATTTGAGTAGGATGAACTGGGTGAAATTTCTGAATGCTCCAATGGCTGCCATGGTGTCATGGAGCTTGATATCTCATACTGTACCGGAAAGTATTCAGACACTGCATCTTGCACTTGAGGGTAGTCCTGCAGAAGAGAAAAAAGGTCAAAAATCTAACCATTGTATCTGAAGTTTTTTTTTTTTTTTTTCCTACAAAATGAAACACCTTTGAAGAATCAAGAATAAAATCCGGAGAGATCCAGATGTCAGAAGGATTCTCAAACTCTGCCGTTTGAACCACATTGCATGGAGAAGTAGTATTGCTTGAATAACCACTCTCATTGTGCAGGTGACTTGTTTGGGAAGAAACATCATTAGAGATTCTCATCGACGTGTCACTCCCATCAGCACAACTGTTTCCAGCCTTTTTGCCCTTGGAATCATTTGCCTTCTCATTCTTCTTTATAACTCGGCACAAAGCATAGGCACCCTACACTCACACGCACGAACTTCAGTCCTTGAATTATAGAACTGCAAAGTACGGGTCTTGAATTAAAGTATGAAACTTTACCTGAAAGCTTGGTGATCCTTGGGCAGAATCATCACAGAGGCGATACTCATGCATAACCCAGTCAGTGCGATCTCCTAAAGGAGCTCTTCCACGATAGAAAACCAGGGTCTTTCTGTAACCAGTGACAGAGGAAGGAGAAGAGTGACACTGAACCTTCCTGTCTTTTCCAGTGGCTTTCCAGTACCCAGCTCTGGTGGCTCTGTTTGTTCTTGATCCATTTGGGTACTTTCGGTCACGGGGACAGAAGAAGAACCACTCCATATCTCTCTTTGGCAGGAACGATTTCTCTGCATATCACACAACTAACGAGTTTAAGACTTTCTGGAACAGAGGAATGAAGCAAAAGTGAAGTTAGAAAAATCAAAAAGTGGTGGCATTGCTTTTCCCAAGCTTGACTAGAGGATTAAAATTCCCGTTGAATCGGCTTTTACAGGGAAAAAGTTGTCCAAAATGATTATTTCAACAGAAAAGTTAGGAAAAGAGAAGGAACAAAACTCTGCTTTCCAGCATTCCAAGTCTCTGTTTTCACACTGGTATAAAAAGATTTTCTTTTATGTTATAAATGATGTGAATAATAATTTGAATATTACCAGGCAACTCCCAGGGATCGAATTTGTACAAATCGATGACAGGGATAACTTCAAGCTCAATTTGAAGCCCCTCCACTTTCCTTTTCAGGTAATATCCCACCAATTCTTCATCAGTTGGGTGGAATCTGAAACCTGGAGGCAGTGATGCCCCTCCCATTTCAATTTTGTCCCCCTTCTTTCTAAACTCACAGAACTAAACGGAGACAAAGTATCTCCAACAAGAACAAAACTCAGATTCTGGCCCAAGGCGGTGCTAAGTTTCCAGACTATATCTATTAAAGATATGGAAAATCCAAAAATAGAAGCTTTTGTCTAAATTAGATTTGTGATCAAAAGTAAAGTAAAATTTCCACAGACTGCATCCGTTAAATGGCAGAATCATCGTCTTAAAGAAAACCGAGGTCTCTAATTGTAGCTATCTCCCCCCTCCCCCACCCCCTTCCCTTCAATATTTAATCCCCCTAAGAGAAAAAGGAACGACACAGTATTAAACGCCCAGAGACGAAAATGCAAAAGTGGAAGCTAGTAAATGGAGAGACTGAAAAAATGGTGTGACCCAGAAAGAGAAAGTGACACAGAATAAAAGAGAGAGTTGAGAGAAGTGAGAAAGAGAAGAGAAAGTGTAGAGTGAAAGCAGAGGGGAGTGATGGTGTATTTATAGTATATGGGAATTGAGAAGGGAACCAACAGTCCAAAATTGCTTACACCGAAAGTGAGCCTTTGAGGTTGCTTGTCTCAAGTGAACCCCAAAATTCCAAAGCACATTGGCCCACCATTAAACCCCTTTCACACTAACCCTTCATTTCACTTCCCCCTAGCTTCACTAGTTTTATTTATTCTATGTTTTTAGTTATTGCCAAAGGCAAGACCCAGTTCCTGCAGTTCTCAAATGAAGAAACAAAACTGATTCTCCAGCCTGCAATTGTTGGAACCGCAAGTACAATTCAACTTTCAAACCAGCTTGATTCAACATTGACCCCGCCCAACCCAATGCAAATGTTGGAACAGAACCACATGAATCTAAAAGCAACGCCACCGCTCTCTGTCACCCTCTCTTTTTTTTTTTTTTCTTTTATGGGTCAAAATAAAGTGTCTGCTTAATTTGACGGTAAGGATTTCAACAAAATCATCATGTGAAATAAATAACAGCAAGTTATGTTGGTAGTGACTATAGTGCTAGTAATACTGTTATTGGAACCTTAAATAAATATGAAGGATCACTGCAACACTGAGACAACAATGACACTGACATTGTTGATTGTATGTGAAACCTATAAGATAAACAAAGTTCTAGAATTACTGCGAATGTAGAAAATGAAATAGTAAAAGAGTATTAAATAGATAAATTGGGTAATAATTTTGCTGGTATTACAAATGCCAATTCCAGCATAGTCATATAAAAATTTACCTGGAAAAACAACATAGGGATTAAAGAAGTAACATATACTACGAGGAATACTCAAAACATGAGAGTGGGATTGATCTACCACTACCGTTAAGTTTGTTACACGTCATCCTGAGTCAGACAAAACACTTTAGCTTCTTTCTTTTTAAATTTTTTATTTGACCATTCTGGCGATTGTGTCATCAAGCAGGACCACCAAGCCCCTTCAAAAGAAAGCTCCTTGAAAAGTGCCTAATGAGTTTTTGAACTTTTGAAACTGTGATTGAACTGAAGTTGGATGAATTTGATTTTAAATCAACTTAATTTTAGTTAAAAACAAGTTGAAATTACTTTTGGCAACTCTGTGTTTGAAAAAGAAAATGTCATTTAAAAAGTGAAATGAATATCAAACTAAACATATATAAATAACAACTTTTATGTCTAAAATCATGTTTGGGAGTCTAAACTAACTTTCAAAGATTTTAAATACTAAGTTTGTATTTGAAAAACAATTAGAGAATTTTATGTTCAGACAAATTATAATTTGTAAAATTATTTTTAAAAAAATTTACGTTTGGACAAATTATTATTTGTATAAACAATAATCTAAAGCATTCATCAAAATCATAATTTTAAAGAAAAAACACATAAATACAACAACTATCAAATATATTTTATATTAAAATCACGTTAATACAATCTAAATTATGATTTGTAAAAACCAAGAAACCAAACAGAGGGCTCGCTGCTGATATCTCAGTCCTGGATTCACATGTCAAAGCAATAAAGCTCTTTCCAAACTGTCATTAGTGGGACCAACAAATGACTGTGTATGCTCAATGAAAATCCTTGGTGATTAGTGGAATATCTTCCGTATGCTATAGTTAAAGGTGAAGCTAAAGCCTGGCTTTATGACGTAGTCGAGTTAGTTTACTCTTAGCTTTATGCAATTCATGTACTTAGTTCCGAATCTAACCTCTGCTGATTCATGAATTTTTGGTTTAAGATATTATTTTCTAGTTGAGTGGTTACACTGACCCTTGTTTTTCTGTGAAAATAACAGGACTTCGAAGATAGAACTATACTTTAGGACTTCATTTGCTTTGCTATACAGGCAGAGACGGATCTTGAATATAATTATTGAGGGAATTAAATTTTTTTTGTTTTGAGGGGGTTAATAAAAAAAATAAATTGATAAATATTTTTTAAAAAAAGTAGTTAAAAAATTTTTGGAGGGACAGTTACCCCTATGTCTCCAAAAAGATTCATCCCTGTATGTAGGTTTTTAAACACAGAATACTAGTACCATTTCCTAACAACCAAATTTAAATCCCATAAGTAGAACGTGGAAATTCAAGGATAGGATGTGCTTTTGGTTTAATTAGTATGATTTATTAGTCCACGTCCATCTTGTTCGCCCTAATTAAGTAATGTCTTGAATCTATGCTTAAACATTTACCATTCAGCTGACACTAACAATTCTAAAGCATTTGCTTTTTACATTTATTAGCCAAGAAACTAAAGGCACAATATATACGAGAAGCATTTGTTATTTTAATTTTTATCAAAGTTCAGAAAATTGAATTGATAGTACCAATTGAATAATAAATGATTGAACCATTAGTGCTTAAAATATATAATTAATATATATGTCACATTTAAAAATTTAAAAAAAGTTAAATCGATTCAATCGTCGAACCAGCAAATTTTTCACTAATTTTTAAGTCTAAATTGGACAAAAACTTAGACTATTTCACTGATTTTTCGATCAAAATTATCGATTCAATTCGATTTTCTAAATCATAATTTTTTACACACTAGGAAGAAAGATATTGAAGGAGATGGGGGACATAAATATATATAATGCAAGTTACTGTCTCATAATTGAGCTTCTAATCTATTGGTATCTGTCTAAAGATTTCTCTCTCGTGCTCAATTCCCACTGAAGGCTTAGAAGTTAGAAATGGCAAAGCAATTCGAAAGAGCTTGGAAGCCCCTTGGCGACCTTTTTTAGATGTGAAAAAGGCAAAAGGAGCCAAATTATCAAGTGTTCCTTTAGCCACAGTGATGAGTTTGTTTTTATATGTTGAGCTTGATGGCACAATTACAAGATTCATTTCGCCTTTTTCATACAGTTCCTGATTTATTATCCCTATCGTCTGGATCGCGTTCACATTGTCATCAAGTCCACGACCTAAATTAATTCAATCTTAAAGTTAGAACATCTTCAATGTTAATTTCACTTAAATTTTTAGTGTAAATATCACAATGTTACATTATTTTAAATAATTTTTATTTTAATAATAAATTTTTTAAGAACTCATAAATAAATCTTACAAACAATTTTTTACTATTTTAATATTTATTGTTCTTTTAAATTAAAATATTAATTAATTTATTTTAATTTTGAAACAATAAATATGTAAAAAATAATAAAATATATAGTAAATAAATTTAAAATATATTTCAAAAAAATAGAAAAGATATTATAAATATAACAAGTATGTTAAAACTATGTAAATGACAAAAATGATATATTAAAAATATAACAAATATATTAAAACTATGCAAATAATTAAAAATGATATATTAAAAACTTGACAAATATATTTTATCTCTCCCAATGTCTCTTCATTCTCCGTACAATCCAATCTTCTTCTTGCTCCTCTGAACACAATCTTCTTTTTCTTGCTCCTTTGAACCCGTTGACCTCACACCAAACCAAAGCTCAGAATCGAGAAATTCGATCCTATCAACCTCACACCCATAACGTAGAAGCTAGCAAACTTGTAGTCAGAAATGATCGACATCGCATCAAACACCTAGAAGTCAGCGAACGCCCACCCAAAAATGGTCGACATCGCACTAGAAACCCAGACGCCGATGAACTCACACCCAAAAATCGTCGACCTCACACGTTGCTGGAGATGCTGCCGAGGATGTGGTCATATGCTGTAGAAGACGATGAAGAAGATGGTGTCTTGCCTTAGTTTCTCTCTCCTGATATGAGATGGGAACAGGTTTATTCAATAAATTTAATTTTAAAATATCTTTTGATTATTTTATTATTATTATTTTTAATAAGAATCGGCAACTGATAAATCAAAATAAAAATTAATTTTTAAATTTAAGTATTTTTTAAAAATTATCACTAAAAATACTCTAAATAATTTTGTCCAGTCGAGAAGGCAAAAGGATTTGTATTACATCATGCTATTTTTCCTTCACCAAGTTTTAACCATCTCATAATCCCTTTGGCTCACTTTTAATTAATCCTCACTTTACAAAATCTTATCCTTATCTTCTCAAATTTTGTAACAGCACTTTTAAAGCGTCCAAGATATCAAATCTTTTACACAACAAAGGTTCAATTGAAAAGACACATTCATACAGTAATTAATTGAACATTCAGTCAGCTGACCTCCGTAGAAACTTCAATGACGCCTGCTTTTTTTTTTTTAAATGTTATTCATTAATTTAAGGTCCAAAAAATGTAATCAACATATAAACACTAATTTTCTTTGTTTTTTTTTTTTCGATGGCTGGCTTTGAAGCCGGATTGTCACCAATAATGAGATGGCTGAGCATTCTATTTGAATAATAAAACTGAAATTTTAAGTTTAAATATGAAATGAGATGCAAAGACAAAAGTGACGTATGTGAACCATAATATTAAAATTAACTGAAATTTTTGTCAATCATTCAATTGCAATCGAATGATTAGTAATAAATAATTTTAAACAAAAATATATTAAGATTAGACAGTTAAAAGAAAACTTAAAATAACTCAACCCGTGTTTGAGACAAGAGAGAAAGAGATAAGATAAGGAAATTTGGAGGAAGTGAAAACAATGATGGAAGAAGTGTTGGTTTACTCCTTTCGGTCGTTCCTTGGTGTGTTATCTTTGGTGCCAAATTCAGTGTTCTTAATCTACTCTGCGACCCCACCAAATCACTACCACCACTTATGCTAATTGGGATCACATAGATCTTCAACTAAATACACGTTATTAAGTTGCATTCTGACTTCCTTCATTTCTCCCATTATAGCCCAACGCCATTAAGTCACAATTATGTCCCAAAATGTCAATATTTATGATCAACTACAGAATCTATACATACATATATATATATATATATATCAAAGTTCAGATCCCATGAAATCCTCGTCTCTCAACTCCGCTATCTTCATTTAACCCGCTGGAAGAAATAAAGTACGTGTAATATTAAAGGTATAAGGTTTTAATTTTATAATGATTATTTGTCAAATCGATGATAATCGAAGATATAGGAGAGGAATTTTCAACAATAACAGATTTTCATATTGTACATATTGTCAAGGAGGCAGCTGGACTCCCACAGTGACATTAACCTTTGCGTTTGAGGGGAGTCGTCCCAAAAGATCGCCTGTCTCTTCTAACAAATTCTGCCTTTTTTTTTTTTGCTTCTTCTTATATCTACCAAAAGCATTTTTAATTTTGTCTTTAGCAAGTTATTCTTAACACTGTCGTCTAAATTTACATGAATTATACAGGTGTCTAAGTAGAGAGAGAGAGAGAGAGAGAGAGAGAGAGAGAGAGAGAGAGAGAGAGAGAGAGAGGGAGAGAGAGAGAGAGAGAGAGAGAGAGAGAGAGAGAGAGAGATGTGAGTGTGACAGGTAGCTTTCCCACATAAGTGGGCGGAGATGATCAATTATTGGAAATTCAATGAGTAATGAAATTAAAATAAAAAGGAAAAGGTTATGCCAGGAAAAAACTGTTATTTCCTCTTTAAGAAGTTTTTGCCTTAAATTAAAATAAAAATAAAAATAAAACAAAATATAACTACAATACAAAAATTAACGAAAAAACTCTAAAATCAAAAAAAAATTATGCCTGTTTTCAAAGATAACCAAAAAAACTTTTAAGTTAAATAAAAAAAATGTATTAACTTGGTGTAATGAGAAATAAAGACCATAAACTCTTTAATTAGATAAACTCGACACTCCTTTTTCTTTTTGTGTTAAGCAATATAAGGCTACTTAACATCTACTTTCCCTTATTTTTTAAGCAAGTGAGACTTTTATCTCACTCAATTCCATCATGATATAACTAGACTAGGATTCTTTGTTAGGCTTTGGCACTCAATATCATCAAATACTAAGAAATTAGAGTGAAATTCACATGGTTAATTCTTGCATGATTTAAGATCTAAAATTCAAATTATGACATATCACGTTTCAATTAAATAATATTGAAAAGCCAAATAAAAGATCCAAACACGCTATACCGACACAGTTATTGATTGGCAGCATTAAGCAGAAGTTACCATGTTACCGTAGGTGATTAGGAGTGTGTTTGGGAGCACGTTTTGTCCACCCCACCGCCGTTTTCTGTAGCCTGGAAACACGGTTTACTGTTGTTGGTATGTTTGGCAGATTCTGCATTGCAACCCACGATTTGGAAACTGAGATTGAGGGCCTGTCAACCACGTTAAACTCACAGTGGCATTTCTTTGCTTTTCCGTCATGTTCAACGTGGATGGTAGAGAATCTTTTTTGTGTTTAATGGAAAAATCAAATTTGCCCTCGTGTCCATCTGAGCCAGCTGCAGCCATGCGTGTGTGTCTTTGGACTGTGTTTTAAAATAGAAAAATCAGTGTTGCTTCTTCTATGCCTTCAAACCGAGCCTCCCTACATTCTGTGCTCTCGATCTCTCTCTTTTTCAGCCTCTCTCTTTCGGTTCTGAATGGCTGCCAAGGTGGGAAGATTAGCAGAGTTTTGAAGAAATTCTGGGCTGGTTTTGAAGAAAAAAAAATGAATTGGATGTGTGCATGCATGGCAAGGACCAAAGTGAATAAAATTAAAAGTTTGTAGGAGTAGCTATAATTTTAGAACAAAATATATTTGTGACCTATGGAGCTAGATGAAACTAAATGTGGTTTTATAACATGAAAAAGATAAAGGAAAAATTATTACTAATAACCTAAGTGAATAAAATCAAAAGTTTGTAGGAGTAGCTATAATTTTATAAAAAATATATTTGTGACCTATGTACCTAGATGAAACTAAATGTGGTTTTAGAACATGAAAAAGATAAAGGAAAAATTATTACTAAGGACCTAAGTGAATAAAATTAAAAGTTTATAGGAGTAGCTATACTTTTAGAACAAAACATATTTCTAACCTATGGACCTAGATGAAACTAAATGTGGTTTTAGAACATGAAAAAGATAAAGGAAAAATTATTACCAAGGATCTAAGTGAATAAAATGAAAATTTTGTAGGAGTAGCTATAATTTTAGAACAAAATATATTTGTGACTTATGGACTTAGATGAACCTAAATGTAGTCTTAGAACATGAAAAAGATAAAGGAAAAATTATTACTAATAACCTAAGTGAATAATATGAGAAGTTGGAGAGAGAGAGTAAAATTTCTAAAAATATCCAGATTTAATATAAATGAAATTTTAATTAGGATTTGATGGAATTTATCAAATTTTGAAAGTTATTAGTGATGACATAATTTTTTTATTATGAGAATAAACCTAATTTATACAATTAAACCTAATTATATCATAATTTATATAATTACTTTAAAATTAATTTAGTTAGAGGTAAAATTAGTTTAATAGAGAAGGAAAATGTTTTGAAATTTAATTAGATATTTTTAATTTATTGTAAGAAATTACTGATTAATTAAATTTTTAATTAGTAATTACAAAATAAAAAAATAAATTTATTAATTAAAAATGAGTCATTAGTGATTAATTTATAATATTAGACAAATAAACAAAAAAATTAAGAAAAAAATCAAGTTTCCTTTAAATAAATGACAATAAATAATAATTATACATCAAAAATTTAAATAAAAAATTTATGCCCTTTCTGGTAATTATACATTCTGAAACCACGTTTGTAATTCAACATCCAAACATCATGTTTTACTCCAAACAAGTTTCACTACTTCAAATTATGATTGCTCAAATATCTTCCAAACATAAATCACGTTCATCCAAACTTAATTTTCTCCAACCACGTTCAATCAAACTTAGTTTACTTCATCCACGTTTAATTCACCGGATTCCCAAACACGGAAAATGTAAAAGGCGGCGTGCTTAATAGAGACACAGTGTTCGGCCAAAAAGCTGAAAAGACAAAAGAGTTATTTGTTGTAAGCACCTTAGCAGTTAGCGCCTTGTTGTACCTCCCACCTTACATTCTCCAACACATAATTTCAAGCTGTCTTCATTTTATCTATGATTTGCTGTTTTGTCCCAAAGGTCTCACCCCATTCCATTAATTTAGAGCTGCTGCATGAAACACGTTACGCACTATTTCATTATGAAATTAATCACATCAATCACTTCTTTCAAACCACAATTAACAATGTGCAGCTCAATTATATTAATATTTACATAATTTTAGCAACACCCTTAACTGCCTTTATCTAATTCAGTATACGAATAAATAAAACACAAAAAACCCAGATACTCTCAGAGAAAGAAAGCGTAAGTTACTATATATATATATATATATATATATATATATATATATATTATCATATAAAATTCTGTCCAAGAAATAATAATATGTTGTAGAAGTAAAATAAAATTAACACATGTATTTGAGAACATATATTCTAAAGACAAATAATCTGCTTGTCTTTTTGTAGAAGATTTGAATTTTTTGTATTATTTTTTAACAATAATTTTTATTATTATTAAAACTTTTAACAACAGTCTTATGCAATATTAAAAGTAATGCATAGGATTTAAATTTTTTTATAAATTCTTAAATCTAAAATTTGATAGTCTATATTTTAAATAATATTTTAAAAAAATATTAAAATTTAAATTATTAGATCTCAACCCTAACAATTTATACAGAGACAGATTGCAAATCTGTATCATTAAGAAGGAATAGTGTAAAGAACTGAAGAGAGACAAGGATCCGACAAAGATTGGGGAGAGAGAAGAGGAAGAAGGGAAAGGAAGGGGGTAAGGTGTAGTGTATAGAGAGATGGCGCGCAGACATAGTGTCGGAATGAGATTGCTTTACGACACAGGAGCTTACAGAATTAATATAAACATATGAATAATATAGGCATTAAGGGATAAGAAGGAGATTTAATTCGATGAGTAAAACAAGAAAGGCAGATTCGGTTGACTTTACATGGATCCCAAGAATTGGGTCAAACATGGACTCATCACTTTTTTGAATCAATTACCCTCCCAAATCTGAATCTCAATCTGAGTGCGCCATTTTCTATTTCTAGCGTCCTACATAGCGGCTCTGGTGAGTAATATACTAATATATATACATATATATATATATATATGCTCACCGCAACCTTTTTGGAGTTTTGTTGAAACTCCAACCCACCTCGTGCTTCACAACAGTCTTTCTTCTTCTTTTTTCTCTATTTCACTCTTCTTTTGTTTGTAACACCATGAGAAAGCAATGATTTAATTCTATAATCTTTTACTTAATTATCCACATTAATCTTCACTGTTAGTTCAACTTATATATGACTTGACTTGATATATATATATATATATATGCTTCTAAATTTCAAATTCCACAATTAGCAATGGTTAGTTTAAATAATTGGATACAAGGTTTTAAATTTAAGCCTTACAAATAAAATTTTTTTTTTTATAACTCTAGAATCTGACGAGACTCAAACAAGATTAATTCAAGTTTAATAAGTTTTTAAAAATTAGTGAATTGAAAATAAATAAATAAAATTTTGGGGCGGCCGCCATGCAGGAAGACGACGTATGTTATGCGACTAATTGACACAACGCTATCATCTACATACAGCCAACCCCCCACAAATCATGCGCATAATTCCTATTTGAGATCACAATTAATGCAACCAAAAGCGTTTCTCTCTGTCTTCAAAATGTCTACTGGTTGTTTACAACTACATTATACCAAAAATACCCTTATTTATTTCTTCAAGTTACTTTTTTCTAATTACTGTAACATCTCCTTTAGCGGTGGCTATTTCAGGGTGTATTTGATAATTTGGTAGATTAAATGTGGGTAGGATAAATTAGATTTAATTAAATGTAGTTGAAGAAAATTAAATTTGGATGAACGTGATTTATATTTGGGAGACATTTAAGCAAACGTAATTTGAAGTAGACAAACGTGATTTGATGCAGAAACATGATATTTGGATGTTGGTGTACAAAAGTTGTTTGAGATGTAAAATTACCAGAAAGGGCATAAATTTTTTATTTAATTTTTTGATGTAACATTATTATTTATTGTCATTTATTTAAAAGGAAACTTAATTTTTTTTGGTTATTTTTCTGATATTACCAATTAATCACTGATGAATTATTTCTAATTAATAAATTAATTTTTTATTTTTCAATTACTAATTAAAAATTTAATTAATCACTAATTATTCACAATAATTTAAAGATCTCTAATTAAATTTCAAAACATTTTTATTCTCTATTAAATTAATTTTATCTCTAACTAAATTTTAATATAATTTTTTCTCTATTAAATTAATTTTATCTCAATTAAAATTAATGAAAACAAGCTTATAATAATTTAATGAAAACAAGCTTCTCATTGATTTGAGAAATTAAATTAATTAAATTAAACTATGATTTTCAATGCTATTTAAAAAATTAGGGAAATCAAACAAAAAAAGAACTTAATTGCATAATAATAAATTAAGAGATTTATTTTGCTTGATTTAAGATCATATTTAACTTCATCTAGGTCCTTAGTTCTAAAATATATTTTGTTTTAAATTTAAATCGATTCCTATAAACTTTTTAGTTTATTCAGTTAGGTCCTATATCAAAATTTTTCTTTTGTCTTTCGCTTAATTTAAGATCATATTTAAATTCATTTAGGTCCCTAGTTCCAAAATATATTTTGTTTTGAATTTAAATCGACCCCTATAAACTTTTTAATTTATTTAGTTAGGTCCTAGATCAAAATTTTTATTTTGTCTTTTACTTAATTTAAGATCATATTTAACTTCATCTAAGTCTCTAGTTTCAGAATATGTTTTCTTTTTAATTTAAATCAACCCCTATAAACTTTTTATTCTATGCAGTTTAGTCCCTATCAACATTTTCCTTTTGTTCTTTACTTGATTTGAGCTCATATTTCACTTCATCTAGGTCCCTAGATTAAGAAAATATGTTGTTTCGAAATTAAATCAAACCCAATAAACTTTTCAATATTTTCACTGTAGTCCCTACTGCAACGTTTTTCTGGTTTTCTCTACTTTTCTCTTGGGTTTGGCTTCCAAATCAACCTAGAATTTCCTTTTAACTTATTTGAAGATTCATTATATCATTTTAGACCAAAATCATTAAAGAAAATGAATCACATGAAAAGTTTTGACAAGTTTCATTGTTTTGAAAAGTTTTCTCTATTTTGAGAGCATGAAAGAGAGTAGCATGAGTGAGAAGCATTAGAAAATGGGAAGGCAGTGGGTCTTCAAGAAAATGGGAAGGCCAACCACGTTAAATGCATCAGATAAGCTACAATATGGAGCTTTGGTGCCAACCACGTTAGGGACTTATTGTTGCCAATCACGTTGGTGCTATCTCGATTTTGCAATTGCTGCCAAACATCCCATAAATCCTTCAAACGTGGTTAAGCAGCTAGAAACGTGGGTGGCGGCAACATGGACGTGCTCCCAAACACACACTCAATAATTGAAAGCGATTTTACTCTTCGACCTCCTAAATTCAGATCATTCAAATTCACACCCCTATATAATAACACAATTCTTTTATATGCTTTGTAATATTGTATAAGATTTAGGGCGTCACTTTAAAGGGAAAAAAATTACGGTAGAAGTACTATTTTCATTCTTAACATTTGGTGTAGGTTTTGATTTGGTGTAGTTTATTTTGCATTGATTTTTCCTTATTGATTTACAAAGAGGATCTTATAGTGTAGATTAATAATTAAAAAGGGGGTGAATTGAGTATAAAAGTATTTTTTTATAGATTTTTGTTTTCTTCAAATAGTTTTAGGGTCCTACTTATGTGATCAGGGTCCTGTTTGAAACTTAATGATTAGAAACAAAATAGTTTGACAGAATAATTAAAACAGTAAATAAATAGCACTAGGATATAAAGTAGTTCAATTGTATCTAGATGATATACCTACATTCACTCCTCAAAACACTAAATAATGAGATTTTATTATGGGTAACAATAACACATAATACAAGCAACCTAGGCTGTTCACACTTTTATACTAAATACTTTAGCAACCTTCAACACAAGTTCAGCGGGGCCCTGCTTTTACACTTACACAGCTAAGCCTTCACGTATCCCTAGTAAACATATTAACAAAAAACCTTTCCTCCATTGCAGTCACAAGACTTTTACTCCTAAGCGACCTTCCAAGTCCTTCAAGCAGTGTCCATTCACGGGACAAATACACGTATAGGTAGAAAGGGTTGGTTCACAAAGAACCTTTTACACAAAGAGGATAAAATTACAAATATAACTCTCTCACAGAAAGCACTAATAGGTCAATCGCACAACTCAAGTATATCCAGATGACTAGTATAATTCTTCTATGAATTGTTTAATGGCTTCGAAGTGGCTGACTGACTCCTTTATATACTCTTCTGTACTAGCTGTTGGAGAAGCCTTATTTGAAATACAATCTTGAATGCTCAATTAAATTAGATTCCTAAAAAGGAAAACAGTCAATTGCCTAATAAGGAAATAATTTGACTTCGTATTATCTTCTGTTTGATGTACTTTGATTAGGACAAGGTTGACTTGGAATATCTTGATTTTATCTGAAATAATTCATTTCTTAATTTGCTTAAGTAGATTCATTCCTTAATTTGGAGCTTTGTCATTAATGGTGAGATCCTTCCTTTAAAGGTCTTGATTCTTTCCATGTTTAAACACCATAAAACATATCTCCTTAATTTTTAAGTGTAACATTATCTAATTGAGGGGTTTTAAGTTGATCTTGATTATTTTCATTTTGATAGACCAACATTTGACGTTGACTCAGTGTATTTAATGCATCTGGTTTTAGGGCCCTATAAGATGTCATTAATCAAATACTCTGACTTAGACTGTTGCATCAACATTCTCCCCCTTTTTTATTAATGGCAAACATGCATGCTCCCTGTTGTTTGGAAAACCCTCGGCAAGTGTACCAAATCAACAAGTAATATAGAAATAAGTAAAGTGTCGATCCTATGAGGATTATGGGAGTCAAGTACCAATTTCACTATTCCTAAACAATCAAGATGATCAATTTTAAATGTATGAGATTAAACTAAACTAAATTAAATAACTGATAATTAACCAAAATACCGATGACTGGCAAAATTACCACAAATAAACTATAGAAATTATTAAGAAACTGCAAATTATCAAAATATTAGGGGTCCGATTTCACTATCCTATTGAATTATGGGTTGAATTTCTATTCTAATCTAAGTCTTAATTTTTATATTGATGGTTGATGTCACATCCCAAAAATTGAACATGTGAAAAGATACTACTCATTTGATAAAATTCTCAAACATAAGTTATTTACATATATTCTGTAAGGTTTTACATTCAACCTTAATCATTCATTCCACACTACAGAATTATATTCATCTGATAAGCAAATATAGACATACATAATTTGATGTTTCTATCTCATCGCAAGCCTAGGAGACCTATAGAAAGTACAGGGCGTTCCTAGTATCCACATTAATAAGTATTGGTATCCCACCAGACAGAAAGAGGAAATAATTCCAAGGGGCTTCTATTCTTGAAACGGATACTCTTTTTCCTTGTTTTCTGTATCTGAAAAGATAATCATAGGGAGTGTGAGTTTATTTAAAAACTCAGTAAGTAAATAACTGTACTATATAAAATATCAAAAGTACAAATACCACATTTACTCATTAATTAATTGTCTTATACATCAAGTAGTATGGGACTCTAACCCTTTCAAACTCGTGAATAAGATTTCATAGATATACACCGAGTAGTATGGGACTCTAACCCTTTCAAACTCGTGTATAGGTTTTCATAGATATACACCGAGTAGTATGGGACTCTAACCCTTTCAAACTCGTGTATAGGTTTCATAGATATACACCGAGTAGTATGGGACTCTAACCCTTTCAAACTCGTGTATAGTTTTTCATCGTTATGCACTGAGTAGTATGAGACTTTAACCCTTTCAAACTCATGTATTAGATCCCGTAGATCTTTACTCATTAATAAGATAGTGAGAATTTATCACATAGTACAATTGCCATGAAATAAAATAATTTCTACATACTCTTATTTCTACCGATCATCATATACTCTCATATGAAAAATTGATTGCTTAATATCTAAATAATATTGTAAATGAGACTTATATTGTACTTTGACTAGTAATATCAAATTAGCTTAGCAAGGTTATTCACTTACCTTGATGTTTGTCCAAGTTTACCTTGTTCCACACTAGAATTGGTGTAGGAAAATTTCTTAGTAAAATATATTACAAGGAAACAAAATCACGAAAATATGCAAAATTTTCTGATTGCTACAGTAATGGTTTGCTACAGTACGGTTCGCTACAATGACGATTCGCTACAGTAACGTTGACTGCCGACACTACAGTAACTGCTACAGTAACTCGAAAAAATTTTCCAAAATTTCTGGTCGCTACAGTAAATTCGAGTTTTTACAGAACTTTCCCAAAAAATTCATCCTTTCCTTTCTTGTTTCAAAACCATAATTTCAACTCCATTGACCGATATAACTCAATCCTAACTCAAAAATAACCTCTAAAACAACTAAGATTCATGAATTATCATCAAAATCTTCAAGAACAAAACCTCCTCTGATCTTCTATATAAACTGAAATTTAAGGAAAATAATGAGATTAAAGCTTACCTTTGATCCTTACAAAGCTTTTGAACCGAACAAATAATCAAAACTCTGAAGATCAAGGAAAAGATTTGAGAAGAGGATGAAGAAATAAGAGAAAACGAGTTTCAGCCTTTGCTTCGGTTGCGTGAGAAATGAGGGGGTACTATTGAAGCTTTATATTAAATATTTCTAATGGGTTATTGAATAACCAATGGGTATCCATAACCCAACATCCAAACTCATCCAGTCAATTTACAATAAATGGACTAATTGACCATTCTTAAACCACTTTTCCATGAATTTCACCATTATTAGAATATATCCCACATGGTGCAAATATTCAGTCCAGTCATTTAACTCAATTTTCATAAATAATATTCAAAGAGAACAATTAAATATGAAAATTAAAAAAATGACCAAAATAAATAACTAAATTAACGTTGTAAAATTCTAAAATACTCTTAGGTGAATTATATTCCAAAATTAACGGGTATTACAGTTGAATTCTCAATTTTAGTTAAAACTCAAACCCCTTGAAAAATTAACTCTCTTAACCTAATTAAATTTCTTAATTCCTTAGACCAATTTAATCAGGAAAAGGCAAAGCAATTGAATTTAGTGGCAACCACACAAACAATTTATCTATTCCTAGATCAATTTAATTTGTGGCAATTATTTCAATAGACATGTTTATGTATGAATTTTTCAATTCCCTACATGAACTCTAATTCAATTCTCAAGTGGCCAAATTTGAGAAATTAGTTGGTATAGAAATAATTTGCTCAATAAGAAAATAAACTTAGATTATCATAAAAAAAACTCAAATCAT
The DNA here is from genome assembly GCA_037074585.1 of Biancaea sappan. Classification (NCBI taxonomy): domain Eukaryota; kingdom Viridiplantae; phylum Streptophyta; class Magnoliopsida; order Fabales; family Fabaceae; genus Biancaea; species Biancaea sappan. The sequence goes on along the minus strand of CM073500.1, from coordinate 31,962,462 downwards.
AGAATACAAAGGAAGCTACATCTTCTCCCTAACAAAGAGAATCTAGCCACTCATGGTAAATAAATCATGCATAATAACATCCATCAGTTTTGCCATCAAAACTAAAAGAAAAATGAAGAAAAGATGAAGATGAATGAAAATAAACAATTCAAGAACTCCTATTCCAGCCTCTAACCATTCTACTGCACACCCTATCCTCCTTTCAAATATGATTTTTGCACATTAAGTATGTAGAGTTTTGTACAATGAGTCAATGATGATTTTGCCCTTTCTTTAATTTCTAACATGATGCTGCAACATCCAATTTGAATGTGTTGGCATCCACTTTCTGATTTTATTTCAAATTTTCTTTTACTTTTTCATCTTCTTCTTTTCTTTTAAGTCCCTGAAAGCAAAAAATAATCAATCAAGATAAATTATAAAAATCTAAAAATCACTCTAGCAAATCCTAAATTAAATTCTAAAAGAAACTAATCAAAATAAATCCTAATATAAGTTAAATGATAAATCCTAAACTAAACTAAATAAACAAAATAAATTGTAAATCTTAAAGTAAATCCTAAAGAAAAACTAACTCCTTACAAAATTAAACTTAACAATTAAAAAGACTAAATAAAATAAAATAAAAGACTTGAAATCACTTAATGTACCCAATTTATTGATAAAAAATATAGGTTAAATAACTCTATAAAATAGAGTTATCACTTCCCCACAAATGTTGCACAGATAACTTCGTTTTGCTCCGCATACTTCGTGCCATTAGAGTCCTGAAATAGCCTTTCTTCAAGATCAAGTATTACATCATGTGTTTTAGAGATACAATAATATTTCATGATGATAGCCACATAGAATGCAACTTTTTAAACATATATCAAAGACAATCTTGAGGCCAGAAGATCAAACATAGATAATTAATTCAAGAAAGTGAAACATGAAATATTCATAAATTTTCTCCCCTATTGACATTAAGCCAGAAAGGGGCCAGATTAAACAAATAAGACTAGAAAAGGAAAAAAGAAAAGAAGAAGAAGAAAAAAAGGGGGCCACACAGGCCAAACATTCAAACAAAACAAAGACATCATAATTCAGCCTAAGCACTCGAAGGTGAACTAGTTCTTGTGGGTGGAACAGTAGAGATTGGAGCAGTGGCTAAAGCAGATGGAGATAGAATGGACTGAAGCTTTTATACAGTGGACTCCAGCATACCAAAGTGTCCATAGAGCATCTTCAATGCATTTATAACACTCGCAATTTTCAGGTGTTAATATATTGGATTTTAATAAGTAACTAGAATATGGGAGAGCTTTTTCATTGGTTAATAAAGAAATGTGAGATTAAGAAATGGAAAGGTATATAAAATAACAAGTGATGGGGAATTGAGAGAGCAGGCACGTGGCATTGAGGGACTTAGATTATTATTAAGTCTAAGGAGGGACTAAAATGTATAAAGAAATTATGGGATACCTAGGACATGAAAAATACCAAAGTTAGAGAAATTACGGATTTGTCATTACTAACATTCATGGAGGGTTGACCGGAGGGCAAAATAGTAATTTTACTATGGGGCAATATATATAGGTGACCCCACGTTTTTCTCTTAATTTCCCTTCCTCCCTCTTAAGAGCTCTCTCTCTCTTCACCAAACACTCTCTCATTTTCTCTCAAATCCTCCACTACCTAAACTTCCAGTAATCATTTTTGGCAACGGGATCTCCAGCAACCAACCATAATCGAAAGGGCAAGGATTTGAAGTAGCATCTCATCTTCTTCTTTTTCTTTCCATTTTTGGATTTTGGGTAATATTGGTATAAATTGAGGTTGGTTGAGATCTTTGGGGCTTAAGTGATGTTTTAAAACATTCCTACATGTTTGATGATGATCATAGAATAAGAAATTCGAAGGAAACCATGAGAAAATTTAGGATTTGGGGTTGAGAAAGATGAATTTCAAAAAATAAGAAAAGTTAGGGTTTTAAATGAAAATTTGATGATTATGACTTATATTGTTGGAATTAATTGGGGTTTTGGTGTCAAAACACTCCCTATGTCACATCCCAAAATTGAGCATGTGAAAAGATACTACTCATTTGATAAAATTCTCAAACATACGTTATTTACATATATTCTGTAAGGTTTTACATTCAACCTTAATCATTCATTTCACACTACAGAATTATATTCATCTGATAAGCAAATATAGACATACATAGTCTGATATTTCTATCTCATCGCAAGCCTAGGAGACCTATAGAAAGTACATAGCGTTTCTAGTATCCACATTAATAAGTACTGGTATCCCACCAGACAGAAATAGAGAATAATCCCAAGGGGCTTCTAATCTTCAAACGGATACTCTTGCTCTTTGTTTTCTGTATCTGAAAAAAATAATCATAGGGAGTATGAGTTTATTTAAAAACTCAGTAAGTAAATAACTGTACTATATAAAATATCAAAAGTACAAATACCACATTTACTCATATAATTAATTGTCTTATACATCGAGTAGTATGGGACTCTAACCCTTTCAAACTCATGAATAAGATTTCATAGATATACACCGAGTAGTATGGGACTCTAACCCTTTCAAACTCGTGAATAAGATCTCATAGGTATACACCGAGAAGTATGGAACTTTAACCCTTTTAACTCGTGTATAGGTTTCATAGATATGCACTGAGTAGTATGGGACTTTAACCCTTTCAAACTCGTGTATAAGATTTCTTAGACATACACCGAGTAGTATGGGACTTTAACCCTTTCACACTCGTGTATTAGATCCCGTAGATCTTTACTCATTAATAAGATAGTGAGAATTCATCACATAGTACAATTGTCATGAAATAAATAATTTCTACATACTCTTATTTCTACTGATCATCATATACTCCCATATGAAAAATTAATTGCTTATTATCCAAATAATATTGTAAATGGGACTTATATTGTACTTTGACTAGTAATATCAAATTGGCTGAGCAAGGTTATTCACTCACCTTGATGTTTGTCCAAGTTTACCTTGTTTCACACTAGAATTTGTGTAGGAAAATTTCCTAGTAAAATATATTACAAGGAAACATAAGAAAGGAAACAAAATTACGAAAATACGTAAAATTTTCTGATTGCTACAGTAACGGTTTGCTACAGTGCCGGTTCGCTACAGTGTCGGTTCGCTACAGTAACGTTGACTGCTACAGTACTGTTGACTGCCGACACTACAGTACTGCTACAGTACTCGAAGAAAATTTTTCAGAATTTTTCCGAAATCTCTGGTCACTACAGTACTCGAATTTTTGCAGAAAAATCTATCAAAAATTCATCCTTTCCTTTCTTGTTTCAAAACCAGAATTTCAACTCTTTTAACCGATTATAACTCAAATATAACTTCTAAAACAACTGAGATTCATGAATTATCATTAAAATCTTCAAGAACAAAACCTCCTCTAATCTTCTACATAAACTGAAATTTAAGGAAAATAATGAGATTAAATCTTACCTTCGATCCTTACAAAGCCTTTGAACCGAACAAATAATCAAAACTCTGAAGATCAAGGAAAGGATTTGAGAAGAGAATGAAGAAAGGAGAGAAAACTTCCTCAGGCTTCGGTTGCGTGAGAAAAAATGAGGGGGTACTATTGAAACTTTATATTAAATATTTCTAATGGGTTATTCAATAACCCATGGGTATCTATAACCCAACATCCAAACCCATCCAGTCAATTTACAATAAATGGACTAATTGACCATTCTGAAACCACTTTTCCATGAATTTCACCATTCTTAGAATATATCCCACATTGTGCAAATATTTAGTCCAGTCATTTAACTCAATTTTCATAAATAATATTCAAAGAGAACAATTAAATATGAAAATTAAATATGACCAAAATAAATAACTAAAGTAACGTTGTAAAATTCTAAAATACTCTTAAGCGAATTATATTCCGAAATTAACGGGTATTACATTCTACCCCCCTTAAAAGAATTCTGTCCTCCGAATTAAAATCTTACCTCAAGTTTCAAATAAATGTGGATAGTTTTTCCACATTTCATCTTCTGCCTCCCACGTAGCTTCCTCGCGAGAATGATTTCTCCAAAGAACCTTGACAGTAGGAATTTCTTTAGTGCGCAATTTCGTGACTTTTCTATCAAGGATAGCTACTGGTACCTCTTCGTAGGTGAGAGTTTCATCAAAATGAACTTCTTGGGGTTGAATGACATGAGAAGGATAAGGAAGATACTTCCGTAGCATGGACACATAAAATATTGGATGAACTCCCTCTAGGTTGGAAGGTAGCTCTAGGCGATATGCCACATTACCCACTCTGTCAACAACCTCATATGGGCCAACATACCTCGGACTAAGCTTGCCTTTCTTCCCGAATCTCATTACTCCCTTCATAGGTGAGATTCGTAAGAAAACCATATCACCTATTGCAAATTCAAGGTCACGTCGTCGGTTGTCCGCATAAGACTTCTGTCTACTCTGAGCAGTTAACAACTTCTCTCTGATCAGTTTAACTTTATTTATATCTTCCTGTATCATCTCAGGTCCAAATATTTTGGTTTCACCAAGTTCAAACCAACCTATAGGAGATCGACACGTCTCCCATATAAAGCCTCAAAAGGTGCCATCTGAATACTGGCTTGGTAACTGTTGTTATAAGCAAATTCAATAAGAGACAAATGATCTTCCCAACTTCCACTGAAATCCATCACATAAGCTTTTAGCATATCCTCTAAAGTCTGAATTGTCCTTTCGGACTGTCCATCAGTCTGAGGATGGAATGCTGTGCTAAGATTCACTTTGGTACCCAAAGCCTCTTGAAAGACTTTCCAGAACCGAGAAGTAAACTGAGGTCCTCGGTCTGATATAATGGATATTGGTACACCATGAAGTTTCACTATTTCTTTAACATAAAGTCGAGCAAGTTTTGCTACACTGAAAGTGGTATGAACAGGAAGAAAATGTGCTGACTTAGTAAGTCGATCCACTATCACCCATATTGAGTCATTTCCTTTTGTTGACCGAGGTAAACCTACTACAAAATCCATAGTGATCCTTTCCCACTTCCACTCGAGAATATCTAGTTTTTGCATCAAACCAGGTGGTAATCGATGTTCAGCTTTAACTTGCTGACAAGTCAAACATCGAGCTACAAAGTCAGTCACGTCTCGCTTCATGCCCTCCCACCAGTAAACTTGTTTCAAGTCCTGATACATTTTCACAGCACCAGGATGTACAACGTAGGGCGAACCATGAGCTTCCATTAAGATTTCATGTTTCAAAGATTCAATGTTGGGGACACAGAGTCTCCCATTAAACCATAAGATTCCTTCTTCATCTACCAAGAAACTTGGTGCTAGACCTTGCCTTGCCTTATCTCTGATTTTGACCATATCAATGTCATTTTCTAAAGTTACTTTTACTTTTTCAACAAGAGATGATCTAACTGTTAAATGAGCCAGAAATGTACCTGACTCAGTGATCTCGAAGAATACTCTATCAGCTTCCAATTCTTGTAGTTCATGTATTAGAGACCTCCTTATAGTGGCAATGTGAGCTAAACTTCCCATAGACTTTCGACTTAGAGCATCAGCCACTACATTTGCTTTACCTGGATGGTAAAGGATGGTACAATCATAATCTTTCAGAAGTTCCATCCACCTTCGTTGCCTTAGATTGAGATCTCTCTGCTCAAAAATGTACTTAAGGCTTTTGTGATCTGTAAAAATTTGACAAGTCTCCCCATACAAGTAATGTCTCCAAATCTTTAGGGCAAACACTACAGCTGCCATTTCCAAATCATGAGTAGGGTAATTCAATTCATGCTTTTTAAGCTGACGTGAGCCATAAGCTATGACTCTACCATGTTGCATCAACACACACCCTAAGCCTATCTTTGAAGCATCACAGAATACAGAGTAACCCCCTGGTCCTGATGGTAGGATTAAGACTGGTGCAGAAGTTAAACACTCTTTCAATTGGGTGAAACTTTGCTCACATGAATCATCCCAAATGTATTTAACATTCTTTCGAGTTAACTTATTTAATGGGAGAGCCGTCTTAGAGAAATCTTTGACAAAGCGACGGTAATACCCTGCTAAGCCAAGAAAACTACGTACTTCAGACACAGTTGTTGGTCTAGGCCACTGTTTAACTGCTTCAATTTTACTTGGATCTACATGAATACCTTCTTGGGAAATAACATGTCCCAAAAATGTTACATGACTCATCCAGAATTCACATTTTGAGAGCTTTGCGTACAACTGATGCTCTCTCAAGGTCTGAAGCACTATTCTCAAATGTTCAATATGTTCTTCATGACTCTTTGAATACACCAAAATATCATCAATAAATACAATTACAAACTTATCAAGGAAGGATTTAAACACTCTGTTCATTAAATCCATAAATGCTGCTGGTGCATTTGTCAACCCAAAAGACATCACAAGAAATTCATAATGCCTATACCGTGTACGAAAAGCTGTCTTAGGTATATCATTGTTCTTAATTCGTAACTGATGATATCCAGACCTTAGATCAATCTTTGAGAAGTATTTTGCTCCTTGAAGCTGATCAAACAAATCATCTATCCTTGGTAAAGGATACTTATTTTTCACTGTGACTTTATTCAGCTGACGATAATCTATACATAATCTCATAGAACCATCTTTCTTTTTCACAAAAAGAACAGGAGCACCCCAAGGTGAAAAACTTGGGCGAATGAACCCTTTGTTCAACAAATCTTCCAATTGTTCTTTGAGTTCTTTTAGCTCAACAGGAGCCATACGATAAGGTGGAATAGAAATTGGTCTTGTGTCTGGGACCAAATCAATACTGAACTCAATACCTCTTTCTGGCTGTAATCCAGGTAAATCTTCTGGGAACACATCTGGGAATTCATTAACCACATGAATGTCTTCTAACTTCTGTTCTTTCTTTTCTAAATCTTTGATAAAAGCTAGAAATCCCTGACATCTCTTTCGCAACATACGCCGGGCACTTAACATAGATATCATGTTGCAAGGTACATCACTTCGATCTCCTTGAAACACAAAATTACTCCTCCCCGGCATATTAAAGGAAATAACTTTGTCACGACAATTTATAGTAGCATGACAAGAAGATAGCCAGTCCATCCCTAAAATCACATCAAAATCTAACATATTGAGAACCATAAGATTTATCTCAGTTTCCGTGCCCCCAACAATTATTTTACAAGAACGATAACATATTTTAACCATCAAAGTCTCTCTCATCGGTGTGGAAACCAAGAATGGTTCTTTAAGAATAATCGAATCAAATGCAAATCTCTTGGCAAATAGGGGCGACACATATGAGTGAGTAGAATCGGGGTCAAACAAAATACGTGCAGCAAAAGTATTAACAGATAATATACCTGTAACTACAGCATTGGATGTTTGAGCATCCTGTCAGGTTAGAGCATATACTCTTGCATTTCCTATGCCAGCAGCTTGTTTTCCACGGTCACCTTGGCCTCTTCCATAACCTCTTCCCATACTACCCCCTATTGAAGGGGTTGGTGTTCGAGTAATAGAAGCAAAAATAGACTGTGGTTGAGGTGGCAAAGTAGACCCTTAACCTGGTCTTGTCATGAGCTGAGGGCACTCCCTTATAAAATGTCCTTTTTGTCCACAGTGAAAACAGCCTGTACCAACAGTGTTTAACCTGCATTCTCCGAAGTGAAACTTTCCACATTCAGGACATTGAGGTTTTTCCCTTCTACCTTGAGTACCTCCTCTACTAGAAGAGCTAAAACCACCCCTGGTCTCTTAACGAGGCTTAGCCACACTGGCTGTAGAATAAGATGACTTAGTAGGAGTGGCCGGAGCATGTTGTGATGCAGTAAAGGGTTTCAAAGTCCCTGAGTCTTCCCCTTGATCAAAAGATCTTCTATATCTAGCTTTCTTCTTTTGACGATATTCTTCTTTATTCTTTGACCTCTTTTCCATTCTTCGGGCCACATCAACAGCCTCTGAGTACGAAGAGTAATCGTTCATATTGGAACCCACTTGATCATATAAGGCATCACGAAGCCCTTCCACAAACTTTTCTATTTTCTTCCTTTCAGAAGGAATGATTTCAGGGGCATATTCAGATAATTTAACAAACTGAGCTGAATACTCGTCAACAGTCATGGTTCCCTGTCGTAGATACAGAAAATCCCTGGCCCTAGATGATCGTTCACTTGCCGGAAGAAATTCATCCATAACCAATCTGTAAAATTCTGTCCACATAACTGGTGGTGCGCCTTGAATTCTAGCTTTCTTCCAGTTCCTCCACCATTTACCAGCCCTACCCTTTAACTAAAAGGAAGTGAATTCTACCTTTTGAGTAGGAGAACACCCTATAGCATCACAGATTGCTTCACAATCTTCAAGGAAACATTGTGGGTCCTCTTTGGGATCTTCTCCTGAAAAAGTAGGAGGCCTCATTTTCTGGAACTCAGACATTCTTACCTCACTTACGTTATCTCATCCAGCTAACGGAGCTGGTGGTACAATTTTAGCTTCAACAATAGGAGGATCCACTGGCAGGTTAGCTTGTGCAGCTCGACCTCTCATTTCAGCCTCAAATCGGTCAAATCGTTCATTCATCAAATTAATTACATATGCAATAGTTGCATTGCCAACGTGAGCATCAGGTTCGACTCTCCTTGCTTGCTCACTAGTTGCGCCCTCAGTACTTTGAGCATGTAAACTATCACCACGGTTAGGATCATCTTGCACATGTACTGGTAGATTTATGGTGCTCCTTGGACCCATATGCTCATTATTATTAGAAGATCCTTCTGACATTGTACTGTCACAGATCTACACACATAACAAACAATTTTCAGACATAAATAAAATATCACTTACTAGCCCCACTGAGAAGTTATCTATAAAATGACGTTATACTCTACAAGGTCTTTTATGGAACCTAATCCTATGGTCATGCTGCGGCTCATGACAATAGGGAAGGGCCCACAAAGATCACTTTGCTCTGTACTCTATAGGGGACCTATAGAACCTTCCTCTGATACCAAATTTGTCACATCCCAAAATTGAGCATGTGAAAAGATACTACTCATTTGATAAAATTCTCAAACATACGTTATTTACATATATTCTATAAGGTTTTACATTCAACCTTAATCATTCATTCCACACTACAGAATTATATTCATCTGATAAGCAAATATAGACATACATAGTCTGATATTTCTATCTTATCGCAAGCCTAGGAGACCTATAAAAAGTACAGAGCGTTTCTAGTATCCACATTAATAAGTACTGGTATCCCACCGGACAGAAATAGAAAATAATCCCAATGGGCTTCTAATCTTCAAACGGATACTCTTGTTCTTTGTTTTCTGTATCTGAAAAAAATAATCATAGGGAGTGTGAGTTTATTTAAAAACTCAGTAAGTAAATAACTGTACTATATAAAATATCAAAAGTACAAATACCACATTTACTCATATAATTAATTGTCTTATACATCGAGTAGTATGGGACTCTAACCCTTTCAAACTCATGAATAAGATTTCATAGATATACACCGAGTAGTATGGGACTCTAACCCTTTCAAACTCGTGAATAAGATCTCATAGGTATACACCGAGAAGTATGGAACTTTAACCCTTTCAACTCGTGTATAGGTTTCATAGATATGCAATGAGTAGTATGGGACTTTAACCCTTTCAAACTCGTGTATAAGATTTCTTAGACATACACCGAGTAGTATGGGACTTTAACCCTTTCACACTCGTGTGTTAGATCCCGTAGATCTTTACTCATTAATAAGATAGTGAGAATTCATCATATAGTACAATTGTCATGAAATAAATAATTTCTACATACTCTTATTTCTACTGATCATCATATACTCCCATATGAAAAATTAATTGCTTATTATCCAAATAATATTGTAAATGGGACTTATATTGTACTTTGACTAGTAATATCAAATTGGCTGAGCAAGGTTATTCACTCACCTTGATGTTTGTCCAAGTTTACCTTGTTCCACACTAGAATTTGTGTAGGAAAATTTCCTAGTAAAATATATTACAAGGAAACATAAGAAAGGAAACAAAATCACGAAAATACGTAAAATTTTTTGATTGCTACAGTAACGGTTTGCTACAGTAACGGTTTGCTACAGAGCCGGTTGGCTACAGTAACGTTGACTGCTACAGTACTGTTGACTGCCGACACTACAGTAACTGCTACAGTAACTCGAAGAAAATTTTCTAGAATTTTTCGAAATCTCTGGTCACTACAGTAACTCGAATTTTTGCAGAAAAATCTATCAAAAATTCATCCTTTCCTTTCTTGTTTCAAAACCAGAATTTCAACTCTTTTAACCGATTATAACTCAAATATAACTTCTAAAACAACTGAGATTCATGAATTATCATCAAAATCTTCAAGAACAAAACCTCCTCTGATCTTCTACATAAACTGAAATTTAAGGAAAATAATGAGATTAAAGCTTACCTTCGATCCTTACAAAGCCTTTGAACCGAACAAATAATCAAAGCTCTGAAGATCAAGGAAAGGATTTGAGAAGAGAATGAAGAAAGGAGAGAAAACTTCCTCAGGCTTCGGTTGCGTGAGAAAAAATGAGGGGGTACTATTGAAACTTTATATTAAATATTTCTAATGGGTTATTCAATAACACATGGGTATCCATAACCCAACATCCAAACCCATCCAGTCAATTTACAATAAATGGACTAATTGACCATTCTGAAACCACTTTTCCATGAATTTCACCATTCTTAGAATATATCCCACATTGTGCAAATATTTAGTCCAGTCATTTAACTCAATTTTCATAAATAATATTCAAAGAGAACAATTAAATATGAAAATTAAATATGACTAAAATAAATAACTAAAGTAACGTTGTAAAATTCTAAAATACTCTTAAGCGAATTATATTCCGAAATTAACGGGTATTACACCCTAAATATTAAGGATGAAATATCATGGAAGAAATCAAGCTAAATGATGAAGATTTAACCTAAAAACATGAAAAAACTGAGAGGGGGTTTGCCGAAACAAGGCATTCTACCCAGGTGCCAGTGCTCAGTACAGACATGCCAAAATGGTTTAGATTTTTTTTCAAACGATCATAACTCTCTCGTTTGAACTCTGATTTTACCAAATTATATATCGTTGGAAATCTCTTTGAGTCTAGTTTCTAATAAAATAATTTTTATTTGAAAATTCATTACTTTTTAGGAGTTATGACCAAAAAAGTGATTAAAGGTCAGAATTAGTGGTAAGGATTTCCCTTTTTTGTGACTTTGATATGTTTTTCCATGATTGCCTTATAGAGATTGATTCTTTGATGCATCTTCTACATCTTTTGGGATGGATTTGCTAGCTTTGAATTGACGTGAGGGATCTAACTCTACCATGTATGTTTATATGTTTTAAGATTGTTTTCCCTAAACCTCATTTAAATACATTTATATGTCAAATATGTGTATGTTTGGCATAGATAGAAAAAGTGGACTATATATGTTCATAAAAAGGTAAAATAATTATCTATACTTGGTGATGTTGTGCAATTGTGTTCCGACCATGTAGATAACTTTTAAGATTAAAATATTAAATGAAGGATTAACGCATAGCTGGGATTTAACTCAGTAATGGAAAAAGGATGCGAACTAAGATTGTGTGTAGGTTTGGTGTGTAAGTGAGGTAGCATGGGATGCTCAGGTTGAGAAAGTCAAAGTGGGCTACACGATCTTCCCGAGAGGCAACGTCATGACAAAGTAAGGCCCAACTTAAGAAATGCTAAGGTTGGCTACTAAATTTCTCAAGGAGCAACTCGTTAGCGACATACTCAATGAATGTGGGATTTGTTAGACTAGGATTGTGAATATTATTGTTGCTTGTGCATGTGATTGTGTTTGTGTTTGGTTAAAGCCTAGTGGTACACTCCTATGGTTGGATAATAGTAGTTGCCAGATCAAGATATGGGTCAGAACTCAGAATGGGAGTCGCACCCAAAAACTTGTTGGCTGAAAAACTCTCGGCAAGTATACTAAGTCAACAAGTAATATAGAAATAAGTAGAGTGTCGATCCCACGATGATTACGAGAGTCAATTACCAATTTTGCTATTTCTAAACTATTTAGACGATCCATTTTTAATGTGTGAAATTAAACTAAACTAAACTAAATAATTGACAACTAACTAAATTACTGATAATTGGCAAAATTTAGCACAAATAAACTAAGGAAAGCATTAAAAATATAAAAATTATCAAAGCATTAGGGATTCGATTTCACTACCCTATCCAACTATGAGTGATTTTCCATTTTAGTCTAAGTCTTCAATTTTTACATTGATGGTTGAATTCTCAATTCTAATTAAAACTCAATTCTTTAACGAATTAATTCTCTGAACCTAATCCAATTCTCTAATTCCTTAGATCAATCACATCAAGAAAAGACAGTAAGCATAGGTGAATTCAATCAAAAGCACACAAGAAATTTATCTATTTCTAGATCAAATTTACTTATGACAATTATTTCAATAGGCATATTCATATGTGAATTTTTCAATTTCCTACATGAACTCTAAATCAATTTTCAAGTAATCAATTTGAAAAAACAGTAAGCACAAAAATAATTGCTCAATAAGAGAATTAAATAAACTTAGGCTATCATTGAAAACTCAATTCATAGCATTCAAGGTAAGTTACTTATTCTCCCTAACAAAAAGGGTCTAGTTACTCATGACAAATAAAACATCATTGATAATAAAAGAAAACATGTTTGCCATCAAAGCTTCAAAGAAAGTAGAAGAATAGATGATGAAGATTGAAGAAGATATGTGAATGAAATTATCCAGCCTCCTCTCCTCCATATTCTCCAGCGTATCTCTTTTTTTGTTTTTTCACATAATCCCCCTAAAATCCTTTCATATCTGATTTGAATAAAAAATAATTAATCCAAAAAATAAAATCAAAAAAAGATATAAAAATTACTTTAACAAATATTAATCTTAACTTAAATCCTAAAAGAAAACTAACCAAAATAAATTCCAATATAATTAATGATAAATCCTAAACTAAACTAAATAAACAAAATAAATTGTAAATCCTAAGATAAATCCTAAAGAAAAACTAATTGTAATACCCGTTAATTTCGGAATATAATTCGCTTGAGAGTATTTTAGAATTTTACAACGTTACTTTAGTTATTTATTTTGGTCATTTTTAATTTTCATATTTAATTGTTCTCTTTGAATATTATTTATGAAAATTGAGTTAAATGACTGGACTGAATATTTGCACCATGTGGGATATATTCTTAGAATGGTGAAATTCATGGAAAAGTGGTTTAAGAATGGTCAATTAGTCCATTAATTGTAATTTGACTGGATGGGTTTGGATGTTGGGTTATGGATACCCATGGGTATTCAAATAACCCATTAGAAATCTTTAAAATAAAACATCAATAGTATCCTTTCATTACTCACGCATCTGAAGCAAAGGCTGAAGTGAACAGTAAATTTGTTTTCTCTCATTTCTTCATTCTCTTCTCAAATCTTTTCCTTGATCTTCAGAGTTTTGATTATTTGTTTGGTTCAAAAGCCTTGTAAGGATCAAAGGTAAGCTTTAATCTCATTATTTTCCTTAAGTCTAAGTTTATATGGAAGATTAGAGGAGGTTTTGTTCTTGAAGATTTTGATGATAATTCATGAACCTTAGTTGTTTTAGAGGTTATTTTTGAGTTAGAATTGAGTTATAGTCGGTTAAGAAAGATGAGATTCTGGTTTTGAAACAAGAAATTAAAGGATGAAATTTTCTGGGAAATTTTCTGCAAAACTCGAATCTACTGTAGCAACCAGAAAATTTGAGAAATTTTTTGAGTTACTGTAGCAGTTACTGTAGTGTCGGCAGTCAAAAAGTGGTACTGTAACAGTCAACATCACTGTAGCAAACTGTCACTGTAACGAACCGTACTGTAGCGAACCGTCACTGTAGCAATCAGAAAATATTGCATATTTTCGTGATTTTGTTTCCTTTCTTATGTTTCCTTGTAATATATTTTACTAGGAAATTTTTCTACACAAATTCTAGTGTGGAACAAGGTAAACTTGGACAAATATCAAGGTAAGTGAATAACCTTGCTAAGCTAGTTTGATATGACTAGTCAAAGTACAATATAAGTCCTATTTACAATATTATTTTGATATTAAGCAATCAATTTTTCATATGACAGTATATGATAATCGGTATATTTTTTTTTACAAAAATTAAAATGAATAAGAGTATGTATAAATTATTTTATTTCATGGCAATTATACTATGTGATAAATTCTCACTATTTTATTAATGAGTAAAGATCTACGGGATCTAATACATGAGTTTGAAAGGGTTAAAGTCTCATACTACTTAATGCATAACGATGAAAAACTATACACGAGTTTGAAAGGGTTAGAGTCTCATACTACTCGATGTAAATAGATGAAATTATAAATACGAGTTTGAAAGGGTTAGAGTCCCATACTACTCGGTGTATATCTATGAAATCTTATTCACGAGTTTGAAAGGGTTAGAGTCCCATACTACTCGGTGTATATCTATGAAATCTTATTCACGAGTTTGAAAGGGTTAGAGTCTCATACTACTCAATGTATAAGACAATTAATTATATGAGTAAATGTGGTATTTGTACTTTTGATATTTTATATAGTACAGTTATTTACTTACTAAGTTTTTAAATAAACTCACACTCCCTATGATTATCTTTTCAGATACAGAAAACAAGGAAGAAGAGTATCCGATTAAAGATTAGAAGCCTCTTGGAGTTATTCTCTATTTCTGTCTGGTGGGATACCAGTACTTGTTAATGTGAATACTAGGAACGCTCTGTACTTTCTATAGGTCTCCTAGGCTTGCGATGAGATAAAAACTTCAGATTATGTATGCCTATATTTGTTTATCAGATGAATATAATTCTGTCGTGTGGAATGAATAATAGAGGTTGAATGTAAGACCTCACAGAATATATGTGAATAACTCATGTTTGAGAATTTTATTAAATAAGTAGTTATGGATATTAAGATTGTCCAGGATTTCGAGATACCACTGAGGTTTTTCTTAAAAACAGTATCTTTCACATGTTAAATTTTTGGGATGTGACACTAATTACCTATATAATTAAACTAAACTAAATAAAATCAAAAAAAAGACTTGAAATTACTTAATTTACTCAATTTATTAATAAAATACATAGGTTAAATAACTCCATAAAATAGAGTTATTAGCCATAGGGTCAATGGATATGAAATCCACGAGTTGCTCCATGGAGACGTAGAACCATGGGACGGTATCTCGGTGACAAATATGTGGGGACGTAGACCCCATATTAATGAAGCCTTGAGAAACATAAATATGGGGATGCATACATACATAATAAAATTCTTGAGCAGAACATTTGGAAGAATGTAGACCCTCGACAACGTAGCTCATGAGATATGGACAATTAATCTGTAGGAATGTAGACCCATGTGATAAAGCTCTTGAGTGATGAATATGTGGGAACGCAGACTCACGTTGATGAAGCTCTTGAGAAGTAAACCCATGGAAACGTAGACCCATGAAGAGTGATGATTATATATGATACATGCGTGTAGATTGATTTTTGTGATAGATATATGGTGGTATGTATCTGTGATATGTGCATGACCAAAAAGGTCAATATCAGGAATTTAGGCATAGCAACATTTGGAGTACACTCTATGAGAGTCAAGAGTACGATGTCATAGGCATACTTGCAAGGCGTCTTGATGACGCATGCATTTAGTTTCTTAAAGTTGTTTAATTGTACACACACACACACACACACACACACACATATATATATATAGAGTATGGTTAATTTAGGTGAGTCAGTGGATTGTACTCACCCTCTCACAGTTGCAAGTACATAAAACCATTTAGATCAATGACACATGGACCAAGGATGTCTTCCCATTGTTCGGGGTAAGGTAAATTTTAATTACTTTTAAATTATTACTCTAATATGCTCTGTGATCAGATAGGACACATAGGGTATAATGTATGTGGTTAAGGTTATTTAGAAGAGATCTAGGCTTGTGACGGTGTGGATGTCACATTGCCCGCGCCGATCACGGTCACGTTTCCAGGGTAGTGATAAAAATCCCAGCCTTTGATTTTAGGTTGTGACAGCATTGTTAATGTGATCAACGACCTCATCAGCAACATAAGTGTGAAGGTTGTTGACCGTGGCACTCACACCAATAAGCAGTTCAACAATAATGATTTGTGGTGCAGGAGAATGGGCCTCAGAGCAACAACAGCATCAACAGGAGCGCCAAGGTCCTCAGCGATAGATGCAAGGGGTCCACAGAGGCGGCAACAATAGTGATAGGAGTAAGAGCAGTAAAAGACACAACAAGAGAGACTTCATCAGGCTGATAAGGCACGACAAGTGGAGTTTTCGTAGAGTATTCCAAGGAGTCTTCCTTTTCAAGGAGAATAAGGTCCTGGTCACCCATTCCTTCCGACAGCTCCAGGTTGTCCTCCAGCTCTACTAGGGGTTTTGTCTTAACAAGGCTCTCAAAAGACTCAAAACTTTTTGTGAAAGTTATAGGAGTACGGCCACAAGACAATTGGGCATATTTGTAGGGAGGAGCCTTGCGCTTAAAGGTGGAGCCAACCTTACGTTTACCTTATCTAGCTCTAAGGTCCTCATCTAAATCAGGATCCTCAACCCTGACTTATCCCTTGCTTGATTGTTTGAAACCCAAATTTTGTAGTAGTCTACTATTGTACTTACCTTGCGATAATGGTGGGGTAGCAATATATTCATCCATGTATACATTTCTCCGTTTGGAAATGATGGTGATAACATATTCATGAGGGAGCTAAGATTTCTTGCTTCCAATGGCAGAATGCATGTGGCTTAAAATTATGAAGGGGAGACTAAGAAGAATGGCATGTAAGACACATCAATAATAGAAGGTTTCAAGGTGGGTCATGATATTCGATTTTCCAGCCTTAGGAACCACCATCTAGTTGATAGCAGATAGCAGTACATGATTAGAGGCATCCATTTTGGAGATATCCATGCCCTATGACTTTCCTCCCTTCAGTTCCTTGATGGCCCTATCTCTGATGTACCCCTCATAAAGAACCTCATTAAAGGCATCCACAAGCATGCAAATATGAACAATGATGTATATCATCAATTTAAAACATCATCATTTGCATACTCAACCCAATCAGTCAGTCAATTTCATATCAAGTTCGAGCATTCCACATGTTTCAAAAAATCCCTAACCATACCAGGTTGCCACACTCACAGTAGACGTTGCCTGTGGCTCAAGTCATATCCACCCATATCACTCCATTTTTATGTTTCCACCCATAAGCCTCTTATATAAAATCTTGCCATATAAGCTCAAATGCTTTACATCCCATGAGCTGTACCACTATGTCCAATTATTCTTTCTGATACATAAACACATCCACAAGCACAATATAATTCCCACCAAATATATGCCAAGTACTCATGGAATGTCATACAACTCAAACATACATCAAGGGAAAGTTTTCTACTTCAACAATGGAGAACACATGTTCCCAGCAAAATAATGTTATAGATAAATAGTCAAGTATCATGCAAATCTTATTCATGTCTTATGGTGTAAAAAATCTTAAATTTGTATATCCCTTAACTCTACACATGCATGTGGATATCATACATCTCATCAATCATATGTTTTATACATTACATATGCCGAATAAGGTATGCAACTTCTTTGCATTTCCTTGGTTAAGTATCCACATAAGCATGTTGGATGATGCATTGAAAAATAATTTTATAAAACATCCATTAAGTATGGTTTATCCACTCACCTGGAATATAAGCTATAAATTCTACCGTTTCATATGTGATGCAAGGGAAAAAGGTGATTCAAGGTGTTTAGGAAGTAAAATTCTAATGAATGGGCACAATAAAAGAGAAAAAAAGGTCAAATTCTACGTTTGTCAATCTGCAGCCAACCAGGCGATCGTTTACCCTTTAAGCGGCCAACCAGTAGATCGTTTACCCTTTGAGTGGTCGACTAGCTATCTCGATTTACCTAAGAATTGAAAGCAGATGCTAGATAGTCGACCATTCACTCCCAAGCGGTCAATTGGCTTGTCTCGGCTAAAATATAGTCGATGTTCCAGGGAGCAACCAGCTGACCAACTTTTCCTACCAGTAGATTAGTTCCTCTCGAATAGACTAGGATGGGATTTCAAAAGAAGATCAGTCAACTGGTCGGTCTCTTTCCACACAACATCAATTCCCAAGCTCATCTCATGCTTCCAAACAACCCAAAACCACATCAAAACAGTTTAGGTCATTAAATCATCATCTTTAGCATTCAAAAATCTTCCCAAAACCCAAAAACAAGATTGATTCAAACCCATAAATATTTCCTCAAATTTTCAGAAAATCCACACTACACAAAAACTCAACAAATACATCCTTTTTCAGTCTTTCCCATCCCAATCAAGTTCCAAAACACATCAATATATCAAAAGGGAGGTTTGGAAACATGGCCTATCCTCACATAACCAAATTTCCACTAGGATTCAAGCTAGGGTTTTAACTAAGCAAAAATGAGAGGAAAAGTGGAAAAATATGATCTTACCTTGAACTTAAAAGACTTCCGGAGGAGAAGGGTCACTAAAGGAGGGAAGCTCATCAGAGATCAAGAGGAAACCAAGGTTTAGGGAGGAAATGGCGTAGGGAGAGGGAAAAGGGAGCACAAGATGAGAGAAAGCTGAAGATATGTATGTGTGTGCTAAGGAGCAGACAGAAATTGGTTAAGTGCGAGTGTGTGGAGTTGTAACTTGACCCTTTTCCCCTCAACCTAGAGGTAGGAAAGTGATGCGAACCTACAAGGATAGATTGTAGAACTAGCAATCCAAACACAGTGGAACAAACCTAAGAGGATCTACGCCAAGAACCCATAACTAAGGACATTCTCGCCCCAAGAACACCCAATCAGGTCTGATTGATCCACTGAAAACCCTTGGACATGAAGGAATAAGGACCTCAAATTTTAGAAGATGCCACAAGGTTGATGAGGCCTTGATAAATTTATTAGTTCTATGAAAAATCCTAGAGAAGATGCCATCTCTCCAATTTTGAGAATTCAAAAAATAATTCTTATTCCAAAGTCAAGTTGTCTTTCGACAATGGAAGAGAATGCATTATATAGAAAGTTTGATTCGTAGAAAAGGAAAGAAATTTTGGGAAGTAAAGGCCTAGGAACTCAAAAGATTACAAATAATAAAAGCCTAGAATATTACCTTAATCATTCAAACACAAGGGAACAAAAAGGCAATTAATACACATGACTCAGATTTGACTAAAAGTTTCTAAAAACCTAAAATTCATCCAAAGGTGTTGCCAACTATTAAATCAACATATTAATTTCAGCTTGAATGAGGCCCAACGAGTCAGCTCAAGCATGCATTTTGCGCGCAACTCCTCATTAATAGTATTCTGGCCCCTAAAGCTCTCAATAGCTTCATCTTCAGGTTGAATAATGTTCAAAACTTCCCCACAAGTCTTTGGCCCAGATTCTTGATCCATATGCTTATTGAGGATGTTTTGGACAAGTTCATTCGAAGCTTTGTTAGTCCTCTTGGCTCGGGCTCTAGTGATTGGTCCACTTGGAAGTTGCAATGGTTCACTTGCTTATTCACCATGATGGTTCACATAAAAAATACATTGGTCCAAGGGCAAAAATGAAAAGCTCTTTAAAAAAAAAAGATTCGTACACATTTATCTCAACACTCGCCAACTCATCAACCCAACAATTTTTACCACATTTCACAAGAATATGCAAATCACACATTTCATTCACTTTAGCCCCTCACAAGGACCTATTGACACATTCACTTTAAACAAGCATTTCATAACAATATATCACAATTACGCATGTACACTGCTATACTCAATTATCACATAATTCATTTATTCGTGGATTCAACAATCTCCACATGCATTTATGCACAATTAAGAATGAACACAACATAAACATTAACATAGACCTTATGGGTATTACATTGATCCATGATATTTATTCTTCAAACAGGCTTGGCTCTTATAGGTTGATATGAACATTGTTTTCTCTAAAGTTTTGTCTGATGATGTGTTA
The DNA here is from genome assembly GCA_037074585.1 of Biancaea sappan. NCBI lineage: Eukaryota > Viridiplantae > Streptophyta > Magnoliopsida > Fabales > Fabaceae > Biancaea > Biancaea sappan. Next base: position 31,942,243 of record CM073500.1, on the reverse strand, counting down.
CAAAATTGAAACTCATGCCCATATAACCCAAGGAATCATAACCACATTTTTGCACATTGGTCGACCAATCTCATCACCATTATTAACCGGGTTGGGTACCTATACATATAATTAATTTCACCACCACTACAAAACTAACTTTTAATATATCAAATAGGTCCAGCCAAAAAATACACTTCATAAAAATCATAAAAGTTGGACCTAATTAATAGATAGCAATATATATATATATATATATATGAATATATGAACATATATACAATAATTAATTTGTAAGTCCAATTAAATATAATTGTCAATACTTTATAAATATATATATATATAGATACATACACATTAACACTGACAATCGATGCTTATATTTGCTAGAATACAAATTTAGAAATGAAATTAAAATTTCTTCAGTCAAAATTAAAATTATATTATTATTATTTTCTTTATATATATACTTTATCCATAATCATATTTATTCGTAAGAGAATACATATTAGATACAAATCGGGTGTGCATTAAGTTGAGTTAACCCGCTAACCTGTTCAACCCAAACCAATTTGCAAGATTGGGTTGATAGGTTAGTTCGATTTTATTTTTTTAACCTGCTGACTATTGGTTCAAGTAATGTGTTTAGAAATTTTTAACTCGTTGGACCAACCCAATTGTTTTTTTTTAAAATTGTAGTGCCCCTATACTATACATTTATATGTTGTGTGTAAAGTATTTAGGATTTAGTTAGCATACTATTTAGTTTCTTTTACAATATTTTCCTATCTTGATAATAATGTATAGCACCACATATAACATCTATCATTTTAATTATTTATTAAACCACTAAAGCCAATATTTAAAAGTTATTATCCCTCATTTCATCCCAATTCTAATAAACACTAAAAGCAAAAGTTAACTCAATATCAAATTGTAGATGAGATTTTCTTCTCAAAACATATAACTATGTAAAGCCTAATTCTATTATTCTTTTTTCTTCTTAGTTCAAACATTTTAAATCAAGTCTATCATTCATAAATTAAAAAAAAAATGCCAACCTGAACCACAAGTTGAGTAAATGAAAATGTTTCAACCCAAACCAACATAACATGTCCTTTTTTTTATTAGTTAAGTTCTTAAAATCTCCTTAACTCAACTTGTATTCTCCCCTAAATACGAGGGTTTAGATTATTTTCACAACTCCCAGAACTAAAATTGAGAGAATTAATATTGACTTTGTAAACTAGTAAACAATGGACTATCAATTTTCTAAATTGTATTAATTTTAAAATAAAATGAAATAAATTTGAAATGATGAAAAAGATAAGACTTTGAACTTTGAAGTCTGACTAGCGAGGGACTTTTTTTTCTTTAATTTCTCCCTTTTTTTAATTTTTTTTTAAAATATCCTAAAGGGTTACAAAGAGGCCAGGAGCTGACATGGTGACATCCGCGAGGAAACTTGACGCACTCCAAACACGCTCGCTAGTCATAAAGCCCAAATTTCAATTGGGTCTGAAACAAAGGACAATGAGAGGCTAACAAAATGACTAGCCGAGCCCAAGGAAAAGCCCAATTAGATCTCACGATGGGCAACTAAAACAATGGGCCTGTTAGAGACCCACACGAATCTACCATGTCTTTAGGGTCTGATAGCCTCAAAACCAGAATTTAAAAAAAAAAAATTGTAAAGAGCAAAATCTTGGCTCTCACTGGCCGTCATAGCATGGGAAGAGTCAGTGTGGTGACTTGAGAAGAAGGCGACTAAGAGAGAAGCTCCATACTCATTCAATGGGGCAAGCAGTTTTGGATGGGAACATAAAGGTTAACAGGTAATTCTGTTTCATATTTATCCTCTGATGACAATTTATGAATTATGTACCAAGTTACAACAAATGGAATTCTAATACAAGCTTCTGTTTCAGTCTTGTGGGGTTGAATTTAACGCTTCAAGTAATCATATATTCTTTGAACTTAATAATTATTGAGCTAACACTGATGTATTAATGCTATACTATATAATATTGTAGGTATGCTCAGCAAACAGATCCAGCTCCATGGTGATCATCACTGCAAGGTGTATACCATACGTAAACGTTATTCTTTAATCTCAACAGTGTTTGGTTTAGAAAATTGAAACTGGAAAATCTATTCTTGTGATTTTTTTATTTTTACTTTGGGCCAATAAAAATGGTCGTGTTTCTATATGATCTTGCTGCTTGTACAAGAATGAAAAAATATTGTACTCGGAAAAGGCAAAAAAAAAAAAAGATTTTTTCTTATACATGTGTAACATATTGACCATGGCCAATCTCTTCGAGTTTTTAATTATTATATCATTTTAGTTGATTATTAGATTAGTTTTTAATTATTATTACAGTCTCTATTCATTTCATCATCTTCTCTCTCTCTCTCTCTCTCTATACACACACATACACACACGTTGTATCTTCGTCTCTTTCTCTATTATGTCTTTCTATTCAACTACCTCGTCATTTTCCTCTGCGAAGACTCAACCACTCGACCCATCTCATAAAATAGAGCACCCATGGAAGAGCACAAATTCGAGAAAAAACATAACACTCATGAAAGATTTACCAGCAACAGCAACGCACTCCCTTTAGCTGAAATATTAATGGAAATACACAAAGGAATTAAGGACAAACAAGTTAATCTGCATGCTGTCTCTGCCTTTACATAGTGGGAAAGCACTTTTTCATCTAAAAAAATTAAGGAAACTATCATACAAGAACAATGAAAAAGTACCTCTTTATTTTTCATCGCAAAATTTTCCTTTTCCAATAACTGAAATGCACCAAACAACAAAAAGTACCCCACGCGATGAAATTTCGAAATCCTTCGATGAAAAATGTTGATACCAAACACACTCTAAGAGAGAGAATGTGTTTGGTAGATAAAGAAATAAAAAAAAGTGAGTGAGGTAACAGAAGAGATAATGAAAAATTATTCAAATTACTCCTTTAAAATACTTTCCATTTGTGAAAGAAAATGTGTTAAGGCGCAAAATTGAATCATTAGCTGACCTTGAAGTGGCTACATCGATGTAGCTAGGTGCCCACATAGAAGCCCCTCATCAATTTGCTGCATTCATGAATAAATTAAAATTCGTATTAAAACTAAAATTATATTAAATAAATATAAAAATACGATTTGAATATAATAATTAGTTGATTCGATTATTGTTATATATTTAGTATAATAATCTTGTAAGTAAAATAAAATTAAGATTAGAAAAACTTTACACTTTTAAAGTCTGGTTCATCTTGAATTTTCGTTAGTCAGTTAAAATTAAAATATATATATTTAATTTGTTTACTTATTTAATTAATTTTAGTTAAATCAAGTTATATCAATCCGTTGAAATTAAATAAGTTGAATTTTGAACCCATACAGTAACACTTTTTTTTTTTAAACTACGAAAAATATCTTCTTCTTCTTCTTCTGTTTTTCTTTTCGTGGAGCTGGACCAAAGATAAGGTTGGAATTGCAAATAATATCTTGGAAAATCTTCATTTCCAACCCCTAACAATGGCTGCTCCTCTCTCGACAGCCCTGGATATCTATCTCAGTGGACACCATCAGTCAGACACGAAAAGAACAAGGTTCGGCAACACTCCTCTCCGGCAAAACATCCACAGAAAGTTCACTATTTGCTGTACCACTTCCAAATCCACTCCTGAAGCTCCTCCCACCTCCGACGAATCCACCACCAAAACCCCGTCCTTGTCTGAGCAGCTCCTCCCTCTCTCCAATACCACCTTATCTCCCACCTCCACAGACCAGCCCCATGTCTTGTCCAAGCCTAAATCCACCTGGTTCAACCCCACAAAGCCCAGACGCTCTGTGCTTTCACACCAGAGGCAGAAGCGTTCTCCTTACTCGTACAATCCTCAAATCAGAGATCTCAGGCGCTTTGCCCAGAAGCTCAACGATTGTGACACCTCCGACGCTGATTTCTTGGCTGCCCTTGAGGAAATCCCAGCCCCACTCACAAGAGAAAACGCCCTCTTGATACTCAACAGCCTCAAGCCGTGGCAGAAGACTCATTTGTTCTTCAATTGGCTTAAGAAGCAGAACTCGTTTCCTATGGAACCCATATTCTACAATGTCACAATGAAGTCTCTGAGGTTTGGGAGGCAGTTTCAGCTGATTGAAGACCTCGCGCACGAGATGATTGACAAAGAGATTAAGCTGGATAACATCACCTACTCCACCATCATAAGCTGTGCCAAAAAGTGTAATCTCTTTGACAAGGCAGTGCACTGGTTCGAAAGGATGTACAAGACTGGTTTGATGCCAGACGAGGTGACTTATTCTGCTATCTTAGATGTTTATGCCCGATTAGGCAAGGTTGAAGAGGTGCTGAATTTGTACGAGAGAGCCAGAGCAACAGGGTGGAAGCCTGACCCCATAACATTCTCTGTGTTGGGAAAGATGTTCGGCGAGGCTGGAGACTATGATGGGATTAGGTACGTTTTGCAAGAGATGAAATCGCTGGACGTGCAGCCCAATTTGGTAGTGTACAATACGTTGTTGGAGGCAATGGGGAAAGCTGGGAAGCCAGGGTTTGCACGCGGCCTGTTTGAAGAAATGATTGACTCAGGAATAACCCCAAATGAGAAGACTTTAACAGCTGTTATTAAGATATACGGCAAGGCAAGGTGGGCTCGTGATGCTCTGGAATTGTGGGAACGAATGAGGCAAAATGGGTGGCCTATGGATTTCATTCTCTACAATACACTGTTGAATATGTGTGCTGATGTAGGGTTGGTGGAGGAAGCTGAAACGCTGTTCAGTGACATGAAACAGTCCCAGCATTGCCAGCCAGATAGCTGGAGCTACACTGCAATGTTGAACATCTATGGGAGTGAAGGAAATGTGGAGAAGGCGATGGAACTGTTTGATGAGATGTCTGAACTGGGTATTGATCTCAATGTAATGGGGTGCACATGTTTGATTCAGTGCTTGGGGAAGTCTATGGAGTTTGATGATTTAGTGAGAGTATTTGAGACATCAGTTGAGAGAGGAGTAAAGACAGATGATAGGCTATGCGGTTGCTTACTATCTGTAGTGTCTTTGTCTCAGACAAGCGAGGATGAGGAAAAGGTAATTGCTTGTTTACAGAAAGCTAACCCAAAACTAGTTTCCTTCATAGAGTTGATGGTACAAGAGAAGACTAGCTTTGAGAGAGTGAAAGAAGAGTTCAAGGGCATCATGAGCAATGCTGCTGTAGAAGTAAGAAGACCCTTCTGCAACTGCTTGATTGATATATGTCGCAATAAAGATCTCCAAGAGAGAGCACACGAGATTCTCTACTTGGGAATTCTATATGGATTATACCCAGGTCTGCACAACAAAACTGCAGAGGAATGGTGTTTAGATGTACGGTCGCTATCAGTAGGAGCAGCTCACACTGCACTCGAAGAGTGGATGGGGACACTGAGCAGAATAGTTCAGCGTGAGGAGGCATTGCCGGAGAAACTCATGGCACAAACTGGAGCGGGAGTTCACAAGTTCTCACAAGGATTGGGAATTTCGTTTGCCTCTCATTTGAAGAAACTGGAGGCTCCATTTAGGCAGAATGAGGAGAAAGTAGGTTGTTTCGTTGCAACCAGGGATGATGTAGTATCATGGGTGCGCTCAAAGCTTCCATCACCTGTTGCAAAATAGAGGACAGGTGGAGAAGGGGGTGCAGATTTTATTATTTCTTTTTCTGGGTTTAATTGCAAAGTAAAAGCTTTTCTTGAAATTTAGTATTTTGTTTAAAGGCTGGATGATGATTGCTGTGAATGTATCATTTTGAAAGTAGAATGAATTTTCATCTCAATTAAAAAAAATAGAAATCTTGGATACTTTTTGGCCACGTTTGCAGTGTGGTCATTATTCAATATTTAGGTTCTTCAATTCAACTTCGTATACTTATATTTTTTGACGTTGGTTCGGAGGATTTTTTTTCCTTTTTGGTACAAAGGAGAGTAATATATTTGAGGATTTGGTTTAATCATATATTTCGTTTTTATAATTTATTTGAATTGATTTATTCTTTATATTTTAATTTTTTTAGTTAGTCATTACATATTATTATCATTTTCAATTTAGTCCTTATAATTTGTCTAAAATCTCAATTTAGTCCTTAACTTTCAATCTGATCTTTTAATGTGAAATTATGTCTAGTTTGAAAGATGATTAATGAGAACTAGGTTCTATCTTGAAATGTTGAGAGATTTAAGACGTTTCTCTCTTCATAGGCAACCTTGAATGTTGAACCCAATTTTCTTTACTATAGCTGATCCATACCCAATGATCATTTCAAGATATGAAGAATTACCACGTAGCAATAATAAAGCAAGCTCCTCACAGCTTATATCCAGACATCTAAAAAATATTGCCAAGGGTAAAACTAAGAAAGCTCTATCTCTCAATCTTTAGATTCTCTTTCCAAGGTCTGAATCTAATTTCCTACCCTTATATGGAGGTCCAAGGGCTGGAGAACTCAAGTCTGTTAGCGATAAGTTACATACAGGTCCACCTTTAACTTATTTTAGTGGTCAACAGTTCTCGACCTGAATTAAATTAAAATTCGTAATAAACAATGTCAAGATCATTAGAAAGATGTCCAACATATTCTCCACACTTGGAATTCGTTGTATCCACCATCCTAAGATGGGTACCTCATGGAAGGCTTAAGATTCAAACAACAGCGCAGAATATTTAAAAACAGGGAAAGACTAGGTTAAAAGGTTATAGGCTTGGTACTATTATGTTAAGAGTCCGCAAGAAAGCAGATTTCTGCAAGAAGCTATTTCATCCTACAACTTATACTTGCAATGATTTGATTCACTGAGATCTCAGCAATTCAGAATCATGTCAATCCGCAATGGTGGAACCCCACCCTCAGTTACACATGCTCATCTCTGACTAGGGAATGATCAAGTTAAATAAGTACATTTGTATCCCCACCAATGTACACCCATATTCTTTTGGCTCCAACAAAGAAAGAAAAGAAAATGACTTGAAAGAGCCTCAGCTATGCAAAATTTCTATCATTTTTCATCTCTATAAACGGGGGAAAGAGAGGGAAAGATGACTGCGAAAGGAAAAAGGAAACAGATTAAAAGGACTTCACTATCTTTTCCTCCTAAAAAGATTTACTAAAATCCCACCAGCAATTTCCCATTCTCAAGCCCAATCTCAAATTTAGATAAAGCTTTAATGGTGGTCTATGGCCTTTTGACATCCGAGATTCCTCTGTGACTATACCTTCATTCTGCAAGACCCGGAATAATAAAACACCTTAAGACCCATGAAAAATGGATCAGCTTTTTTAAGAGTTTGGTGCCATTTCGAGGCATCTTCAGGTGAAAAAAAAATTTATAATCACGTGTAGAGCCAACAGCAACAGCTATTTGAAGGTGGTCTCACAGATACTTCCCTGATGATTTCCAGATTCTTCCTTCAAGTGATATCACCATGACAGTAACATCATCATGGTACTTCCTCCGGTCTCCTTGTGGGATGTCCAATAACTCATGTAAATCCATTCCTACAAAAGTTGTTTGCAAAATCACCCTTCTTAAATTCAAGTTGTATATGACACAATGCTTTGAAGCACATCAATATTCATAGATTAGCAAGCAAACAGGACAACATGTAGAATAGCAAACCGAAGAGGAGAAAATGAAAATATATGAAACAATAGAAGAAAAAGAATACACCATAATTTTTACAGGAAATTTTATTGCATACTTGTAAACAAAAAGCATCAAAGGGAAAAAAAATATCCCTTTCAGCAACTGACCAAAAAATTTTAGTTTAGCTGTAAGACTGTGACATCAACTAATATCTCTTAAATAGAAATAGAGAACGAAGTAATTAGAAAAAAAAAAAAAAAAGACTGTTAGAATCCTCCTGCTCTAATGGGATCATCTAAAATGTGGGATGTTTTGAATGCATTCGGACAGCAAATAGGTATTTGAAGCTTCAAAAATCATGCACAGGCAGGCTGGGAAAGAACTTTTCTTTTTTTAATCTTATCCTTACAAATAGGTATCAATCCAATATTTCTCTACTTCATTATTATTGAAATCATTTTGATATTGTAGCAAGATTACACAAGAGAAGAACAGTCAGGGTCACAAGATTTATTCACCAGCTTTCTTGGCCGCACGGAAGAGGAGCTCCTCTATCAAATGTTGGGCAGGATCTCCGTCAGGAAACTTTTCCATGAAACTCTCAACTTGAGAAACCACTTCTTGATTGCTTAGATATTGATATAACCCATCAGATGAGAGGATCAAGAACTGATCTCTTGGGCATAATCTATGGTGTCGTAGTGAAGGACAGCAGGATATATATGGAGCGGTGCCAATATATTCATTACGAAACATTTCCAACAGAGGATCATTCCACTTTGGCTGCAGCACCATGCAAATTATACCATCATGTAAGTATACACTCGTGAAAAGTATTTAAAAATTATATGTACCCAATAATAAGAGACATGACAAGGAAGCAGGAATCAGGGTTCTATTTTTCAGACAATGCAGATGAGCATGTGTAAACGGCCGTGCCATAAGAACTCCAGAATTGAGTTTACATAACACATGCAACTCTCTTCCGTGGCAACAGATGAACTTTGGTCCACTATAGACACACACACTAAGCAATTTACACAGACACACACCCGTCTCCTAGAAATTTAGAAAGCTGCCACATCCTCATTTCACATAGCTTGTACTTTGTCAAGAAAAATTTGTATGCACCAAAGGACTTTCTAATATGCCTCTAAAGATGACAAATCTATGTTTCTAATAAAAATAACATATCAACTTTTGGTGTGTTTACTAAATATTGACCTTATCTTCAGCTTCTCTATCAATGAATTAATAAAGATCACAAACTTTATGTTTTACATCTACATGGCTACTAATAAAGCTTTTTCAGGGATAAAAATGAATTTTAGAACTACAAATTCAGTAAAGTGTTTTACAATGTCACTTTTTATTTTCGAGAATTTTTGGCCCCCCAAGGAAGGGGGTACTAGTAGTGATAGAGGATTCTTTGTTACATTAATTCATCTGAACCCAACCTCAAGCTTGTTGATACTTCTTTTTATTCCTATCACTAGTTAATTATTAGAATAAAATGGGAACAACAAAACACTAAGTTCATGAGTAGTAAAGCTCTTTCTGTGCTGATATAAATAGACATCACTGTATTCTTGCATTGAAATATAGAAGAAGATTTAAAGAAAATGCATGAAATTACTAAAAGTCTATTAGATGGAACCTGTTTCAAGAATCCTGCTCCGAATGCTCTGGTGACCTTAAGACGACCTTTAACTCTGTCATTTACAATACATTGGCTATCATCTGGATGTTCATTCCTAATCCTAATTACTTCCTGGAAAACAACAAATTCCCTGTTTAAAACAACGGAAATAAAATGATTGATGCGAAAATAAAACAAGACTGTTAACAGCAACAAGTAAAAGCAAAACTTACAGACACACACACACACACACACACATATATATATATATATATCAAAAGGATACCTGGAAATAAGTATGGGGCCTACGATCCAATCTAACATAATATTTCAAAAAATACTGCCTATTATTATTAAATCCAAAACTTCAGCTGACTTAATAGACAAGCAGAATAATTGATTCAGTGACAAACAAAAATGGCATAGCCTAGAGGAGTACACAATCTGCTTAAGGCAAATTAAAGAAGGACAAGCAGGCACAAAAACACACACATCAGGTTAGTGAGAAAAAGCTAATGGAATTAGAGTAATAGAAAAAAGCATCATCTAGGGCATTAATTGGCTGTTCTATGTTCCAAAATGCTTCCAAATGCATTACTTGACTAGTTATATGGGCACAGAAGCTTTATCAAATGTATAGAGAGAGCAAGTAAAACCATCTAGAAGAAGCATAATATAAAATATATAACTGTATAGAGCATCAAAATGGAACATCTGCATATCCTACTAGTTTACAGACCAAACTTAGCTGGAGTTAAGTAAGAAAGCATACATGCCAATCTAGTTAAGATTCATGTCCATGCCTAGGATTTGGTGAGGGAAGAATAGGAGAAATTCCAAATACTATTTAACAAATTAAAATTCACATATCAATAAAGTTACTAGTAGTTAATACACTTGAAGATGTTGACAAAAATAAGCAAACTAAAATAAAACAAAACATAAGCAACAAGAAAAAACCCTTAGTCTATTTTGAAAGAATACATCAAACATCAACCATGGGCCAAATAATTGAGGAAGGGGCGAATAGCCCCATCTAAGAAAGGGAAATTACATGGAAATTTCCACATCTGCATATTTATTTGTTAGAAGGGCTCAAAAACATGCTATGGGTAAGTGATACACAAGAAAGATAAAAAGGGAAAAAACTTCAGGCAATCCTACACCCTTAGGTAAGTAGGTAACATTCAATGGCGATTAGCAAAGTACACTGGAAAGTAGATTGGAAGACCATATCAAATGGGGCAACTAACGATCACATTACACAAGAGACCTGAAGTGTAGATTGTGCTTGGGAAGTTTACTGGTTATGGTAAACATTGAAGAGACCCAAGGCAAGAGAAATTCTTAAGAAGCTGTTAAGAAAAAGGAACAACCCAGTAAACATGGTCCTATGATTCCGTGAACTATTAAAGCCAGTATTTTCTAAAACAGCCTGAATTAAAGAAAAAGTATGAGCCTCCATGCCCCTAAGCTTTTACATAACATGGAGATTCTGAGCCTGACATACAGTTTGCAAGTCTGAATTGCGAAGGCACGTGTGCTTACCAGTACAATGAACAAGTGCACATAAAAGAGGAATAATACAGTATCTCTGAATTGAAAAAAAGGGGCAAGGGGAAAGAAGTAGCTGAAAAGCCAAAACATTGAAAATTAAATGGACCTCTTCAATGCTCGTGCTATGGTCAGTGGACAGCTGCAATGCAATCAACCTCGTTTCTAGAGCAGGACCCTCGTTCCGCAACTTGTTTGCGCTTTCACCAAGAGGTAAGGACTCCTCCACTATGCTCTCTATGCTTGACCCCTTATCTCCCTTGCTTTCCAATTCTATACTAGAATTAACCTGTTTGGGCTCATACTGTGCAACAATGGCTCGGCTATCTCCCACGTTCATCACGTACACATCTTCGTCCCTCATTAAAACAGCTAACAGACATGACCCCATTAAAGCGATCTCTGGGTTTGTATCAAGTACCTTATCCGTCATATCCAAATATGCAAGTTCGGTCAATTCAAGAGCCCGGGATAATGCTCTCAAAACCAAATCATGATCCACGGGACCCACTTTCCGCCTCCTGTTGCCACCAGAAGACCTCTCTTCTGCCCGATTTTCTACCTCAACCTTCTCCTTATCCTCTGTGCTGAGTTTCCAAGGTAACAACTTGCTACCATGACCTTCCTTGTGTTTTGATAATCCATGCTTCAATTTCGACAACAATAGCCACCGTCTGCTGACTGCTGAACCCGCATTGCTCACGCTCAGTGCATCATCAACCGAAAATGCAAATCTATCTGACCCTGAAAGATCAAGGCCATCTTCAGCTTCAGCTTCGGCGAGAAACTCCCATAATCTACGCCGCCTGCTTTCCGTTCCCTCTGCTTGAAATGTTACTCTTTTTGCTGGTTCTCGATCAGCCGACAAGGAATTGGAGTCCTCCTTAATCACAGAAACTTCCCCCTCACTTTTCAAGTCTCTGCAGGAGCTTAGATTTGATGGTTCAGATTGCTCTCCGGGCACTGCATTCTCGGCAGCCGCACTCAATGGGTTATTTTCTTCGGCCTCTTCAAGTTCCCAAAACAAGCCCTGCAACTCATTGTAAACGGCACGATAGAGATGACCCATCAAAAATTCCGGCGCGTCAGGGCCATTAAAGCCGTCGTAAATCCCGACAAACAACCAGCCGTGTTCTTCCGATACAACTACATGTACCCGATCCTCTCCTGCCTTCCCAAGCGCCCACTGTACATTACTCTCATTCTTAATCTCCGGTTTATCTTCACTAGACGGAACTTCCTTTTTGCCGACGAAATTCAACACCGGCACAACCCACGGTCGCTTCTTCTCTGAAAGGTTCCCATGGAATGCCTTGCGGAACCCCGAAATGCTCCTCTTTCTCTTCTTTTTGACATAAAAGCCACCCAGAGGCGCCGAGAAAGGGACCCCGCCAGCACCTTCGGTGGTGGCGTTTGATTCGAGAGGCCCGGAGTGGGCACCGCGCTCAATTGGACCGGATAGAAAGAAAGCGCCCCTCTCTACGGGACCCGAAGGGTCACCCCCTCTGGGGACTGGCTGAAGAGGGAGTGCACTAAACGAAGATGTGCTTTCGAAGCCATTGACAATATTCCCCCTAACGCCACCACCAACCGCACTATCCGCAACATCATCGTGGAGATTGTCCAGCTGGAGAACAGTTTTGGGAGTGGAACTGTTGGCGCTGACGGAAGCCCCGGAAATGGCCTTGAAGACGGTTTCGGGCAAATCGGGTCGGACTCTGGAGACGGGTTCATGAGAGGGAGAAAAGCGGAGGGAGTTGGAAGGAGAGACAAATCGATCCGAATGAGTGGGCGAAATAAAGCGAGCAGAAGATCTAACGTAGCAGAAGGAGTGGCCTAGGGTTTCGTCCAAGGGCTCAGTGGCGGCAAAAATGACTTCCTGCTGGTCCGGCTGGTTGGTGGTCCGGTTAACCGGTTTGAAGCAAGGAAAGAGGCTCGAAAGTCCACTTCCCATCACATTTGACTTGCGCCACTGTTTGGCCACAGAGAGAAAATAGCTGAGCCGATTTTCCGGCGTAGTCTGAGAAGAGGGAAGAAAGAGAAGAGAAGAGAAGAGAGAGAGGGACCAAAAAAAAAAAGATAGAGAGAGGCGAGAGAGAGGGTAGAGAGAGAAAGGCAGGAAAACAAATAAAGTAAGAAGAGAGGGAAGGAAAGAAGCGACTGGGTGTTTATTTTTTATATTTTCTTTGAGTAGAGAAGACTGACCTGCTTTGTAGAGAGAGAGAGAGAGAGAGAGAGGGTTTCTTTCTCTATAATCTTGTTTTTCTTTTTGGTGATTTCCTGCCCTTTTATTTTCAAATTGTTTTCTTCTGTTGTGTGCAGTTGTTGGCTTGCCTACGAGTTCGCCTTGGATTTTATTGTGCGAGTGACACGCTGTTTTCCAGGTCAGCATCTGCGGGTCCACGTAAGAGATTTTTATAATTCATAGTAGCAAATGTTTTTTTAAATAAAATATTCTGGCAGCCTCAGCATGAATCTTTTTTTTTTTTTTTTGGTTTTTGCTATGATCCGTTTATTTTGTAGGTTGTGTGGAGATGTAAGATAGGTCAGGGCATTGGGCAATAAGAGCTAGGGAGTAGCTATCTACTTTAGCAAGCAATGCCGCTAGCTGAAAACAAAGTTGATTTAATTTCCCCTAATTAATACCACCAACTCACAACGTGTTTTCTTTTTTTAATTTTTATATAATAACTCACTTCTTAGTTGAGATGAATTTGGAGTTTGGTAAATTTAGGTTTATATTAATTTAATTGTAATTCAAAATATATTTACATAATCGTAATTTATATTTAAAAAATATTAACATAATTTAAGTAAAAATTATTTTAGCCCAAGTAAAATTTTAAAGACAAAATATGATTTGAGTTTAATCAAACAAATTAAAATTCTTGCAAATATACTTTTTGTCTTTTGATAACTTGCTTTTTAGTAAAATGGATCTTTGGCAGTAATTATAGAAGTCAATTCATTAATTATTTTTTAGATTAAAATTTTTTTTTTCATAAAGTCTAATCTTGACCATTAAATTCTCAGGATAAGAAGTGCCCTTTATAATTTTTTAGAAGATCTGGACTCATTTTTTAAACATTCAAATGCTAAAACAACTAAAATCTTGCCATATTCTTTTACCACACCACCACCGCCTCAAAATTAGTTATCAAGTATTCAAAATGCCCCCCTCGAAGTCCTTTCCTTTTGAGTAATACTGCAATTAACTTTTTTTTTTTTCCTCAAAACTTACGACTCTGGGATGCTTCTTCTCTAACCAATAATATACTATACATAGGAGAACTCAATTTGACAACTCATGTCAGTGGAATTTTTTTTTTTTTTGGTCTATTAGAAAGAGACTTCTAATTTAATAATTCTAAGACGTCATGTTTGTAATGCAATAGACATAAAAGGAGAAGATAAAGATATATTTAAGTCGTTTATTGACCCCGTTATTTAGATCCAATACAGGAATGGTTATATAAATATTTTAAAAATATATATTTTTGACCATACATCACCGTTGCGAACGAAGTTTCAAATTAAACATTTATTTATATTTTAAATACCCTGGTCACTTTATGTATCTTAATAAGTCTTCCCCAAAAAAATTTAAAATTTCCCATAAGTTTTCTTTCCAAAAAAACCAGTGTTTTGTATGATTTATTAAGTAGAAATTGCGGGCATCATGAGTTGAATTAGACAATCATGGTTAAACACGCCTTGCAATTGTCAATGATGTCGTAATTGTAAGCATAGATCGTTCATAACATTCAACGATAATTATAGCTGTAATTAAGATAAAAGTCGCTATAAGATTTAAGTTGACTCAGTTAGAAAGAGGTTTTATAAATCATTGTGGTTTTATGAACCCATTGACAACTCGCTACTGCCAAAACATAACTCGTCTTTACGTTTGAATGAGTGTTATCGTAATCTTTAAAATAGCATTCATGGCGTGGAATTATTGATTGTACAATCATAAACTAATATTTATTGAATCGGTAAACAAACATTAATATTTCAATTGTCCAGTGTCTACCGCGTATATGAAATTTCGAGAAGTCATGTTTCTTTTGATTTAAGTCACAAAGCCAAACAAAAAACAAAAAAAGGACAGAGAGAGACTTATGGAAGTGATTATCTATATTTCAATTGTGCATTGCTAATTTGTCAGTCTTAACTGATTATCATAGGCTGACGAACAGACTTCATTTTTGTTAATTTGGGAAGAGTTTTAGAGTTCAATTTCTTCTTTTTTTTTTTTTGGTTTCATGCGGATTATGGAATTCCAAACTCAATATCCGATATTTCAACGAACAACTATTAGTAACATCAATGAATTAATTTCAAGCTAACCAAAACTTCACTTTTGGTGACTTGATTGGCATACATATAATTTTTAATACTATAAAGATGGTAATTGCTGGTAACGTTTAATATCTCAGGCATGGGATCTTGATTTTGAAAACCTCATAATGCGCTTGCTTATTATTATTATTATTATTATTTTGGATGACTTTTTTAAAAATTCATAATATTTCCAAATCATATTAG
Source organism: Biancaea sappan (assembly GCA_037074585.1). NCBI lineage: Eukaryota > Viridiplantae > Streptophyta > Magnoliopsida > Fabales > Fabaceae > Biancaea > Biancaea sappan. Next base: position 31,926,868 of record CM073500.1, on the reverse strand, counting down.
ATTTTAAATTAATTTTTATCAGGTTCGAAGCATTTAATGTTAAAATCATTCTAACAAATATACTTTTTAAAATTTGAATTTGTGTTTTTTTTTATGAAGACGAGGTCATTTAAAACCTTAAACAATTTATGATTGGTTAATGGGTTTGACTATTGATCAAGAATTTCTTTATTTTATTTTATTTTTTTTTTATTAATTGTCGATGGACAAAATTAGTATATTCCTTAATTAGAACATCTTTAATGATATAATTTTAAATTAGTTGTTTTATTGTAGATCTCACTATGTTATATCATTACTTTTGACTTTCAACAACTCTTCATTACAATAGTATAACTCTTAAAAATTCACAAATGAGTCTCATAAACAATCATCTATTACTTTAATTAATGTAAGTAACTAATGCATATATATTTAATATTTACTTTTTTATTTTTTTACTTAATTATTTTTTTAAAAGTCAGTTCTTATATGTGATAGTTATATTTACAAACTCTAAAGATTAAACTCAATAAAAATTGATTCTTATTTTTTAGAACCTTTAGAAATGCTCTTGTATATGTATAAAAGCACTACATTTCTTAATGACAAACAGATGGGCTTAATCAATATATTAGAAACATTGAAGCATGATCCTTAAGTTATTAAACGCCATATCCTTGGTTGTAATCTATAGTTGGAGAATTGAAAGGACTTAATTACTATAGAATCATGCTTGTTAGTGAAAATTCTCTAAACAAAACAGTGTAAGATAATAATTATCTTCTGGAGAAACTAGATTTCATTGTATGGCGTTTTATTCATCATTCATCAATTCGGAAAACGAAAAGTGGAAAAAGTTAAAAGACGGATAATGATTCCAACGAAGCTAATAAAAGTATAAAACATAAAGTGTGTGTTCGGTAAAATTAACTTATAAGTTAGCTAATAGCTTACAAGTTAATTTTTAGCTTATAGCTTGTAAGTTAACTTATTTGAATAAGAAGTGTTCGGTAAAAATAATTGTTGAAGTAGTTTAAAAGTGTAAAATAACATAAAAGGGCATGTATTTTTTAATTTTAAAATAATATATATAAATAAATATATTATTTTTATTTTTAATTAAATTAATTTAAATTATTATAAATATAAAATTCATTAAAAATATATATTTATATATGAACAATATATTTTTACATATATAATATATTTTTATATATTATTATATTTTATTATTTTTATATATATTATACATATTTAAAATATTTTTATATATTTTTATCATATATATATATAATATTATATATGTATAATATATTATATATAAATATAAATATAATAAAAGATGAGTAAATAGGATATAATAAAATAATGAACATAATGAGTATTTTGAAAAATAATAAGGGCAAAATAGGAACAAAAAACTTTAAGCTATAAAGCTATTAAAATAAGTTCGTTTATCGAACACTTTTAACGAGTTTATAAGTTAATCAAATAAACTATAAGCTAACTTATAACCTATAAATTTATTTGTCGAATACAGCCAAATACTACCATCAAACTTATTACTTTGATGGTACAAAATTAGGTATTGTGAATTCAAAGACTAAAGTTTGAACCCCATTTAATTAAAAAACATAAATACCAAAAAGAGAAGAGAGAGGCAGACGTAAAATCTAAAAAAGAAAAGAAAAAAGTAAATTAGGAAGTGCCAAAATGTATAGAATATCATTCAATTTAAAGGATTATCTAGTTTGCTTTATTAATTTAAAAAGATGATGATAAATCTCTCTGAACTTTTATTATGTGTAGCATAATATTTTTTGTTGATTTATTTATCCAAAAAAGTTAAATTAATCCCAAAAAAAAAATCTAGATTCTTACCTTAAGAGACTTTTATTTTTCCAAAAACAAAGAAAAAAGAGACAAAAAAGTCATTGTTTTATTATTTAGGATGAAAAGTCAATGCTTTTCTTTTTTCCTCAATTTAGTATTTTTTTTAACTTGAATTGACGAGTAGCATTTGAGAGGTTTGAATAAAAAAAAAGTTAACAGCTGTACAAAATTGAAAATATAGGAGACTTATTGCCAAATTTTAGATTGAAGAGAGTAAATTACAGGATCTACGGATTAAGGAATTTTTTATTTTATTTTTTACATTTGAATCATTAAGAAAAAAGAGGGGGTGATGGGCAATTTGGTAATTGAATAAAAAAGAGATGGGCCGTTAAGAGGAAACGGAAAGAAAGAAATTGGGTTGACTTGAAAAGGCCCAAACGGAAGGGTAACCAGAGATGCACATTTCTCCATCACGCTAAATGCCAGAGCCACGTCATCAGCATCGGAAACAGCAAGCCCCTCATACCGCAATCCAACGGTCCCGATTGAATCACCACCACCCCCAATCCCTCTTTGGTCAAAAGGGCTCGTATTCCCCTCCCTTTTGTCGTAATCAAACACCTTTCACACCCAAATTCAATTTCCTTTAGTTTTATTTCTTGTCGTCATTAGCAAAATAATAATATACTAATTGTTTTGGAAGGTCGCAGTGGGAATTTTATTCCACTTGGCTTATTTTAAGAAATCCCACTTTATTAATTAATTAAATATTAATTCGAACTTGCTTGATTGAATCACCGTTGGTTTATTTTTCCATTTACCAAAAGAATGCAGAGAGAGAGAGAGAGAGAGAGAGAGGGCGCGAAAAAGAGAGATCAGAGAAATTTGCATGTGAAGGCGGGAAACGTTGTCTCTCTCTCTTTAGCTCTGCAAAGTCAAAGAGTTTGTTGGTTCCATAGACACGTGGCGCTACACGACGAATAGTTTCCAAAGTCACGCGATTGGTGTAAACGCCCGCCTTCTTCTTTTTTCTTTATTTACTTTTTTTCATATTATCTCCTTTCATTTATGATTATTTCATTATTATTTTTATTTTTATTTAGAGCAAATGACTGATTTAGTTTTAAAGAGTACAATTATTTTAATTTGATCATTGAAATATTATGTATGTCAATTCAATTTTAATAAAATTACATTTATCTTAATTTAGTATCTATTATTATTAAATTTAAAAAATTATTGTTGTTAAATTTTAAATATTTTGTTATCAAAAAAATAAAAATGAGAATAATGCAATCTCTCAAAAGGCAAAAATGAGAATTTTATATTATATGTACCAAATTAAAAAGAAATTATAATTTTTGAAGATGAAATCAATATTTTACTCTTCTTTTTTCTATTTATAAATCACGATTTTCGAATTTTTAAACTATCAATTAAAAAAATTGTTATAAAGCTGTATAACTTTTCTGTCGTCCCTCTGCTAGTCATACGGAAATAACATAATGTACTAAAAATATTCACATACTGTATAATAAATTGTATCATTCAAAGATATCAATTGTCATGTATAAGAAAGTTATGATATCAACATTTTGGTCTATAATTTGTTTTTAACATTAATTAAAGTTGAGTAGAGAGAGGGAGAGGCAATTTCATATTGTTGTTCATTTATTTATGTTTAAAAATGGTGGGGTTGGGTGGTTTGGCCTTATTCTTGGGCAATGATGCGAACCACTCCGTGGAACTTAAAAAAATAATAAAAATAATAAAATAGAAAAAGGGTAAAAAATAAAAAATAGGTAAGTGGGAGTGGGGCCGAAGACATTGATCAGTTGGTCAACGACCTTTGACAGAGTTGCAGAAACGTAGGTCCACCGTTTCATATGAGGTCATCCTTGTCGGGATCCTTTTTTTTTTTTTAAAAAAAAACTAGGTCAGCTTCTCTACAGTTAACTCTGTACACTATACTCCCACCGTAGTCGCTACAGTTTGGGTTGGGTCCATCGCATTTTCCTCATTTGGTAAACAATACCTGCACATCCCAAAAGCCGAAACCCTCTACTAAATTAATTATATGTATAAATTGAATTCTTAACAATACCAGATAAATTATACGGTAAATTATTGTTTTAGCAAATAAAAAAATATAATTATTTTAATTTAATTTTTAAAAATTACATTTATTTTAATTTAATAATTTTTGTTACAAAATCTCATTAATTTATCATTGTCAATTCTCAATTTTTTTATTTCTAAAAATTAATTTAAACCTCGTAAATAATTTAATTTTTGAAATTTTAAGACATTCACTTTAGGAAAAAAAAATACTTTTTTCACTTAATGAATTCAAAAGAAATTAATCTTTTATCCTATTGAATAAGAGAATATACTTGAAAAACTAAAAAGAAAAATTGTGACAAATAAAATATTTCAAGAATTAAATTAAAACATTTTAATAATCAAATCGAGATATTTAAAAATTTTCAGAGAATAAAACAGTAATTTGTTCTAAATTATAGTGGGCTTGTGATAAAAAAATGATTAAAATAAAAAATGAATTCTGTCCCTGTTTTTAAATTTAATTTAGTCTTCTAATATTCACAAATTTCTAAAATATTTTCTTGCGTAATTAGGATAAATAAAATGAAATAAAAATACGGGGATGAGATAATATATATATATATATATATATATTTTCTTTTGGTTTTGGAAAAATAAATAAATGATAAAATGAAGTATATTGGGCGGAGATGATGATAATTGATAACACGTCAAAGGTAACATGGGAAGGGACAAAGTGGATCGGTCTTCTAAGCATTATCTCCAAAGTTCAACCAATACTCACATCATGTGAGCCAAACTCATTTTTAAACTTTGAAATTAAACTTTTTAAAACTCATTGTTGCTCTTGTAAGCAAAGCTATTTCTAGTTCTACACAACCAAAAAGCCTGCAAATTCATTTCAGTTTCGGAAATTGAGTTACTTGGTGTTCGGTGCTTCTTTGAGTGATTTTATAAATTAGTCTAATAAGCATACTCACAACATCAATTTCTTCATAAAACATGATTAATTAAGAAAGCATAATAAACGAGGATGGCTCTTCCCATCATCACATGCCTTTGACTTGGCTTCCCATAATACGTGCCGTCAGGGATTGGGACTCCAATTATCATATCATTGGTCATCCATTTTCACACAAACCCCCAAACATCATTCTCATATTAACTTATAAATAATAGTTCCGATCTTCAAACTAAACAAGCCCAAACTAGGAATAACGTACTCAATTTTGTTTTAATCCGAGTCCAAACCCTATCTATATAATTAATGTCGGTAGATGACAATTGACAAGTCGTGGTTGTGGAGTCCTCCAACTCACAACTTTGTGTTATAAGAAGTTTTATTCAATTTCAAACATTTTACTCAACAGTATTAGTCAATGTCAATGGGTGTGATTGTTTGAATTCAAAAATGATAGAATTTTGATTTTTAGATATATTAATTTGAGAATAACTATATCATTTGCACTTAATAAACTTAAAAAGAAGGGAGAAAGTGCTCTAAATCAATTATCAAAATAAAGTATACTTTCTCTTTCTTTTTTTTAACTAGATTTGATATCATTCTTGCTTGTGGTTTTTTTGGTGGTGGCGGTTAGAAGGAGGCTAATCACTACCCTCTTCATCCTCATTTAGTCTGCCCGAGTAGAACTTTCTTGAGTAGTGGTTTCTTTTCGTCTCTTCTAAGTAGTTTCTTTCTCATATGATGGTTTTATTTTATCCCGTTCGAGTAATTTATCTCTCAAGTAGTGATTTTCTATCTCCTCTATATTTTTTTTTTCCTTTGGGTGTGTTATTTGTCTTTCATTCATTTAAGAGGGCTTCAAGACTATGAGTAATTATGGAGAAAACGGAACTTATTTTTAGCCAAAACATGTAAACACTTGTCAATATGATTTGAGGAAAGATAAATGAAACAACTTCAAATGTTTTAGCGGTATACCTAATTTTGCCTCATTTAATTGGTAAGTCGATATATGATTTTTTTTTTCTCTAAATCTCTTGATAGGCTTTAGAGTTTCTTTGAGGTTTTTTTTTGTTTTTTGTCTCAGTGTAATATATCAATTTTTTCTTAATATGATTTGGCTAAAGTCTTTTTGTTATTATTAAACAAAACTTAAAAAGAATTAATTTTTTTATATTGTCTAACGAGAGATACTTTTAAAAAAAAATTACATATAACCAAATATGGTGAGAACTTTTTATCTTCCAAACAAAAATATCTGATGGAATAATGGTCAATGGAGAACACTGTTAAAACAAGTGAGATAAGTGAATTGCGGTTGACCAATTGCATCAGGTAAATTTGGGGTTTTTAAGTAGGTTAAAATCTAAGTTTGTTTAAAATTTGAATAAGTTTAGCATAAGTTTAATTGAACAAAGATATTTGGAAATTGGATAGGTGTAAAATTGGTATCTGAAAATAACATAAACCTTTATCACATTATATAGAAAGCCGCCCCTTGTGGCTGACGCGGGAAGGTCAAAGCCAAGAAAAAAGCGAAGTTGTCATTTTCAGGTTACCCAGAGTCCAGGTTACATAACAAAACTAAAAGGGAACTGTTTGGCTCAAAAGTAAATTATCAAAGACATAAAGAAACCAAACCAACACAAAGTAACTTATTTTAGCCCATAAAGAAACCAAAAAAAAAAAAAACAAAAGGAAAGAAAACCAAGTATCCTGATTTTCTAGTAACTACAAGGAATAAAGTTAATGTTTGAACCATATTTATTTAAATTAAAAAGCTTCCGTGTTTATACTCGTACTTTAGTTAGAAAGCCCTTAAATGAGCGTCAAAGAAGACATAAGTTGAATGCATAAAGAACCGTTGTCCTCGCAGCTTTAATTAATTTGAATCTTTTCCACTATCTTATAAATGGTGTCAAATTGAGCTCTATTAGATTTTTTTTTTTTAAAGTTAAGTCTACTCTTTTCAAAAGTTTATTCTTTTTTTTTTTAAATTTCATAATTTTAATAATTAATTTTTATCATTTTTTTTTGGTCAAATAGAAATATTTTCCTAAACATAAATTATAGGAGCTCGAGATAACTCAAATATAAATATAAATTTTTTTTTTGATATTATAGGACCTCGAGATAACTCAAATATAAATCAGACCTGAATTCATGAAATAATAGGTACATAAATTTAGAGTAACACACTTTAAAAGTACCTAGATCTTAATAAAGGCAACACACTCCTAAACCTAAAAAAGTGGATCAAACATAGAGTCCCCAAACCTCAGCAAAGCCACCTCCACTTGAGACATCAACGATGTTCTGGACCTGTAGCTTGAAGGTCGCAAAAACAGAGATGACAATTTGACCTAAAGAAACAACAAAAAAAAGATGGCAAAGGGCGAGAACCATATCAGTTATGGAGCCAATAGAAAAACAAATCCTTTACCTAGCAGAGAAGGAAGGTATCTACAAAGAAATGTGGAAAGCTCTTACGGAAGAGAAGGGACAAAGAGAAGTAAAGAGAAGAGAAGAGGGTGGGTGGAAGGCTGCCGACAGCAACCCTCTACCTTCGACCCAGCACTGAAGAGTAAAACCTTAGCAAACAAAGAGGGAGGGGATACTGGCAACTATAAAAGCAGAGAGTGGAGGGGAGACAGTAGTTTTTATCATTCAAAATAGTTAAAAATACAATTTTTTTACAAAAGAAATTTGGCCAATAAGTTGAGCCAGCTTAGTCCATGCCCCTATTAAGTTAGACTAGAATTTTTAATCCATAATACATATATAGTCTAGTCCCCCTATTTTATATATTTACTATTAGTTATACAAAACTTGAGTTAAGTTACACCGGTTTCAAACATTTTAACAATTTAAATTTATAAGATTAGATAAGTTTTACAATGTGAATTCTCGATTCAAATATTAAAATTTTTGTATAAACACAAAAAATATGAACTATCTCATTTCTGCATTCTTACATTTATTTTTCATTGAAAAAATGCTATTATCAATCTTTTATCAATATCTAATTATGGATATGAAAACTAATTTTTGGTAATAAAGGAATTGACTCTTATTACAAATAAATTTCTAAAGGAATTTCTGTGTAGTATAAAAGAATGTATTCTCCTTTTCTTTTTCTTTTTTCCAAAATGATGTTGGAGATTGTGTAATGCTGGCTTGACAATCTTAGTCATATCTGATACCCTCCATTTATACTAGCCCTCAGCACGACTAAGACTGTTTAGTGTTCTGAAGAAGGGAACAGTTGATCAAGTTATGGGCCAAGAGAAGCCCACAAATGAAACAGGCCGGAAAATTGAGCTAAGCCCACATGTGATTATGGGTTGGTGCAGCAAGGTTAGGGGAGAAGAATGACTATAGGGAAAAATGATGTGAATATACATAAAAGGAAGGAGAATAAGTGGGTTTAAAGAGAGGAATGTGAGTGTGTGAGGATGAGGCATTCGCTGTGCACCATTCATCCAAGATAAAATAGGGAAATATATGAAGAGGAAGGTTGTGTAGTGTAACATTGACCCTCCAAACAGAACCAGAGAGCTGTGATACCACAAGCATTCTGTTCCTAACATGGCGCTCAGAATGTGGGCTTCTTCCACTGCCAATGCACTCAAAATCTCTTGTGCCTCCAGACCCCATCTCTCCAGATGCTACTCTTCTGGTATAATATTCCTACTTCTTTCTTCAATTTTATAATTTGTAACCTTGAAAAGGGCTCAACTACAGGTCTTGTCTTTCCCTCCTCTCGCAGTGTTGGACGGACTCAAGTACGCGTCGTCGCATGAGTGGGTCAAGCATGAAGGTCCTGTGGCCACCATTGGTATCACTGATCATGCCCAGGTTCCTACTCTTCCTCCATATATCTCCTCATTTTCTTTTTTAAACTTCACTCACTTACATCAATCTTGGTCTCTGTTGAATTATTGAGTTAAATTCATTATGGGAAGAACCTAAAATTGGCTAGTCGAAAACTGTTTGAACTCTAACAATGACAAATGCTCGACTTTGGAGGTAGTTTTACCCTTTATGTTCAATAAATTTAAAAGAGATTAATCTTCTATTCAATTAGAATTAGGTAAAGGATACTTTTGGTAAAATAATAAAAAAATCATTATTGGAAGAGAGGAGGAGGGGGGGTTGAATTGAAGGAATAAAATAATTAGCATTAGGCAGGTGAAGTTATGAATATAACATGAAAATTAATGCAGGACCATCTTGGAGAAGTAGTGTTCGTGGACCTGCCGGAACCAGGTGGTTCAGTCTCGAAAGGAAGCAGCTTTGGGGCAGTTGAAAGTGTTAAAGCAACCAGTGACGTCAATTCTCCAATCTCCGGTGAGATTGTTGAGGTTAACTCTAAGCTCACCGAAACCCCAGGCCTGGTAATTCCAATTTTCTCCATGCTTGATGTTATCAGTTAATCTCATCTCAGACACTGTTCATAGTTCAAACAAATATAATACTTGCATGGGATTATTCTTGTTCCATAGTTGAAAGAAGAAAGATAAGTTCTTAAATTATGATATAACCAGCATCATATATTATATGGCATATAATTTTTGTTATATACAACATTGGTAATGTTCTGACTTTCTCCTGCACAATACATATCCATATGAAACTACATTCATGATTCATTATTGTTGTATGTTGGTATAAGGTAAACTCAAGCCCATATGAAAATGGATGGATGATCAAAGTAAAGCCAAGCAGTCCATCGGAATTGGATTCCTTAATGGGTGCAAAAGAATACACAAAATTCTGTGAGGAAGAAGATGCTGCGCATTGAAGTTTGAACTTGCTCCTGCAGTTATATCTGTGGGACTAACTGTTGTGAAGATATGAATATCATCATTTGAATGGTTTTTGTTCTTTGCTATAGAACTGTGTTCCCTTTCCGTTAACTTTGCTATTGCTGTTTGCTGCTGCCTCTTCATGCAATCAAAAAGCCATTTTCGAGCATTGCATTATTTTCTTATCTGCATTATTATCTTCATGCCTCTCCATAGTTTGACATGTTTTGAATGAATAAATTCTATGGGGAAAAATAAAAAAATAAGTCATGCATGGAGCTGTATATAAATTTACCCGCTGACTCTTCAAGCCAATTGAGAAGTGAGAATCAAAGTATTAGGAGCTCTTGCCAATTGCCAGGACTGATGGAAGTTGAAATGCAAAGTTGGTGGGCTAGCCCAATTTATTCAATGACCGTTGATCATCAAAGTAACGGGCCTAGCCCAATTACCATCAAAGGAGTGGGCCTTATTTTTGGTGTAAGGACCCGTAATGTTTTTAATATTTAGTTATGACCAAAGCAGGGTCATCCAAAACACCAGGAAGAAAAAGAACGATGCATTGATTTATCGGATTTATCCTTGCCCAATGGAGCTCTAAGTGATTTTCAACAATAAAAATAAAATAAATAGTTTTTTTTCCTCCCTTAAAATTTAAAATAATTTTTAATTTCTTCTCAAATATTTATATATTAATTTTATTTATAAAAATTATGAATATATTTATAATTATTAGGGTGATATGAATTATTAACAGAATTAATTAACTTGTCAAATATATATAGTCAGTAGAAAGTATGAATATAACTATGTAAGTAACATAATGTTTTATATAATATATATCTGAAACAATGTCATTTTGTATTGTACAATTGTAATTTAGTCTTTCTTTTGTAGCAAATAATGAAGCCTGACTCATATTATTTGCGTGTAAGGGGATAAATTTGCAATTTGAACTAGACTGGTATGAAAATTTAAGCATGTCAACTTATCTCTTCTTTTAACTTTTTATGAGCCTAGTACAAAACATTAATATATAAAGATTCAGTCTCTCTTTTTTCAAGTAAATGTAAAATTTCAAGTCTCATTCTTTTTAAAATAATTCAATATTCACAACATAGGTAAGACTCTAGGTTAGATATTCATATTGAGTGTATAATATTCAGTAGACAAGTCAATTAACTTTATTAATAATAAAAGAATATGGAAAAAGCTTTTGTAAATATACAAGACAAAAAGTATGAAAAAAAAAAGATGTTTGACACAAATTTAAAACTGCCATCAAATATAAGAATAAAATAATGCAAAGATGAGAAGGTAAATAGTGCATTACAGTTATTCTCCACCTCGTGAAAAACTAAGAGAGAGGCGAAATTACGAAGTTCCTTGCCCCACCAATTGTAGCTTCTTCCCAGAATCCAATCTACCATATATGGATGAGATAAGCTAAACTACTTGTCGGGATGATTCTGTCTTGGTTCTAAGTACAGACTTATAAAAACGAGGATATTGCGACTTGTGATCTTTCATTGGTATTTGGTCTGACTGATCTAAACAGAAATGAGGTAGGTCAACAAGGAGGCATCTCTCACTGCATTAACAACGAGGTTTCTTGGAAGTTTTGTTATTTGACTAATCTCATCATTCTTAGCTAAGCAATATCAAGAATTACCATTCAAAAATATTGAAACAATTGCTATGCAGTCCACAAAAAATTAATATTTTTTTAGTACGGTAACAGAATTACATTTATCAAATCCGCATTACAAACTAAATACTTTTCATTTTGGTGTATTCTGTTTTGCTAATATTAAACATTCAACTCAAGACTCAAAAGACTTGATAAAAAATCATAGATGTACTCATATAAATTAACCTCAATTTTGTATTTATTCATTTTTTTTAAACTCTTAATCACCATTAACTCTGCAAGTTCATAACTCATATATTCATTTTTTTTTAAACTCTTAATCACCATTAACTCTGCAAGTTCATAACTCATAACTATTCAACTTCTACAATTCGAGCAAGGCAATTGTCCGAAGGCCTTGGGATTGGCAAGTAAGTCAAGGGGCATTCTTCGTTAACTCTCTCCATCCTGCACCATAATCATAAATTAACAAATCAATTAATCAATAATCATACCTGGGTCAGATTGCTTTTTCCGCTTCTATTTTATATAGGACTTTCTCTTTTTTTTTTTTTTTTTTTTTGGCTAGTTAATTAATTACCTGTAGCTGAGAAGAAAATGATGAAGGAAAATGGTGATCTCAAGCTTGGCCAGGTCGCTTCCTGGACAAAACCTGCTTCCTGATCCAAAGGGAAGGAACGACCCTGCTTTCCCTTGGAAATTCTGCACCACATTAATTAATTTCCAACACATTTATATTTTGTCATTATTTTAATTAAAATAATAACCGAAATCCATAATTCAATACTATCTGATTTACATACATCCCATCTTGAAGGGTCGAATTCTTGTGGGTTAACGTAATTTTCAGGATCCATATGAACACCTCTATTCCACACTAGTACTTTCCAACCTTTCGGTATGAGATAACCTGGAATTTATTAATTCATTTTTAAATAAATTGTTTGTAATGCAGTGAGAGGGAAACATTAATTGAAAATCTATTTAGAATTGAATGAGGAACCGTTGATGTTGACATCGACTTTTGCCTCTCTGAAGTTTGCAAGTGATATACTTGTTCTTCGCAGCATCTCAATAATAACCTAAAAAAATTAGAAAGTTTAAGATTCTTCATGCAACTCGTTAATTATTGTTGTGTTCTGTGTTTTTGAATGAATGATGCAGACTATGATTCTCATGCATAGACGGTGCGAACGAATTAGTTGAAAATAAAATAATAAGTCATAAAATATACCTTGGATAGGTACTCCATTTGCTTAATTTCCCTCAGATTCAGCCCCTCCTGCGAGGAAGGTCTTCTCCCAATGATCTCTTCTTGTTCTTTCTGGTAATAAAATATTTGAGTATCGTACGTGAGATCATAATTAAACAGAAGATTAATTATATATATTCCGACATATGATGATGGTATAGTAGTCAAACCTTGGCTTTGTCGAGGACGTGGGGGTTCTGGTTAAGGTATAAGAGGGTCCACAATATGCCGTGAGCTGAGCTCTCGTGACCAGCCAGCAAGAATACGAGAAGAAGGTCTACTATGTCTTCGTCCTCCAATGCCCTTCCTTCTTCGTCTTTCACGTCCATTAACAAATCCATCATGGCTAATTTCTTCGTCGTCTTCCTCATCCCACTCCTCCCTCTCTTTCTTTCCAGCCAACCTTGCAGCAACTTCATCAGCTTCTTTCGTGCCTGATCATCATCAGCTTCACATAATCATCTTGGGTTTTAATTAATTATATTACTTGACTAGTTCCTCAATGTGACGCAACCAATTGACCAAACAAACCCTTTGAAATTCATACATGCTGCCGTACGTTTTGTTTTTGAACGTGGCAGTTAAAGGAAATGACAGGTGGCAAATATTCTCAAAATGGACAATGCATCTCCCAATTGTCAATGTCCATTCTAAACACAGTTTAATTTGTAATCAAACTGTATGTCATATTTTCATTTTGATTACAAAATTGAGACTTCAATATGTAAACTGTAACCATCAGAGAGATTTCAAATTGTAACTATCAGATATGAAAAGGACGAGAGAGATTAAAGAAAGAAAATTAAATTAGGTAAAATGGTAATTTTATTTATTTTTTTAAAAAAATTCTTTTGATTTCATGCATCCATTTTATATTTAATAGTCAACTGGATTACAATTCACAAATTAGACTCTAAAAAAAAAAAACTACTTGTTAAACTATTTACACCCTCTATCATCACCACTAAACTACCGCCTAATTAATGACTTAGCTATTGTGTTTTCGGTTTAGTACTAAGAGGTTGGTGTTAATTAAGGAGAGAGTTAATTAATTAACCTTGAGAGCTTTATGGAAAGCAAAGCCGGGAAGATTAATGGCCAGGGACTTCATTCCCCGATTCAAGTCGGTGTATAAATTTTCGACCAATCCAAGGTCGACGTAGTGGCCATCGGAGCCGACGAAGATGTTGGTGATGACAGCAAAGGCAAACTTCCTCATCTCCGTCAACAACTCCACGGGCCGCTCCATCGCACTCAGATCACTCAGCAATTTCGCCGCAATTTCTTCGATGAGAGGGACGTACACAGACAGGGCCTCGTGGCCTGTAATTGGGGCGGTGGTCAGGCGGCGGAGCCGCTTGTGCTCCTCATTGGAGATGCTGTGGAAGGACCTCTTGCCGGTGAGTGCCATGGTGGAGATTGGGTAACCCAGCTTGAAGCGCTCGTCGTCGGAGAGCACCTTCCGGCACGCCTCTGGACTGCACACTATTATGCTGGGACTCCCAAAAAGATGCGTCCTGTACATTCCCGTCCTACCATATCTGTATAACGCAACAAGTAATCAATCAAACCAGAATCAAAGCCTCTCACATCTGCGTCTTTCAATGAAGGTATATACCTGGAAACGAGGTCATAGATGAAGGAATCAGGGTCAGATTTGAAGGCTCTGAAGAAGGAAGGCATGTTTCCGAGGAAAGGCCACCCCATGTCTCCAGGTGGGAGAGGGAATTGGGTGTTTCCGAGTGTTGCAACATAGTACCATTCTTTCACTCTCTTCACAATTCCAAATACAACACCATATCCACCCAATAAAGCTGCTACCACCATTACCACACCTGTTATAATTACCTCCATTTTTTGTGTTCTTTGCAACCTCTGTCTATGGTTTTCTATGTAATAGGTGTGGCTATTCCCTGTCTCGCTCTCGCACCAATGTACACTGAATATGCGTTATCATTACTGGCCACGTATTACGTATAATCATTCATGTATGTAAAGTTAAATAGGTTACTTGTCATAGTTAATGACCTCATCATAAGCTCATTGACCATGTTTTTCGGATTCTATATTTACATAATTATAATTATATATCACTCTGAAGGATTTTGATCGGTGATCTCTAAAAGCATATGTTAAAATATATATTAATGAAATATAATATAAGAAAGAAGTGTTGAAATGTACACGAAAGAATGAAAGATGGTAAGAAGTTAAATAAATTATTATTACTTTTAAAATATATAAATTTTTCTTACAAAAAGTATTTAAAATTTATTTGGTTTTAATAATTGATGCAGTCTGTTGTGTTATAATATTATTTAATTTATTTCCATGCTTATTAATTAATTGGCACGAAATGGAAGAAATTTCTTTCCTTCCCTTGAGGTTAATTGTGGCACACGTAAACAGCTTATAGTTAATTAAACCATATATGTATATATTTGACTTGAAATCATAGCAATTCAAAGGCCGTCTGGAAGTTGGTCCCATGGACGGTCGATGGATTAAACTATTTATACCTAAGTGATTTTACTTTTCTCCTACTCTAATTAAATTTTAGGAAAAAATACAATTTATCCTTATGAAATTTACTCTATGTGTAAAAAATTTTCATGAAGTTTAAAATTAAACAAAAAACTCCTATGACGAACTTTCATATTATGTCAAAAATTACATGTTGATTAGTTGACTGTTAGTCAATTGACGGTCCTCTTCCACTCGATCACTGTATTCAATAGAATTGCAATACATAATATATATTTAGCTTTGAAGAAAAATCAAAGTAGCACATGCACATCAAGATTTGAACTTGTGCTTGGATAAAAGAAGAAAGAATTTTTCACTATCTAACCACTGATGTACATTTAACATATATTTATGAAATTTAATATATATATATATATATAGGAATATTTGTTATTGTATTCAAAATTCAAAACAATATATATTAATTATTATATCTTATAAAACAATAAAAAATCTTATAATAAAAAAATATACTATTATTTTACATAACTCATTTTAAATTATATAAAAACTAAAAAAAATTAAAAATAAATCTTATAATATAAATTTTATTTTTATTAAGTAAAATAGTTATAAAAATATAATGTGCATATTAAAATTATTTTTTAATATAAGATTTGATATTATAATTTTTAGATTTGATATTATAATTTTTAGTAATAATTAAATTTTATAATATCAAATCTTATATTATAATTTCAAATCATTTTAAATTTTTATTAAAAATATAACTTTCAAATCTTATATGAAAAAATAATTATAATATGCATAGAATATTTTTATAATTATTTTTTAATATAAATTTTATTTTTATTAAGTATAAATAATAATTAAATTTATATTATAAGATTTGTTATTAAAATTTTTAATTTTTTATATAATTCAAAATAAGTTATATAAAATAATAACATATTTTCTTATTATAAGATTTGTTATTTTTTATAAGATATAATAATTGGTGTATATTATTTTGAATTTTGAATATAATAATAGAGGTTTCTATATATATTAAATTTCGCAAATATATGTTAAATGTGTATAATTGGTTAGATGGTAGAAAGCTCTTGCCTCTTTTATTTAAACCTAAGTTTGAATTCTGTTGTGCATAAACTACATTGATTTTTTTTTTTCAAATTTAAGCATATGCCACGTATCGCAATTCTATTGGATATGGTAATTAAGTGGAAGAGGGCTGATGTGGCATATGAATTATCTGCAAATGTGGCACTTCAGTATCAATGTTAACATTGACCGTCAATTGACTAACAATTAACTAATCAACAAATAGTTTTTGGCACAATATAAAAGTTCATATAAGTCTTTTGCTTAATTTTAAATTTTATAAAGATTTTTTACATATACAATAAACTTCATGGGGATAAAGTATATTTTTCTCTAATTTTTATGGTTGTTTTTGTTATTATTATTATTTCAATTGAGTAACATAGTGATGAAACGTAGGGGCAAAGTGGGAAGGAGTCATTGGATTATAGAATGTAGATTGCATCAGCTCCCGCGCGAATTGGCCGTAATTACAAATTACAATGTAACTGATTCGAAGTGCGAAACAAGTTACTTTTACTTTATTTGGGCCTCTCGTTTTCATTTACCATTGCAAACTTTCAAAATATAAAATAAAAAAATTTATATATTTGATGCGTAAAACTCTCCCCAAAAGAAAAGGAGAATTAGAGAACAAACCCAGCATAATTTGCGTCATATTTGATTGTATTATTACTATAAACAAATTTAATGAAACTCCCACATTCACGTGTATATAACTACATATATAATATTTGCACCAACTCTGTTATTTTTTATGGGCCAATAAATGATGGGTCAACCCGTGGTAACACAATAAGATTGTGGTTTCCTGAGATAGTAATTTTATAGTTAAATTATAATTTTGGTTTACTAAAATTATAAGTTGATTTTTATACTTTATTTTTTTGTAAAATGGTCCTTATAATTTTTTTATCCATGTAAGTTAGTCCCTATTGTCAATATGGTTAACTTTGCTGTTAAAATAGTTCTACAAAACAAATGATGTGTACATTTGTGAATATATTAATATGTCTAATTATTAATTTTTACATAATTTAAAAGCTATGTCAACAAAATTCTCATTTTGCTCTTAATTTCCAATGTAGACGCTAGGTCAGGAAAATTAGGAATTAATGACAAAATAAAAATTTTGTTGACATGATAATTAAGTTAGGCAAAACTTAATGACTAGACATTTTGACATATTTACAAATATACGTATTAGCTGTCATATAAGACAATTTTAATAGCAAAATTAACTATACTGACAACAGAGACTAACTTACATAGATGAAAAACCTATATGGATAATTTTACATGAAAATATAATATAAGGATCAATTTATAATTTTGATAAAATTATAGGGACTAAAATTATAATTTAACCTAATTTTGTCATTTTTTTTTCTCATATAAAAAAGTAACTTCTCTAATAAATTTACATTGACTTGGAAGAATTTCTTCTCCTTGAAAGTTCTGCGATGGTTCAAAGTAAGTTTTTCTAGAATCATTGTCTATATATCTATTGAACTCTGGGATTATTTATTGAAATTGTGGTCTATGAATTATGAATTCTGGGTTTTCATCATGTTCTTACGGTATTTATGAAAGTATGAACTTTGTAATTAGATTCTGAAATTCCTTTGTGTTTAACGTTTTAGAAATTCCAACAGTATATTCTTTATGCATTACTGAACGGAGTGAAAACGTCCAAAAATAAGAGAAATCTTTGAGAGGAAATATTTTAATTCATTATTGATAAAAATTCTTCAAAAAAAATAATAAAAAGGGTTTTTTTATTAAATCAAAACGAGTCAAAAGTTAAATTAAAAATAAAGCAAAACACGAAAAAAAAATGAAAATGGAAAAATCGCTGAAACGTTATTGAAACAATAGACATTAAGTGGCTAAATTTATTTACCTTGTCATAAGGTTTTGGAAAAATTCTCTTTAGGCATATAATATGACCCAAAAATTAAATCGTACTGAAAGTTAATCATGTCTCTTAGAAGTCAAGTTGATAATTCTTTTAAGCTTTTTTTCCGTCCTTCTAACGATTTATTTGGTCTATATAATCATCTTGAATATGTGCTACATTAGATTGATTGTGAGATAGTTGAGCGAGTACTAAAAAATGATAAAATTTATATCTCTAACTCATTAGATCTTATCTCTAAGATGTTATAGTCGAAATTAAAAAAGAAATTTTTGGTCATAGAAAATAGCGTAGCTAAATTTTTGAGACAAAAGTTATCACAAATTTAAGACGAAATAAATATAAATTTGAAATCAATTAGAGACAGAGAAGGCAAGCATATATATTCACCCTCCAAAATTGACTGAGTACAATTTTAACAAGGAAAAAGTAAAAAAGAAAAATGTACTACTCTCTCAAGTTACATGGGTGTATACGTCAACCTCGACGACCTCATGAATTGCAATATATATTATGGCTTTGACTAATTGTCGCGGTGCAACTAATTAAACATATATTGCTTTTAACTTATCTAAGCCACCAAAAAGCTTTTCAATATCATTCATAGTTCATATTCTATTCTTATTCACACCCAACTTAGTTGGTTCAGGCACGAAACCGAGATGTAATACCACTTCAAAGTCGAAATAAATGGTGAATTTGGGTAAAAGTGAGATATTACACTTAAAAAATGCTAACTTTGATGCATTATATGCCAGCAATAGTTTGGTAGGTCAAGTTTTGCCCTCATAGCTGACTAATGTTGCTCCTTGAAAAGCCAGCACTTAATGTAATTATAATACAAATATTTTTATATATATATACAACTTTCTATTAACATGATTCAAACAAGTTTGCACTAATTTATTTTATTTTTTGTCCTTGTGATGAATATGCCCCAAGTAGGGCAAATTAATTACTATTTATACAGGCAAGAACGAAAATGTTATTATATATTTTTGTAGTACTAAAAAAAATCAATACTATTTTTTTTAATTCATATCCATCCTGATTTAAAATTGAATTATATAGTTTTTCCAAAAAAAAAATTAGTTAGATTACAATAAGTTATAAAGAACAACAATACGTGATCGGATATTTATATGATGAAGTTATTTTCTTGGACAAATTAAAATTTTAAAAGCTGGTACTTGAGTAAAGGGTTTATATTCAATGATCCAATGTCTTGTCTTTAATTTGTCTCCCATTCAACAATCAATGCATACACATAATATATATATATGTGTGTGTGTGTGTGTGTGTGTGTGTGTGTGTGTGTGTGTGTGTGTGTGTGTGTGTGTTTGTATATATGTATATATTACAAGTGAGTCCATGAAAGTTGTTGGGAGGTAAGTGAAGTGCCGTAATGTAAATGCATTAACTTGTGTTTGTTTTATCAAGAATACCATGTTTGCGTATGCTGATACGTCAATTTTAGCGTTGCGAAGTCATACGATAGAAAAGTCAGATACAATTTTTGAAATATATGCTATAATCTCAATTATGAAAATATAATATGAAAGTGTCCTTTATAATTTAACTTCACATTATTATTATGTTATTTAAAAGATAACAATTAAATAACATTTGAGATCTTAACTGTTGACATATTAGTTTATTGTTTTATTAACTCATTATTTTTTTATGACAAAGCAATGGTTTGAACTTCATATTACTTTTAATATTATTCACATTTCTCATTATTACACCACGGCTTAAAGATAAGTTGTTCACTATTTAACAATAACACTAGCATGATATGTTACCAAAAGATCCTCTTAATTTATTTATTTTCGTCCCAAAATCCCCTAGTTTGACCGAATTTAATTTTTAAAAAACGTAATATTGATCCAAATACTTTCAACAAGATTAGAGATTTTACGCATAGGGATTAGCTCCTGTACTTAGAACATTTAACTCAATTTTAACCGCGATTTTAACCGTGGTTAAAAAGAATCACGATTAAAACTATGACTAAAGTCGAGTGAGCTAGAACTTATTCGAACCCAAATTTCACAATTGTTAGTGCAATAATTTTATAAGTGAAATTTTGATTCATTTAATCATTTTGAATTTAAAAGAAATAATATTGTTAAGAACATTTATGAGTTTTAAAATTTGGATCTTAAAATATGGACTTATGATATATCAAATTTCTAGATTGCTAATTTCTAAAATTATGTTTCAAATTAAAATATAAGTTTTAGGTTCTTATTGATTTCTGGGCCCTAAATTAAAGGTGAGTTTGTTTGGTTTTAGAACTTGTTTGAGCTTCTAAAAGTGTTTGGCTCTCACTATCTATCTTCATATTTTAAGTTGTTGAAATCAGTTAAGCCTGATAAATTGAATGTTTCTTCGGCTCAACTTGTTCAGAAATCAAATTACCTTTTTCATTTGTTTTTCATCAAATATGTCTATTTTGGATCTCTTTTTTGCTTTTGATAAGTTAGGAATATGTGCAGAAAAAAAATAGCATTATTTTGGAATAAAATACACTTTGTGCATAAAAGTAAAAGTAGCAGCAAAGCACTGTCAGGTTGCTGATTTAGAAAAAGAAGTGTATCAATGGATAAAACTCAAGTGTTTTATTCCTTCAAGGAGAAAAGATATGGAACGGACAACCTTCTCAAAGATTGACCGCCCTACACTCAAAATTTCTCAGGTTGCGCGTTTGAATAAAAAAAAAATAACAAGTACGAAAATCAAGGCAAGAGAGGGTGAGAAAAAAGTTAACTTTCTAAGAAGCCGACATCTTGATTGATCTGTCCTTCCTTCAAGTCAAAAATAATGAATGTCATTCTTTTCTCTTCAAAAGTTAAAAGTGTAGAAGTGAGAGAAAAAAAATCAATGTTGATAACAACAAAAGTAAAATTTGAAACTGTAATTTCAGAATTATAGTAAAAAAAAAGGTTTAAAGACAATATCCAACACTGATAATCATACTTACTGCCATTCTTGTCAAAAGCCTACAAAATCCTTCCTCCTTCATATATAGCCTATGAGTCTTCAAAAGAAAGAAGGAGGCTTGCATTTAATGACGACAAAAATCTCAAAGTGCATTAATATAGATAATCATTGTAATTCAAATGAAGATGAAAGCACTAGTTCTTCAAGTGTGTCTATTTAAAGTTATCTAACCTCCCTCAATAATATTGAATGCTTGGAAAATTCATTCTTAAAAAGAAAGAGGGCATTTTTATTGTAAAATTTTGTTCTTTGTAAGTTTTTTCTCGTTATATTTCTGTGAGAAAAGAAAAGAACATTTATTGTTTTATTTCTCTTTGTGAAATTTTTTTCCCTTGTATCTTGTTTTTAATTAATGAGTTATTACATATCTTGTTGTATTTGTAATTTGAAGGTCCTTGTGAGAGGACTGGTTGTTTAAGTTTTTAAGAATTTTGTATAAATCATATTATTTAGTGTAAAAGTCAGTTGGGCTGATTCTTTTACATAAAAAGAGTTGTAAAAGATTAGGGTAGGTCTATCAGATTAGGTTTGTTAAGATCTTGTTCAAACTTGAGCAGATTACTAGTATAAATGCAAGGTGTTGATCATGAGGGGTTAAGGTTATTATTTGTAATATTGGTGAATTCCCTTTTTGTAATGACTTCTTTCTAAAAGTACTTAAATTACTATATACCATAGTGTCTTGTTTTTCAATTTATTTCAAGAATCTGCTTATCCTTAAAATCACAGTTTTATTGAGTTTCTTGACACCCGAATCAGTTATTAGCAAACAAAAAATTTCTTATTGCATTTTATCTTAGCAAAAGATAAAACTAATCTTCAAATAGTTCTTTTGCCTTTTACCTTACAAGGAGTTAGCCAATAGTTTTCTAAATATATCAACCTATATTTCAAGATTTAAAAAGAAAAAAATCTTGACAAAACCCAAGAAGTTTGTGAAAATATTTTGTACTCAATTCAACTCCCATTATTGGGTACATTATTTGACTAACAATAGCAAAGACAGATATTTTGACAAAATTAGAATTTTCATTTAGAAGTTAAATTTCGAACAAAATATTATGTTTGTGTTTTTCGAATTTGATATTTCAATTAATGAAGAGAAAAATATTAATTTTCACAACATAAAAAAAATTAGAAATTTCATTAAAAAAATTTACAAATTCAGGGCAAACTTGCCACTTGTGTCCAATTTAAGATTCTAATTGACCAATCGAGATTTTCCATCTTAACGTATAGTAAATTAGATAGTTATGCCAAAATGGGGGATCAAATTAAGGAATTTGTTTGGGGGGCAAAACTTAGATAATATTGTAATGTATGTGTAAAATATAAGATTTTAATTGGCATGAAAAATTTAGGCCTTTCAGTATATAAAAAATTAATAATATTTTGTAAGAAAATTAAAAATTTAGAGCAAAATTTAAAATTTCTATTAAAAACTGACAACAATAAAATAACAATGTTCTAAGAATTTAAATTGGGAAAATCTTGGGATTGGACTTAATCCAGCTTGCACGGTCAATGGTAAGCTATAAATTACACGCGTACGAATCCGTTCTAGCTAACTGAAGAGTCTAATTCTTTTTAGTCACGATTTTGTGACTTTTAACCACAGTTATAACTGTGACTAAAAGTCACAAAACCGTGATTAAAAAGAATTGAACTCTCCAGCTAGTTAAAGTAGATCCAGATCAAAATTACACTGCAATTTTCATTTGTGGTGTTTATTCATTTGATTATACTTAATAGAAGATTAAATATAATTTATTCAGATTTTAGATTTTTTTATAAGTGCTTAATTATTTTAAATACATCTTATTTCATCAAGTTTTATGAAAAGTTTTAAAACTTTCAGATGTATTCAAATCATATAGATGCTGAAAACATCTTCGACTAACATATATTTAATCATTTAAAGCATATAGGTGCTTTAAAAATGAATAGCTTTAATTATTTAATTTTTAGATTAAAAAATAATATCTTAATTCTCTAAATTCAGACCTTTTAATCTTAAATAAAATAAAATGCCACCATAGTAATATGCTTAAGGCTTTAAGTACATATATCACTCTATTAATTGAAAGCTTTTAGGCTTTATCACTTACGATTTTTTTTTTTTGGTTTTTATGTGAATGACTTTATTACATAATAGTGACTTAGTATGTATTATATTGTATGTTAATTATTATATTTTAAAATAATAAATTATAGTAAAAATTTGTTTAATTTTTCATTGCTTCTTGTCCTCTCTCGTGTGTGTGTATATATATGTAAACGGATTTATGTTATTATTTTTGGTTAAAAATTACAAGAATAATTATCAAACTTTTTAAAAATATATATTAATTTCTCTTAAAAATTAACTATATTATGTTTAACATAATTTTAATTTTAATTATTATACTCAACTATCCTCCAAGATGACTCCAATCCATACATAATAGGGTAAATTAATTTGAATAAGATAACCTTAATTAGATTGATTAAAGAAAGGGGGTGGTGGAAAATGAATTAGCCATATGTCAAAGTTTTACTTACTTGGCGCACAGATTTAATTTCCAGGGCGGTCGTTTATTTTCTTTTCAATTTAATTTAAATATTTTTTGATATAAAAATTAAATTATAAAAAAATTATATTTAAAAAATAATAAAATAAGAACAATCCTACTTTAGTTGTAACTTTTTTATTATATATATTATAATTTTTAATTTATTTTACGTAAATATTAACATATAATTTAGGCAGCCATGATAAAAAAAAAATAAATTAAGTTCCAACTTCCAATTACTTATTTGATAGAACTTTATAGTTTATTTTATATATTTTCCTAATAAAACCAGAAGTTTCTGAAATGCATGATATTTGAAGATGACAACAAAAACGACATAGCATATATTATTGTGATAACCTATGAGTAGCGCTCGGAGGCTAGTGTTCCCGTGGGAACAAGTTTCTAATCCTTCCATTATATTTAATTGATTAAATAATAGCTTTGGTCCCTGTGGTTTGTTCCAATTTGTAATTTGGTTCATATACTTTCATTCTTTGTAAATTGGTCTCTAGAGTTTCATCGCATAAAAAATGATCCCTGCCAAAGATGAATGCCAACAAAGATGATGATGTGGTACTAACTTGGATGAAAAATGCTGATTGAGCTTGGTTTACATGTGCATATAAGATCACATTATCTGTCACGTGCACATTACTTAATAGCAATCAAACTTTTTCTTACAGTGGGGACTATTTTCATGTGATGAGAAACCCTAGGAATCAATTTATAAGAAATTAAAATAGAGGGACCAAATTACAAATTGGAACAAATTATAGGAACCAAAGTTATTGTTTAACCTACTTAATTTTTAGTATTATTTTTATTTAAACTAGTATTGTGACCCGTGCGATGTACCGATTAACACAAATATTATATTTTTTGTTTATCAAATAAATAAAAATAATTTAAAAAATATAAAAAAAATAAATGTACAAAAAAAAAGACATTCAACCCATATTAAGACACATATAAAATGATTCATTGGATACAAATGTTTTAAAGATTGAATGTGAATAATGTCAAATGAAAATAAGAACAAAAAATAATGTACTACATGAATTAATTTAGATAAATATATTAATTAATGATTAATATAAGTTGAAATAAAAGTTACTAACCTAATAGGTCTGCTAGGATCAAAATTATTGTCTTCCTTTGACTGTTTCTTCTATTTCTGCAAATATACATTTGGATTAGCAACAATGATAACAACTATAAGTTTATTGAAATTTAAAACATAACTTACATATCCACAAAATCTTAAAACAACAAAAAGAAGATAATCAAGGGAGGAAATATGCATCACATTCTAACTTTAAAATTTAATACTTTAAATCCTAAATTAGCATTCAATCAATCCGCATACAAGTAATATCGGCATTGCCTGAAGTTTCTTTTTATAGGGAGTGCTCTACCCTTTGCTCACAGTAGTAGTGGTAAACGGACAGTCCGGGTCGGTCACGGGCTAACCTGTCATGGTTTTGACTTAAACGGGCCGGTCACGGTCTAGCTCATTTATAAACAGTCTTCATATTAGAAGATCAAGACCGCCCACGTAAGACTGCGGGCCTAAACAGACTGACCGCGGTTTACCATTTTTAAAAAATAAAATAAAATAATGTTCAAATAATATAATTTTTATTTTTTTAAGTAAAAATTCAATAATTTTTTAGTAAAATAATATTTATACATATAAAACATTATTTTTTAATATTTTCAAATAATCAATTACTTTAATTTTTTTATATTTTCTTTCAAAATTAACTATATTATACTTAATTTTGAAAATTTTATATTTATTTTCAAGAAATTATAAGAGTTTTTATATCCAAAATTACTATATTTATTGAATATAAGGTTATAAAATATAAAAATGTGATAAAATAGGATTATTTATACTAAATAGTATATTTTTTATAAAATTAATAAAATTAAAAAAAGACCATGGTCTACCCGAGGAGCCTGCGGTTTAGACTGTTTAGCCCGCGAGCTTAAACGGTCTTGGCCGTTTAGACTCGTTTTTAAACAGGCCTAAATTTTCAAACTCAAAACCACTCATTTATGGATGGTCAAGGTCTTGACCGCAAGCCACAGTTTTTTTAAACAGTGCTAGCTCACAGTAAGCCTAAAATGGATTATTCATTAATCCTATTAGATGAGAAAATCAAGCAAAAATTAATTTAAAAATAGTCAAATTATATTATTCAAACTCAAGTAATTACCTCAATGGCATCATTTTTTTCTTTTAGGCTTTGATCTTTCTCATGATCTGCTTTTCTCAAGAAAACATAATAACAGAAACAGCAAAGCGAAATTAGAATTAAAAATCATAATAATGTAGAAATGAAATACAATAGACATGAATAAAAAACCAAAAGACCAAAAACAAAAACATAGATGAACCAAAAACACGAAAAACAACAACAGATAATGAATACATAAATGAAGAAAGTAGAAAAAACGCAGGAACGAAAGAGAAATAGAAAATCAAAAATCACAATTGAATGAAGAGTAATCACGAATATGAACAGTACGTGAACTGTATAGACAAGAAAAAATAAATAAAAATAAAATTGAGCTATGATATCAAATGATATGAAAGAAACATCACTTTAAAGCTTTGATAATAAATCGTCATTGTTGTTCTTCATCTATATAAGGAAAGAAGAAGCAAAACTGAAGAGAAAAAAAAGGAAAATTCTGTGAGAGAAAGAGATATACAAATATGGATGAGATATTCAAAAGAAATATATAAATATTTACATTGATTTTGAATTTTAAAATTTTAATTTTGAAAAATGAAAAAGCCTCCAAATTGGCCAATAGTGATAGTCACTTTTTAAAAACCTCTACATGAAGATAGGAGATTGGCTACTGATGATAGTGTAATAAAAAAATCTAGCGTGCTTATAGAGAAAGAAAAAAGAAAAATGAGTAATAATTTATTATTATAGTTTAAGCTGATTGAGGTAATTTTAAATTATATTATAATTATTTAAGAAAAGAAATAAATAATATGAACACTTGTAAGTTAGTTTTTATATAGCAATTAATTATTTGATTATTTGTATATAATAAATGTTAATTTACCAAATAACAGCATATTATATTTCAATTAAAATATTTACCTAATTTATCAATTATATAGCAATTACATAGCAATTATATAGCAATTTACCCTAATTTTTTAAAATTTATTTAATGTGATTATATATCAATTATATCAATTATATAGAAATATACCCTTATTTTTTCAAATTCATTTAATGTGATGTGATTAATTTACCAAATTTATTCATTTAAATTTATTTGATTGTAATAATTTAATAACCAACAGACAATTAATGTCCTAGAGTGAAATTGTTTTAATATATTATATATAGATATGCTATGAGTCAATTTTTTTAATGTTATTATTTCTTAGTTATCTTTTTTTTTAATTCTTTTATGTTTAGTTGTATAAAAATATACAATTATCTATTAATGATGATATAATTATTATATTTTTAATTGGAAAACTATACTTTTATCCTATTTTAATTGTTATGCCCGGATGGTGATTAAAAAAAAATTAGACAAATAATAATTTACAAGTGAAAGTAATAATGAGAGTAAATTTAGGATATTACAAGAGAACTAGAAAGATTTTCATCCCCATGGACCAACTTTACCGACGAAGTTGTCCGTTGGCCTTGGTGTTAGCCAGCATGTTGTGAGGGCAATTTGGATTTATTCGTTTCACACTAAAAAAATATGATTCATAAAGAATTAGCCTAGCAAAGCGAATCATAGTTCATTTAATTTAAAAACAGTAAGTTCATTGACACGGTTTTGGGACCCATCTAGTAAAAATCATGTTCTCGTTCTTTGTTTGTTTGTTGTGTTTTTTTTGTGTTTTTGTGTGTTGTTTTTTTTTTTTTTGGGGGGGGGGGGGGGGAGGAGTCAATCCTAAACGTAATTGGCTAATCGGTAATTATCTACCCCTTCTGATATGGGGCATTGTTAGATATGATTTGTTTAACCTAAATTTACGTTTAAGATAAACAGGCCCAATGAATTTGCGTAATAAATAAGAACAAACAGCTTGGTTAGAGCAAGTTTCGAAATTTGACCCCAAAAAAAAAAACAAATCGCTTTTCGAAAAAAGCCGGTGAAGAGTGGTATTACGACCAAAACGAAGAAAAACTAAAAAAAACAGATAATTAGGCTAGTTTTGTATTCTCATCCCATCTTGAAGGATTAAATTGCCGTGGGTTGGGGTATTATTGAGGATCCATATGAACAGCTCTTGCTCAGAACAATACTTTCCATCTATCCTTTAGGTAATGGTATTATATCTATAATTCTTTATCCTGAAACTACAAATTCCATGCACATTATCTCATTATTAATCAGTTCTTTGATTACCATAATTAACTTGCGCGTCATATGAATTAATGGATAAATAACCACTTATGCTCACCTCCCGAAACGTTGAAAAGGAGATACTAGCTAGCCGTAGTGTTTCCTCGATTACCTATAATACCATAACAATTATAGTTCAATGAATAAATAATTTATTTTTTGAAAATTATATTTTTTTAAATTAAGTAAATTGATTACATTACCTTCCTAAGTTAGTTACATGACATTTAAATTTAATAATATTTTTCTTATTTGAAATATTACACTTGATTCTCTTAATTATATATTACAAAATTTCTTCTAATTTATTTTTTATTAGAAACATTAATTTTTCACATAAAATAAAATTATAATTTTATTCTTCATATAACAGTAAAAACAATTAAGCTAATATTAAGTGATAGTATAAGATTATGATTTTATTTTTAACATAACAATAAAATTTGTTAGATAGTTTTACTTTTAAAAAAAATATTATGAAAAAAATTAATTAACTTAGATTAAAAGAAATTAAAGGGGAGTTTTATTTAATTTTTAAAACAACAAAGAAGTTTTCATTAACTAAACTTTAATATACTCATAAATACTAAAAAAATTGAACTTTTTAAATTCCTCCAAATTTATAAATTACCACATGTTAAAATTTTGCTAACTAATGTTAAATTGTATAACTATTCTACTGTGAACTAGCTCAATACACGTGATTAATATATTACAAATTTAAAGGAACTAATTAATGGTATGAAACTGAATACTAATGAGCCAAGGTTCATCAACTAATATGACATAAAGAGCTATATTTTGAAAAAAAAAAAAGTTACATAATTACTCATTTTAATTTGTGATATTTGACCTCGTTTCAAATTAAAGTAATTTCCGAACAGTTTAAACCCCTCCACATTTTGTCAAGTCCGGTCTAAATCACGCCTTGATTAGGGATGCAAAGCTCAAAGCCAGCTTGAGCCTGACCAAACCCTAGCCAGAGCACATGGTTTCTGAATGTGACGCGAACCAATATCATCAAAGAGAGACAAATGAATTATTAATGTCATTATATTATACATAAAGCCAAACATATTTGCGAGGAAGTATGTACAACGAGAGTATGGATAGCTAACAACATTACCAACATACTAGTAAAACGAACCCAGAAAATATAACCACACAGCAATCGCAAAAGTCACACATTGAAATTAAACGAGTAATTCATCCGCAGATTGTAACTTGGACTCCCATCGAATTTGATCAGATTTTGACATCCGGAGATTCAGCATATGAGATTGAAATCAGTTCAGATCGAAACCTGTCATGCACATCACCGTTTGCAACTGCAACCCCATCTGCTTTCTTGACTTCAGACTCCACAAGCTTATCAGGTGACGAGTTAGAGATAGCAATAAGCAACTCACGTGCAACCTCCTTAGTCGCCTTGTTGACCGGTGATTTGCTATCCATATAATTTTATCTCTTCTTCCTACAAATCAAATCCCAAAATTCTTTAGCAGACGTCATCCATCGGAATCTCTGATTCAGCATGTGTTTCACTTTTAACCACCCAATAATGTTACCAATATTAGTACTATTACCAACTTTATATGCTCGTTCCTGCGTTGGTGGAGAAACCCAGTTTTACACGTAATGTATCAGTAAGGATGAGCACAGCAGAGAAAAAAAAAATGATATAGCATTAGAGGAAGCCACAACAGGACATTTTGTACTAGCCTTGTTTTTGAACTTTTCGCTTTGGTTTTGTTTTCCGTTTTGTTTTTCCAAGAGAATTTATTATCCTCCTTTTTCTTTTGTTTTTTCCTCTTCTTCTCCTCTTTGTATCCCTCTCTCTCTCTTAATAATATTTCATTTCTATAAAACAAAAAAGTACTAGTCAGGCCAACCCAAGTGTACCCATTTTGCAAACGACAATTCAATAAGAGCTCATATTGGTAATCAAATCAACCCTCTCAAAGAATACTCCAATTTCTGGGCGAGTCCTTGCCTACCCCTTTAACTAGGACTGATCCTAAACTAGACTGGTGGATATAAGTGCCGCAAGTTTGACAAGTGAAAATGTAGAGCTGAAAAAAGATCACACATGCTACTGGTGCTTTAACTAATAATATTAAAATAACCTATCTTCAATGACATTAAAATTATTTTGAAGGGATAAAAGCTTGTTTATGTTGACTAGTATATAGCCACTTTCGTCTGTATTCACTATTCTTCTTTTCCCTATCATCGCTGTGCAGATTTCACTAATAAGATCATACCCCTACATAACTACACATATTCTACACCAGTACCATTCCAGTAAGATAGTCTTAGATTCCATTTTAATCCAAAACTACAATTTTGACTAACCTCCTCACTCTGTGCATTTCATGCTTCAATTTTTTAATCTCTCTTTCTTTATGGGAATTTGTCATGCTTGAAATAGGCTCTCAACCCACCTAAGTTTTCCTTCCTCTGTATCCTACTCAGAAGAGGGGATAGAAAGAAAAAAGATGCTACTAATACAATAATTTTTTCTCACAATCCTTACAGCTATTATAGGTGACTCTCTCGATTTAAATGACATAAAAACTTTAAATAGGACTAGCTCAAATCAGATGCATCTACATATCTAATTGTGATAACTGTGAGAGCATTAATTTCTCCAGAAAAAGATAAGACTAGTCACTAACAATCATCGAGCAACATGTCAATTCTTCTTCATATTTCGCAGCACCCCAATTTGATATTAAATATAAAATACGAATCAAGCATAAAAGTTGTATTTTATCTGAAAAAAATTATAAACACGGATCAAACTGCTTTGTGACAGTCCAACATATTCCAAACCAACATGAACAGTCTATGATTCAAATATTTTGATATACTTGTTTGGTTCATTTTGGTTTAGCAGCTTAGGTAAGTCTATTACATAAACCCTTAAATATGTAGGACAATATCAAGAATAATACATTATGACACGCTATAAACAAGTTACTTAGTGGCAAGAAGAGACATATGAAATTAATTAATTTATGCCATGATGATAATGAGTAAATTAATATTTTTGGTTCCTGAATATACGAACTTTTCCAATGTCATATCATTTTTTATCCATCTAAATTTCGTGTTTAATTTATTCATGCGCTTCCAATTAGGTCTTACTTTTCCACTCAAATCATGTTACCTTAGTCAAATTCTCTTTTCTAGCATATAAATTTATTGGTGCATATACATTTTGTTTATTCATGTTGGTATTTTGGCTAGCAACCATAATTCATGTTAACGTAAAACAAGGTGATGAGCACTCAATAAATGAAATACTAAATTAAGAAGGATGGAAAACAAAGAATAAGACTGAGAGACAACATTGAGGAATACGGTACCATTAGACCCTTGAAATTAATATATATATCCTAATTTCAACCAACTGAAAGATAAAAAGAAACATACTCTGAATAGTTTAACTTGAATGGTAAATTCGTCACAAGTATTTAAGAGATATATATTTCCATCGGTTCAGGTCTTTTGATCAGGTCAATTAAATTCTGCCAACCCCATCCATCAAACCAAGATCCCTTCAAACGGAACAAAACCCAGCCGTCTAATTACGCTAAGACATAGTAAGTGTTAACAGCTCTATTCCGTCTTTCAACGGACTTTGCAGTTCGATGATCAACAATCACTAAAGAAGTATTAAAGAAACCCTAAGGGAAATCGAAACAAGAAAACAATCCTCTTCTACTATGATGTGATTTAGTCTGCAACAGATTTCCAAACAATTAAAGGAGAAAGATCCGACGATTTAATTAATTCCAAACAGCCCAAACCCCAAACACGGATATCCTGCAATATTCCAAACATCCGTTTCACGGAACGATTCAAGCAGACAGCGAAGAACGAGAGATATGAACATGCAATATCGCGGGAAAATAGATCAAAATTTACGGGGATGAAATTCAGGGAAATCGTACCTTCGGCTATTCGGGTTTAGGAGCGCGTCTCGCTTCTCGGTCTTTGAATTTGATCCTCTCCTCAAGTGACCTTAATGTTCGAACTTTTCAAGAAAACTACATTCTTGCCACGTCGCTTTTGGCCAGCTACTGACGGCTCTAGACTTTTCTCAAATTTGATTATATTTAAATCAAATTCATCCAATTTAATCTAATCACAATTCATAAAATCGATATTGGATAAAATTTTGAAAAAATTAATTTAATTGGTCATAATAATTATTTAATTTAAACTGATCATTCAATTATATAATATATTAATATTATATATTACATAATATATTTTATATTTTATAGGTAATATATATTTAATATATTTATTTTTAATAAACCATTAAAAAATGAAAACATAATTTGAACATATTTATTTTATTTTTGAGACTTGACAAATAAAAAAATTAATTTTAAAAGTTTGGAACACTTTACTATTTGATCCAATCTAAGTTGACTCTTGTTAAATTAGATTGGTTTTTCTCTTGTCAAGACTTAGAGTTGTCAAAATAGACTAAATTTGTTAAGTTGATTCAGCTTGGCCTTGTAAATAAGATGTGATAAGCTAAAAATTTAGTGATTTATATTTAACAAGAATTTTTAGCATAGGCCATTTTGGCCCATCTAACTGATGGGCTGGATCGTGTTAAACCGATGAATTTTTATAAAAGATTTTTAAAATATTAGTATTTTAGATTTGTAATTTTTTTTTTGTTACTTTGGTCAATAATTGTCAAGAACTTTCAAATATAAAAATTTGGCCCATAAAGTAATATATATAACCCAACTTAATATCCGAATCTAAAAGAGAGACTTCTAAAATTAAAAATAAAATATATAATATTAATATCAACATTAGAACATTCCAATAAGCAACAATAATATTCCCAAACCTAACAGAGCTAGAGTTAAAAGTATGTTAATTTATATTATAATAGCTAAAATTTTTTTCTTTAATCTTTGATATGCTTCTTATTGTTTGAGTTTCATTGAAGAAAGATATATAATATTTTTTTTAATTTTTTTATGAATTATATTTAAATTTATAAAATTATAGATAAAAGAAACAATATTTTTCTTAATAAAAAAAATAGATTGACCCAACTCAATACATGGCTCTTGATGAATTGAGTTAGACCATAATTTTCAATTCATTTATCTATTTAAACCTAACCCAACTCAGTCCTTTATTAGAAACCTTGCAAGCACGGCCCAGGCATTTGACACCTCATATCTCCAAAGTTTAACTGAAAATTGCACCCCTAGCCTATGCTAACAGAATTTTCTTGGACACTTTAGTTCTAGTTGTGCCAAGTTATTTATTATTTAACTTGAAATATTAGGCTTTTTTTTTTTAGATGTATACACTTTTTCATTCTTATTTTCACAAATGATTTTTTTAATCTTATTTGGCAATCCATATCACTTTTGGCGGCTTTATCTTATTTGTGCATGTATGTTGTCCCACTATGGATGACATGACAATGGATTTGAGTATTTTTGGATATCCAGCGATATCCTTAAAAAAAAAAAAAAAAAGCTCTCGATATTCGATAGATTTGAAATATTAGATAGGATACGATGAGATAAAAATAATTATTTAATAAGAATTAGGTAGAGTAAGATGTTGTCATTGGATAAAGAATAGAGATGGGCGGGTAACAAGCCATTTTTTCAATATCCAAATTTATATCCATCCAAAATATCCAACATTCGTATCCTATTGCTATATGAATCTGGGAAAAAAAATAAAATACTTTCTTATTATCTAAATTCGTGAATCGTACCCTACGATAAGGCGACGTATGTGCACAAATAAGTTAAAGCTCCTAAAAGTGATATATATTGATAAATAAGAAAAAAAAAGGGTCATTTGAAAAAATAAAAAACTAAAAAAGTATATAAATATAATAGCCTAGGATATTAAATTATGGATTAAATTTAAATGTAACTATTTATATCTTTGTCATTTTATTCTCTATTAAAAATAAAAAATGTGTAATTTTTTTTAAAAGACCAGTAATTCAATGTTAAGTTGTAAAAAAATATATCGTTATTTTAAAATATTATATTTTAATTAGAAAATTGTATATCTATAGTATTATAATTGAAATATCTTATAACAAAATGTAAGAAACAATTTTTTTTTCCATAAGTTATTGTGGTGTCCTAACATGTAATAAAATATGTATTATATTATTTTTAATTTAACCTTAAATTTTTAAAATTAAAATAAACTATAGAAATTTTATTGTATTTTAAAATAATAAGAATTATAAAATTTCTCTTTACTTTTTACCCTTCTATATATATATAAAACATATTTGAACATTTTTTATTTTGTATTATATTGTTAATATATATCATATATGTTTAGAGCTATTAATCAAAAATCTCTGAAGACATATATAATATAAATATAACTATTTAAACTTTAAATTACATCAGATTTTCCTTCTAACGTTACGCTTCTGCTCTGGCCTTAGGACCAGGAATATTGACCATGATTAAAAGAAAAAAGATAAATTAATTATGAACAATAAATATTAAAAATACAGATAACATGTTTCTTCATAATTATTCTAATCTATCTGTCTTGAATCCAATTTATCTAAATTTTCTTCTTTTTAGGACACTTTGTTAAAAAAGATATATAACTTGTTTGTATAATATTAATATAAAAATTAATTTGAGAAGATAAAAAGGATCAGTAAACAGTAGATAGATGCGAATGTGACAGATCAACTTATTTTCAAGAAAATTCAATCTACAGGACTTTTCCGTATGATATGATCTACACGTGATATTGCTCGGGACATCTGACACAACAGCTTTCTTCATTACTTTCCTAAACTAGCACCGTACAAATTCCTATTTCCAGCAAAACAGCAAGTAGTGCGATGGTACTGCCCGTTTAGTGAGCAAAGAGGTGATTGGATTTTGTTACAGACAACCAGAGTTTTTAAGGCTTAATTAGTCCTTTTACATTTCAGAAAAAAATATGTAATAGGCTGATTTCGGCATTGTAAAAGGACCAACCAAAACTCGAACCTTGAAAACTCAAGCTTTTGGTAACAAAATCCAGTTTGATTTAACCACGCCAACTGTTCGACCTCTTTGCTTCAAAGGCTGCTCCATCATTAAGCATGTCCTGTGCATCAGTCTCCATTCCCAGCTTGGAGAGTGCAAGAGCCTGAAGGTAGAACGCTGTTGGCCAATCAGGTATGCACACCTGTGCCTGCATGGCATCCCTTAAGGCAAGTTCTGCTTGCTCATTCATCAAGTATGAGAATGCTCTCCTTGCAAACACTGTGGCTGAAGGAACAGACATCATCACCACCAACTGTTCACAGCAGACAAATCAGATCCATTCAGGCTTATATTATATTCAACTTCAGAAATTAGAATCATAATCATCATTCATAGATTCTTCAGCCAAAATTACAGAGCAGGTATAAACAAATTTGACAGCAGGTTATAATAATCTGTTACTTGTATACAGTTGTTCTATACTTTTTCAAGGGACATAATTATTTGTAATTATATTCAGATAGTCAACCAGCCCAAACCCGGTAGAAGGGGAAAGAAGTTCACCTACCTTGGAATAATACTCAATTGCATTTTTGAAATCCTTGTCTCTAAATGCAATATCCCCAAACTTTTTTGTGTTCAAGATCTCTTGCACTTGTTGTGTCCACTCTTGGAATGAAAGCTGCAAGGTTCCGTTCTTTGAAACTAAATAAGAAGTAACATAGAAAAGAAAAGTAGGCAAACTAACCAGAAATTATTAAATTAACAAGTGAGGTTTACATAGTTTAGTCTTCCTTGGGTCTCAGATACAGTTAAACAATCATGTACTAAAGAAACAGCATTTTCCATCATCAACAAAAAAAGAGGCAAGTTCAGAAACCATTCCCAGTTTATACAAGCATTCATGCCATTAACAAAGACACCACACATTATATAAAGTAAGACGCGCTGAAAGCTCAAGTAAACTATAATTGCCATGCCAATACCTTATACCTAATTCCAATTTATCTTATGTTTCATTCATTGATCTTTCAACATAAACCGGCACATAGTTATATTAAGATAAAATACTAAAATGCCACAGTATAGAAATCCATGGAATCTAGCACCTCTTAAAGCTGATTGGAGTTGGACCATGGTGTCCCACATGCTGTCCAATAGAGAACAGACATTTTTTTTTATAAGCATCCATGCTAAATACTGGTGAGTCAACCGCCGCCAGTACAGAGAAGAATAACTTAAAAAGCGATTGCAGGGGATACCAGGAATATTATAAATCCGAAAAATAAGGTAAAATCAAATACATGCAGCACATTTTAGCAAAATAAAAACAACCTCGTTTATTTAACATATCCCAATTGGAATATCACTTCCTCTGCAATTACTATGCGATGAATCAATCTTATTGGTTTGCATGTAACATATTCCAACAGATATTGTAAACACTTTGAAGGAAATAGTGTGATGATTCTACATACCTCGTTCTCTGCACCTTCCTCGTCCTTATAACCTGTTTTTAACAATATCTCATGCACAGCTGTGAGATCCATCCTTGCACAAGCCTTTCCTAGAGGCGAAAGCATGGTTGGCAGCACTGCAGTGTTTTTAGGGAGGCCCATCAACACATGAGATGCTACCTGGAACAAAGAGAGGGAGGAAAAAAGTGAACAGGAGGAATAAAGCCTCCCAAAGAGATGGCAAAATTAGAAACTGTTAAAACAATTGGAATGGAGAAGGACAGCAATCCACAGTTAAGGTTAGATTTGAGGGCACAGTAAAAAAAACTAAGAACCTCTTTTTGCTTTTGAAGAGGTGCAACTGCTGTAAGAAGAGACTTAATATCAGGCCGTTCTCTAGCCTCAAACTGAAGGCATTTTGAAGCAAGTTCAACCAACTTTGTGGCGTCATCATTCGCATATTGCCCTTCTAGGGATGAGTCCATCAATAATAATGCATTTTTCCCTCTAATCAGATCCAGAGCCTGAGAGAAAAAATCAATCATGTTAGCAGTTTTTATAACCTAGTATATGACCTACATCATCTTGTTAATTAAATAGGCATCTCTCTCCATTGCCAATAAATTACAGGCAATAACGAAATAGATAATAGTTTTCTGAAGCCATGGGATATTGAACAAGAAAGCCATCTTAATACTCAACATAATAGGTGGTCTAAAGTGATGGTAAACTTCTACCGCACATATATTCAGCACACATTTGTATCAAAGATATCATCACTTAGCAAGCTTAACAGACAGGATAAAGCACTATGCACACCCTTATATGGCCAAACAGACTAGATAAAGTTTCTGAATGAGTTTCCTCTACAAATATGAAAAATATTAGATAACCTAGCATACTAAGAATTAGAAGGGTTTTTGGAAGACATGGTAACATACATGGCTTGGAGGAATATGCTTGCCGCTCAAAAGATCCAAAAGAACTGTTCCATAACTGTAGATTACACTCTCTGGGATAATCCTACCTGCAGATTTTGCAACCAATCAGATTCACTGGATACACAAATTCATGCCCTTGTCAACTATCCAGGAGTTTGTTAAGTACCATATCGCCATTAATGACATTGAGTAGCACCAATCATTGGAATTTCAAGCAAAACAATATTAAAAAACGAACAAACTTACTGATATTAAGCATTATTTTTGAAAGACCATCTACTCATTAATGGAACCATTTATTTACTTCTAAACATTAATCACACATCAAGTGAGAAACCCTTTCATTGGAAAAACTTCTTCCATTTAGTGAGATCAAAGATATAGATTTTACCACATCATCATCCATTAGTCAATTACAACAGTGATCAATCATTAGCACATATATAATTTAATCCATCATTGCCATAGAAACCTTCAATGAATGTAAGTTTTGCAGAAAAATACAAGTTGACAAGTAAATACCTGTTCGCAAAAACTCAGGCGGGGTATAAGCTAAATTAGTACTGTAGCTTTTCCCATCTCGACTATTTTTCATAAGCCCAAAACTTGACAAGCGGGGGTCACCTTCCTGACAACAAGTGAATCAATTAATAACAAGTCCATCTCAAAGTAACAACTAAGATATTTTCAGTTGAATGATGTTGAAAATCTTTATAATATTAGTAGTATGCAAACTTATTTTTACAACAGAAATTTGGGATACCAATTTTCCTGAGAATATGATACTGAGAGTAGATCAAGTTCAAATGGGGCAGAAAAGGAGAGATATACCCAAACAGGAAAGATGCATTTATGTAAATGTTTCATGAAAAACATAGCAGATATAATTAAATAATTTACTAAACAAATGAATGGATTTATAATGATGTATTTGAAAGCATACTTCATCAAAAAGAATCCTGTATGCGTTCAAATCATGATATATTTTGCGATTTTCCACGCTACAATGATCTAGCGCCTGTGCAACATGGTATGCAACTCTGACACGCATTTCCCATGGCAATGGCTGCTTGTCCCCTACAATATGAAATCATAGTATGCATTAACTAAAAAATTATGTACATAACTAATTATCAAAATGTCATTGACAAGTGCAGGGGGTGCTATTTCGTTACTTATTACTTAAACTTATTATTCATGAAGTGCCTTGTTTTTTTTTCTTTTTAAGTTACTTCATCATTTCCAGAAGTGGGATATGCAGTCAGTATGAATGATAAACAAGCCCAGACAAATAACAGCCAGACAGAATGGGATTTAGGATGAGGTAAAAAACAAATGAACGGACTCTTTATATTAGACAGTAAAAGGAATCTATAAATTACAATGTCTGAATTTCTACATAATACGATCTTGATCAGCACAAGCAATTAAAACTTCCCCAAAAAAATAGAAGCATAAGAAATGATAGTTTATACGGTCCAGTGAATTTGCACTTACCTTAAAATCTTAGTTTACTATGAATTAGATATAAAGAAAGTAAATATGCATTAAATGAAGGACTAGTCAAAGTTGAGTTTCAGCATGGGAAGAGGGGAAGAGGACATGTGATAAAAGAATAGGGTCTAAAAGGTTTCTTCCAGAATGTCAACTTTAGGAAATCTCTACATCCAATAAAATTAAATAACTTGAAGAAGCTCCATGTAACCTGAACAAAATATCAGCCAGAAGGAAGACAACAGATAAAAAGTCAAACAATCAAGCCTGCCAAGAGATCCAAACAACTACAGGTAGAACTATAGTGATTAGAAGGATAATTGCAGGGGGGAAAAAGTGTAGAACTAACAAGTTTTAATGATTGCATAAGAAATTGAATAAGAAGAAATCGAGTAGTACAATGAAAGAGATGCTTTGACAAAGTATCATTTGGCATGTACTCAGCCACCAAGAGCCGTTCGTCTCCTTCGGCACAACAACCGATTAGATTCACCAGTCTCTTGTGCCTCACTTTGCCAACTCCAGCTGCCTCTGCCTGACCAATTAAAACCATCAATAAACCCCCGCTAAAAAAGAAGGAATACATTTGACAGCATGCGACAGCCCAAACTGCTTGGCATTTGAGTAAATACAGGAGGACAGTACAGTCTAAAAATGGAAAAAAGAAAAAAAGAAAAATTCATCATTATTTATTTCTTCTGTGGGAACTTAATAATGCCCATGTCCTACAAGATAGTCCATAGGGTAAATGCATGCAGAGATTGACCTCTCCATGTAACTACCACAATCCATATACAATGTCAAGCGTACTTCAGTTTCAGAAAACAAGTTATTGATTAGGCCATCTAGACACTTATTATTCTCCTGGTCCGGCTTCGTTCAGTTTCCCACCTACCAAATTGAATGCAAATAAATAGTTTACTTTTCTCACCATAAACTGCTGTGCGTCAGGCCAAGACTGTTTGGAGAAGCGTTTAACAGCGACTAAACGATTGTTCTCTAGTTTTCCTTTATAAACCACATTAGGAGCTTTCTCACCACTCTCCGACACTATGAAATTTGGGCTGAACTCGTTTGTAGCCGTTCGGAGTTCACTGAGACCGAACTCTCTGAATGCTTGAACTTGGCATTCTTGATCAACATCATCCCCATTTGCTTCAAAACCAAAAACCAATATGAAATAAAAATCTATTCTCAAATAGACACATCGGTGTTAAATGTCAACAAGGAAGTAAACCCAGAGCAGCTTAAACCCCTTAGCTTCAAGACCCCAAAACCAAACAGTTCCAATAAACACTATACCCCCCAGAACTTGAAACCGAAACCATGTCAGAACCCCAGAACGAGAAGTGAGAGCAGATTAAGCTAATTAGAATGCCACGATTGAAGAGGAACCTGGATCAGGTTTGTTGGGGTCAGGGAAGGCGGAAGGGTCGTCAGGCGAGTGGAGATGAGCCGTTTTGGAGTTCAAGCAACCCATGGGCACGTATCTGCTGTGTACATAGAAACGAAGCTCAAATAAACAAGGAAGATTGAACCCAAGGTGGAGCTCAATACACACTAGAGGATAAAATACGGGTCAAGGAGGTGCAGGTTCACTGGTTTCAAGCTCAAATGCTGGGCCTCCACACACCGCAAGCGAGTCACTGCTACTTTTGGTTGTTGCAGCGGCGGAAACACAGAAGAAAGAGAGAGAGAGAGAGAGTAAGGGAGAAGTGGAAAAGGCCAAAAGGTTAGTGAATGAATGTGTGAAAAGGCGAAGGTAGAGAGAGATGAAAGCAAAGGAAGAGGCAGAGAAGGTCACATGTGAGGTCACATGGGGCACGTGCAGGCCTGGTGGGGACTTGGAAGCATTTTCCATGGCATTGGCCGTTGCATTGAAAATCAGCTACCAGACATCACAGCCAAACCTCATTATCATTGCTATTCCAAGTTAATTCATTTCCCGTGTTATCTTACCCCCTTGTTTTGTGGGATCATGTCTTCAAGTCGCCCTCGAATTAAATTGGTTTGTTACGCAGTTACCACTTCACCACCGCTTATGAGCAAGAGGAAGAAAATAGCAGCGCATGAAATTAGTGTTTCCATGATGATTACAAAGATACCTAGAACAAATAGTTAAGATTTAGAGGATCACATGACATGTGCTTTTTATTCTTTATTCTTCGCCGGTATAACAATCATTATTTGTTTCGTGATAAGGTTATACTTATGGTTATTTCCACAACTAGATTGGGTAGGCCACAGGTTACTTAATGTGAAATTATGATGAGTGTGGAAGATTAGCCTCTGGAAGAAAGGCACAAGGCCTGAACTGGGCCATCATTTTGACTTGGAAAGGGAAAAGATATCAGAATTTGAATAGATCTGAATGTTTGGTTGGGCCAAACGAGAGGTTAGAGACTCTCAAAAAGGTCTTCCTCCAATATTATTGGGTTATCCAAAAAGAGTCCAACTTTGAATGGGAGGACCCCTGATATCAAATGATGGAAGCAAAACAAGGATAAGCAGACATCTGAAAGGGAAGGTTCATA
Organism: Biancaea sappan; assembly: GCA_037074585.1. NCBI lineage: Eukaryota > Viridiplantae > Streptophyta > Magnoliopsida > Fabales > Fabaceae > Biancaea > Biancaea sappan. Next base: position 31,885,395 of record CM073500.1, on the reverse strand, counting down.
GAGTGCCACGTAACTATTTTCGTCCCTAGTTTAAAATTTAACATGATTCCTCATCTCTGCCACTGGATGGGGCTATAATTAACATTATAAATCTCAAATTATTATGTACTTTATACTCGAGTCAAGAGTTTGAGTTTCGTCTTATCATATAAAATTAGCGTAGATTTAAGTTCTCCTTTAACATAGAATGCTACTCTCCAGATACTTCATACTTAATTTACTGGTTAAAATGAATAGAACTTTCTTGAACTTAGAGGTATGCGCAATTTACTCCTCATAATTTTAAAACTTTACAAAAAACTCCTTTAACTTCTAACTTATTGTAAAAGACCCCTTCAAACCATTAATTCTATTAATGATCAACTGCCACCTCAGCAAAAAAATATACAGTCAGCAAAGAAATTTATCACATGGAATGTGGCAGGGGCATTTTTGTAAAACACATAACCTTCCTCCTCTCGTATCCCTAATTCTCCCGTCTGAATGCACAGTAACCCTTCCACGGTATTTCCAAATGAGATTTTGACAAGCACGAGGCAACATTGGTTTGTTAAACATATTCGATACGGTGTGGTTTTCTTCATGTAATTATCACAATCCTGCAATATTTGGGTTCCTGGACTTGTTAAGCATCCAAAATTACAGCCCTTCTTCATCTATTTGCCCTCTGCAGCCGCCGCACATACCTCCCTCTTGTCGCCGGCGAGCTTTGGCGGAACGTTGAATGCTTTGGCGTCCTTTAATTACTTATCAATTTCGTCGCCATCCAACAAAGCTGCGATTGTCAATGGCAGCGTTGAGGAGGAAAAATAGAGTGATAAAGCAAGGAATGAAGATGACGTAAATGGTGAAGAAGGAGATGGAGGAAATATAATTATTAAATATAAATCAACCATGATTCGGATTTTCTGCTTGGAATGTTGGCTGAAAACTGAGCAGGCCTCTACTTGGTCTGTGCGTTAATAAACTAACATACACCAAACATGATTTCATTGAGGAAATATTATTTAAAAGAAAAATGGAAAAATAAAAAGGCTGAGTTGGATGATAGCAGTTGTGGGATGAGTCGCGTTGAGATGAGATTTTTTTTATTTTCTTATACTTATTTTAAGTGTGCACTAATGCACTAATGCACCGGATCCCATCAGAACTCTGCAGTTAAGCGTGCTTGGGTGAAAGTAGTACTAGGATGGGTGACCTCCTGAGAAGTCCTCGTGTTGCACCCCTATTTTTAGAGACAAGAACATAAAATTGGAGTGGCGGAGATAAGGATGCTGCGTTGGATGTGTGGTCATACAAGAAGAGATAGGATCCGTAATGATCATATACGAGCTAGAGTTGAGGTGACACCTATTGAGGAAAAAATGGTTGAAAACCGTTTAAGATGGTTTGGGCATGTGCAAAGAAGACCGTTGGAAGCGCTAATTAGGAGAGTTGAGCAGATGGTTTGGAATCATGTGAAAAAAGGTCGAGGAAGACCAAAAAGGACACTTAGAGAAATTATTGAACGGGACCTTTTAATAAATGAGATATCTAAAGAGTTGATCATTGATAGAGTTCAATGGCGTCGTGCAATCTATGTAACCTACCCCACTTAGTGGGATAAAACTATGTTGTTGTTGTTGTTGTTGTTGTTGTTGTTGTTGTTGTCTCATACTTATTTTAAGCCATATTCACTGTTGATCCAGACACATTACAAGTGTAATACCCGTTAATTTCGGAATATAATTCGCTTAAGAGTATTTTAGAATTTTACAACGTTACTTTAGTTATTTATTTTGGTCATTTTTAATTTTCATATTTAATTGTTCTCTTTGAATATTATTTATGAAAATTGAGTTAAATGACTGGACTAAATATTTGTACCATGTGGGATATATTCTAAGAATGGTGAAATTCATGGAAAAGTAGTTTAAGAATGGTCAATTAGTCCATTTATTGTAAATTGATTGGATGGGTTTGGATGTTGGGTTATGGATACCCATGGGTTATTCAATAACCCATTAGAAATATTTAATATAAAGTTTCAATAGTACCCCCTCATTTTCTCACTCAGCCGAAGGAAGGCAGAAAAGCGTTTTCTCTCATTTCTTCATCCTCTTCTCAAATCCTTTCCTTGATCTTCAGAGTTTTGATTATTTGTTCGGTTCAAAAGCTTTGTAAGGATCAAAGGTAAGCTTTAATCTCATTATTTTCCTTAAATTTCAGTTTATATGCAAGATTAGAGGAGGTTTTGTTCTTGAAGATTTTGATGATAATTCGTGAATCTCAGTTGTTTTAGAAGTTATATTTGAGTTATAATCGGTTAAAAGAGTTGAGATTCTGGTTTTGAATCAAAATAAAGGAAAGGATGAATTTTTGAAAGATTTTTCTGCAAAAACTCGAGTTACTGTAGCGACCAGAAATTTCGGGAAAATCTGGAAATTTTTCTTTGAGTTACTGTAGTGTCGGCAGTCAACGGTACTGCAGCAGTCAACATTACTGTAGCGAACCGTCACTGTAGCGAACCGTTATTGTAGCAATCAGAAAATTTTGCGTATTTTCGTGATTTTGTTTCCTTTCTTATGTTTCCTTGTAATATATTTTACTAGGAAATTTTCCTACACAAATTCTAGTGTGGAACAAGGTAAACTTGGACAAACATCAAGGTGAGTGAATAACCTTGCTCAGCTAATTTGATATTACTAGTCAAAGTACAATATAAGTCTCATTTACAATATTATTTGGACAATAAGCAATCAATTTTTCATATAGGAGTATATGATGATCGGTAGAAATAAGAGTATGTAGAAATTATTTTATTTCATGACAATTGTACTATGTGATAAATTCTCACTATCTTATTAATGAGTAAAGATCTACGGGATCTAATACACGAGTTTGAAAGGGTTAAAGTCCCATACTACTCGGTGTATATCTAAGAAATCTTATACACGAATTTGAAAGGGTTAAAGTCCCATACTACTCGGTGTATATCTAAGAAATCTTATACACGAGTTTGAAAGGGTTAAAGTCCCATACTACTCAGTGCATATCTATGAAACCTATACACGAGTTGAAAGGGTTAGAGTCCCATACTACTCGGTGTATACCTATGAGATCTTATTCACGAGTTTGAAAGGGTTAGAGTCCCATACTACTCGGTGTATATCTATGAAATCTTATTCATGAGTTTGAAAGGGTTAGAGTCTCATACTACTCGATGTATAAGACAATTAATTATATGAGTAAATGTGGTATTTGTACTTTTGATATTTTATATAGTACAGTTATTTACTTACTGAGTTTTTAAATAAACTCACACTCCCTATGATTATTTTTTTCAGATACAGAAAACAAAGAACAAGAGTATCCGTTTGAAGAATAGAAGCCCCTTGGAATTATCCTCTATTTCTGTCTGGTGGGATACCAGTACTTATTAATATGGATACTAGGAATGCTCTGTACTTTCTATAGGTCTCCTAGGCTTGCAATGAGATAGAAATATCAGACTATGTATGTCTGTATTTGCTTATCAGATGAATATAATTCTGTAGTGTGGAATGAATGATTAAGGTTGAATGTAAAACCTTTCAGAATATATGTAAATAGCGTATGTTTGAGAATTTTATCAAATGAGTAGTATCTTTTCACATGTTCAATTTTTGGGATGTGACAATTTGGTATCAGAGGATAGGATTTATAGGTCCCCTATAGAGTACAGAGCAAAGTGATCTTTGTGGGCCCTTCCCTATTGTCATGAGCCGCGACATGACCATAGGATTAGGTTCCATAAAAGACCTTGTAGAGTATAACGCCATTTTATAGATAATTTTCAGTGGGGCTAGTAAGTGATATTTTGTTTATGTCTGAAAATTGTTTGTTATGAGTGTAGATCTGTGACAGTACAATGTCAGAAGGATCTTCTAATAATAACGAGCATATGGGTCTAAGGAGGGCCATAAATCCACCAGTACATGTGCAAGATGATCCTAACCGTGGTGATAGTTTACATGCTCAAAGTACTGAGGGCGTAACTAGTGAGCAAACAAGGAGAGTCGAACCTGATGCTCACGTTGGCAATGCAACTATTGCACATGTGATTAATTTGATAAATGAACGATTTGACCGATTTGAGGCTGAAATGAGAGGTCGAGCTGCACAAGCTAACCTGCTAGTGGATCCTCCTATTGTTGAAGTTGAAATTGTACCACCAGCTCAGTTAGCTGGAGGAGATAACGTAAGGGAGGTAAGAATGTCTGAATTCCAGAAAATGAGGCCTCTTACTTTTTCGGGGGAAGATCCTAAAGAGGACCCACAATGTTTCCTTGAAGATTGTGAAGCAATCTGTGATGCTATAGGGTGTTCTCCTACTCAAAAGGTAGAATTCACTTCCTTTCAGTTAAAGGGTAGGGCTGGTAAATGGTGGAGGAACTGGAAGAAAGCTAGAATTCAAGGCGCATCGCCAGTTATGTGGACAGAATTTTACAGATTGGTTATGGATGAATTTCTTCCGGCAAGTGAACGATCATCTAGGGCCAGGGATTTTCTGTATCTACGGCAGGGAACCATGACTGTTGATGAATATTCAGCTCAGTTTGTTAAATTATCTGAATATGCCCCTAAAATCATTCCTTATGAAAGGAAGAAAATAGAAAAGTTTGTGGAAGGGCTTCGTGATGCCTTATATGATTAAGTAGGTTCCAATATAAATGATTACTCTTCGTACTCAGAAGCTGTTGATGTGGCCCGAAGAATGGAAAAGAGGTCAAAGAATAAAGAAGAATATCGACAAAAGAAGAAGGCTAGACATAGAAGATCTTTTGATCAAGGGGAGGACTCAGGAACTTTGAAACCCTTTACTGCATCACAAAATGCTCCAGCCACTCCTACTAAGTCAACTTATTCTACAGCCAGTGTGGCTAAGCCTCGTTTAGAGAGCAGGGGTGGTTTTAGCTCTTCTAGTAGAGGAGGTACTCAAGCTAGAAGGGAAAAACCTCAATGTCCTGAATGTGGAAAGTTTTACTTCGGAGAATGCAGGTTAAACACTGTTGGTACAGGTTGTTTTAACTGTGGACAAAAAGGACATTTTATAAGGGAGTGCCCTCAGCTCATGACAAGACCAGGTCAAGGGTCTACCTTGCCACCTCGACCACAGTCTATTTCTGCTTTTATTACTCGAACACCAACCCCTTCAATAGGGGGTAGTATGGGAAGAGGTTCTGGAAGAGGCCAAGGTGACCGTGGAAAACAAGCTGCTGGCAGAGGAAATGCAAGAGTATATGCTCTAACCCGACAGGATGCTCAAACATCCAATGCTGTAGTTACAGGTATATTATCTGTTAATACTTTTGCTGCATGTATTTTGTTTGATCCTGGTTCTACTCACTCATATGTGTCACCCCTATTTGCCAAGAGATTTGCATTTGATTCAATTACTCTTAAACAACCATTCTTGGTTTCCACATCGATGAGAGAGACTTTGATGGTTAAAACATGTTATCGTTCTTGTAAAATAATTGTTGGAGGCATGGAAACTGAGATAGATTTTATGATTCTCAATATGTTAGATTTTGATGTGATTCTAGGGATGAACTGGCTATCTTCTTGTCATGCTACTATAAATTGTCGTGACAAAGTTATTTCCTTTAATATGCCGGGGAGGAGTAAATTTGTGTTTCAAGGAAATCGAAGTGATGTACCTTGCAACATGATATCTATGTTAAGTGCTCGGCGTATGTTGCGAAAGGGATGTCAGGGATTTTTAGCTTTTATCAAAGATTTAGAAAAGAAAGAACAGAAGTTAGAAGACATTCATGTGGTTAATGAATTCCCAGATGTGTTCCCAGAAGATTTACCTGGATTACCGCCAGAAAGAGATATTGAGTTCAGTATTGATTTGGTCCCAGACACAAGACCAATTTCTATTCCACCTTATCATATGGCTCCTGTTGAGCTAAAAGAACTCAAAGAACAATTGGAAGATTTGTTAAACAAAGGGTTCATTCGCCCAAGTTTTTCACCTTGGGGTGCTCATGTTCTTTTTGTGAAAAAGAAAGATGGTTCTATGAGACTATGTATAGATTATCGTCAGCTGAATAAAGTCACAGTGAAGAATAAGTATCCTTTACCAAGGATAGATGATTTGTTTGATCAGCTCCAAGGAGCAAAATTGTCACGACCCGTTTTCTGGGCACATGACCGGCACAATGATGAATCTCTCATCACTGTAAGCCTTCCGATAAATATATCAAATTTTCTTATCTGAAAATCATAGATTATCAATTTAAAATACATTATTATACTGACATACAAGCCAAATGTCGAACCCCTGAACTAGATGTCCTAGACGATTACAGAGCAACATAATCTATAACAGAAGAGAGGTCTACCCGACAACGGGAAGGTCCAAAGTGATCTACTCATCTAGCAGATATTCTTCGATGGCAACCTGATCTGAACAAAAAGGTTGTACAAACAATGTGAGCTTTTAAACTCAATGAGCGAATCGGCCTCGCATTAATAAAATTCAAATACATTACCAGTCATGCAAGTATATCCAAAGGCTCATACTCAACCAATAGACAGAAGATAAAAATTTATCCAATTCAACAAACGTTACTAGTACTCGTCAATGGCAATATATCCCGGAGAGCGCACACAGGCCGGCTCACCAATTATGTATATTTCTGCCATGACGCACAACATCATCCTCTTACATACAAGATAAAAATTCATCTAATTCAACAAACGTTACTAGTACTCGTCAATGGCAATATATCCCGGAGAGCGCACACAGGCCGGCTCACCAATTATGTATATTTCCGCCATGACGCACAACCTCATCCTCTTAGCTAGGGCGCCTCACGGATTTATCACCAATCCGGGCTATATCCCTACTGAGGGAATCGTTGTCTCCACACTCATTGGTCAAGACACCCTGTCAACCGGGTTTTTCGCCTTGCCGTGAGAGGGGGTACTGTCCCGCTCAATCACAATCAATAGCATTTCATATCATAATCAGAAGCTCAATATAATATTCATCCATATAACAGGTATAGTATATTACTATATTATGGATTTATAAACCACATATCAAGATAACAATTAATCCATTTTTGAAAACATTCAAACTTCACATCATCATAAGATACTTATTTCATTTTATCCATACTTATGGATTAATTATCTCATTTAGATTCGTCATTCTGAATCCAATTTCCCCATATGAATCTTGGGAGTGTCCTACGACATACTTTTTATCACCAGTAATGCTAAAACTCTATTAAAACGGGGTCGTTTCACTCACCTGGATTCCGTACGAACATCGCTTCTCTAAGTCATTACAGACAAGAGTTCTCAGGTGAATTTCAGTATTCCGCTACGGAGATTTTCATGAAAGATTAGAGAAAACAAGTTAGGATTGTTTTCATACAGATACTGTTCATATGTACGGTTACTGTTCATATATACGGTTACTATTCATACAGTCACTATTCATACGTGCGGTCACTATTCATACGTACGATCACTATTCATACCAGAAATAGAGAATACAATCTGTAAAAGAGTACACCAGGTAAGTTCCCAGGAAAGAGTGGAGGGTCACACTGGACACACTTAAAAACCAGGTCTTTCCTTAGCCAGAACTTTCCTAGACATGTATTCTTCACAGTTTACATTCTATTTCGGTAATCAGAGAATCAAAATAACATATAAACAGCTAAGGACAGTTTTTCTGATGTGGAAGATCAGCCAAGGCCGCAACCACAGAGCATACTTAAGAAATTAACTTCTAAAATTTGAAAGACATAGAAAGGGCATAGTATCCTTACCTAAGCTGAAAAGGAAAGGCCCAAAATCTCAGAGGCCTAACTTTGGAGTAAGAGAAACTTAAGGAGAGAAGAAGAGAAGTTGAAGGTGTGAGTTTAGAAGTGAAATAGAAGGGCCTATTTATAGCAAAAGTCAAGGGTACTATTTGACACTATGCGCTAATAAAATATTCAATTTACTATTTATGAAAATGACATTTTTAATAATGCAGTTACTGTGCAAATGGGCGGCAACGGCTGAAAATTTTTTTTGTTATTACTATTGAAAACTTAAAGGGAAAACTATCCTTTCACCTTAAACCTTTAAGTTTCTTTTCAAATCAGTCCTTTCACTTTAGTCCATGAGGGTATTTTTACCCATAAAACGTCATTTTCTCCTACGAACTTCTTCCTAGTTTTCTCTTATGACCAAACCACATCTAGTACTTGACATTTCGATTGTATAAATGAACAGTATCGTATATGTAAATAGTATTATACGGGTGAATAGTATCATATACTGAAATAGTAACAGTAGTTTGTAAACAAATATTTAATTTTATTTTTCTTGGGTATTACAAAAATACTTCTCAAAGATTGATCTAAGGTCTGGATATCATCAGTTACGAATTAAGAATGATGATATACCTAAGACTGCTTTTCGTACACGGTATGGACATTATGAATTTCTTGTGATGTCTTTTGGGTTGACAAATGCACCAGCAGCATTTATGGATTTAATGAACAGAGTGTTTAAACCCTTCCTTGATAAGTTTGTAATTGTATTTATTGATGATATTTTGGTGTATTCAAAGAGTCATGAAGAACATACTGAGCATTTGAGAATAGTGCTTCAGACCTTGAGAGAGCATCAGTTGTAGGCAAAGCTCTCAAAATGTAAATTCTGGATGAGTCATGTAACATTTTTTGGACATGTTATTTCCCAAAAAGGTATTTATGTAGATCCAAGTAAAATTGAAGCAGTAAAACAATGGCCTAGACCAACAACTGTGTCTGAAGTACGTAGTTTTCTTGGCTTAGCAGGGTATTACCGTCGCTTTGTCAAAGATTTCTCTAAGACGGCTCTCCCATTAAATAAGTTAACTCGAAAGAATGTTAAATACATTTGGGATGATTCATGTGAGCAAAGTTTCACCCAATTGAAAGAGTGTTTAACTTCTGCACCAGTTTTAATCCTACCATCAGGACCAGGGGGTTACTCTGTATTCTGTGATGCCTCAAAGATAGGCTTAGAATGTGTGTTGATGCAACATGGTAAAGTCATAGCTTATGGCTCACGTCAGCTTAAAAAGCATGAATTGAATTATCCCACTCATGATTTGGAAATGGCAGCTGTAGTGTTTGCTTTAAAGATATGGAGACATTACTTGTATGGGGAAACTTGTAAAATTTTTACAGATCACAAAAGCCTTAAGTACATTTTTTAGCAGAGAGATCTCAATCTAAGGCAACGAAGGTGGATGGAACTTCTGAAAGATTATGATTGTACCATCCTTTATCATCCAGGTAAAGCAAATGTAGTGGCTGATGCTCTAAGTCGAAAGTCTATGGGAAGTTTAGCTCACATTGCCATTATAAGGAGGTCTCTAATACATGAACTACAAGAATTGGAAGCTGATGGAGTATTCTTCGAGATCACTGAGTCAGGTACATTTCTGGCTCATTTAACAGTTAGATCATCCCTTGTTGAAAAAGTAAAAGCAACTTTAGAAAATGACATTGATATGGTCAAAATCAGAGATAAGGCAAGGCAAGGTCTAGCACCAAGTTTCTTGGTAGATGAAGAAAGAGTCTTATGGTTTAATGGGAGACTCTGTGTCCCCAACATTGAATCTTTGAAACATGAAATCTTAATGGAAGCTCATGGTTCGCCCTACGTTGTACATCCTGGTGCTATGAAAATGTATCAGGACTTGAAACAAGTTTACTGGTGGGAGGGCATGAAGCGAGATGTGACTGACTTTGTAGCTCAATGTTTGACTTGTCAGCAAGTTAAAGCTGAACATCGACGACCACCTGGTTTGATGCAAAAACTAGATATTCCCGAGTGGAAGTGGGAAAGGATCACTATGGATTTTGTAGTAGGTTTACCTCGGTCAACAAAGGGAAATGACTCAATATGGGTCATAGTGGATCGACTTACTAAGTCAGCACATTTTCTTCCTGTTCATACCACTTTCAGTGTAGCAAAACTTGCTCGACTTTATGTTAAAGAAATAGTGAAACTTCATGGTGTACCAATATCCATTATATCAGACCGAGGATGTAATACCCGTTAATTTCAGAATATAATTCGCTTAAGAGTATTTTAGAATTCTACAACGTTACTTTAGTTATTTATTTTGGTCATTTTTAATTTTCATATTTAATTGTTCTCTTTGAATATTATTTATGAAAATTGAGTTAAATGACTGGACTAAATATTTGCACAATGAGGGATATATTCTAAGAATGGTGAAATTCATGGAAAAGTGGTTTCAGAATGGTCAATTAGTCCATTTATTGTAAATTGACTGGATGGGTTTAGATGTTGGGTTATGGATACCCATGGGTTATTGAATAACCCATTAGAAATATTTAATATAAAGTTTCAATAGTACCCCTCATTTTTTTCACTCAGCCGAAGGAAGGCAGAAAAGCAGTTCTCTCTCAGTTCTTCAGTTTCTTCTCAAATCCTTTCCTTGATCTTCAGAAGTTCGATTATTTGTTCGGTTCAAAAGCTTTGTAAGGATCAAAGGTAAGCTTTAATCCGATTATTTTTCTTAAATTTCAGTTTATGTAGAAGATCAGAGGAGGTTTTGTTCTTGAAGATTTTGATGATAATTCATGAATCTCAGTTGTTTTAGAAGTTATATTTGAGTTATAATCGGTTAAAAGAGTTGAAATTCTGGTTTTGAAACAAGAAAGGGAAAGGATGAAATTGTTAGAAATTTCTGCAAAAACCGAGTTACTGTAGCGACCAGAAATTTCGAAACAAAATCTGAAAAATTTTCTTCGGGTTACTGTAGCAGTATTGTAGTGTCGGAGTCAACGGTACTGTAGCAGTCAACGTTACTGTAGCGAACCGTTACTGTAGCGAACCGACACTGTAGCAAACCGTACTGTAGCAACTCGTTACTGTAGCAGTCAGAAAATTTTACGTATTTTTGTGATTTTGTTTCCTTTCTTATGATTCATTGTAATATATTTTACTAGAAAATTTTCCTACACAAATTCTAGTGTGGAACAAGGTAAACTTGGACAAACATCAAGGTGAGTGAATAACCTTGCTCAGCTAATTTGATATTACTAGTCAAAGTACAATATAAGTCCCATTTACAATATTATTTGGATAATAAGCAATTAATTTTTCATATGGGAGTATATGATGATCAATAGAAATAAGAGTATGTAGAAATTATTTATTTCATGACAATTGTACTATGTGATGAATTCTCACTATCTTATTAATGAGTAAAGATCTACGGGATCTAATACACGAGTGTGAAAGGGTTAAAGTCCCATACTACTCGGTGTATATCTAAGAAAACTTATACACGAGTTTGAAAGGGTTAGAGTCCCATACTACTCAGTGCATATCTATGAAATCTATACACGAGTTGAAAGGGTTAAAGTCCCATACTACTCGGTGTATACCTATGAGATCTTATTCACGAGTTTGAAAGGGTTAGAGTCCCATACTACTCGATGTATATCTATGAAATCTTATTCATGAGTTTGAAAGGGTTAGAGTCCCATACTACTCGATGTATAAGACAATTAATTATATGAGTAAATGTGGTATTTGTACTTTTGATATTTTATATAGTACAGTTATTTACTTACTGAGTTTTTAAATAAACTCACACTCCCTATGATTATTTTTTTCAGATACAGAAAATAAAGAACAAGAGTATCCGTTTGAAGATTAGAAGCCCATTGGGATTATTCTCTATTTCTGTCTGGTGGGACACCAGTACTTATTAATGTGGATATTAGAAACGCTCTGTACTTTCTATAGGTCTCCTAGGCTTGCGATGAGATAGAAATATCAGACTATGTATGTCTATATTTGCTTATCAGATGAATATAATTCTGTAGTGTGGAATGAATGATTAAGGTTGAATGTAAAACCTTACAGAATATATGTATATAATGTATGTTTGAGAATTATATCAAATGAGTAGTATTTTTTCACATGCTCTATTTTTGGGATGTGACAGAGGACCTCAGTTTACTTCTCGGTTCTGGAAAGTCTTTCAAGAGGCTTTGGGTACCAAAGTGAATCTTAGCACAGCATTCCATCCTCAGACTGATGGACAGTCCGAAAGGACAATTCAGACTTTAGAGGATATGCTAAGAGCTTGTGTGATGGATTTCAATGGAAGTTGGGAAGATCATTTGTCTCTTATTGAATTTGCTTATAATAACAGTTACCAAGCCAGTATTCAGATGGCACCTTTTGAGGCTTTATATGGGAGACGGTGTCGATCTCCTATAGGTTGGTGTGAACTTGGTGAAACCAAAATATTTGGACCTGAGATGATTCAGGAAGATATAAATAAAGTTAAACTTATCACAGAGAGGTTGTTAACTGCTCAGAGTAGACAGAAATCTTATGCGGACAACCGATGACGTGATCTTGAATTTGCAATAGGTGACATGGTTTTCTTACGAATCTCACCTATGAAGGGAGTAATGAGATTTGGGAAGAAAGACAAGCTTAGTCCAAGGTATGTTGGCCCATATGAGGTTGTAGACAGAGTGGGTAATGTGGCATATCGTCTAGACCTACCTTCCGACCTAGAGGGAGTTCATCCAATATTTCATGTGTCCATGCTACGAAAGTATCTTCCTGATCCTTCTCATGTCATTCAACCCCAAGAAGTTCATTTTGATGAAACTCTCACCTACGAAGAGGTACCAGTAGCTATTCTTGATAGAAAAGTCAAGAAATTGCGTACTAAAGAAATTCCTACTGTCAAGGTTCTTTGGAGAAATCATTCTCGCGAGGAAGCTACGTGGGGGGCAGAAGATGAAATGTGGAAAAACTATCCACATTTATTTGAAACTTGAGGTAAGATTTTAATTCGGAGGACCAAATTCTTTTAAGGGAGGTAGAATGTAATACCCGTTAATTTCGAAATATAATTTGTTTAAGAGTATTTTAGAATTCTACAACGTTACTTTAGTTATTTATTTTGGTCATTTTTAATTTTCATATTTAATTGTTCTCTTTGAATATTATTTATGAAAATTGAGTTAAATGACTGGACTAAATATTTGCACCATGTGGGATATATTCTAAGAATGGTGAAATTTATGGAAAAGTGGTTTAAGAATGGTCAATTAGTCCATTTATTGTAAATTGACTGGATAGGTTTGGATGTTGGGTTATGGATACCCATGGGTTATTCAATAACCCATTAGAAATATTTAATATAAAGTTTCAATAGTACCCCCTCATTTTCTCACTCAGCCGAAGGAAGGCAGAAAAGCGTTTTCTCTCATTTCTTCATCCTCTTCTCAAATCCTTTCCTTGATATTCAGAGTTTTGATTATTTGTTCGGTTCAAAAGCTTTGTAAGGATCAAAGGTAAGCTTTAATCTCATTATTTTCCTTAAATTTCAGTTTATATGGAAGATTAGAGGAGGTTTTGTTCTTGAAGATTTTGATGATAATTCGTGAATCTCAGTTGTTTTAGAAGTTATATTTGAGTTATAATCGGTTAAAAGAGTTGAGATTCTGGTTTTGAATCAAAATAAAGGAAAGGATGAATTTTTGAAAGATTTTTCTGCAAAAACTCGAGTTACTGTAGCGACCAGAAATTTTGGAAAAATCTGAAAATTTTTCTTCGAGTTACTGTAGTGTCGGCAGTCAACGGCACTGCAGCAGTCAGCGTTACTGTAGCGGTCAACATTACTGTAGCGAACCGTCACTGTAGCGAACCGTTACTGTAGCAATCAGAAAATTTTACGTATTTTCGTGATTTTGTTTCCTTTCTTATGTTTCCTTGTAATATATTTTACTAGGAAATTTTCCTACACAAATTCTAGTGTGGAACAAGGTAAACTTGGATAAACATCAAGGTGAGTGAATAACCTTGCTCAGCTAATTTGATATTACTAGTCAAAGTATAATATAAGTCCCATTTACAATATTATTTGGACAATAAGCAATCAATTTTTCATATAGGAGTATATGATGATCGGTAGAAATAAGAGTATGTAGAAATTATTTTATTTCATGACAATTGTACTATGTGATAAATTCTCACTATCTTATTAATGAGTAAAGATCTACGGGATCTAATACACAAGTTTGAAAGGGTTAAAGTCTCATACTAATCGGTGTATATCTAAGAAATCTTATACACGAGTTTGAAAGGGTTAAAGTCCTATACTACTCGGTGTATATCTAAGAAATCTTATACACGAGTTTGAAAGGGTTAAAGTCCCATACTACTCAGTGCATATCTATGAAACCTATACACGAGTTGAAAGGGTTAGAGTCCCATACTACTCGGTGTATACCTATGAGATCTTATTCACGAGTTTGAAAGGGTTAGAGTCCCATACTACTCGGTGTATATCTATGAAATCTTATTCATGAGTTTGAAAGGGTTAGAGTCCCATACTACTCGATGTATAAGACAATTAATTATATGAGTAAATGTGGTATTTGTACTTTTGATATTTTATATAGTACAGTTATTTACTTACTGAATTTTTAAATAAACTCACACTCCCTATGATTATTTTTTTCAGATACAGAAAACAAAGAATAAGAGTATCCGTTTGAAGAATAGAAGCCCCTTGAAATTATCCTCTATTTCTGTATGGTGGGATACCAGTACTTATTAATATGGATACTAGGAATGCTCTTTACTTTCTATAGGTCTCCTAGGCTTGCGATGAGATAGAAATATCAGACTATGTATGTCTGTATTTACTTATCAGATGAATATAATTCTGTAGTGTGGAATGAATGATTAAGGTTGAATGTAAAACCTTTCAGAATATATGTAAATAGCGTATGTTTGAGAATTTTATCAAATGAGTAGTATCTTTTCACATGTTCAATTTTTAAGATGTGACAACAAGTTTGTCGTCTTTGTCAGGACGACACCTCTTTTATTAGATAAAACGGTGTCATAAAATTATCATCATATTATATTTTGAGATGAGAAACAAGTGACAGAACATAAATAACAGTTATATTAAAGTAAAATTTTGATATTATTGAGAGAGATATTTCACCATCAAAATTCAAAGAATGGACGATAAGAAATGTGACGTAAATTGATTGAAGTGATTGAAATGAAAAAATAAGTCATGTTTGTGTTTTTGCATTTGTTTTTTACTTTTTATCCTTAAAGACAATAAAACTCTTTTTTTAAAGTAAGAATGTTTGAAATTAAATTAAATTAACTAAAATTTAATAAAATTAAATTATTTTTTATAAATATAAATATTAATTAATTAAATTTTAGTTGTCGATTTATTTTAGTTAAAATCAACTTAAATTTAACTAATTTTATATTAAAAATATTTTATATATAATATAATATTTTTATATTTTAAATCAATAAACTTATTTTCATATATTTTTTAATTAATTTGATCTCTTTTTTTATATTTATATATATATATATATTATTAAAATTATAAACTATAAATTATTACAAATACAATTCTTTAAAATTGAAACAAACTAAATTATTTAAAAATTGAAATTAAATAAATCAAGAATTTTATAAAATCAAGAATTAAAACTTAAAATTGAATCAAATCCATCCTTTATACAACTCCTTGTCTTAGCCATACATCCTAGTAAAACTATTATTTTGCTGTGAGCTCACCCTACTACTTCCTAACCCTAGGTGAAACGTGTTTAATTAATATTGATTTTTTTAAATATATATATATATATATATATAATTTCTTTACATATATTAAATTTAATGATGCCAAACTTTTTAATTAATTAATTTATAAATTATTGTTTTAAACCATCGCATGCTAATTTTTAAATGACATAAATTATCAATTTAAAGACAATGCACATTAATAATTTAAACGTGTATTTATTTTTAAGATAATGATACCGATTAGAAAATTATTAACGTATGTGTCCATATGCTAAAATAACTTTTTTTTAAAAACATTCTTACTTCAAAAAAAAAAAGAGTTTGGTTGTCTTTAAGGATAAAAAGTAGAAAAAAAAAAGGACGAAAAATAAAGACATGACCTATTTTCTCATTTCATTCACTTCAGTTCCTTTACGTCACATTTGTCACCCTTCATTCTTTGAATTTTAAGGGTGAAATATCTCCCTCAGTGATATCAAAATTTTATTTCAATGTCATTGTTATTTATTTTCCTCCACTTGTCTCTTATCTCAAAATATAAGACGATGGTAATTTTATGTAGTATGCGTGTCGTCTATGTTAGGGGCGACACCACTTTATTTGACAAAAGTGTTGTCAGTCCTAACAGGGGCGATAAGCTTGTAATGTGTTTAGATCCACAGTAAAAGTGGCTTAGATTTGAAAATAAAAGAAAATTTGAGATATCACTGAAATATAAAATTAAAATAGGTATGAAATAGTACAAAAAATCTTGAGATGACAGTGGTCTTGTAAAGTAAGGAGGTTGAAAGGCCAAAAGAGGAAGATGTCCTCGTTTTGGTTGTAGGAATAGAAGAAAAAAGAAAAAAAATGAATTGATTATTTGATATTGCTGCAATTATTAGTTACGGCTAGTGGTCATCATAATTTCATTGAAAAATGCCATGGAAAGGTTATTGTGCTTTGCGTTTAGATTGGAAAAATTGGGATGTTGCGGAGGAAGAAGACTTAAGAGTATGTTTTAGTATGTGAAAATATTTTAAAAATCAATTATGCTTGGTAGGCTTGAAAAAAAGGATCCATCAACCCGCACATTTGGGTTGGGTTGAAAATCTTTGACCCAACCATTGGCAGATAAGTTGCGGGCTGAAGATTTTCAACCTGATAAATATATTTTTTTTTAAATATTTGGTTCAATGACCAGGAAATTTTAAAAATCAATTATGCTTGGTAGTCTTGAGCAAAGAACTCGCCAACCCGCACAGTTGATCAAGTTGCAGGTTGAAGATTTTGTACCCGACCCATAAACCTGATAAATAATTTTTTTTATGTATTTTTTATACTTCACTAATTGGCTTTAAGGTTTCAAACTTCCCACTTTCCCAATTCCTCCTCCTTGGTCTGAGTCTCTGAGACAAGATGAGCTTCAACTTCTAGTTCTAACTTCTACTTCTTCACTTCTTCTTCTCAGTCCTTGCCTCCTTGGTCTTCCTCAATCCTCTCTCAGTCTCTCTGATCCTCTCCACTCGACCACTCCATCTTAGCTTAACAACGTCAGCTCCCTCTCAACCCTCCTCTCTGAACAGATAAATTCCCCCTTGTGGCTTTCCCCAGAATCTCCCAAAAATCTAGTTCGTATGAACTATCTCTAGTTCATATGAACCGAAGCTATCGATCTACTATTACCAATCAAGAGAAAGAAAATTTTGCCATATTCCTAATTGGTTCGGGGACTACTGCCTGTTTTTAAAATGAATTGCAAAGAATGAGTCAGATTACTGTTTGAAATGTGTTAATGTTTTTCTGTGCTGACTGCAATAAGTTACCATGTTGCTATCCTTGAATGAAGAACGAAAACAATACCAAGTTCCTACTCAACGGCTAATGGGCCAAGTGCTTTCCTTTCAAGAAGGATGGTTTGTTGATAGATCGAAATCCATTGGAAATGTTTTCCTATGCCAAAATTAGCGAGTTATTTTGCATTTATACCATTGTTGAGAGTTTGAGACGTTTAACTTTAAAGTCTTGTCATCTTCTCTGTTTTCCTGTGACAATGGGTTTCTTGCAGGAAAAAAAAACAAACAAACAACCCACCCAACACGACCCAAACCAACTTATTGAGGGGCGGTGGGTTGGTTCAGTGAACTTGACCTAACCCAACACCCTCGCCTGTGGTTGGTTCGGTTGATTTTCTCACTCAACCCGAACCTACTTATACTCAGCCCTAATACTTGGCAAATGCAGGTTAGATTCAAAGTGTTGAAGGTAGCTTATGGGATGACATAATCGATTATGTTTACAATCTATTCAAAATTTTCCCTCTACTAACCTCACTTTCATCTCTTCTCATCTTTCCCATTTTTCTGTGCGAAACTATGAATAGAGAGTTTCATGAGAGAGAGAGCAACCAAGAGAAAGAGGGAAAGAGAGCTAAAGGGAGTTGGAAGAGATTTAGAAGAAAAGAAAAATAGAAAAAAGAAGAGGAAGAAGAAAGAACCAAGAAAAAATAAGCAATACAAAGCTTTCAATTTTTCCTCTTACAGTGGTCTATAAGCCACCTTGCACCGGTGAAGTCAAAGAGAGGACATCAACTACGAGAGAGAGAGAGAGAGAGAGAGAGAGAGAGAGAGAGAGAGAGAGAAGGATGTTGACTTCTAATGATGATGTAAAGAGATATGCAAAAATTGTGTATAGAACCCGAGAGAGAAGGAGGAGCTTGAGTTATGATGATGATGTGAAGTGATATATAGAAATTGTGTATAGAAGCTTCTCTGAGACTAAAAGAAAGTGGGACACATATGGGTTTTTCTTATGCTACCACCAAGTTTTATTTTGGCAAAATTAATAATTATGCATCCTTTGAAACTTTTTATTTTATCTGGGTCCATAGTAATTTCATAAAAATTTCCTTGTTTCCCATTATTTCCTCTTTCCCAAATTCTCTTTTATAATTATTTTTATAATTGACCACACCCTTTCTCTAAAAAATAGAGATAAAATAAATAAATTCATTTCATCAACATTTATAATATTAGTACCAATAGTTAAAAAATTATCATTAAAATATCAATATAATTTATTTTATTACATTTTCATATGAGAAAAATTAAATAAGGACAAATGAAATAAAACAATATAAAATTTATACATTTTCTGGTAATTACACATTCAAAAGTACTTTTAGTAACTAATATCCAAACAAAATCTATTTTACAAAATTATTTTTTTTAATAACAGTTTTCAAATATAAAATCACGTTTATGCAAACCTATGTTTGTCCAAAATCAATTATGAAAATCTATTTTGCTAAAACCTAGATTTACCCAACGATTTTTCGAACACCCTCCATATCTGCTTGAACACTTTGATAATGAGATCATGATACTCATATGAATTCAAAGACAGATATCAAGCAAGAAGATCCTCCAAATTCTTCGATGTTTTGATATTGTTCTCCACAATAATTTCCACCATTGAATCTTTGAAATCCCTTTGTGGGTTAAACGACAACTTCACCATTGCAAAGTTGTCGAAGAGGCTTCTTCGACCACCCCCTCCCCAGTCGTCGAAAACACACTTCTCTGGTACACTGATTCTCGGTGAATTCACCCCGAATCTTCACCCTCGGTGAGCTCACAAAGAATCTCTAAACATGGGGTCATCCTCTGATCCTTAAATGGTGCTTGATTATCCTTCAAAATCTTAACTTTTAGATTCCCCTGTTCTTGGGGTTCTTTAACTTTCTCTCCTTTGTTTTTGGGCTTTGTTTCTTTCTTCAATTTTGCTGGCTTTGTTATGATTGGAGGAAGCTTGAGCTTGGAAAGTGAGTCGAACCCATCTAGTAAAGGATTTGAGCTTGGTGTCTTTAAATTTGGACCCATTTAAAAAAATGTTTTTTATAAAATATTTTTATTAAATTCAATTAAACATATTTTCAAGCTTATTTTCTATTTTTAATGAAAATAAAAATAGAAATAGAAAATGCTCAAATCAAACAGGGCCTTACGACCCGTTTGGTACACGAGATAGGGATGGAAAGGAAAAGGGAAAAGAAAAAAGAAAATAAATATGGAAAGAATGTGTTTGGTATATACTGAAAAAAACAAAGGAAATAGAAAAATGATGTATTTGGTATGAAAATATTTCAAGGAAAAAAAAGTAGGGAAAACATTGAGAAATTACTCAAATACATATTCTCATTTATTAAATATATTTTATTCATAATAAAAAAAACATGTGGCCCCAAAATCCTATTGCCACTACTACTTTCCTTTTGTCTCAGTTGTCTCATCCTTACCCTCCCACTCACCGTTGTCTTAGTCTCAGCACTTCCACTCATCATCGGTCGTCACAAACTCGAGTCTCACCAACGCCTGTCATCTCCTTCAGTTCGTCTATAACTTGAACCACTCTTCATCTGGGGTGCCTCTATATTCCTCACTCACCGGCCAGTCATGCTTCATCTCTTAGCCTCTCTTTGCTTGTCATCCTCCTCTCTCTCCCAATTGTCCGTCCATACCAGAAATCACAGCAGCTACGAATCATAACAGAGAAAAAACCACACGAATTGTCCGCAAATGGACGAATGCACCAGAACTTTGAGGTTCACCCAGTGAGCACAATGAAGAATCTAAACATGTTCGATTTCACCTTAGGGCAACAGGAAGGGCATTAGCGAAATTCATTATAAATGATGAGGGTAGTTTTGACATTAACCAAGGTTTTCTCCATGGAAAACCGGCTTTCCTTGAATTTTGGAAGGAAAAAGAATCAGGAAAATAGGTAACTGTCAAACACCAATGCTTCCAAACATGTTCTTAATGTTTTACAAAAATGTCCTTGCCATATATATTCCCTATGGTAAATTCTTTTTTACAAACTATATGGGCCTGTTTGGTATGCAAGAGATTAAAGAAAAACAAAAATGAATAGGAAAAGGAAAAGGGAAAAATTTTGTTTATTATGCACTAGAAAGTAATAGAAGCACAGAGATGTTATTTTATTTGATATGTATTTTTAAGGGAAATGAAAGGAAATATGTAAGGTAATTTTATGAAATTACCCCTCAAATGAAGAATAAAATACAATAAAAAGGCTTTAGAAGCATCTTCGTCTTCTCTTTCTTTCTTCCATCATTCGTTCTTTCTTCCGTCCAACATTCTTCTTATACTCTGATTGTCTTTTCCACTTTTATGTGGTCATCTAATTCTCTTCTTCTCCCTCGAAAAACCAAAATCCCCAAATCTCCCAGACTATGGAAGATGAAACAGGCACAATAACCATCATCCCAAAGATTAAGGTGATTGTCACTTCCGGCTACTTACCTCACGATGGTGCCAAAATGCGAAGCTTCAGATCATACATGTGATGGGTCTATGTCGATCAGTCCAACATCTACAGAGTCGGTCTCTCATGGTCTTTATTCTTCTCCTTTGTCGTCCCTCTCCTCTCGCACTTCCTCTTGGATTGCTCTGATTGTGGTGCCGATCATTCTCGTACCTACCACGTCCTCGTTCATATTCTACTATCCGTCTTTGCAATGCTTTCGTTTATCAGCCTCTCTTGTTGGGATTGGAATTACAACATAATGAAGTTTCTCTTCATTGATAAAGTTGGTGATGAGAGTCACAAGATATAGTGGGGCTATGCATAACAAATTTAGGTTTGTGATTTTCTTGCATCGTCTCTGGTATCCGGACAGGAGATGGAATTGTGCACAGAGAAGCAAGGCAAATTCGACATTAGCTGGTATTCAACTTGCTTTCACCTTTTATCGATCGGTTTTCTGTCACTCAAACTATGGAAAGGATCTGTACAATTAAAATGGAAAAGGAAAAGCACATTTCCATTGAATCACTATAGTTGAACCATACCAAACACTAGAAAGGGAAAAAAAATGCTAGAATTCCATCTTCTTTTTTCCAATGAAAAGCATACCAAATGAGCACTACCTGTTTTTGCTAAGGTGGTAGTTGACCATTAGTAAAGTTAATAGTTTAAGATATATCCAAGTTTAAAGGAGATTTTATGCATTTTCCCTAATTTCTTTAAAAATGCAAATAGTATTGCTGTCAATCCAAAATTTACTCAAAAGACTGAATAATAATCTATTATTTTTATTTGATAATTTGAAATAAATAGTTTTTTGGAGATTAAATAAATAGTTAAAAAGATATCATTTAGACAAAGAACAATATTTCATCTTTTTTTTTGGGACATCAGACTTCATAAATTACTAGAGGTGCTTTCCCATCTGCCATGTTTTGGGGCCATGGTTCCAAGATCTTGAAATGGGCTGAGTATCTTATACATAGTGGGCTGGAACTGGAGGCCCAATAAGAACTTCAAGTCAAAATGGTCCAATCCTCTCCTCTCCACTGAAATTTACTGGACCTAACCTCAAGTGGGTCTCATATCTTCATTTTTATTATTTTTTTCTGATTAAATAATTTAATGCAACCGTTTCAACGAAATTGTTGAACACTAATTAAAGATGTCAATAATCTAATCCCATTACCTGGTCAGCTTGTTTTCTTTAAAAAAGAAGGGCAAGTACGTATTACTAATATATTTTTTGAGCTGGTACAAATTACTAAAATTAATTTTAAAAATTGCAAATATTCAGTTTCACATCAATTTGGTTATTTATTGAAGTGGCACATATTCATACATACACCAATATTGAAAACCCTTTCGCCCGAAATTACATATTTGAAATATCCAGTATAAACCCTAATTGAACGCGCTTGCGTTTGTGCAATTAGGGCTCATATCGGGGATTTCGAGCGAGGGTTATTGGTATGGCACGAAGGAATTTTTATGTTAATGTTGAAAATTCTGTTTTCCTTTCAAAGATTTCTATCTTTATTTTAAAATCTTCGAACATTCTGGATATAATATTCAAATGTGTAACAACATTGTCGCTGCAGTGGGAATCCAAAGTTTTCATTTTATTTTTTCTTTTTCTGCATAATCTCTTTCTCCTCTCAGTGGCTGCCAAAACCAAAAGGCAATCTTCTTTTTAAAATCAAAAGCTCTCAAAAGAAACCGTTTCGTTTTGGGTTGAATGCCAGCAAAAGACCACGAATACCGCAAAGATCAAAAGTGAAGGGAAACTGTAAGTTTCTGAGTACTTCTGCTTCTGCTTTTTACTCATTTATGCTAATTAGGTCAAGTTTAGGAACCTAATTAATGGAAGTGGAGCACCCTAATAAAGAATACGAATCACGGAACACAAATGTGAATGAATGAGAGAGAGCTCGTAGTGCTTTGCTTATTCATCTGCTTTTGTCCACAAGCCAGCGAACTTTCCGTTTTCTGGGATTGGGAAAAAAGAACCCCAAATTTAAACCTCTTTTATGGTATTCTTAATCACCCATGATAAATCACAAGTGGATGGCTCTTTATCTCCCTTTTTAATTTGATTATATTCCTTTGGTTCGAATCGCCGATATTCAAAAATGCACTGCACTCCCATTAATCTAATTCGACTTAAATTAAATCATATAAGTGTATAACTCTCTTTAACGCTAATTCTAACGAATCTCTTGAGCCAATAGCTTATGTTTTTTAAGGAAACCCATTACTGCAACCATCTCAAACTCGAAGCAAAAAGGGGAGGGCCATCTCATGATTAACCCCATGATTTGCATCATGGCCAAGTTGAACCTAACTTACACGAAGGAAGTAGCAAAATGGCACTTTTTGTAGTTGTTATAGCCCTCCATTCCATTATGGCAACACCTCGTGATTGTGCTTCACCTTTATCTTTGTCTGTTTATGCATTTAAACTAGATTAATTGTAGGGGAAAGCAGAAGCAGGACCACAAAGTGTTACGTCTGAATTTTAATGCAATGTCTATACTCAAAGTGGTGCATTCCTCGTCTACGTGATGAATGTTGAGTAGAGAAGCATTAAATCCCTGAAGAAAGAAGGCAAGATTTTCAAGCGTTTCAGGCACTGCTGTATGAGAATGAGATCGTCCTTCAAGTCATTAAAATCTTTCATGTTCTTTCAACCATTTTGTACCATATGGCATACTGTCACAGCTTTTCCATTCTTCTGAAAAGAGTTTCTGTGCTAGGGTCAATGCACTGTTTATATTATCTTGGCGTCTTTGTCAAATGCACAAATTAAATATGATGTGTCTATTTTTGACCTAACAGCTCATCTACCTCTTGTTTTCCTTTATTATTTTCAATCTTGAAATCAGAATTGGGTCTTGATTCGCAACTTTACACCACTCATGTAAAATAGTACTATATATTTATACATATACTATTGAGTTATCTCATTGAAAGGGCTTTTAGTCAATATTATAGCAATGAATGGTAGCTTTCTGTAAGGTCAAGCCCAATTAAAAAAAAAAATTACTAACAACATGGAAGGTTGAAAGAGTTTCATAATCAGAAGGCAAAGTTCTTGACCTCACATTTCTATTTCACTCTTACAAAATCAGTGATGCTTTAGCAAGTTGAGCTACTTTCTTGGCTTGCAGACCAGAAACATCCACGTCAAAAGTCCATTAGATTATAATTGGGTTTTGATATGAAAGGTTTAAAGCCTGAAAATGGTAACATTAGGCTTAATTGGGTTTTTGATGATACTAAGAACACAGCTAGGAGGGGAAACTTCTACAACACAAAGAGAGAGAGAGAGAGAGAGAGAGAGAGAGAGAGAGAGAGAGAGATGGTTGAAATAAGGATGAGTATGACCTTGTTGAAATTTATGAATACAATGCGATACACATGTAATATAGTATTTTGTTTTTATAAAAACTACCAATATCCAAAAACTCATAAAGATCTAATTAATTTGATTTAAGCTAGGTCAAATCACAAAATTATATAACTCTCTCAATAATGATTTTCACCATTTACAATATTTAAATTCAAGACCTTATTTAAAAAAAACAAATATAAAATTACTTGAACTAATATGTAAATAAGTGAATGGCCTATGACCTAAATGATTGAAAATGATAGCCGATAGATACTCCTATAACACACACACAGGGGGGGAGAGACTTGAACTAATATGTAAATAAGTGAATGGCCTATGACCTAAACGATTGAAAATGATAGCCGATAGATGTTCCTATAACACACAGGGGGCCTATGACCTAAACGATTGAAAATGATAGTCGATAGATATTCTTATAACACACACAGGGGAGAGAGAGAGAGAGAGAGAGAGAGAGAGAGAGAGAGAGAGAGAGGTGGTTGAATTAAGGATGAATATGTTGTTGATGAAATTTTGTGAAAACAATATGGCATGTGTGTGATATAGTGTTCTTTTGTTCGTAATTATTAATATTTAAAAATTTATAAAGCTCAAATTAATTTGATTTAAGTCCAATCAGACTACAAAGGTAAAAAGCTCTTCTAATATTAATTTTTTCTATTTACAAAACTTAAATTCGAGATTTTACTTAAGAAAAATAAGTATCAAATTACTCAAACCAATATGGAAATGATTAAATGACCTAACCAATCGAAAATGATAGGTGGTGGAACCTCCTACCTCCTGTTCTTGTGGCTAGGTTCCTGTCTTCCACTACGTGCAAAATCGTTGTCATATGTCTTGCAGCATTCCTTTCACTGTTCATTATTACACATTACGTGCCTCCTCTTACACTCTGAAAGCCACACCTACTGCTTGCTGCTTCAATTCTTCACTCAGTGACATAAGCCTAGTGATAATTGAAGCCAACTAGCAATCCCAGCAAATTCCTCTGCTTCTTTACTTTCTTTTCTTCTTTTCTTTTCCACATTGCTTTTGAAGATTTAAAATGATTGGTTGTTGGGCATATTTAAGGATAAGAAGAGACAAGTCATGCACTGCATGCCACACAAAATAATTAAAATAATAAACAATAGATGATTTAACCAAAAATTTAAAAGAATACGATTTATTTGTGGGATGACCTAACTGAAGGAAAACCTCATCATGCACAACCCAACACAAATCTCTTCCTAGTGTAGCCAGGAAGGTCAGTTTCCACCACTATATCCAATCATTGTTAATAATACGTTTTCAAAAATAAATATATCCTTGCCATCTTTCTGTTTTCTTTTCAATCTGTAATAAATTTGAGCACTGATTAATTATCTGATATTCTTTCCTCAAATTCAAATGATAAACATGGAAGAATATATGAACGAAGCTTCTTTCTCATGGACCCCCCAAAAGATTCATTTAACACTGAAGTGACCTCAAATCAAATCAACATATGTGTGGTTCACACAAACTAACCTATCACTGGGAGAATATAAGCTTGCCAGCAATGCCATGCTTTAAACCAGATACATATATATCAGAGAAGAGTGATAAGTGAATTCAAAGATTAAAACAGTAAGAGTTAAAATTTGACTTCTTGTTTTGGTTATATGCATAGGAGAAATGTTAGAAAAATTAAGCTAAACAATCTAGAAATTATGACTATCTCAAATGCGGAAATATTACACCAATAGAACAGTAATGTTCTGCTCATAATTCTGTTGTTTGTTGATTTTCATAAGTAATAAAAACACATAATAGTAATAGAATAAGAGCGTACTTTGATCAGTTGTAACCCGAAGATTAAATCACAAGTAGGCTCTTATGGAATAGTAAAAGAGGCTCTCTCTCACTATTTTGATTTGAAGATCTTAACAATGGACCTAATTATAGATAGCACCTAATATATATGTCCCAAATTATGCACAAATATACAATACTTAATATGTCAGTCTACTCAAATAATTGTCAACGCTAAACATTATTTATAAAATAAATTAATATATATAATATATAAAATAAATAATGCTAACAAGAAAGACCAAACAGGAGATCCCACAAAAGTGTTAACCAATGAAAGTGTACAAGTGTGCCTGTGAGCATGAACTAAAAAACAGGTCGTTGTCTGCCTCTGCCTCCCCCTTCTTGATCATCATACATCATCAATCTGTAAATTGGCTATCCTGGTTTAATTTGGTCATGACGTTGACGTTTATGAAAAATGGGTGGGATCTGACTGTTGAAACAGGCCTTGGGATTAATAAACAGAGAGGGGACAACAACTTGAAACATGGCTGCAGCTGATAAGACATAGATTTTATAATAAAAATGAAGCAGACTTTTTATATTATGAGAACCCTTTAGTGCATTAGTGCGTAAGAATATCCACGATCTGCTTTATGGCGTTGCTGTTGATAAGTCAGTGCATAGACCCAATACGAGCAATCCCATTTCACAGCCAAACTTGGTGAACACTAAATATACAAACTCCACACAATCATACATAAGAGCAAAAAGGTCCTGTTCTGATTTGAAGTCTTACCTACTAACTTGCTGTTACACTTACACTCTTCCTTCACCCTTCATATTGGCATCAAATGTTGGAAAATGTATTGGCAGGGTAGTGTTTAATTTAGAATTGACTTGTTATTATTAGACTTTTGTCACTTCCTATCTTCAATTCCATGCATTTTCTGTGGTGGGTCATCTTGCTTTTGTCACCCTTCTCTGTGTGAGTCATTTTCCTTGTGCAATGAATGGGGAAAAAGGAGTGTGTTAGGTCATGCTTAACAGTTGTATCCCTTGTAACGAGTTTCTTCTTTTACTTTGCAAGATTTGACGTGTTTTAGGACATAGAGGAGTTGTTGAAATCCTGTATTGGAGAGATGAATGTGTTTGAGACTCTTTTTATGAATCTGTATATCTCTCTCCTCATAAGTTAGCTTTTGGAGTGAGTTAATTATAAGTACTATTTTAAACATAATATCAGAGTTAGTTGATTGGGTTGCCCGTATTAGGCTACCTATTGTTTCTCGTGTAGGTCCATGCTTCAATGTCCAATCTTGAACGTGTTTGTTGAGAGGGGGGTGTTGAAGTCACACATCAGTGAAATTAATATAGAAATTAATCTAATGTAGATATCATGAAAAGACATGAATCTAATGTTGAAATTAATCTATAGACCAAGATTAGATATGATGACCATGATGAAAAGGTTTGTGGCTTAGATTAAACTACCATAAATGAAGTCCACTATATCAACTCAATGACTATAAATGAATTTTTCTGCAGATTGGAGTTTACTATACCTTGATTCGTTTATAACTCTATTGTGCTAGCTCATAAGGAGAAGTGAAATCAGGAAATAGTCGCATTACTGTAATTGTTCAAGATGCTGAAGCATTACTGCATGTTGGACCTTATTTTCTTGGAAAGAATGCCTGCATTGTTTTCTCGGGAAAAGACTCTGAAAAAGTTTTGTCAATATTGCACGATTCTGGTTTTGACACCGAAAGGAAAAGTAACGCAACATATTAATGTGGCCGGAAGATTTTTTATGACAGTGAGAGACTGAGAGGGAATATGATAAGAATTTAACATCCATCACAAAACAGAAGAGGCCAGGCAGATAATAACTATATTCTGTGCTATTAATTTATAGAGTAAACTATTAATTTAGTCTTGAAAAATTACAGTTATCTCACTTTGTGCCTTGAAAGATAAAATATTTTAATTTAGTTATATTTATTTAAATATGATCTTTGTTGTTGTTAAATCACAAAATTTACAATTGTTAACTCTAAAAATTTCTATTGGCTAAAAAAGTTACTTTGACCCAAAAAATAAAGACTAAATTGAAACAAATACAATTTTTAAGGAACTAAATTGAGAGACTTAATCTTTTAGGGACTAAATTAAGACAACTGTAATTTTTTCAGGACTGAATTAGTGTTTTACTCTAATTTATATGAAAAAAAGACTCCAGCATGTCAAATATTTCTTTATTTGCAGTGTGGAAAATGAATCTGAAAGTTTCAAATATTTCTTTACTAAGCATTTGGAGCTTTAAATATGAATCAAAATTCACGGTTTGGTTAGAGGCTTAAAGTGGATTCTTCTATTCTTTTTGTTTATTCCATGTCAATATAATCTCTGGTGACCATGGCCTTAGTCTTCAGAAAAATATTATTAAACTTCAAGTTTTTTCCTTGTCATTAATATGAAGATAAGAATACGGAAAAGGAACTTGTGACGAAAATTTAATTAAAACAAATATATTTCTTAAGGAAAAAAAGAAAAAAAATTCCTTTACAGACATAGATAGTCATTTATCAGTTTGCAAAACTTCAATTTGTACTGAGAGCAATATACTAGTTTTACTTAATTTGACTCCTTCTTATATACTAGTTTTACTTCCATTACACTATCTCAATAGGTATACATTTAGAACTTAATTATCACAGTATCTCTCTAAAAATAAGGTGGAATAACGGTATTAATTGTTATAGGTGCGACTATATATATCTAACACAACAAGAAGGGTAATTTAGTTGGAACATATTAGTTTTACATATAAAAATTGACACAAAAGGGAAATATTAATTTATTGCAAAATATCTTACTTAGTACAATTTTGTTGAAGTTTCATTACGCTGGAGAATGTTACATAAAAAATAATGTCTGAACCAAATCGAGCCTTACCAACATTGAATATTGTCGTATATTGTTGATCTTGTAAGCAAAATATAATTTTTTTAAAAAATATATTTTAAGTAATTAAATTTTCCCATACAGAATTCTGGAAAATAAAATATAAAACTAAACTCTTTATGTCACAGTAAAGTGATGGAAGCAGCTAGGCAGATGAAGCTCACAACATTAACTCAAGTGTCGTTCAATCTAATGAAGAAATCTCTTACTTTTCATTTTCTTCTTCCTCTGGAGTTTGGTTGGAATTTATATCTAACCTCTAAAGCAAACAAAACTAGAAAAGCAACTTTTGTATAATTCTAAATCATTAATGATGTAATTGACAAGTTGCCTAGCCTCCTGGGAACGGCAAGACATCTGTAATCTTATCAAACTGATTTAAAGCAACATAAGCTTGTATATAGACATATTCATGGAATTTGTTAGGGGATGTTTCAGCAATTTGATGTGGAAAGTCAACAAAGATGTCCATTATTAGCCTCATAATTAATCAGCATCCATTGAAAGAGAGATATTCAATATGCAGTGTTTGCTTTAGAGTTTAGATATAGATTCCTAAGAGTTGCAAACCTTGTTTTCTGTCCATGAATAATATAAGCATATGTTTATGGAATAAGGGAATCATATACGTTGTATAAATCATATAAGAACGTGACTATATTTATTCCCTGGAATAACATTCATTTCTCATTAGAGTACTACATCTTTGGGATTCCCACGAGTGGAAATTTCTGGAATGTAAAATTAATAAGGTAATCCTTTAACTTAACAATGATGGGTCACAAAAATAATAACTCCTTGAAAAATAAGAATGATAAAGATTCAATTCTTAGAAATATTAATTTGAAAAGAGCTTTATTATTTATGTTCTGTAAACTCGAAAGGAATTAATCTTTTTATACCATCAAGTGAGTGGGGAAATAACCTTGGTGAAACCAAAAAATATTTTTGTTTAATAAAGATATTCTATAATTATTAGTTAGTTAAAATGATTCGACACTTGTTTCTCTTCATCAATATATCAAGTTCAAGTTTTATAAATTAAAAAAAAAAGAGTTTTACACCTTTATGTGTTTCAACCAGACTCGAATCAAATAGTCGATTCCAATGAACTTTCAAATATTAGTGGTTACAAACCAAAAATATTATCCCAAGTGGCTGGAAAAAGACAGTTAGAAGAACTTTACCTTTCTGGTGAGAACAGAAAACTGCAAAATCCAGGGGGGAGCGAATTCCATGTGAGTGAGCATTTTTCTCGTTGTCTTTGGCCCCTCATGACATCTTCTTTGATAAGATATTATACCATTATTCCTTCTTCTTGCAGCAAAATTCAGAATTCAATGGATGAAATTGATTCAGGTACTTAACACTGTCTTCTATTACTTTATGGGATTATTAAATCAAGTTGAAAGTTAATGTCTTTACAGCTCAACAAACAAAAGCAGGTTGGTTAATCAGGTTTTTTAAATGATTTGCTGCTCAGAAAACAAGGACTAAATTGTCAAGCCAAAATGTGAGTGTGCCAATTTGGAATGCATTTTAAGAGTGTTTGAAAACTGTCAATATCAAGCTTAGGCCAACCAGTGAGAGACTATGCATACTATTACTACCCCCCAATGGTCTCTCCTAGACTGCATTATTTGCTTGATTAAAAATGTAAAAAAGAAAATGAAAAAAAATTATGTGGGTATAATAAAAAACAAAGATTTGCCGTATATTTGAGTCCAACGAAATTGTATTTGTACACTGCTTTGGATGATTCTACCATGTGTATGACCCCACTTGTTTCCTCTGAAAATCTCCACCGTTCATGCCTTGCTTCCTCCCTCTATTTATTTACTCCCAACCCTTCTCTGTTTCTTAACCAAACCTCTTCCTTCTCTTTGGCCTTCACTCCAATCAGCACTATCCCCTGCATTTCACACATCACCAACAGCTTCCCTCTTTCAGATCATCAATGGCTTGCTTAGAGCTCTGTAAAGAGGTCCGTTCAGCACAACTTTCCATCTGTTATTCATTATCTCTTAACAAACCTGAAAGCCATTTTCTTGTCTTTTCCTATTCTTTCTGTCTCAGCACCATTTCTGCTTCAGGAATCAGAACCCTGCTTGTCCTTTTTTCTCTTTGCTAAAATATTCTCTGTCGACTCTGAATATAACATTACTGATGCCATTTATGCCCTGATCAAAACTCTTTGCAGAGCAAGTTGAAGGAAGAACCAGAAGGGCTCACTCTTGATGGGAGTGTTGATTGGCATGGCCGTCCTGCTATCAGAGACAAATCAGGATCGTGGGTTGCTGGAATCATCATACTCTGTAAGCTCCATACCGCAATTGCAGCACAATTTTTATCCTATTCGTTATTTTTATTCAAAAATTGTTAATGCTTTAAAGTCATATGCTCTAGGCCTTCTTTGTACTTAAAAATTCTCTGAAGAGATCAATTGGCACAGATTTCATGCACATGCGATACGTATAGTCTCTGTGTGTGTGTGTCTATATATATATATATATATATATATATATATTTTACGAGAGGGTGGGCTAGAGGCTAGACATAGAGTAGTGGGTGGCCGTGGAGATGCAGAATAGAAGTGTCAGGAATCTTATTCTGCGGAAATGAGTATGAATAGATACAGATAGATTAGATTATAGCTTATCACTTATCAGGTGGAGTAGGAGGAGGTAGCTTTTAAGTTGGTGAAGAAACGAACAAGCTCTTTGGTCACCTTATCAGTTCCAGATATAGGAAAACGACAGCGTAAAAGCTGCAACGTGTTACATTTGGCTCATAACTCCAAATTGAACCGCTTCATCAGCTTTTGAGTGTGCCGCCAGCTACGTCCACCTCCTCCTGGATCCCTCTCTTCTCATGCGTAAACGACAACCCGAGACTCGGGACAAAAGGGAAGAAAGAGTGCGTGAAGAGACGCAGGATTTTGGAGGGACCTCGCGACAGAGCCTACACAGTTTAGAGTAAACAACGAGAGGCGTGTGGGAGGAAAGCATGGAGTCATGAAATACACAAACCTCACACGTAGTTTGCTGGCAGCAGCTTGCATGAGGTGGATCGCTGCCACGTGTCAGGCGTTGGAACTGTTAATCGCTTTTAGATACGAGAAGCTTATAAATATATCATAATCATAGGGGTGATTAATTAGTTAACAAACGGTTGCTATTTTAGCTGGTTCAATTAATTAATTAATAAATAAAAAGAGTGAAGAATGAATCATAGAAGTATCAGAAACCTCGTTACGTTAATTACTTGTGAAGCTTTAGGTGCGTGCTGGGACAAAGTGCGCCAACAAGAAACATGCGTGCATGGACGTGTAAAATCCGTGATTTCTCCGCACCCACTGTGCTTGTCTCTTCCATTTTTAAACATTTCATCGCTCTTTTATGATCTAATTACCCAGCCAATTTTTCTTTTCTTTCCATTTTTTTATTTACTCATTTATTTTTCTTCTATTTCTTTTATAATGCTCTTTTTTTTTTTTCTCGGTGAGCAATATATGCTGCCCAGCCTTCCTGACCTCCTACCGGTCCCTGTGCAGTTTGTAATTATTAGTAAAATATCTAACCCACCTTAAGTACAAATAATTTACTACGAAATTAATGTTAAAATTAATTTATCTTTATAATTCAACTCAACTTTAATCAAATTAGTCAAAGTTTTCAGATGTTGATATATCTCACCAATATATATATATATATATATATATGTGTGTGTGTATGAATGGATAAAAACTGCGATTTATAAGTTGAGATTTATAAATTGAATAAATGATATAATATTATTTCCTATTTGAAGCCCATGTAGAATAAGAAAATTTGAAATTTAAACCTAGAGTTAAACGCTTCCCGTAAATAATTATCAGAAAGCGATCTAATGGTTGAGTGTAGGATCTATTTTTAAGTCCCTTAAAGGAAAATCCTTGATTACGTAACTAGTATCGACAGGACTTTCTGAATATAGAGTGTGCACATGCATGTAGTCATGGAGATAATGTTTATCGAGGGCAACGGAAGATATAATAATTAGCGAAGAGACGAAGGGTGTCATCGAGTACACATTTCAACTCGTTTGAAGTTGAATATGATTTTATTAAATACTTTCGTTTCCACTATAAGTAGGGTAGACACTTTAGTGTTTATCCTGAAGAGCTTAAACTCTTCTTTACGCTTTTACAATGTTTTATCTTGAGGAAACTTGGTTGACGATTTCTTAAATCCACATGATCATCTTATCCAAATTTGTTCCCATATAGAAAGTCTTTCCCTTTTTGAGTTAGGTGTGGATGGGAAGCACAATAAGCATGCATGTGAGTTTTTTAAACACGTGGTCCTCGAGAAAATGGCGATGAATGGCTCCATTAAGTTATTAAGATAGCTGCCTACAAATTAGTAGAGTCTAATGAAGATTAAGAGTTTATTAATGTATTTTATTGATTGCGTGAATCAGTGAACCAAGGCCTGGCAACGCTAGCGTTCTTCGGCATCGGAGTGAACTTAGTGCTGTTCCTGACAAGGGTGTTGGGTCAAAACAATGCTGAAGCTGCCAACAATGTGAGCAAGTGGACTGGAACAGTTTATATTTTCTCTCTTGTAGGTGCATTTCTGAGTGATTCCTACTGGGGAAGATATAAGACTTGCGCTGTCTTCCAGGTCATCTTCGTAATTGTAAGTAAAGGATATTCCTTTTCCACTTTTCTAGTACTCTTCAGTGATAAAAAATCGTGAGGTTGAATCAAGTTTCTTGCTTTTGTCAACAGGGTCTGGTGTCTTTGTCTCTGTCATCCTACGTCTTCCTGATCAGACCCAAGGACTGTGGGAGTGAAACACTACAATGTGGAAAACACTCAACCTTGGAGTTAGCCATGTTTTACCTCTCAATCTATCTCATTGCCTTGGGAAATGGAGGGTATCAACCAAACATTGCCACATTTGGGGCTGATCAGTTTGACGAAGAGCACTCCACGGAAGGTCGCTCAAAGGTGGCCTTCTTCAGCTACTTTTACCTTGCTTTGAACCTGGGTTCCCTCTTCTCGAACACCATTCTCGTCTACTTCGAGGATGAAGGAATGTGGGCTCTCGGATTCTGGGTGTCTGCTGTCTCTGCCTTTGCTGCATTGGTCTTGTTCCTCATAGGGACCCCAAGATATAGGCACTTCAAACCCAGTGGAAACCCTCTTTCCAGGTTCTGCCAGGTCCTTGCTGCAGCATCAAGCAAATGGAGAGTCCAAATGCCACCCAGTGAAGAGGACTTATATGACAGGGATTCTAATGAATCTTCCACAAGTGGCAACAGAAAGATTCTTTACACCCATGGGTTTAAGTAAGTATTAGATGCTACTTTTCACACACGAGATTTAAGGCCACAAAAGTAACCAAGTGAATGTTTTGGAACTGCAGGTTTTTGGATAGAGCAGCATTTATATCATCCAGAGATTTGGAGGACCAGAAAAGAGGGGGTTACAACCCCTGGCGTCTCTGCCCTATAACTCAAGTTGAAGAAGTGAAGTGCATACTAAGGCTCCTTCCAATTTGGCTCTGCACCATAATATACTCTGTGGTTTTCACACAGATGGCCTCTATGTTTGTGGAGCAAGGCGCCGCCATGAAAACAACCGTTTCCAACTTCCGAATCCCACCTGCCAGCATGTCGAGCTTTGACATCCTCAGTGTGGCTGTCTTCATCTTCCTTTACCGCCGAGTTCTTGACCCATTTGTGGGAAAGCTTAAAAGGTCAGGTTCCAAGGGACTCACTGAGCTTCAGAGAATGGGAGTTGGCCTTGTCATAGCAATCTTGGCCATGATTTCGGCTGGGATAGTTGAGTGCTATAGGCTTAAGTATGCAAATCAAGGCTGCACCCATTGCAATGGCACGAGCTCTCTGAGCATCTTCTGGCAAATACCTCAATACGCTTGCATAGGAGCTTCTGAGGTGTTCATGTATGTGGGACAGTTGGAGTTCTTCAATGCTCAGACACCAGATGGGTTAAAGAGCTTTGGAAGTGCACTTTGCATGACATCCATCTCCCTGGGGAACTATGTGAGCAGCTTGCTGGTGAGTATGGTTATGAAGATCTCAACCGAGGATCACATGCCAGGGTGGATCCCCGGAAACCTAAACAAGGGCCACCTAGACAGGTTTTACTTCCTCTTGGCCGCCTTGACATCGATAGACTTGGTGGTCTACATTGCATCTGCAAAGTGGTACAAGTGTATACAATTGGAAGGAAAATATGAAGAGAATGATGACAAAGGCAACTTGAAAGTCTAATAGCAATGGACAACAATAGAAAACAGTAACGGAATATATAAATAAGAGAAAGAATGGAGCATCTAGTCACAGTAATTTCGTTTATATATAGTTGGCTGTTTGAAGAAAATTTCTCTGGTTTCAGTAAGAGAAGCCCCTTTTCCCCGAGCCTCATACACATGTACTATCTCACTGTTTTTATGACCTCTAACTGTAATTTTCAGTTTGTCTTCAGTTTGTCTTCTTGGAGCTGGGTTTGTGTATTTGCGTTAAACTATACTTTGAAGAGGCAATGAATGTTTTAGGGTCTCTCTAAACCTCCCTTCTTTCTCATTTGTTGGTTTCATTGCTTATATTAAACTTTAATTTTCAAGTGTCAAATGGCTCTCAATTATTTGCCAAACTTAGCTATACTTGAAGGAAAGTTTGACATAGACCCGATCTATTAAAGATAGGTAAATTCAGTTAATCATAAATAAATATGTAAATATATTAAGCATACTTATAAAATTCGTTCTTAGATGCTTATATGTTTATCATAATTAGTGTGGTCTGTCTATCTTTACTAAACCAGGCTTACCCAAGAATCTCCCATGCTTGAGACCACAAAGAAAAAATAAAATAGCAACAACCAGAAATAGCAATTTAACACAAACAAACACCAAATTTTGATAAGGATCATATTAAGTCAAGAAATTTTTTTGACATATTGCACTGGAAGGTACAAACTACCAATAGTTTCCCAGCAGCAGTTGATTACCATACAACAACAACAACATAGCCTTATCCCACTAAAAGAGAATTTCTACAATAGTACTATCATATTCGACAATGCGAACGGCCAACAAGTCTTTTGATAGGAAAGTTTATAAGGGAAATGAAGAATGAATCAGACAGAAGTAAATTGTAACACTGACATTTCTGAAAATATAGTTCCTTAAAGGCTGTACAAACAAGTATAGACTGTAACTATCAAAATCACTTTTCAACCAAGAAAATAAAAACAAATGTCAACATGACTTTAAGTATGCTAACAACAACTTATCAAGGAACTTTAGGCAGGCTACAGCAAAGTTGTTCCTTTGGATTTTGCAAATTCCAACAGGATTCAACTTTTGTGCTTCAGAGATTCATAACTACAATTCTAGTATGATGAGAGCAAAAAACTTAATCTGAAGCACAATTAACACAACTTCCCACTATAATATTAGCCTCTAACAGAAAGCCCCTTCAGATAGGAATTTCATCCGTGAACCTTACGAACTTGTATGTGATGAGTGGATTCCTCACGCCAGATTGGTTGTGCTCCACTTTGAACAAGAGTAACATACTGTCCCTCATGTACAAGCCCCTTACTCTGAAGCATGAAAAACCCTTCAGAAACACTAGAAAAGATACCATTAAGAGAAGAAAGAGTGCAAGTTGGGGAGATATTATTCACCAGTAGTAGCTTGAGAGCTCTAGAGAATGTCTCCTCCACATCATTTGAAAATCGCATGAATATAGGCTTGACACCACGATAAAGGACTAGCCTCTGCTTAATCCTTGCACTGCAAAAACAGAAAGCATGTTAGATCAATCAGTTAAGTATGCAGGAATATCACTGACTTAGGATCCTATACCACTGTCCACAAGCTTAAATCTGAAAAGCCAAAGTCATTAGCTAAATAAGATTGTCTTTAGACTCACCATACATCAAGCTAAACTTTTGTTTTGTGCGTTTGTTTTCAAGGTTTTTTTTTTTTTTTTTTTGGGGGGGGGGGGGCAGATGGTATGTGTATGTGCTCAAGTGGAAAACAAGTATTTATATAAAAAGGAGGACCATCTAGGATATAGATATAACTTCTTCCTGATGGATTCCTGATCCACAATGCGTGACGCAGTTCCTCAGACGAAGTAGTATTAAGCCAGATTGATTAAAGGCACAAAAAATAAGATTTAAAAATCTAAAAAAATGTCTGAAGAGTATATTTAAAAATAATTATTATTAGACTTGCCCCATATATCTCATTATTGTTTGCCCATGCTCCATATTACTAATTGGATAATCCTGTACAATACTACCCTATTCCATGATAAATCTTATTTCTCAAAAGGTATCTAGGTCTTCTCTGTTTATTTCTTTCAGCAAGCATATCAAACATATAAATGTTGCAACAGAAATTGTATAGATATTAGAGAGAGACTCGTTTTCTTATTAAGATAATACAAAGATAGAGTTACACGTTTTCACATGCACTTTTGAAGTAGCTTATATGATAAGATGTTTCCAAAGTCAAGTTGGGAATCAAGAATTAAGTGATGCTTGGCTAGAACCCAGATGGTGGATTTATAGATCAAACCCAGAAAACTTCCATTTATTTTCAGAAATCATTAACAAATAACAAGTATTATTGCTTCTAAAAATATAGCTAGAACAAAACCGCCCTATGCCTAATTAAACCAGGAGATACCAAAAAACAAATGCAACTAATACTCACTCATTTGTGAATGCAAAGATTGCTGAGTTAGGCCTATA
The DNA here is from genome assembly GCA_037074585.1 of Biancaea sappan. Taxonomy (NCBI): domain Eukaryota; kingdom Viridiplantae; phylum Streptophyta; class Magnoliopsida; order Fabales; family Fabaceae; genus Biancaea; species Biancaea sappan. The sequence continues at coordinate 31,847,488 of CM073500.1, read as the reverse complement.
ATGGCTCAAAAGAATAGCCATGGATCCTGTTCTGGTAAAAACGATAATGGGGTTACCAAGGGTGTTAGACATAATTGTCGCATGGAAAGCAAACATTTCTCCCATATGGCTCTGTCAAAACAGTAACACAAATTAATTTGATTTTAAAAGAGTATAGGTCAAATCTAAAAATATCTAACACATTAGAAAACTATAAATTTTTACAACAAAAATAAACAACATATGATACCAAACTTTAAAACTGTATACGTAATATACAAGGCAAGATTTCTTTATAAATTAAACACTTACCTTGGGGGAGCTTAATTGACTGGGAAGAGCAACACTACTTGGACCATTTGATTCAGTCCTTAGTGCCACAGTATGCATTACCTTGACAGCTTTCAGTGGATATCTGAATAGTTGTAATGGTCTCAAGATAAGAAAACACTATATGTAACATAAGAATTAACATTCTTGCTTCAGAAAGTCCAGCGATAAATTTTAAGGGCACATCTTTATATGGAAAAAGTAGTTCTATAGTAGTGACAATAATTAGTTAATAAAGTAATAAAAGAAAAATAAGATATATTGACTTTATCACATTGGAGGAAACAAATATAAGAATCTAAGTACTACGACAAGTGAATACTCTTACCTCCCATGGCACAAGGTAAATATATTTGGTCAATGCTTAGTTTACATGATCTTTTAAAAATCCTTACAAGTTCAGAGAGAGTACTATAAATAGAAACAATTAATTTTCATGTTGTTTTAACTGGCTCTTTAAATATTGAAAGTACAATAACAAGGTAAGGACATTCAACAGTAAAATAAATGTATAGAAAAAAAACTATAGCATTGGCATTAATATTAAATAATTTAAGAAATATACATTGATTCTCCGCCAAAAGTGTATTTAAGCGAAGAAATTAATTAAATAATTTAAGTATACAAAGTTCTCAAGTTGTTAAATTCATAACTCTTATGTGCCTGTTCTCCCAACTTGAAGGCCATATATAACTATGCATTTTATCTTACCATACCATACAAATTATAACATAGGTAAATGGGTCAGAAAAGCAAACTAACTTTCCATGTGCAGTTTCTCCTGAAAGCATGATTCCATCAGAACCTTCTCTTACTGCAATTGCAATGTCTGAAACTTCTGCCCTTGTTGGTGTAGGGTGACCAATCATGCTTTCCAGCATATTTGTGGCCACAATTACTGGCTTTTGCATACTGTGACATCTTTTAATGATGTCCTCCTATTTGATTAAACAACAGGAGTGAATGGCACAGAATACAGAATAAAACATACTCTCACCTCTTATCCCACTAGGTGGGGTCGGCTACATGGATTACACGATGGTGGAAGGCTACAAATATATAACAGTGAAAAGTATATAACAGTTCCAGGATAATGGAAGGCTACAAGCTAATCAATATGCATTTGGATCTTGCCACAGATGGTGGAAATAATATATGTAGACATGACATAGAAAAATTATTAAAACGCAGAACAGAAGCATACTTTAGATTGAAGACTGTATATATCCATCACCCAGTGTCCCATTATCATTTTTAGGTTAGGGTACTACATATTAAATCGCTTACTTGAAACTCTCAATCACCCAAGTCATCTAAAGAACGTGTTCACCAACAACTTTATGGATTTAAAACTTAAAAAAGCTCCCTTTCATATTTCAGTCTTCTGTAGGCAATACATAAATATAAAAGGACATAAAAGGTTATATAGGGTTTATCCCCCTCTACACCAAAAGGAAAGGAGTTCACAATAAACCTAAAAATTACAGCCGAGAGTTCATTACATCCTAGATCATCATGAGAGTTATGTATTTTATATTAGTTTAGAAGAAGCAAGAGAAGGGCTCTCCTCATATTTCACCACATGACAAAAACTATCAATGTTATACAATAAATTGAAATTTACAACAGGTAATGAAAATTGCTCCTCATTTAATCTTGCCAGTAATAGTTGTACCAAAGCAAATGATGATCAATAGAGTTTGTAGATTATTTCATAAATAAATTGTATGCGTACTATAAAATTCAAATCAAATGGCATAAAGATGATGTTAATGTATACATCATAATACCTGCAGTAAAGGAACATCTTCTATTGGAAGTTCAGCCCCAAGGTCCCCACGAGCAGCCATAGCCTATAAAGTAAAGTTTGACAATCAAACTGGATGCTACACCACAGATACATATAAAGGCTCTTTGCTTCATAATATAGCATAAATTTTGATAAATTTCTCCAAAATATAGATTAATAAGGGTGTTCAGCAAACTGGTAAATTGGTTCAGACCAGTTCATTATAAACTTAATTGTAAAATTGGTTTTTAAGTTTAAAACCACTTTGACCAAATTTTCATTGCAACTAAATTACTAACTGGCATATATGTAATATCCACACTCATAACTGATAATAAAAAACTAACCCCATCTGAAGCTGAAAGGATCGAATGAAGATTTGGTATTGAATCAGCACTTTCAATTTTTACAATCACGTGTATATCAGCATTGCGACCTAAAGGAAAAAAAAAGAGACATACAACAATTTAGTTCATAACAACTTTATGAAGTAAAAATGTCCCAAGAAAGAACAAACATACACAGACAGACGCTACATTCAGAGAGACAAGCATAGGAAGGCAATAAGACAGCAGGTAAAATACTTTTGAGAAAATTCTTTAACTCATGAACCACTCTAGCATCCTTCACAAAAGAGACAGCAAAGAAATCAACTTCATTGTCCACCCCAAACTTGATATCTTCCCAGTCTTTGTCTGTTGAGGAGATACATGTGGCAAAGAGCATATAATTGTCAAATGCAATAACTTATCAAAAGTATCCACAAGTGAATAACTGAAACTCCATGCTACGGGACGCGTCATCAACACATGAAGCTGAATTATACCAGTTATGGAAGGAAGTGTTGCACTTTTTCCCCGGACATTTAAATGCCGCCTTGATTTCAGTTCTCCTCCATCAATCACTTCACATTTAACCAAATCCTTTGTCTTTGACTTAACAGCAAGAGACATCATTCCACCTGAAACACAAACCACAAAGTCAAACTCGATGGTAATGCGACAGTTTAAAAATTTCAGTAAAGAAAATTTGAATGGTCACTGGGCATTGAAAAATTATAAGAACATTTTTAAATGAGAAGGCAATCTAGTATTCCATGAAGACTAGTAAGCAACTAATATTATAAATGACAAAATTTCACCTAACCAAATGGCAAGCATCAAAGCAACACCTGTGTGCAGATATGACAAAATCAAAGTAAAGATAGCTAAGGTATCACCAACAAGTTGACTCAAAAAAACCTAATCGTAGTAATGGTCAACTACAAGGCAGCTCAAAATAAATGTCTGCCCATCTCTTGATATATCTGAACCAGATAATCTATGATCCAGAAAGAAAGAATTTGGTCGCATAACTTTCCATAGATGCAACATTAATTGCAAATCAAATCAATGATTCTATGGTTATATGAACATTAAAAGTCAAGGAATTTCTCCATATATACTGTTCCAGATTTAAACATAAGAAACTCTGTTACCAGAGTAGACAGTAATAGTATTTTCATCAAGCAAAACTCAAGATCCACTTCAACACATGCAAGAGATGTCCATACTAACCATCAACCAGTAGTATATCTCCAACTTCGACATCATTCACAAAATCATCATAATTAACACTAACTGTGTCATTTGTGCTGACCCCTCTTCTAATGGTGAAATTGAATTCTTGGCCCTCTTTTAGTATTATTGGTTGAGGTACATCCCCACTTCTTACTTCAGGACCCTGTGAAGAAAGCCCGTTCATGCACCAGTTTAACCTTAAAACTGTATACAAAGTACAAAAAGCAAGTGCAGATAATGAAAAGGAAAGCATGCCAAATGACCAGAAAATTGGTAAGACTATTTTAAAAAGGCCAGAAATTTGGAAAAGCTCTCAGTGAGGAATTTCATAATAATGATTAAATTGATTTTTGGTTAAAAAAAAAATTGACAAAGAATAGCTCTTAAGTTGTCATAATTTTGGCCCACTTCTGATGGATAAAACACAATGCCATTTGATAGACAAAGTATAAAATTATAAAAGAAAGATTTACCTTGGTGTCAAGCATTATAGCTATAACCTTGTCTTCAAATTGAGCATTGTATTCTTTTACCAAATCAATGGTTTTCTGGTGTGATGCATGATCCCCATGTGACATATTTAAACGTGCCACATTCATTCCAGCATCAGCTAGTTTCCATATCATTTCACGAGAGCTGGTAGAAGGACCTATCGTACATACAATCTTAGTTTTTCTGAGCGCATTTGAATTTGCCTCTGACAGCCCCAGATCATAGTTACTGGACTGCAGCTCAATTGAAGAGTCTGTCTGGCCCTAAATATTAGAGAGAGAGTGTGTCACATAAATAGAATCCAGATTATACATTGAGAAACGTACATTCTAAATTTATACATGGAAATTTAGAGGGCGCTGTGTATCTTTCCACAGAGGCTGTTGAGAAACCTCCATTTACCATAATTCTGTTTTTTATCCTGAACTTTACAGAGACTGTATTAAACTTTAGATAGGATTTCATAAACCATAATTTATCCACCAAGCAAGCATGAACATTGGCTAATTCTCAAATAGAGGGAGAGAAAAAATGCATATAGCTGGTCCTACTAAAGAATAAATGCCCGAAATTGTGTTAATTGACTGCTTACTATATCTCATGAAAATTGTGTTTGACCCTGAGCTGAGATTACGCTCCATTATAAGAATGGAGCAAAATTAAAAATAAATAAACAAATATAATCATAAATATACAGGTTGGGATCTATGTAGCGCCAAGGCTCAAGACTGAACCAGTATCGGTGTTAGACACGCGTGAAACAGTGACACTCCATTTGAATAACAGTATTCTTCAAAATAGCATATCAGACTGCAGTATTGAAAATTAATAAATGCTTCTTAAATATGTTTGGACACATACCAAATCCAAATACATCACAGGTTCATGAAAAACATACTTCCCACGCACGTTCCTCGCATGTTGGGCATGAGAAGAGAAAAGCCGAATGCTTACTTTGATAAGTAATCGAATTTAGGAGTTGTCTCCATTACTCCATTCAAGAAACTTGGTAAAAAATAATTATAGGGGAAAAGATAAAAAATCTTAAATGGTTTTGCATCCATAGAACAGAGGAGCATATTATCCGGTTTGATTTGATGAAGCTCTTGCCTGGACTGGTTCATGGCTCAAAAACGAGAAACTCGATGCTTTACGCTCCAATTTTCTCACTTCCCACGTCAACAATGCAAAAGAACACACAGAGAGCACACAAGCCAACAACCCACAAAAAACCCATTTACGCAAATAGAAACAGAAGGAAACTTACTACGCTCGCATAACCATTGGAAGACGTGATTTCGCTTCTTTCGCCCCGCTCGGTGATCTTCATCGACGGCACGGCGAAAATTTGCCGACGATAGCTTTTTCTTCTGGGTTTCGAATCAAATACAAGCTGGCCCATATATTTTGAAGACAAGCGATCAGAATGCCCGGGGGAGTCCGATTTGAACATGGAGAATCCCGAAGGGAGATTAGTTGTTGCCATTGCAGAGGTAGACACAGAAATGGAGAGAATTGCAATGTCACGAATACATAGCAAGCGGTGTTGTTGGCAGTAGGAGACAATCTGAGGAAGGGGACAGTGTCTGCGTGTGTTATGTGGTTTAACTACGAGATGGAACATTCGAAGAGAAAATATCGCCTGCGGTTTTAGAGTGGGTTTATTCTCGCGGAAATATCTCAAGTCGTTTATACTCTATTGTCTTCTGATTCTTCTCAACTCTACCTCTGTACTATTAATTAATTAATTATATAAATTAAAGGATACATGTTAAAATAGAAAAATGAAAAATTAATTAACTTTTCACAGATTTTTTATTATTTTAAAAATACACTAAAAAGTAAAAACTAGTATTATTTAAATTAAAATATTCGGAAAGTAGAAGAATGAGAAGTTAAATTTTTTTATCATTTTAAAAATATAATAAAATTACTATAATTTATCTTTATATATAAAGTTAATAATTTTTTTAAATGAACGTTTAATTTACTACATAGAATAATGAAATGAATTTTTAATGCTTTTATTATATTTTTATATTTCAAAAATAACCATCAAAATTTTATTTTAATTTCCTCATATTTATACTATTCTTTGTTATCTTATCTATATCACTCACTCTAGATATAAAACTTATTTTGTCTTCTCTCTTCTTTTTTTTAATAAAAATGTATGTTATATTTTTTTAATTTATTTTCTTAAACTACTTATCAAAATTTTAAGAGTTTGTTCATGAGTTTTTTAATAAATAAATGATACATGGATAAAATATTTTAACCACTCATAATTTAGATCTTTTTTATATTTTACAGAAAATGGACAGTATCAATTTCAAAAAGAGATGAATACTTTTTTTGAAGCCCGCTTCTAAATGTATCTCTGGGAGAAAATTACTCCCATACAATAAAACCCAATTTTTTTTCCTTTTAATCCCAAAATTATTTACTCATATATTGTACTTCATAAACTTTTTTTTATGACAAAGAGATTTAAATTTTGAACTCTAACCTACAATAATTACTTTTACATTAGTACTACAGAAACTATTTATGCCAAAACTACGTATTATAATTTTTTTTTCTTTAGTGAATTTGGTTTCTAACACAGTCTTTTTATATAACTAACCCTTTAAAAACCTAATAGTTTAAAGGCCCGTTTGGTCTATATGTAAGGAAAGGAAAATTAAAAAAAAAAAAGAAATGGAAAGGGAGAGTGAAAAAAAAATGTATTTGGTATAGTATGAGAAAAATATAAGAAAAAATATATATTATGTTTTGTATGTATTTTTTTAAAGGAGAAAAAAGAAAAGATGGGGAGTAAATTGTCTAAATTACCCCTGAGATATTTTTTTTGGTTAAAAAAAAAATAGAACTCAATTTCAACTCTAATTTCATTCTTCCTGAACCCTAGACGAGTGCCAACTTCAACAGCGATTGCCTAATCTTCTTCCACCCACATCGTGAACCCTATGCTGGCCCAAACATGACCTCGACTTGAAACCTACATCGGCTATGTTCGCATCTCCTCCTCTTTCGATGCCGACGTTGAGATTTTGGTGTTCCGAGCAAATTGGTAGAGACACGATGGGAAGATTTGTTCGCGGGCCTTTTCAGCTGTATCGCGAAACTTAGAACAAACACTAACAAGTTAGGAATGGAAATGCTGAACTGGTGCTAGTTGTGTAGGGCTTCAAGGGTAAGAGAGTTAATTTCATAGTGAATAGGCAATAGCAGGTTTGGAATCTATAGGACTTTTCCAAGGAGAAAGGTACATTTTTGTATGATGAGAGTGGGAAAAAATTCGTATAGAAAGCAGGGAAGGAGGAATTTCAGTATCTATATGTTTATATGCTAATGTGCATAACATTTTCAAAAATGAACAATTACAAAATTCTTTATTCTATTCCATGTTGTTAGCCCTACCAAACGGCACCTTCGTATTTCAAAAAGGATGTCAAAACCGAAATTTGGTGTGTTGGTGTTTTGAAATTGCATCAATGGCATATTGTGAGACATATCAGCCTTAATTAAATTTAAAAATAAATAAATAAAGAGCTGCAAGATTGATCCGCTTCCTCTTCTTTCATATTGTGGGTCTCTTATTTGTTCTTAACTTCTCCTTATATCAAGTGATTGAATCTGCGTAACAAACCAAATGGTTGATTATATGACCGGTCAATCAAGCACTTTTATTTTTTATTTGTTTTAAAAAGAGTGATGCATCTAGAACCAAACATATCACTTTAAATATTTTTGTTTTAGAAGATGGCAAGTTATGCGGATGACATAGATTGAAAAACAATCTTAGGGTTGAGTTGTTTTGAGAAATATTTTTGGAGGAGGGGCTATATAGGTCAAAAAAACCTCTTATTCAAGCAGGACTTTTGTACTATATTCAAGTGCCATTTTTTTCTTGGAATTTGAATGTTTACTCATTTCTGAATTTAAGTTAAGTTAAATCGTAAAAATATAAATCGATCATAATTTTGATCTTCTCTATTCATAAATTTTCTTTAAAAGAAGCAAATGTAAAATTACTTGATAAATTAGTGTTTGTTTAGTCAAGTAAATAATTCTCATCTTCAAGTATTAAAAAAAAGGGTAATTGTAACTATATTAGTTAATAAATAATATGACTTGTGTTCAATAAAAAACAAAAACTCGAAATAAAAAGCTTTAGCTCAAATTGGTAGTTTGAAGTTATAATTATAATATTGTGGATCCAATTTGTTATAGGAAGAATATCGACCAATTTGGCAACATGCTATATACAGTTGGTAGAAAAAATTTAAGAAACTATTCATATACTACCTTTCTCATAATATTTGCCTATATGTTACTTTTCTTTTCACATTAACCCTTTTTTTTGGTTTCTTTTTATAAATTTATTGTAATTCAGGCCGAGTTACAGCAATTTTTTAATTAAAATCATAATATATATATATATATATATATATATATATATATATATATATATAATGCAGTGGAGCTTGTGCTGAGTTTTTGTAATATCCCAAGAATTTATATAAATATTTAAAAATCTATTTTGAAATTTAATTACGTAGAAAATGTTCTTTTTGAATTAGTGAGGAAAATTTGGGAAGAGAAAGTCAAAATTTTAATTTGGAAAATTTTTACAAATTCTTAAGGACTAAAGTGAAAAGAAAATAAAATATGGAGTACTTTTGAGAAATGACCAAATAAGAACCTGAGAGGAAGAATAAAGCTTATGAGAATGAATTATGAGTCCGGTACCGAAAAGATGATGAATTTGATATTTAGAAAATTTTTATACATTCTCAAGGACCTAAGTGAACAAATCTTATAATCTAAGGTGGCTATGAGCGATTTTAGCGAAAAAGAAATTGGTGGGGTCCACATGTACAATTATTAGTTTCTTTTCTCCTTCTTCCTCCCGAGATTTTACTTTCTCTTATTCATTTTTCCATCTTCCTCCCGTAGCTCTCGGCCAAGAACTCAAAATTCTCTTCTTCACCTCCATCCATGCCAAATGCTTAAGAAGGAAGCCTTGGAAGTTAGGATGATTGGTAAGTTGATGTTATTCTTCTTCTTCCTCTTATTACAAGACCAAATCCTTGGTTATCTTTTTGCAAAATTTTTTGTAGAATATTTTAATGGATGAATTTAAGTGTGGATGTTAATCTAAAATATTCCTGGGTGGTTTATGATGTTATTAGAACAAGAAATTTGGAGAAAACTAGAAGAAATTTCGTAGAATTTGGATATTTGAAAAAGTTAGTGTTCTTGATGAAAATTTGAGATTTGAGCTTGGATTGTTGGTAAAAATTAGGGGTTTTAGTGTTAAAACACTCCTTAGACATTGAGAAACAAAACCCATGGAAGAAATCAAAAGAAATGTTGTTTTAGATATGATTTTAGTATTTTTGGATGAAGAACACGAAGAACATCCGAAAAATTTCTCCAGAAATTACGGTTCACCGGGAAAATTTTTCCAGATTTTCTCGACTACTGTAGGGTTGACTCGGTCAACGTTACTGTAGTGTTGACTCGGTCAACGTTACTATAGCTGCGTTGACCGTTGATCGTTACTTTAGCATCAGTTTTTTTTTAATATCGTTGAAAAGCTCTTTGAGTCTAGTTTCCAATGGTATAAGTTTCATCTGGATATTCATTACCAGTTAGGAGTTATGATTTGAGAAGTAAGTGAAGGTCGGGAATAGTGGTAGGAAATTTCTCTATTTTGTAACCCTAATGGTTTTTACCTGGTTACAATAGGGATGGTTGAGGCGCAAGGTGGGAGCGCCGAGAGCGTGGAATCCAGGTGAGTAGGCAACCTTGCAAAATTAATTTACTAAATTAGTCAAAGCACAATATAAATCCCATTTGCGTTATTTATGAAATTGAGAAGATTATCAGTGTATGTTCAGGGTGAGAAAAATTACAATATCATTGGAAATTATTTTATTACCTTTATGAATTGATTTCTCTAGTTGACTAAATAACTAGATGTGGTAGTTTCTTGAATAAATTGGAACATTTTGTAAGTGAATAACCTTACTAAACTAATTTGATATTATTAGATAAAGTACAATATAAGTCTCGTTTATAACATTATTGAAATGTTAAACAATCAATCTTTCAATTGATAATATATGATGATTGCTATGATTGATGATAAAAATTCAAGGGAATAAAAGTATATATAAATTAATTTATTTCATAGTAGTTGTATTGTGATAAATTCTCACTATTTTATTGATGAGCAAAAGATCTACGGGATCTAATACACGAGTTTGAAAGGGTTAGAGTCCCATACTACTCGGTGTCTAACTGTGAAAATCTATGCACGAGTTTAAAAGGGTTAGAGTCACATACTACTCAGTGTATAATTATGAAAATCTATGCACGAGTTTGAAAGGGTTAGAGTCCCATACTACTCGGTGTCTAACTGTGAAAATCTATGCACGAGTTTGAAAGGGTTAGAGTCTCATACTACTCAGTGTATAATTATGAAAATCTATGCACGAGTTTGAAAGAGTTAGAGTCCCATACTACTCGGCGTATAACTGTGAAAATCTATGCACAAAGAGTTTGAGGGTTAAATTCCCAAGTCACTCGATGCAAGTATTTATGGCACATAATGCAAAGTGATTGAGGGTTGATCACCCAAGAAATCATACGCAAATTCAAACAAATGTAATACTATAATTATTTAAAATAAATGATAAATTGATTGTATTAGTAAATATGGTATTTGTGCTTGTGATATTTTCATGTACAGTTGTTTACGCATTGAGTTTTAATTAACTCACACTCTCTATATTTATCTTTTCAGAAATAGTGGTTGAGAAGGAGAATTTATACCCTTTAAGGATATACTCCACTTTTGTCTGGTAAACAAATAAATATAGATTTGGTAAGGATTAGGAAATGTTCTGTAATCTAATAGGTCACCTAGGCATTAGAGGTTGTATAGTACTGTGTAGTGTATGAATGTTGAACATTTTCTGAATATGTATACAAATTATCTTTCTTGAAAAATTTATGATTCACATAATTATGGATATTAAGAATGTTCATAGAGATTAAGGGGTACCACGGAGGTACACCTTAGGTATTTTATGTTTATCTCACATGTAAGTTTTGGGTTGTGACAGTTTTATTACATTTTTAAACTTTTTATTTTTTATTATATAATTATAATTATATTCTTATATAATTATATTATCAATAAATTATATAAAATTGAATAAAATTATAGTTATATAAAATTTAATATATGATTAAATACAAAGAATACAACAAAATTATGCAATGATAGTAATTTTTTACTAACAAATATAATAATTATTACTAAAAATATGATAGACTAACAATTTTTTATCATTGTTAGAATAACTATTAGCTTTGCTTACAAATTTTTTTAGTGTGTTAGAAAATGTTATATATATCACAGCAACTCACAAGCACTTATTTTTTATTTCAGCAAGTCCCACATTGGTTTAGTTTTATAAGCAAAAACTAGTGATTATAGTATAAAAGAAAGGAATTTGTATATTTGAAAAGTCCCACGTCGCATAGTTTGAAAATATTTGTGCTATAAAAGAAAAGAGTTTATGTACATATATATATATATATATATATATATATGTTTAAATATACTTGGAGTCTCTGTAATTTTATTGAAAAATAATTTTGGTTCTTATAGTTTAAAAATAATGAATTTAGTCCCTATAGTTTTTAAAACCATAAAATAGATCTCTGGAGTTAGTTTTTGGTTAGTAAATATTGACTAGGATGTTGATGTTAATATTAAAATTTATGTTAGCATTGACTATGTATCACTCATGCTGATATGGACTAACCACGTGGATTCCCTAAAAATAAAGTTTCAATTTATTCAATTAGGTCATTGATCAAAATTTTTCTTTTGTCTAATTTTTATATAAACTCGTCTTCTACTTTGTTTAGGTCACTAGTTTAAGAATATATATTTTCTTTGTCAAAATCATCCCTTACAAACTTTTCATTTTGTTCATAGTCCTTGTTCTTTACTTTCATTTTTTTTCTAAATATTTGATCCTCCAAATCAGTCTATAATTTCATTTTTAGTTATGATATGATTTAATTTATGATTTCTACCCAAAAACAATACAAGAAATGAATTAAAATTTAAGTTTCAAATGTTACTTTTTATTCATTTAGGTCCTTGGTCAAAATTTTCTTTTTATTAAATTTTTGATATAAACTCGTCTTCTACTTTATCTAGGTCTATAGTTTAAGAATTTTTGAGTCAAAATATCCCCTACAAACTTTTAATTTTGTTCATTTTAGTCCTTATTCTTCACTTTCATATTTTTTTTCACAGTTTGGTCCTAATTTCATTTTTAGTTAAAAGAAAAAACTTCAAAGGAACTAGAGGCAATATATATATATATATATATATATATTTCATAAGGGCTCAAAGGATTTCAAGGGGCTCGAATAGTCCCTTCAAGCCTCTTAATTAAAAAATTTATATATAGTAAAAAAGAAATAAAATTAAAAAATTAATAAAGAGTTTCGACCAAAATTAGAGTCAATTTTCTCTATTTCTGGTGACTCATTAGTGCAATGTGAGTTTGTGACCGACCTATTAGTCATATATCCTACGAAATTTTAGTCGATGATTAATATGAAATTTAGACGATCATAACTAAAAATGAAATAATATATTCCTTTGAAGTAATAGATAAGGAAATAATATATAGACGATCATAACTAATATATATATATAGCCTCTAGTTCATTTGAAGTTTTTTTTAAACTAAAAATGAAATTATGGACTAATTTGGAGGACCAAAATCGTAAAAAAAAGTATGAAAGTGAAGAACATGGACTAAAGTGAACAAACTTTAAAGTTTGTGGGGGATATTTTGAAAAAGAAAAAATATATTCTTAAACTAGGGACATAGACGAAGTAGAAGACGAATTTATATAAAAAATTGGACAAAATTTAAATTTTGACCAATGACTTAAGTAAATAAAAAGTAAGCTTTAAAACTTAAATTTTAATTAGTTTTTTGTATTATTTTTTAGTAGAAATGATAGATTAAATCATATCATTTCTAAAAATGAAATTATAGACTGATTTGGAGGATCAAACCGTGAGAAAAAAGCATGAAAGTGAAGAACATGGATTAAAGTGAACAAACATAAAAGTTTGTAGAAGATATTTTGATAAAGAAAAAATATATTCTTAAACTAGAGACCTAGATGAAGTAAAAGACGTGTTTATATTAAAAATTGGATAAAAGAAAAAATTTGACTAATGACCTAAGTGTATAAAAGGTAAGCTTTGAAACTTGAATTTTAATCTATTTCTTATATTGTTTTTCAGTAGAAATGATAAATTAAATCTTATCGTAACTAAAATGAAATTATAGACTGATTTAGAGAATTAAACCCTTACAAAAAAACATGAAAGTGAAGAACAAGAATTACAGTGAACAAACTGAAAAGTTTGTAAAGGATGATTTTGACAAAGAAAATATATCTTTTTAAACTAGGGACCTAGACGAAGTAAAAGATGATTTTATATAAAAAATTAGACAAAAGGAAAATTTTGACTAATGATATAAGTGAATAAACTAAAACTTCATTTTTAGAGAGTTCACGTGGTCAGTCTACGTCAGCATAAGTGATACACAGTCAACACTGACATGGATTTTAATATTGATATCAGCATCCCAGTCAGTATTGACTAACCAAAAACTAACCTCAGAAACTTATTTCATGGTTTTGAAAATTACAGGGACTAAATTCATTGTTTTCAAATTATAAAGACTAAAATCATTTTTCAATAAAACTACAGAACTCCAAATATATTTAAACCTATACCTATGAGTGTGGGATATAACATGAACCATATTTTTTTTTACCAATGATGATTCATTAGTTTTTCTATTAAATTGGTTGGTCTAATTATACTTTTTTATTTATGTTTTAGGAAATATAATTTATGATTTTTTTTCTAAATTTGAAAACATATATTACTGATTTTATTTATATTAGTGTTTAATAAGAAAAATAGAATTTAGTAACAGTTTTTTTTACACTATAGTAGCAAATATTAATGTCACAAAAATTAAGGTTTACTAGCATTTTTTTTTTTAGTTTAAAGTAGTATTTGTGCTAAGGTTAGTAAAAAATAATTGTTGGGTTTGACTTGAATTTTGTGGGTGACCCGATTTCTAACCCGATCCACGACCCATGACCCATAACCCATAACCCATTATTTCCTCTATATATATGTGTGTAAGGGAATTCATTGTAAGTGTAGTTGATGTAATTTCTCTCTGTATAGCCTTTATCAGAAATAATACAGATATTCTCTCTGTCCGTGGACGTAGGTCGCATTGACCGAACCACGTAACTACTTTGTGTGTTCTTCTCAATCTTTCTCCTTGATTTATTGCCTTTCAGTAACCTAACAAGTGGTATCAGAGCCTTGGTTCATTTTTGGTTCGTCGGTTACTGTAGCACGTCCGAAAATTTTCAGATTCGGCTCCAAAATTTCAGATCTTGCCTCGATTTAGTTGTTCTGGAGCATAGGAGACCATTCTTTGCATCTTTGGTGCGTTGAAGAACGTCGGAGACCAATTTTTGGTGGTAAGAAAATTTTCAGATCTAGTTTTAAATTTCAGATCTAGCTTGATTCGCTTGTTTTTTGGGAAAAAGAGACCGTTTATTGCATTTCTAGTGCATTGGAGATCGTTTTTCAGTTGTTTTGGTGAGTTTTTACAGTTGCGAGTACTGTTCATCGCCGGAATATTAATCGGAAGTACTGTTCATCACCGAAATCTTCATCAGAAGCACTGTTCATTGTCTTCTACGGTGAGGCACTGTAACAGTCAACGGTCAATGTACTGTAGTGACTCGGATACTGTAGCGACTCAGAACTGTAGCGACTCGGCACTGTAGCGACTCGGCACTGTAGCACGGTCAACGGTCAACGGTACTATTTGGTCAAAATTACTGTTTGGTCAAAGTTGCTGTTTGGTCAAAGCTGTTGTTTGGTCAAAGCTACTGTTTAGTTTAAGTTGATGTTTGGTCAAAAACTGGTGTTTGGTCAAAGTTGCTGTTTGGTCATAGTTGTTGTTTGGACCAAGTTTTCTGTTGCGATCTTTATTGTTTCATCGACACGGTTTCGGTGAGTTTATGTTTAATTCAGAAAAGAATTCTGAATTTCTGTGTGAATTTACTGGATTGTGTTAGATTGTGCTGGATTGAATTTCTGGTTTACTGCTGTGAATTTTGTTGGACTGTTGTGTTGAATTTCTGTTAGTGAAGTTCTGGTCAGTTTGCAAGGTTCTGAACAGTTTTGTGAAATTCAATTTCTGATTGCAAAATTTGCTAGTAATTTATCTGCTGTTATTTGAGAAGATGTCGACTCATAAATTCGATATTGAGAAGTTCAATGGATCGAATGATTTCACTTTGTGGAAGGTAAAAATGAGGGCACTTCTAGTTCAGCAGGGATGTGCGGTGGCATTAGAAGGAGAAAGTAGTCTACCTAACACGTTGAAGGAAGAGGAGAAGAAAGAAATTTTGGCAAAGGCTCATAGTGCATTACTATTGAGTCTGACTGATGAGGTGTTAAGAGAAGTAATTGATGAATCAACTGCTACAGGTTTGTGGAAGAAATTGGATGATAAATACCAGAAAAAGTCTTTCACAAAACGGTTATATCAGAAGCAGCGTTTGTATACCCTGCGGATGACAGAAAATATGCAGTTTACAGGGTGTAGGGGTTAAGATAGATGATGAAGATCAGGTTATCATTCTTTTGTGTTCTCTACCAAATTCATATGAGAACTTTGTTGACACTATGTTGTATGGTAGAGATAGTATCTCTGTTAATGATGTCAAAGATGCTTTGCAGTCTAAAGAGCTGAAGAGAAGAGTCTCTAGTTCTAATGAGGATGGTGCAGAAGCAAGTTTGTATGTTGGCAGAGGCAGAGACATTAAAAGGGATGCTGGAAAAAGAAGCAAGTCACGGTCTAAGTCGAGGAACAAAGGAGGACCTCGATGTTATCACTGTAAACAAAAGGGGCACATCAGGAAGAATTGTCCACAGAGGAAGAAGGAAAATGATGAGAAGGAACCAAATACCAGTGGTAGTGCTGCGGTGGTGCAAGATAGTTCTGACGAAGAAGAAGACATTGATGTTCTCACAGTCAGCACCTCTAGTTCTGCAAATACTTGGGTCTTGGACACAGGTGCATCTTATCATATGACTTTCTCACGTGAACTGTTTACTTCTTTCAAGGAGTGGAATGGTGTTGTGAGGTTGGGTGATGATGAGCAGCTCAGTGTTAAGGGCAGTGGTTTTGTGCAAATTCAGATGTATGATGGAATAGTCAGAACGCTTGATGCTTGGTATGTTCCTGGTCTACGGAAGAACTTGATTTCTCTTGGTACTCTAGACAAACAAGGGTACAAGTACTCTGGAGAGAATGGACAGTTGAGAATTTCCAAAGGTGCTCTGGTTATAATGAAGGGTAAATTACAGCATGGCATTTACTTTCTGATTGGTAGTTCAGTGATAGGGATAGTAGCTGTATCTAAATCTTTAGGGAAGAATGATGATTGTACAGAGTTGTGGCATTGCCGATTGGGACACATGAGTGAGAAAGGGCTGTCAATTTTAAGTAAACAAGGATTGTTAGAAGGGGCAGAAACTGGGAAGCTAAAATTCTGTGAAGTTTGTGTTATGGGTAAACAACGCAGAGTTAAGTTCAGTTCTGGGAAGCATACTTCTACGGATGTTCTGCAATATGTTCATTCAGACTTGTGGGGTCCTTCTCCAGTTGAATCTCAGGGCAAATGCAAGTACTTTGTTACTTTCATTGATGACTACTCTAGAAGGGTTTGGGTATATTTTCTGAAATCCAAAGATGAAGTTTTTGGAAAGTTCAAGGAGTGGAAGACCATGGTTGAGAAACGGACTGGAAAACAGGTCAAAACACTCAGAACTGATAATGGGTTGGAGTTTTGTAACGCTCCATTTGATGAATTTTGCAAGAAAGAAGGTATAGTGAGGCATCGCACTGTACGTCATACACCACAGCAAAATGGAGTTGCAGAACGTATGCATCAAACACTGTTGCAGCGTGCGAGATGTATGCGATTAAACGCTGGCTTACCAAAACAATTCTGGGCTAAAGCAGTTAATACTGCTTGTTATCTGGTAAATAGATCGCCATCTACTGCAATTGATTTTAAGACTCCTCAAGAGGTATGGTCCGGTAAACCTTCTGATTATTCTGGCCTACGTATATTTGGTTGTCCTACTTATGCTTATGTGAATGATGGTAAACTAGAGCCTAGGGCAATGAAATGCATATTTCTAGGGTATGCACCTGGAGTTAAAGGGTACAGACTGTGATGTACCGAAAAGGATAGAACTCCAAAATTTATTACTAGCAGAGATGTAACTTTTGATGAGTCTGCTATGTTTGGTCAGAAGGAGGAGCTTGGTAGTCATGCAGGTAATAATGATCAAGGTGCCAACCAGAAGGTGGAAATTGAAGTTCAAACTTCAAAAAGGGTTATAACAGACTCTGTACAGCAGCCTAGGGAAGAAGAAGAATCACAACCTATAGCAACAAGGAGGGAAAGGAGGGAAATCAGAAAACCTATAAGGTATGCAGATTGTGTTGATATAGTTGATATTAATTCAGTTGCTTATGCCTTGGCAGTAGGTGAAAGCATTGATTCTGATGACCCGAGATCATATAAAGAAGCAGTTGAGAGTAGAGAAGCATCAGAATGGCTGGTTGCAATGAATGAAGAAATGCAATCTCTTGAGAAGAACGAAACATGGGATCTTGTACCGTTACCAAATGGAGTAAAACCGGTAGGATGCAAATGGGTCTTCAAGAAGAAAGAAGGTATTCCTGGAGTTGAACCAGCAAGGTTTAAAGCACGACTCGTGGCCAAGGGTTTTTCACAAAAGGAGGGAATTGATTATCATGAAGTTTTCTTCCCAGTTGTGAAGCATAAAACCATTTGTGTCCTTTTGTCCATGGTAAGTGTTTTTGACTTGGAGTTGGAACAACTGGATGTGAAAACTGCTTTCTTACATGGAAATTTAGAGGAGCAGATCTATATGTCACAGCTAGAAGGATTTCTTGATTATGGGAAGAAAGATCATGTATGTTTGCTGAAAAAGTCCTTGTATGGTTTGAAGCAGTCTCCTAGACAGTGGTACAAGAAATTTGATACATTCATGACTTCCCATGGTTTTCTACGTAATCAGTTTGATAACTGTGTCTACTCTAAGAAACTTGCAGATGATTCTTATATTTATTTGTTGCTATATGTTGATGATATGTTGATTGCTGCAAAGAACAAGGTTGAAATTGATAGTTTGAAAGCCTTATTAAGCAGTGAGTTTGAGATGAAGGATTTGGGTGCAGCCAAAAAGATATTGGGCATGGAGATTTGGAGAGATAGAAGTGCATGTTTACTGTATGTATCTCAGCAGAAATACATAGAAAAATTGTTGCATTCTTTCCAGATGAATAATTCTAAGCCAGTTAGTACTCCATTGGCGGCACATTTTAAACTTGATGCTAGTACAATACCTATTACAGTTGAGGAAAAAGGGTACATGAGTTCAGTGCCCTACTGTAATGCTGTTGGAAGCTTGATGTATGCAATGGTGTGTACTAGGCCTGATCTGGCTCATGCAGTCAGTGTGGTAAGCAGGTTTATAAGTAATCCTGGGAGAGCTCACTGGAGTCCAGTTAAATGAATTATGCGGTATCTGAAAGGTACGAGTAATATTTGCTTAGTTTATAGTGCTGATAAATCTGATAGTGGCTTGGTTGGTTATACAGATTCAAATTATGCTAGAGATCTTTTGAGGAGGAGATCCTTAACATGCTATATCTTGACTCTGAATGGATGTGCTGTCAGTTGGAAGGCAACACTTCAATCTACAGTTGCCTTGTCTACCACTGACGCATAATACATGTCATTGGCAGAAGGAGTTAAGGAAGGTATGTGGTTACATGGTTTGATTGATAGTCTGGGGTTAAATATTCAGAGACCTATCATTTATTGTGATAGTCAGAGTACATTAAGTTTGGCCAAGAATCCAGTCTACCATGAGAGGTCGAAGCATATTGATATCAAATTGAATTTTATTCGAGATGTGATAGAAGACAAAAAATTATCCATCGAGAAGATAGCCACAGCAGATAATCCAGCAGATATGTTGACAAAGGCTCTACCTTTAGAGAAGTTCAAGCATAGCTTGGACTTGGTGAATGTTCGCATTCCATGAAGCCCTACAAGGCTTGAATGACAGAGATGAATTTGTACTTAGTTCTGGTGATTTGAGAGAATTCAAGTCAAGGAGGGAAATTGTTGTGTTTGACTTGAATTTTGTGGGTGACCCGGTTTCTAACCCGACCCACGACCCATGACCCATAACACATTATTTTCTCTATATATATGTGTGTAAGAGAATTCATTATAAGTGTAGTTGATGTAATTTCTCTCTGTATAGCCTCTATCAGAAATAATACAGATATTCTCTCTGTCCGTGGACGTAGGTCGCATTGACCGAACCACGTAACTCCTTTGTGTGTTCTTCTCAATCTTTCTCCTTGATTTATTGCCTTTCAGTAACCTAACAATAATTATATGCCAACAATTGAATATTTGTTACTAAAAATATATCCTAACATGAATATAGCAGCAAGTCAGCAACTCTTAACTTAGTGGCAATTAATAGAACTGTTGTTATAAGTTTAAGCAGTAATATTTATTGCTTGTAGTAGCAATTTTAATTGTTGTTATATCCTATTTTTCTTGAAGTGAAAACTATATAATTATAACTACATAATTATGTATAATTAGAATTAGTAAATTTATATTATCCTAGCACTTAATTTTATATAAATAATTATATAATTTTATTTTTAATTAATCAATTATATTGTTAGAATTAATTAATTCATATTATTTTATTATAATTTAGACAAATAATAATTAAATTCAATATCTTTTCATTCAATACTTATCAAAAAAAACATTGAATTTAACATAATTTTTAATATTTATTAGATATTTATGAAAATAAGATTAGTAAACTGTAAAAAAAAAAGTCAATAACTTTTATATTGATAAAGATTGTATATTAAGTTGAAAATAAAATTTACAATATTTAGATCTACACATTGGCCAATAGTAATATGAAAATAACGTAACATGAAAAAAAAACATTGAATTTAACATAATTTTTAATATTTATTAGATATTTATGAAAATAAAATTAGTAAAATGTAAACAAAAAAATGAGTCAATAAGTTTTATATTGATAAATATTTTATATTAACATGAAAATAAAATTTACAATATTTGGATCTACACGTTGGCCAATAGTAACATTATCACTTTGCAAATTTACACCAACATGTGAAAAGTTATCGTCATCAAGGCTATCAACACAACCAATTTTATTTTGTATCTTACTAAACTTTATAATACTATCAAGTTTTCGCTTATTTTCTTATGATTAGTATGAACATATGATTCCACAGTAAATAATGACAAAAAGTCATATTGGCTAACATTGTCATAAAAAAGTCAACCTTTGTTAGTGAAAATCAACCATCAAAATTTCATAACAAAAATTAACAAACTAACAATAAAATATTATTAATTAATATAATATTCATTCATATCATCCAATCCAATTCAAATTGATTCAATTCAATCAAATTCCATTCCAACTAATCCAATTTGATCCAACTAAAATCGATTAAATAATCAAATTAGTTGGATGGATTTTATTCCCAAAAATTGATTTTATATTTTATATTATGATGTTGGATAAGTGTATTTTTATTTTTGAAAATATGTTTTATTGTTGAGATTTGGAAAATTAAAAAAAAAAAATATATATATATATATATACTTTTCAATTAAAAAAAAATAGACACTCTTAAAAAGACCATCAAATCTAATCAAAACTTATTATGGTTGGATTCAATCCAAACCAATGATCATACTAGTTGTATGCCACGAGAAAATTTGAGTAAATGAATATTTTTTAGTTATTTACCTTGTATGTTCTTTACGTGTTTATTTAACCAACTTCATAAGTTGTCGTAGTTAGCTTATATTTGATAACAAATTCAAGATAGGTGGTAAATCTGAGCCATGACGAAGAGTCACTTCTATATTTACAGTTTCACTTTATCTCTCGAGTTATTTGATCAAGAACGTTGTTAAACAATTTCCTGTCTCAAACACTTCTTAAAAGGTAGCACATTGAGAGGCCAACTTTTTCACTAACAATCGTTGACTTTTTTTATGCTAGTGTTAGAGTGGAGTAAGTATGACTTTTCATCATTATTTACCAATGAATCGTGCTTCTTTACAATGTGATATGTTCATATTAGCACATAATGAGTTATAAAATTGAAGTTTAGAAATAAGAAATCATCAAAAAGATATACAATATTTATCAATATAAAAAATTATTGACTCATTTTTGTACATTTTACTAATCTTATTTTCATAAATATCCAACAAATATTAAAAATGATGTTGAATTTAATGATTATTTGTAATTATATTCTAAATTCTAATAAAAACTATATAATGAAAAAATAATTCTGACAATATAATTAATTAATTAAATCAAAATTATATAATTAATTATATGAAATTAATTGCTAGGATTATATAAATTTATTAATCTAATTATACATACACTACTAGAAAAATGAGATATAGTAGCAATTAAAATTGCTACTACAAACAATAAAAACTGCTGCTAAAACTTATATAAGTAATTCTTTTGGCTATCACTATTAAGTTAAGAGTTGTTGTTATGTCTTTGCTAGGATATTTTTTTACTAAAAGATATCCAATTATTGATATATAGTTGTTTTATACTAAAATTAGCACATATGCTACCTTAAAGTAAAAAAATTGCTAGTAAATCTTAATTTTTGTGACATTAACTTTTGCTACTATTAAATGTGTTCATAGGTTTGGTTTGATTTGGTTTTGATTCTTAATCAACCCGAATCGAACTAATCGATTTTACAAAGTTAAAGACGTATTCAGTTTTAATTTTTGAGTTGTTTGGTTCGATTTTGAATAGTTTTATTCATAATAATTTGTGATTTTTAATTTCAATAAAATATATATAAATATAAAAAGAAAGTGAAAAAGTTAATTAAAAGAAAGAGACTAAATTAATTATAAAATATATATAAATAATTTTGTTAACATAACACAAACACATATATATATATACAATATAATATATATATATATATATATATATATATATATATATATATATAATATAATCTGTTTATATATATAGCTAGTTAGTTTAAACCAAACAAAATCGATAACCGAATCAAATCAATTAA
The DNA here is from genome assembly GCA_037074585.1 of Biancaea sappan. Lineage (NCBI taxonomy): Eukaryota > Viridiplantae > Streptophyta > Magnoliopsida > Fabales > Fabaceae > Biancaea > Biancaea sappan. The sequence goes on along the minus strand of CM073500.1, from coordinate 31,824,911 downwards.
AATTTATATTTAAAAAATTGATTTGGACCTTTTATTTTTGGTTTAAGTCTGTTTGGTTTGGTCTGGTTTTGAACATTTCTAGCTACTAAAATGTAAAAAAATTACTACTAAATTTCATTTTATTATTAAATACTACTAGTATATATTCTCAAATTTATAAAAAATATATAATTTAGTAACACTTGCAAATTGCCGGGATATTCTAACACATTAGAAAAAATTGTAAGTAAAGCAAATAATTATTCTAACCGTGAAAAAGTGTTAGTATATTATATTTTTAGTAGCAATTATTTTATTTGTTAGTAAAAAATTGCTATTGTTGCGTAATTTGTTGTAGTGATAATTATATAATTTTGTGTTTGATGATATATTAAATTTTATAAAACTATAATTTTATTCAAGTTTATATAATTTAATTATAATTATATTTATTTATATAGTGATATAATTATAATTATGTATTTTTGTTTTTAATTATATTATTATAATTACATAATTATATGATTTAAAAAACAATGTAATGGACCTTGACCATTATATATATATATATATATATATATATATATATATATATATATATATATATAGTGAACCTGAACCTCTTATTAGCCAAGCGTCATTCATTTGAATAAAAAGAAAAATTATGTTGCTCAGCCTATAAAAGACTTAAAGTTAAAGTAAATTTGTGTTTGACATGCAAAAAAACTAACTTATAACTTATTTGATTAGTTTATAACTTATTTAATTAACTTATAAGTTTGTTATAAGTGTTTGGTAAATAAATTTATTTAAGTAACTTATAGTTTATTTTGAAACGCTGATTTGAGCAACGTTTAGTTTATAACTTATAATTTTTATATTTTTCTTCTTATTTTACTCTTAGTATTTTATTAAAATTCTCATTATATACTCGTTTATTATATACATCTTCTATGTCGTTGTCCATCATCATATGTTGTTATTTGTCATTGTCTGTCGTCTTCTCACTTTCATCCTTACCTTCTCGTCGTCTTTTCTATCGTTCGTCATCATCTATCGTCTTTATCCGTTGTTGAGATATATTATATAAAAATATATGTATATATATAATATATTTATATATAAAAATATAGTAAAAAAATATATAATTAATTATGTATATGATAATTTAAATTAATTTAATTAAAAAATAAAAAATGATATTTTTATTTGTATTATTTAGAATTATAAAATATATGTCATTTTATGTCATTTTATATCTATTAGATAATTCAATAGCTATTTTTACCAAACACTTCTAATTCAATAAGTTAGCTTAACAACTTTCAATTAGCTGATCAGCTGTTTTTGCCAAACATAGCCTTAGTCTAAAAAAAATTATTGATGGGCTTGTTGCAATATTACCTACACATTCATTCGTTTTGCGAAAATCAAGACATAAACCTTATAAGCACTATTTGGATAGCATAGTATAGCTTATTAGAATTTCTACACTAGTATAAATATTTTTATGTAAAAAAAATAGTATTTGAATAAACTTAAATGAATAATTTATTAATCTCAAAAATTATTTTTAGTTGATTTTCAGAAGCCACTTTTTTTAGCTTATTGAAAAACTTGTGCAAAGTAAGTTGTTTTATATTTTTACAACACAAAGTTGATCCCAATCATAATTTGAAATTGTATAAAACCAATCTTTCACATTTGTTTGTCAATGCTCTCTCAGTCTAATCTCACTTCAAATGCCTCCCTCTATGACGGTTTCTTCATCACCATTGTCGCCTTGGCCATCCCTTCCACCATCAACGGACTCTTCCTCTTCCTTTGCTGTTGTCGGCAACCATCCTTCCATCCCTTTTGTTATCCTTTGCTACTTGAGACAAAACAGAACATGCAAGAAGGGAATGGCTGTTGTCATCGAACCTTCTTCTTTTTCCCTTCTCCTTCTCCTTCCATTCGATTCCCCTACCGTTTGAGATGAAAAACAGAGTATGTAGAGGTCAATCACAAATGAAGAATTGCTAGCCGTTTGCACTATTATTTGTGGCCAAATTCCTTACTAGCAAAGGGCACTCTCGACAACCAATTGCAGATAAAGAACGATGCAGAGGTCAGTCACAGTCTAACTCTTTAATTTCATAATGTTGAGGGAAGGGAAGATGACGCATGAGGACAACGTAGTGCTTTTCCTAAAGTTTTTGTCTTTTCAATTTTTTTTTCTTTTGATGTTTTTAGATTTTAATTAAGTTTGAAAATTCTTATTTATCTTTTGTTAAAATATCAAAACCTTGTTAGCATATATATCTTGTTATGGAAGAAAATGGCATCAATAATTTTCAATGTTTTAAAAATTAGATCAATTATTGAATCGGTGAAGGCACTGTTTCAAGATTCAATAACTAGACCGTGGTCGAATCGTGGTTGAACCGATAGTATTTAAAAAATATTAATATATATATAATTAAAAAATATAAATAATTATATTTTTATATATTAATATAAAAAAAGAATGGTGGCTGACAAGATCAAAAATTTGAAATTGGTGGGAAAGAGTAATTGAAAGTTACATGGGGAAGAGTAATTTCTATCAATATGATATGATCGTATCATCTATGTCCCTTGAAAGTAATGGTTGGAACCCAAGAGTGGGGTGAATTGGGTTTTATAAATTTTTCACAAGAATTAATTGGAAGTTAAAATGATTTTATGTAAAAGTACAATGTTTAGGATAATAAATACAATACAGAAAATCAATGTGCTGTCAAGATAAATAATTATAAAGATCAAGGAATTAAATAATAGATATCGATATGCACAAATTAAAGAGTAAGGGATAGAGAAAGCAAACTCGGAGATTTATACTGGTTCGACTAATCCAAGCCTACATCCAGTGCTCAAGAGACCACTTGAGTATTTCCACTATAATTGCAAGTTTAATCCGGGTACTTGCAAACCACTACAACCACGCAAATTCGATCCGGGTATTTGCGAAACCACAATGGAGAATTTATGAATCCGGGCTCCTCCTCAACCCAAAGCAAGTTCTTCCAACACCGGTACTTGCGAACCTCAACTCAGAATAATATATGTGTTGATCAAAATCAACAATACAAAGAAACTCTCTTTAAAGAGTAGATGAATACAAATGAAGCTCTAATAACTATAATGATAGAGAATATGCAAGATTTGGCTCAAGAATGCTTTCCTTTCTCTCAAAGATGATAGAAGAAGTTAATATCACATTGTAGCACTTTGTTCTAGCTCAAAATCGTGTATCTAAGGTCATATATATAAGATTTTACAAAACTAGCCGTTATATAGCCGTTATATAGCCGTTACAGTACTTATAGTGCAGTCCAGATTTTGAGCTTTCTTTAAAAATTCATAACTCCCTCATTTGAACTCCGTTTTAAACAAATAATATACCGTTGGAAAGCTCTTGGAGTCTAGTTTCAAATGAGCCACGTTTTACTCAAAAATTATTTTTCTTTTAAAAGATATAATCAAAATACTGACTATAGGTCAGAACAGAATAATTTTTGATTACAGTAAAATCAACTTTCAGTTTTTCAAACTATATTTTAAATAGTCATATATTTCTCATTTGGACTCCGTTTTGAATAAATAATATACCGTTGAAAATATCTTTGAGTATACTATCAAATGAGATTAAGATACTTGAAAAACCGATTTTTCATTTATGAGATATGATATAAGGAGTGACCAAAGGTCAAAAAATAACTTTTGTAAAACTCCATATCTCACTATCTTTTTGTTCAAAAATGCTTGAGCCAATGTATGCAAATCTAAATTATTGAGTTGCACAAATATACTAGCCTATATAAAATATACCTAATGTAAATACATAGGCTATCTTGATGCATCCAAGCTTCCAAGACTTCAAATCTTCTAATTCTTCATTTCTTGGAGCTTTGTCCTTGTATGTTGCTTTCCTTGAGTGAGGCATGATGTTACTTTTCCTTATTCTTCAATCCAATGCTCACTCTTCTTGTTTTGAACCAACCTATAAAATATATCTTACTTACAAACCAAATGGTTAGTTCAATTCATGATAAATAGCATGATTAATGTATAAGACATTACACATTAAATAACATAGTCATGCTTAAATACTTGTAGCATGTATATGATAATTAACCTTTATATATATCAATGCTACAATTCAAATACATTTGTCATCATCAAAACTTATGGCATAAAGCCTTAGGGTCAACATCCCTTTCTTTCCCTTCTTCACTCTTTCTCTCTGTCTCTCCGCCTTTTGCACTATGCCAGCCCCCGCCCCTTCACTACCCAATTTCCATCTCAGTTTATGTATGTCTTTTTACTTCTTCTTCATCATCTTCTTCTTCTTCCACGGACGATGGCGATGAAACTTTTTGTTCAGGTTTCCTTTTCTTCTTCTTCTTCTGCCGACGATGGCAATGGGAGATGCCGAGATGAACTCTAAAGTTTTTTTTTCTACCACATATTATAGCAATATAGCTTGAACCAGTCACTGATTTTAAGGAAAAGCTGTAGGTCCGGTGCCATTTTGGGAGTTGGAGGAAGGAAGGAAAAAAAAAGAAAAGAAAAAAGGAACCGAGTGTAACTGGCTACCCGCCCAGTTCTCTTGGTTTACCCAGTTTTCAATTGATTTAGTGGGAAATCGATTTTTTTGCTTAACCAGACCGGACATCCCACTTGTTACCGGTCTAATTGGTTCTATTTTTTCATCTATGATAATTTTATTTGTTAAAACACCATTACAGCTTTGCCTAAATGCAGATCGTCATTGCAGTTTTGCCTAATGTATATTTCAATAATTAACTTTCATAATTATAAGCACTTATATACTTATTTATCCAAATGTTTCAAAAATAACTTATAAATTTAAAAGTACTTCTTCAAATATGTATTGAAACATTAAATAACTTAATTTAAAAGGAGCTTATGATATAAGAGATTTTTACATAAGACATTCTTCTATAAGTGCTTAAATAAGTTGTTTATCTAAATAGAGCTTAAATTTATAAATAATTTAGTTATAATTATTTTAATTTTTTTAAAATTAAGTTTATTTAAAAAATCACATATTTAAGTTTATAATTTATATTATTAAATTATTAATTTTGCTATTATCAAAATTTAAATTTATATTTTAAAAAATTATTTCAATAAAATAAAAAATTAAATTAAGACAATTATTTTTTTAAAAAAACAAACTAAAATGTCTAATCTTCTAAAGTATAAGAACATATTATTGATTTGGTTCTAAAAAATTATATTTATTTCAAAATCTTCAAAGTTTAAAAATTTAATTCTTGAAAAATTTTGTTGACTTTTAACAATAAAATATTTGAGATTTAGTAATAGTATATTTTATAATTTTATAATAAAATTGATCAAACTTAAATAAATATAAAAATTTAAAAATTAAATTAAAATATTTAATCTAGATAATTATATTCTTTTACAAATTAAATTAATAATTTATTAAAAAATAAATTAAAATAATTATAACATTTCAAGATAAAAAGAATTTTAGTCTATTTTTCATTGATTGATCAACAATTCAAGGTTCAAGTTCCAAGTCTGAGGTTCTCCCTTCGACACTTGCACTCTCATCCTCTCCCTCTCTTTCTTTCCATCAGGTATGGTCGTTCGCTTCTCGTAGTCCCAACCGCTGCTAATTCTCGCCTTCAAACTCAATATCAGAAATCCCGCATCTACCAGAATAAAAGAAAATTTCAGAAATCCGGTTAAAAATATGAAGCTATCCCTCAAGTTTCAAGATGACCCCTTGAACGAAGATCAACACCGGCAAATTATGACGGCAAAGGTGCCCGTTGCCATATTTAACCAACCATTCGTTTCAGGGATCGTAGCCACCACTACCCGCTTGGCTTCTGACTTCTCCTTCTCCCTCTCCACCAATTTCCCTTCTGGTCCGTCCTTCAAGCTGTCTTACACCCCCACAACACCCAACACCGCCTCACTTCCTTTTTCTGTTACGCTTAAATCTGGATTAGGTATTGCTGGTTCCCCACACCACTCTCCCCTCGTATTTTCTGCTAGGTTTTCTTTCTCTCCTACATTCGCCCCCGTCCCTTCTTTCTTTCTTCACTTCAAACCCCAATTTGGCCACTTCTCTCTCAATAAAACCGTCTTCTCGGATCCTAACACTGATCAGATTTCTGGGTCTCTCGCCGATTGTGGAGCCCCTTCTGCGAATAAAAGTGAAATTGGAAATGGGTTTGAGACTGGGGATTCTTCGTTGGCTTGGCAGGAGCTGAAATTGGAACCCTGTGGGGGCAAAGATGAGGGTACGAATTTGACGCATGAAAATAACTGTGAGGCTCAGTCAAGTGGAGCAATGGGGTTTGCTCCTGAGAGGTCTTTGGCGGTGAAGAATAAGGGAAGACATGGTTTCTCGTCAGGAATTGCTGTTATGGCCAAGACTGTATTGCCTGTGACCAAAGGGCTATCGTTGAATTTGCGGTGGGGTTTGAACTATCCCGGGAACATGGGATTGAAAATGCCATCCTTGACGGTTAACAAGATTGGATTGGAGAGAGTTGAGGAAGTGAAGAAGAATAAGCAGAGTGCGGACGCTTCTGACGGCGATTTACAGCTGTTGAAGGGTATGTATTTTTCGATGCGTAGAGACTTGGAGATTGTGGGGAAGGAAAATAGGGAGATGAGACGAATATTAGATGAGATGAATATGGGAGTTTCAACCAGAAATCACCGTGAGGGAAGTAACGGTATTGGGAAGAAAGTTTCGCAGCATTCAGGTGAGAGCTCTAGTGATTTTGAGCGTTGGAGAAGCAAAAAGAACGGGAAAGAAGAGAATGGGCAAAAAGAACAAAAGAAGTCCCATAATCTAGCGAGCGATATGGAATCTGAATTGCAGAAAGCCATAAAGGCTGCGTCCTCTTAGCAAAGGTTATTTGCCACTTTTATTTATTTCCTATCTTTTTTCTGCCTTTGAATGTATATAAAACTGAGCTTCTGTTGCTTTTATAATGGCAACAATAATTAGAATTTTTTTTTTCTTTGAAAAAGTTATTTGTGGAGTAGCGCTGGATGGAAGGAATCTTGTTAACTGTAAAAAGTTATGGTTTATGTTGATTTCACATTGCATTAGCGCTACCGAGCCGGGAAGTCAAAGCATATCATCCTTTTCTGATGCAGCAAATAGCAGAGTAATATATAAACTTCTGAATGTTGACCAGCAGAGTAATTGGTAGGTTCATGCATCACCGAAGATATAATAATAATAATAGAAGAAACAATGTCTTGTGCGTTCTATGCCATGTACTCATTCTATTTTCTCCCTTGTACTATTTTCATCACCGGACTGGAGATACAGAAGAAACACGCTCCAGTGAGTTCCATACTTCCTTGCTGTCTCCTCAATTTGTCTCTGCCTCTTTAGAGCTTGAGAATTCCAAAACTTTCTTGTAGTTGGAAACTTGAAATACTTATCTCTGTGGTAATGTCTCGTGTGGTTCGTTTAGTTTGTGGTTTGAACTACTTAAAAAGCTAGTTTAGACTCTTTAACGTGATTTTGAACACAATAACACTTGTTTGGTTTGTTGATCATACCATTTTTCAAACCAATTTTTTTTTTTCAAATTTCAGTTTTCAAAAATCAACTTTGATTTACTTTTAATCAAATTTAAATTTGAAATTTAACTTAATCCAAAATTAAGTTTGTCTAATAGCAATATTCGGTCATTTTGAATGCTTTCAGTATTTTTGCTCTATAACTGGTGTTGAACTATATTTAATAGAAAAGACTTGCATAAATGGGAAATTGTCCTTTTCCTATGATAAAATTGTGGTTATAACGTTCATGATGGTGTGCCGCTTCTCCAGTGCTATTCAGTATTTCGCATGCATTTGGTTATTATATTAAACGCTGCAGATTTATCCTCTTTCTTAAACTGGGGTTGAGCGAATATCATTTAGCAAGATAATAAATTCAGCCACTTTTTTCTTTCTTCCAAGTTCTTCATAACTTTAGTGCTTCATGTACTGGTACAACTGGAACTGTAATAAACTCGCTAGATTTTGAGGAGGTTAGCTATTGTGCAGACTATGCAGCCAAAACTAGTGAATCGTATTTCGGAAGGGTAAATTGTGGATTGAACGCTCAGCCTCCCCGAATTCAGACCCTGCATTATTATGGGAGCGACATATGACGCGAAAGTCTTAGTTCACATCTACCTACCAACCTTGTGGTCTTGAGGAATACCACAAGGTTCTCAAAAGAGGAAAGAACTAGAGTACTAGACTAGTTAACTTTATCTTCCACTGATCACTTTCATCAATTGCTGGGTACAGCTGCTGGCTGCAGTTTGTTGAGGGACTCCTGTGCACAAACTGTAATTTTGTTGGAATTGCTAGTATTTAAAATTTTGTTGATTTCGACTAATTGAATCACATAAATATAAAACTTTATTGATATTAATATTTTTTATTTACAAAATTTAAATTTTGAATATTGATAAAAGGTGCACTTTCCACGGTTCGAAATTGCTGATGTTCAAAGTAGCTGCTGTTGTTGCTTTTCACTTTTAGCAACAGTAAAACCGTTGCTAAAAGTTGTGGCAGCAGTTTTGTTATTGCCAAAACTTTCAGCAACGGTAAAAAACGTTGCTGAAAGTAAAAAGCAGCAAAACCGAACAGCATCAAATCCGGATCTCACTTTTGACCTTTTGCATAAAATAGAAAGGTAGAGCGAGCATTTCAATCAACACAGGTAAATGATGATGAGATAAATTGTTACTAGGGCCAAAGCCCCAATAATTAGCTTTTAAGAACAAATGTACATCAAGGGATAATTAAGTTTAAAAAGTATTAGTCTAATACACAGGTCAGTGAGACTCAAAAGATACAAATTTGTAATAAGTTTAGTAGCATTTTATTATTATCTTTCTCAAACTAATAATATTTTTTTATCATTTTATTTTTTTAAAAAATAAATTTAGACAGAAAATTTTCAGATATTGATAAAAAGAGATAAAAATGAATAAATATGATAAACACTTCTATATAAATAAATTGGTGGATTTTCACCAAAAGAAAGGGGGGGGGGGGGAGGGGGAGAGTGATCTGTTATGTGATTTGCTCCAAACCTCTAGTGAAAAGAGAAAGCCCAATGGGCTACATGAGCCCAGAACGAAAGGGATGTAGATCTCTTATACCAAACTAACATTGCTCCACATCACAGTTTAGCATCCCTTCCCCTTTGGGCTTTGGTGAACCATGGCGACCTCATCCACCGGAGGTAAGAGTAGACAAGGAACGGCCAAAGCCATGGTGGCCGATCAGATCTCTCAGGCCGTACAGTCCACCTCCAACATCCTCCAACTCATGCAACAATCATCTCCTGCCCAGGTCTTCTTCTTCTTCTTCTTCTCTCTCTCTCTCTCTCCCCTTTCAGTTGTCTTCTGTTTACATGTTTGAGCTTATGGGAGCTTATGTGATCCTGAAACAAACGTGTGTTGCATTTGACGTGGAGATTTAGGGCTAAGAATTTTTTGGATTCTTGGCGTTCATGCCGTGGTTAATAAAGTGTCGGATTGAGAACAATGACGTCCGAAAGTCTGTGTTATTGGTTTTATGAGGCTCTGTGGCTACGAATTGTCAGCGCTTAATGCTTCATGTTAGAAAGTAGCGCAATAATCAGCATATTTTAGCATCCGAATCATGTCAAGTTTTCAAGGAGAATTTTGTTTGTGGCACTGAACATTCGTGATCCAGATTGATAAGGATAGATGTGTTGGGACTTGGGATATTTGTTTGTATAATCTGAAAGGTATACATACTGGATCATGTTGCCATGTAGACGTTCGTTTTCAATGACCGAACCCCTTAAAATGGAAGAAGGAGAAGGATTTGCTCATTTATATATGCTCAAAAGGAGGTAGTGATAAAGAATACAATGAAGTACGGAAGACACTGTTTTAAGAAAAATTATCATGTAAATCTACCAGTGAATGTAATTTTGTGTTTATTTGTTTATGATGGCTTGGAAGTCAAGGTTCCTTTTGTTGGATGAGTGTGTCTCCTTTGTGTGTCGCACACCAGCCACAAGGCCATCTTCCTTATGTGACTACTTTTAAGATTTAGTGGAATTATAGTGTGGCTGTCTTTGTTTCTTTAGAGATAACATTAGCCTTGCAAATCACACTTTTAAATCTCTGTTTTCCAAATTTTAGAAAATTTCTCAACTTCATTTTTCTTGCTTGCTTATTATGCTTATAGTCTTTCTTGGCATGGATCACTTATATTTAAAATGCTTATTATGATTTTTTCTGTTTACGGCTCATCAATAGAAGAGTCCTTTGGGGTAAGTTAAATTACATGCTGCCTTAGAACCTGATAGGCAAAAAAATGTGCTAAATTCCTTAGTTAAAGAGGATCACTGACTTGCTGTCCCAGAATTGGTGCTCTGATTTCTTGAAATTCTGAAAAGAAGCTTTCCATTATATAAAATTGTTAACAGTTGCTGGATATATTGGAATGGGGATGAGTGAAAATGGGAGGCACTGTCTGGATAGATTAATCCATTTTCACACTTCCTCCCCCATTTAGCACACTTCTATTCTACCAACTATAGCTTACTTTACCTTATGATCATCAACAACCAAAGATTTAAGGGACAGGCTGGGAATGTAAAGCAACTTAGTCTCTGTTAGACTGTTATTGTGATATGCCTTTTCATACATTGTTAGCACATATATATTTTATTTATCATGGCTTTAATTTGTTATTTGCAGGACCAATTTATCAAGCTTCATAAGAACCTTTTGGCAAAGGTCTCTACAATCAAGAATACTGAGCAAGTATGTACATTTTCTACAGCTAGATAGGCACAACCTCGTCTTGCAAAGTGCTTATAGCTTTTCTGCTTCAGGTTTTAGGGCAGATGCCGGGGGTAGTTTCATCTATTGATGCACATATGGAAAATGGACTACAAAGGTCAGAACTTAGTCTCTTCTACTCAGATGTTCAATACTATTATAGTCTCTTCTACTCAGATGTTCAATACTATTATAACTTTTGAAGCATGGTTACCTATGAAATTCTTAGGAGCTAGGAAGCATGAACACTAACACGACAATGCAACTCTGAAGTGTCCTCATATAATTTTAAGTGCCATGTTGTGCATAGTACTAGTGTTTGACATGAGTCCGAGAAACACAATGTCTTTTTTAAAGTGTTCGTGCTCAGTATCTCATGAGGAAGCATGAAATAAATGACGTGAGAAAACTGATCTAGAATCAAATTCTTGCAGACTTGAGAAATGCCCTTCATATTTTATGAATGCAAAACTCAAAGCGGAAAACTTACTTTGAAAGTGCTCTTAATCACTTATTTCTTGGTGCCACTCAAAAACACTCTCTAGGGTAAAGAAAATTATTATCAGAGAGATCTGGTTTGTGGTCTGTGAATTACACGCACCCAAATAACACTTTAAGGTAATAGCCAGGGCTCAAATGTGATATATAGCCAATAGTCATTTTGGTGTCTTGACATTATTCATATTTCGTTAGATAGAGCTGAAGGTGCTCCCAACTTATGCTGTTGGCCTTATTTTTAAACTTTCATCTGTTAATGCAGTATTATGAGCTTTGCTTTTGTGCTAATTATGCATAATTTGAGCCACAGTGATAAGGGCCTAATTATAGGAACCCATGATATGATTTTTGTATGACAAAAAATTTATGTACATGGACTGGAAACCACCATATTTTGCCCGATATTATGTTATGTGTAGGACATGAACTCAGGTTTCAACTCAACTTTTTACAGTGTTCTCCAACTGAAGACTGTGATGCAGTTACTTGCAAACATGGAAAACTGCCGGCTCAATCCAATTTCTCAAACTCATCCTCCCCAGCAGGTATAGTAGCTCTGACACATGCAGATATTCGCATGCTCATATAGTTGACATAGTAAGACACGCACTTTCATGCTTCCAAGTTTCAGATTGGGAGCAAAATAAAATTTAATTGGGGAATCTGGGAGTGAGAAACTAGAAGACAACTTCAACTGGGGGCTCTCTGGGGGTGAAGGCTTGACACAAGTCTTTTAAGAAAATGCTTCTTACTCCTACCTCTTCTCATCACGCAAAAAGAATTTTTTTTTTGTTTTTTGTTTTTGGGGGGGGTGTTGGAATATGAAAATGTATTCAGTGCTTGTCTTTATTTCAGCCGTTAGATGTGGATGTCTTTTTTTTTAAGGGAAAAAAAAGTATCATTTAAAATTTGAATCTTTGAATATGAAATTTAACAATACAGAAAAGGACAAGTATGGTGTTTGTCCTTAGACAAGCACCAAATTTATTTTCGTTGGAATATTGGGAGATCATATTAATTTACCATTCGTGCCATGCATGACTTCCTTATGTCGAGCATTTTCGCCTATCAGGAACCTAGGCCGGAAAACCAACCTTAATGGACGAATTGACAAACAGATATTGCAAGCCCAAAGTGGAGCAAGATGATCTTAGTTGCTAATGCAAGCAATGAGCGGGAGTAGTAGAGGAATAACGAAAACAACAACAAACATCTTGGTGCATGGACAATCTGAGCGACAAATTGGAAAGGCAGATTATGGTTCTGGCAGTCATTATGTATCAGTAATTTTTCTTATTGAACAAGTTTTTGTATATTAATCTCAATTTCTTGCTGTTTTTTTTTTAATTTACTCTAATTTATAATTGCTTTTGGAAACAAAAAAAATAACAGAACCCCATTTAGATTTGTACAAGACTTACATGTAATTTTTTTTTTTTACTATCAAATTTTCTGCTAAAGATAAATTATGTATAAGAAGTTTCTTAAAAGATAATTCATACAAATTACAATACTGAGTTATAAAAAAGTATATAACTTTTACCCAAAAAAATACCGTTGTTAGATTGTTACCTTCTTCGGCCTTTGGGCCTCTTATTTCACCATATATATATATATATATTTATATATTTATTTATATAGTTTTTATTTTGGTAAAATCATATGTTTGTCATATTTTAATAAAAAAATTATACATTTTTCATATTTTAATTAAGCAGCTTCACAACAAAAATATAAGCAACCATCTAAGTTTTTTCTTTAGGTTATATTTAGCATGTAAAATGAGAAAAGAAAATGAAATGAGAATAAAAAAAACTTTTAATAAAATATCGTAACTTAATAAAAAGAAAAATGTGATATTTTAAAAAAGAGTAACTTCAACAATTTTTTATTATTTTCTCTATTACGTCATTTATTTCATCACGTCAATCTAGATTCATCAGTCATCACATTCAAATTATATGATGCATGACAGTTGAATTCGTTATGTCACCGGAGGTGAATATTTTCATTTTGCAATGTCTGGTGCCAAAACATGACATCTGATGGAGTGTTCTAGGGATAGCAAAGTTATTGCGAATATATATTGGATGAATATAAGGTACGGTAATCACTTTTAAATGTCTAATTATTAAAGAAAATATGTTTTATATTATCTTATTTTATTTATTCTTATTATTTATTTTTATTTATTTTTAAATATAATAAAATAAATTATACAAATGTTTAACAGTATTTTTTTAACTATTGATAATAATATTTAATTAAAAATATATATATGTTTAGTTTTTTAATAAAAAATTATGGTCTAAATAAAAAGTACAAAATAATAAATATAGTTTACAATGCAATAATTTTGTATAATATAATTGTTAATTATTTTGTTTCAGTTGTTTTTATTTAGTATTATTTAAAAAAACTACTCCAAATTGTCATAAAAATAAAATCAACAAATTTAGACGCAAAAAAAAAAAACATAAAATTAAAGGCTAAAATAAAAAAATCATAATTAAAAGGACCAAATGCAAAATTAAAAGCAACTTAAAAGTAAATTTAAGCCCTATACCTATGAAAGATTAAAAGAAAAAAAGGAATAAAGAGTAAAAGAAAAAACAAAAACTAACTATTTTTCTTTTTATTCTTTTTGGTATTATTATTATTTTATTGTTTCGATGTTATCAAAAAATTTATATTACAAACATTACAAAAGGGACTAAAATGTAAATTTAAATAAAAGAATTAAAAAGTAAAAACCATGACGGTCAAAGTGAAAAGAAAATATGAAAGCATGGGCCAAGCAGATATTTAAAGCCAAAAAATGTCCTGAGGACCTAAAAGGAAACAAAATAAGTCATAGCGACAAGTTTGAAAAATAAAGAGGACTAAAGTAAAATGAAACATAAAAACATGAAATTTAACAAAATTTCAGGGCTCAAACTTTTAATTTTTGTCAAAATAAAAGAAGTCATTTTTTCCTTGGCTTGAGCACGGTTTGGGCTTCTCTTCTTTTTCCTCTTGCATTTTGTACCCTCAAATGTTAGGTTGACTCCAAAGATTTCCCTCAACAACCTTAAATGTGCATTGTTTTTCAAGCGATACCTCTCACTCCTCGAGCTCCCACTTTTCCACGAGTTTGACGCTGTCTCGAGTGAGTGAAAGGCTGGGCATGGTGAGTGGGGGAAGAAGAAACAAGAATCGATGTGTGAGAGCTTGACCTTGGGTATGCAGCTGATGGAAGAAATGCTCCTTTTTTATTTTTGGGTGAGGTTTGAAGCTACTCCAATCTGTGATGATTCAAATCAAGGTTTAGAGCATAGTTTTTGGACTCAGACCGACCCTTGACAGGTCGACCTAAGATCGGAATTGATTTGGGTCAAGTTTTTGGACCGATATTGTCACATCTCAAAAATAGATATGAGAATAAACACACAGACCTATGGTATACCTCTATAATATCCATAATTATGAAATTTATAAATTTATCAAATATACGTTTATACTTTCATATACAGGAAGAAATTTAACATTTTACTTTTGTTTCAAATTCCACAACAACGAAATTATAATTCAACTAATCATAATAATAAAAGGTAGGTCATTTATAAAATATTGTATTATATCAGACAAACCTAGGTGACCTATAGAAATTAAGCCCACCCGATAAAATTGGAATGTAATTCCAATAGGCCTTTAGTTCTCAGGCTGATTGTTTTCTTCCTCAACCTCTATATCTGAAAAAGGTAATCAAAGAGAGTGTGAGTTTATCAAACTTAGTAAGTAAACAACTGTGCATGAAAATATCATAAACACAAATACCACATTGTTAGTTCAATCAAAGGTATCATTCAATACATTCAACATATTCATATGTATAAACACAGTGTTTTATGTCAGTTTTGAAAATCATGTGAGCTTACGTTCTTACAACCATATTAAGCCCGAAATCTATTGGTTCTCAATAGGTTTACGCTCCCCAATATTCATCCTTAAGAATATTTATCCATAGATTTATTAATTGGTATATTCAGGTTCAATCCCTCACTTTATTCAGGTCTATTGGGTGATCAATCCCTCACCGTATTTAGGTCTGTTGGGTGATCAATCTCTCATTTTATCTTGCATTATCAAACACAATCACAATTAATACATACAGTCATATTCTCACAAACATGTTCCAATTTGTTTAAGTAACTACCACATATGGTAATATAAATAATTATCAATGATATTATGATTTTTCTTCAACTTAAACATACATTGGTAATTTGCTCAATTTCACAAATAACACAAATGAGATTTATATTGTGCTTTGACCAATTTAGTAAATTAATTTTGCAAGGTTGTCTACTCACCTTGATATTTGTCCAAACTTACCTTGTTCCTCACAAGTAATTGTATAAGATGATAGAGGAAAATTTCCTAGTAAAAGATATTACAAGAAAACGTAAGAAAGGAAACAAAATCATGAAAATATGCAATATTTTCTGATTGCTACAGTACCTGTTCACTACAGTGACGGTTTGCTAAGTAACGGTTCATTACAGTGACGGTTTGCTACAGTTAGGGTTCACTACAGTGACGGTTTGCTACAGTACCGTTGACTGCTACAGTGTCGTTGATTGCCGATACTACAGTAACTGCTACAGTAAACTTGAAAAAATTCCAAATTTTCCACTTGCTACAATACTTCGAATTTGCAAAAAATCCTCCGAAATTTTTCATCTTATAATTCTTTGTTTCTAAACCAAAATTTCATCTTTCCTAACTTAACTTAAAAACCTCCAAAACAACTCAAATTCATAAGTTGTCAAAAAAATCTTCAAGAACAAAATCTCCTCTAACTTTCTATATAAATTGAAATTTGAGAAAAATAATGAGATTAAAACTTACCTTTGATCCTTACAAGGCTTTTGAACCGAACAAATCTTCAAGAATTGCAAATTAATGGGAAGGATTTAGAGTGAGATGAAGGTTTTGGGGAGAGTTGCTAATGAGAGAAGAGAGAATTGTGAAAATGAGGGAGTTAGGGCATCTTAAGGATTTAAAGTCAAATGGGTTATGGGTAAACCCATGGGTACTAAACCCACTAACCCAAACCTAATTTGATCCAACATAAAATATTTCACTTAATTAAATTTAGCTCATCTTTTTTCATAAATTTTACCATTCACAAAAATACACTGTATAGCGTTAAGAATATTTAGTCTAGTCATTTAACATAATTTCCATAAATAATATTCAAATAGAATTATTAAATATGAAAAATTAAAATGACTAAAATAAACAAACTAAATTTATGCTATAAATACCGAAATAATTCCAAACGTATAACCCTAAAATTAGTGAGTATTACAGATGTGTAAGTGACTCAGTGATGACCTGGTAGGGTCACGACCGACTCGGCTGGGTCACCCGATTGACCCGTACCTCTTTTTTTTTTTAAAAAAAATTTTAATTTGTATGAAACTTTAAAAAAATGTGTAATTATCAAGAATCAAACTCTATCCCCCAACTTATAGATTGTGTGTCTTACCATCTTACTATCGACTTCTTTTTAATTTATATGGGTGAAATTATATATATATATATATATATATATATATGATGCTAAAATTATTCTAACCTAAAAATTAAAATGTGCATGTGGCAAGATGACAAAAACTAAAATAGAAAAGACATTCAATTTAACAAAAAAATAAATATATTATTACTAATGAATTAGGAGATAAGAAAAAATGATTATATTTATATAATTATTTGATGTAAAAAAATTAAATCAAGGAAAATTGAAGAACATAAATAAAAAATTTTATATAACCATCTAATTTAAAAAATGACAAACAAATATTTTAAAAAATTATTTATGCATATTTATATTTTAATTATTTATGACTAATGACTATAATATTAAGACTTTAATGTATGAAATATACATATAAATTTTTTATTTTACTTAGTTTTAAATATATTTGTAAACAAATATATATATATATATAATTTTTAATTTTTTAATTTATTTATATAATTTAGTAATTGACTGATGATCTAATAATTTAGAAGTTAATTTAAATTAATGATCAGACCAGTTCCAAAAGTCAAAAACATTGGTTTGGAGGAAGGAATCAATTAAGCTAAATTACTCGCTGGTCCAGAACCAAACATGTAAACATGCCATTTTTGTGTTAAACGTGGTTAATGAAGCTGCCAAAGCGCGTTCTAAACTTTTGACCCGGAAACAAACGAAAGCTAAATTCGATGTACTAAGGGAAACGGAACTCAAATTGAACGTAGATTCCCATTACTTTGGGCGGCGAGTAGAGGGCCCTTCTACAAGAAGTCATTCTTTGTTTCCTTGTGGCTTTTTGGAAAGTTAAGAGCCACTTTCTGCGTACTTGAGAATTTCTGTGCGTTTTCTTGATTCGCCTATCACTCTTTTATCACATATTCTGTAGCAAATTGATTTCATCAGTACAATCATAAATCCTTAAATAGTACACCACCATTAGGCATCTATTGATAAGTTATGATTATTTAGGAGCTGATTTGAATATTTTTTTTTATTTTTATTAAAAATAAAAAATAAATTTAAAAATATGTTTGGTTTAATTTATTAAAAGTAGTTTTTTAAAAATATTTCTTAAAATAGACTCAAATTTAAAAATATCAAAAAAATATTTTCATTATTTTAAAAAATAAAATTTAAAAATAAAAATAAAAAATATTTTCACAAATCAAATACACTTTTATTATTATTATTATTATTATTATTATTTAAAGATTCCCATTAGAACATGGAAACTTCATTAGGAGGTATAATATTTATTTTATTTTATATGTAAATTATTCAGTATTAGATACTATGTGGTTAAATAATTTGATGTTTAAATTTCTTGTATTTAATATGATAATTAAGAAGTAGTTAAATGTATTGATTTTGAAATTAACGGTGCCCGATATTCTCTTCATTTATATTCTAAATCTGAACAGAGGCATGTAAAATAATTCTCCGGATATTCACTGATGATAGCCACAATTTAAATTTTATTTATTTTTAAAGGATATAACTTTATAAATTTGAATAAAAAACTTTCCAATTTAATAATTTTTATATAAACTAAAGTTCAAAGGTGTAAGGTGGGGTCCCTCTTAAGTGGGACCCACTACTAATGTTTTTAAAAAAAAAGGGTCAAGTTACAATTTAATAAAAATTGTAATCAAAATTTGCAATTTACCCCAAAGTCAAAATTAGGCACAGTCTTTGCTGAAATTTGGAAGAGGCTGCTGAAGGAGTTAGGCGCAGACGCTGGGGTTGGTGGAGGCTGCGCAGAAGAAGAAAAATTGAAGAGGTTGGTGAGGAATGACCCTATAAATAGGGTCATTCACCTTCTTCAGAAATCATTCCAAAAAATCATTCAAAATCCTCACAAAGGAGAGTGAGAGAAAAATAGAGAAAGCCTTAGAAAGAGAGTTTTTCTAAGAAGAAAATAGTGAGCCAATTTGTGAGGGTATTTTCACAAATTAAAGAAATATCGTTGTTATATTTTTGTGAGTGAGAGATCCACCTGAGGGTGAAGTTTGTAATCCCATTATTATTATAGTGGAAGTTTAAGTGGCCTACGGGTCCCGTGGTTTTTACCTCATTTGGAGGGTTTTTCACGCTAAAATCTTAGTGTCATTTTATCTTTTTGGTTTGGGAATTATCCTGGGCTTGAGGGTATTATTTATTCTTTCAAATACCCCAATTTTCCTAACAAAGTGGTATCAGAGCAGTGGTTATTCAAGAATATTGTATAAGTACTATTTATATGTATGAGTACTATTCACGAATACTATATAAAGGCGTATGAGTACTGTTCATACGTACGGTACTGTTCATACGTACGGTACTGTTCATTGTCGGAAAAAAGTTTCAAGTTCGGTGAAACTTGTTGACTACCGCTCAAAATGGAGGAGAGCACCGGCAATATGATCAAGCTGACTGCCTTTAATTATGCTATCTGGAAGCCAAAGATGGAGGATCTTTTATACATTAAAGATCTATGGAAGCCGATCGTGATGCCGAAGGAGAAAGTAGTGGCAACTCCGACGGATGACAAAGCTGATGGCAAAACAACTAGCACGTCAGATGCTGATTGGGTCGTGCTGAATCAAAAATGTGCTGCTCAAATCAGGCAATGGATTGACAAGAGCATTTTTCAAAATTTTGCTAATGAACACGATGCTTATGTTCTTTGGCAAAAGTTGGAGAAAATGTATGCAAGGACAACCGCACAGAATAAAGCTAATCTGATGCGACGATTAGTCAATCTGAAGTATAAAGATGGGAGCAGTGTATCGGAACATATGAGTGAGTTCCAAGGTATTGTAGATCAACTGAACTCGATGAAGATGACTGTCGATGATGAGCTACAAGCATTGCTGATGCTGAGTTCTCTACCAAAAAGTTGGGACACTTTAGTTGTGTCGGTTAGTAACTCAGCCCTTGAAGGCAAGCTTACCATGAATATGGTAAAAGACAGAATGTTGAATGAAGAATCTCGACGAAAAGACGAAGGATATAATCCTGAGTCTGAAGCGCTTGTCACAGAGAAACAGGACAAGCAAGAAAGACGCGGAAGAAATAAGGGTAGAGATTCTAAGAAAAGAAACTAGCAAAGAGGACGGTCAAAGTCTAGATCGAGACATGATAAAAAGTGTCACCACTGCGGGAAGCCCGGACATTTCATTAGAGAATGCCGGAAGTTACAGCAATCCAGGAATCAGGAAGCAGAGAACCGAACAAATGACATTGCAAGTGTCACCGAAGATGTTGTCATTGTTCAAGATGCTGACTATGTCAATCTGGCATATCAAGAGACTACATGGGCAGTTGACTCAGGCGCTTCCTACCATGTTACCTCAAGACGAGAATTCTTTTCAACCTACACCCAAGATGATTTCGGACGAGTGAGGATGGGAAATGATGATGCATCCAAAATTATTGGCATCGGCAACATTTATTTGGAAACTAATCTTGGATGCAGGTTACTCTTGAAAGGTGTGAGGCATGTTCCTGATATTCGCCTCAATTTAATCTCCACCGGAGTACTTGATGATGGTGGCTACAGCAACTATTTTGGTGAAGGAAAATAGAAGCTCACCAAAGGCAACTTGATAGTAGCCAGAGGCAAGAAAGATTCATCTCTTTACATTATGGAGGCAAAGTTATGTAAAGGAGATGTAAACACTGCTAGGAAAGAAATTCCCACCGAGCTATGGCATAAGCGGCTCGGTCACATGAGTGAGAAGGGTCTCAGAATTCTTTCCAAGAAGGAGCTCTTGCTAGAATTAAAAGGTACACCTTTGCGTACTTGTGTTGATTGTATTATGGGAAAACAACACAGAGTTGCATTTCGTAGTTCTCCACCCTCTAGAAAAGCAAATATTCTAGATTTGATACACACAGATGTCTGTTCAATGAGTAATAAGTCACATGGAGGTGCACTCTATTTTGTGACTTTTATTGATGACCACTCAAGAAAGGTATGGGCATTTGCCTTGAAAACTAAAGATGAAGTGAAAGAAGTTTTCAAGCAGTTTCATGTAAAAGTTGAAAGAGAAACTGGCAGACGTTTGAAGTGTGTACGTGCAGATAATGGCGGTGAGTATCGCGGACCATTTGAGGAGTACTGTAGAAGTTTCGGCATCAGGCTGGAAAAATCAGTACCAAAGACACCTCAACACAACGGTGTCGCTGAAAGGATGAATAGAACCATCTGTGAAAGAGTCAGATGTATGCTCTCAAATGCAAAACTGCCAAACTCCTTTTGGGGGGAGGCAATGAAGACAGCAGTTGATTTAATCAACCTTTCTCCATCAGTTCCATTGAATTATGACATTCCAGAAAGAGTCTGGACAGGGAAAGATGTTTCTTACAAACACTTAAGGGTATTTGGATGTAGAGCATTTATTCACATCCCAAAAGATGAAAGGTCCAAGTTGAAAGGAAAGTCGAAGCAGTGTATCTTCGTGGGATATGCCCATGAAGAATTCGGCTATAGACTCTGGGATCCTGTTAGCAAAAAGATCATTAGAAGCAGGGACGTGGTGTTTCTTGAAGATCAGACGATCGAAGATCTTGAGAAACAAGAGAAACCACAGTCAAATGAAATGCCAGTTAATCTGGAACCAGTCTCTCCACCATCCAATTCTAATGACGGGGGAGCTATACCAGATACTGATGATGTTGATCCACCAACTAGCAGTTCACAACTAGAGCCAGTTCCAGAGCAGGTCCAACAAGAAGCACCGTTAAGGAGAAGCACCAGAGAGAGAAAACCAAGTTGTAGGTATTCTCCTAATGAGTATGTGATGCTCACTGACGGGGGAGAACTAGAGAACTATGATGAAGCTATTATTGATGGGCACAAGGATGAGTGGTTAAAAGCCATGCAAGAAGAAATGAAATCCTTACATGAGAACCACACATTTGACCTGGTGAAATTACCACAGGGCTGGAAAGCTCTCAAGAACAAGTGGGTGTACAAAATCAAAAGTCAAGAAGGTAGCTCACAACCACGTTATAAAGCAAGACTGGTTGTGAAAGGATTTGGTCAAAAGAAGGGCGTTGACTTTGATGAAATATTTTCACCGGTGGTAAAGATGTCTTCGATCCGAGTTGTTCTTGGTGTGGCAGCTAGCCTCAACCTGGAAGTTGAACAACTTGATGTAAAAACCGCCTTCCTACATGGTGATCTTGACGAGGAAATCTACATGCAACAGCCCGAAGGTTTCCAAGTCAAAGGGAAAGAAAAGTTGGTGTGCAGATTAAAGAAGAGTTTGTATGGTCTGAAACAGGCACCAAGGCAGTGGTACAAAAAGTTTGACTCATTTATGGAGAAAAATGAGTACAATCGAACAACAGCTGATCAATGCGTCTTCATCAAGAAATTCTCTGATGATGACTTTATCATTCTTTTGCTCTATGTTGATGACATGTTAATTGTAGGTCAAAACATTGACAAGATTAACATGTTGAAGAAAGAGTTGAGCAAGTCCTTTGCAATGAAGGACTTAGGACCGGCAAAGCAGATTCTTGGCATGAGGATTACCCGTGACAGGAAAAATCACAAGATTTGGCTATCTCAAAAATAGTATGTGGAAAAGGTTCTTGAAAGATTCAACATGGATAAGGCAAAAACTGTTAGTTCTCCACTTGCCAATCACTTTAAGCTAAAAGTGAGCCAATGTCCTTCGAACAAGGAGGATAAATTAGAAATGAGCAAAGTGCCTTATGCATCGGCTGTTGGCAGTTTAATGTACGCTATGGTATGTACTAGACCAGATATTGCTCACGCTGTTGGCGTTGTAAGCAGGTTCCTGGCGAATCCTGGAAAGGAACATTGGGCAGCAGTCAAATGGATACTTAGGTATCTCAGAGGTACTTCCAGTCATTGTTTATGCTTTGGTAATGGAAAAGCTGTATTAGAAGGATATACAGATTCAGACATGGCTGGAGATGTGGATACCAGAAAGTCTATATCAGGGTACCTGATAACATTTGCAGGGGAGCTGTCTCGTGGCAGTCACGATTACAAAAGTGTGTTGCCTTAAGCACTACAGAAACAGAATACATTGCAATCACCGAAGGTTGTAAGGAAATCCTGTGGATGAAGAAGTTCTTACAAGAATTAGGCCAAAACCAGGAAAACTATATTCTCTATTGCGACAGTCAAAGCGCAATACATCTCAGCAAGAATCCAACTTTCCATTCCAGGTCGAAACACATTGATGTGAGATATCACTGGATCCATGATGTGTTGGAAAGCAAGTTGCTGAAAGTTGAGAAAATCCACACCAACAATAATGGGGCCGACATGATGACGAAGACTCTACCAAGAGAGAAGTTGGAAGTCTGTAAAGAAGCTGCAGGCTTGGTATCACTCCCCACTTAAGTCGGGAGGGGGAGATTTGTAAGGTGGGGTCCCTCCTAAGTGGGATCCACCACTAATGTTTAAAAAAAAAAGGTCAAGTTACAATTTAATAAAAATTGTAACCAAAATTTACAATTTACCCCAAAGTCAAAATTAGGCACAGTCTTTGCTGAAATTTGGAAGAGGCTGCTGAAGGAGTTAGGCGCAGACGCTGAGGTTGGTGGAGGCTGCGCAGAAGAAGAAAAATTGAAGAGGTTGGTGAGGAATGACCCTATAAATAGGGTCATTCACCTTCTTCAGAAATCATTCCAAAAAATCATTCAAAATCCTCACAAAGGAGAGTGAGAGAAAAATAGAAAAAGCCTTAGAAAGAGAGTTTTTCGAAGAAGAAAATAGTGAGCCAATTTGTGAGGGTATTTTCACAAATTGAAGAAATACCGTTGTTGTATTTTTGTGAGTGAGAGATCCACCTGAGGGTGAAGTTTGTAATCCCATTATTATTATAGTGGAAGTTTAAGTGGCCTACGGGTCCCGTGGTTTTTACCTCATTTGGAGGGTTTTCCACGTTAAAATCTTGGTGTCATTTTATCTTTTTGGTTTGGGAATTATCCTGGGCTTGAGGGTATTATTTATTCTTTCAAATACCCCAATTTTCCCAACAAAAGGGACGCTGAATAAATAGGTCTATTTTTTTCACAAAAAAGGTCTATTTAAAATCTTCCATCAAGATTCTCACTATTTTTGAGCGAGGTGATAATTTGGATAAACTGAAATTAACATTTTCTTTTTACTGAGCACAAAAAATTGGTTTTACATTCAATTTACCTAGAAAAAAAAAGTTAAAATATTATTTTTGTGAATGTTCCTTAATTGCTCAAGGTTCATTTTCATAGAAACAGAATTTACACCGACATTCAAAACTTCCTTGGCATCTAGAGCAATTTATAGGTCATCACTTGTAATTTTGTGCATGTCCAAATTTTTTCCATTCAACAAAATATTGGACCGAACTGGTTCAGTTAAAAAAGTATTGAACTAATTATTTGTCCAATTTGGTTAGTCCAATGAATCAATCAATTCTGTAAAACTGACAGGTCAATTGCAATTCTATGTCTGCGCTGTAAATAACTTATTTGTAAGTGTTTTTAAATTTTATATCACATTTATATATTATTTAAAATATATGTTGTTATTCAATATGTATTAAAATGCTTACAAGGTATATAAATCTCCGAAAATTTGTCAAGTTTAAATATATAAAAAGTTCATTATTATATGATATTATATATATAATTACCGCCAATTAAATCATCAGTCCAACTTTTAATAATTAATTTTTATTAGATATAATGTGGTATAGAATTTAAAAAAAAAAATCCATGCGATCGTCAACATTAAGATGACAATGATTTACATGGATAGTATCTGTGTGATGCACTTTATAATTAGTGAACCAAAATGAAGAAAACATGAAAGTGGATTGAGAATATTTTCCATTTTTCAATTTTCGAAAGTTACTTATGATCAGAGAATCTTTTCTGGATAACTTTTGCCTTTCGTAATTTTATTAATGTTGAATACATTGTCAAAGTAAGTTGTTTATCAAAAAAAAAAGTAATTACTAATAAAATTTTATGATTTAACTTAAGGTATAACATCAAAAGTATACTTTATGTATCTAACGTTTACACTGAGTTTCATTTATATTCCTAACGTTTGTTTTTGGTCAAATATGTTCACATGTTTTATTTTTTCTTTAAATATGCCCTTTTTTTTACATCGTTAAAGATACTGATAGAAAATATTGATTGGGTGATCTATGTAGCAAATTTCAAATGACACGTCATCTGTCACGTGGACTTATAATATGAAATTACAAAAATACCCTCCATATTTCTCTCTCTCTCTTCACCCTGTTCGCTGTCTTTCTCTCTTCATTCACCCCTCTCTCCTTCTCACGAGTGACATGATCTGGATCAAATCTCCTTCTCTCCAATTCATGTTTCTTATTTCCCCCTTAACTCATATTTCTCTCACCTCTAGAATGTACACCCCTTGTTTGTTTCCTAGGAAATTCATTGCTCTATTTCATGGACATAGTCACCTTTTTCTTCTTTAAAGGGCGCTCCAATGGTTATTTCTTTTCTAAATTTCTGGTCAACAATTATCCCTCTCTTTCACTTGTAGAGCATGTTTCGTTTAAGAAAAAACTTATGCTCTGTTTTGTGAGTCCTCTATTTCATGAGCATTAACTTTCTTCTAGGATTTTGTTGAACCACCTCAAATTTGAGAGTGAGATGGCATATTGATGTTAGTGATCATTGATCAAAGCTATTTATAAGTGTATTCACATGAAATGAGAGATTGTCATTGTCAAGTACAACTTGCTATGCCTTTAAAAATGTATGCATGTGTGATTCGGCTTTGTGCTTTTTTTGCTTCATTGTTTCACCTGTCATCATGCCAATGAAAATGATCCTACCACACACAATTTAGTTCAAATTTCAAATTTAGTAATCTAATTAATTTGGATGTCAAACATTTCTTTCATTGATACCTGTTGAATAACAGGTACAATGTTGAAAATATTTTATTCTTATATATCTGTATAGACCATTATACATATATTTATAGCTCCGTACAAGAAATGAAAAATGAACAAAACAGAAAATAACTACTCAAAACTACCACTACAAATGTCTTAACTAACTATCTGATATATGTACAAAAATACATTCCTACAACCCCCTCAAGTTGGATCATTGAGAACTTGGACCAATCCCAACTTGGAAAAAAAATGATGAAACAGAGGTCCAACTAAAGATTTAGTGAAGATGTTTGCCACTTGGTCCCTATTGGATACATGGGTGAATTGTATGAAGCCTTCTTTGTACTTGTTTCGAACTAGATGACAATCTATCTCTAAATGCTTTGTTCTTTCGTGGAACACGACATTATGAGATATATGGATGACTGCTAGGTTGTCATAGTGAAGATGGATTGGTAATTGAGGAGAAACATGGAAATCACGTAGCAGATAAACAATCCATTGGAGATCACAAACAGTAGTGGCCAGACTATGGTACTTTGCTTTTGCAGAGTATTTGGAGATGGTGATTTGCTTCTTTGATTTCCATGAGATAGGACTTGACCTGAGATAGATGCAGAAACCTGTGATTGATCATTTGTTGTCCTTACATGTGACCTAATCCGCATCGTAAAATGTTGTCAATTCTAGATATGGTAGTGGGGACAGGGATCGGGGAATCCCTGCTAACGGGGCCCCATGAATGGGGAATTTTACCCCACGGGGATGAGGGAGGTGGACAAAATTTCCCCATTACTGTTTCGGGGATAGGGCGGTGTTCACAGTCCCCGCCCTACGAGGATCCCCACCCCTGAAATGGTAATCTAATATATATATATATATATATGTATTATTTCATTTTAAATTAAAATAATTTAATTTACTTTTAAAAATTAAAACCCTAATCTAAATCAGTATTCCTGTAATACCCGCTATATTTTTAAGTTATAAGTATTCAAGAATTAAGATAAATTTATTTTGGAGAAAATAAATTTCCTATCTGTTTAATTTTATATGCTTGTTTATGCATATTGTTGAAAATACAGATTTTTATTTATAGATTGTATAAATTATGGGATAAAATGGATGTTATGATATAAAATTTATTCCTTGGATAAAATATGGCTTGAGCATAAGAGGAATATGAAAGAAACTGAGAAAAAAATAATATTTTATATGAGAAAATCCCTTTAGGGACTGGATTGAAAAGGTCAAAAATGAAAAGAAACTTAAAGATTTAGGAGAAAGGATAATTTTTCCTTTAGTTTCTAATAGTAATCAATAATTTACCACCGTGAAAATCATGTGTGCATAGTAAACCAAATTATTAAAACGTATAGTAAAATAAATTATTAAAGTGCATAGTAAACTAAATTATTAAATCACATAGTAAAATAAATATTTTATTAGCGCATAGTACCTTGACTTCTCCTATAAATAGGCCTTTTCATTTCACTTCTAAACTCAAAACTTCTCTCTCCTATCCTCAAAACTTATCTTGCTCCGATGTTAGAGCTCTAAAATTCTAGGTTTTTCCTTCTTAGTCTAGATCCAAGGTGAGGATACTATGCCCTTTTTTATGTCTTTCAAATTTTAGAAGTTATATTCTTAAGTATGGTCTGTGGTTGCGGCTTTATCTGATCTTCTATATCAGAAAATCTGTCATTAACTGCCTATATGTTATTTTGATTATCTAATTACCAAAATAGAATATAAACTGTAAAGAATACATGTCTAGGAAAGTTCTGGCTAAGAAAAGACCTGGTACTTAAGTGTGTCCATTACAACTCTCCACTCTTTCTTGAAAATTTTTCTGGTGTATTCTTTTACGACTTATGTCCACTATTCCCGATATAAATAGTATCCGTATATATGAATAGTAACCGTACGTATGAATAGTATTCATATGCATGAACAATGTTTGTATAAAAGCAACCATGACTTTCTATATCTGATCTTCATGAAAATCTCCGTAGCGAAACTTGAAATCCAGCTACGTACTCTTCCCTGTAGCAACTCAGAAAAGTGACTTGGATATGGAATCTATGTTAGTGAATGATCTTGCTAACCTACTTTATTTACTTTTATTCCAAGTACAATATAAATCCCACCTCATATCGCAATTAGATTCCCTATTTAATGATGATAGTTAGAAAATAGAAATTATTATTTAATTTAAGATGATATTGATGAGAATTATGATTAAGTATATAATACACATAGAATAGTTGAGGGCTTGACCCAAGATACTAATGCATAAAATTATACACATGGAATAGTTGAGGGCTTGATCCCTCAAGATACCAATGTATGAATAGTATTTGTATGTATAAATAGTATCCGTACGTATGAATAATAACTGTATGTATGAATAGTATTCATACGAATGAATAATATTCATACGAATGAATAGTATTTTGTACAAAAGCAACCATGACTTTCTATATCTGATCTTCATAAAAATCTCTATAGCGAAACCTAAAATCCAGCTACGTACTCTTCTCTTTAGCAACTCAGAAAAGTGACTTGGATATGGAATCTATGTTAGTGGATGACCTTGCTAAACGATTTTATTTACTTTTATTCCAAGTACAATATAAATCCCACCTCATATCCTAATTAGATTCCCTATTTAATGATGATAGTTAGAAAATAGAAATTATTGTTTGATTTAAGATTATGTTGATAAGAATTATGATTGAGTATATAATATACATGGAATAGTTGATGGCTTGACCCAAGATACTAATGCATGAAATTATACACATGGAATAGTTGAAGGCTTAATCCCTCAAGATACCAATGCATGAAATTATACACATGGAATAGTTGAGGGCTTGATCTCCCAAGATACCAATGCATGTAATGGTTATAAACATAAATACAATGGGAACTGAATCCCTAAACATAAACCAAATACAAAGGTATAGAAACCCTAAATATGAATATAATTGTTCTTATTGTGATAATGATTATAGTATTTGTACTTGTGACATATTTATTGCACAGTCATTTAGTCACTGAGTTTTGATGAACTCAACTCTCTATGAATATTTTTTTTAGATACAATCGATGTGAACGAAGAAAATTCGCAGGAGGATTAGTATTCCTTAAGGATACTTTCCATGTTGTCTGGAAGGCTTATGAATCCAAAAGCTTAGGAAATGCTCTGTAATCTCAATAGGTTACCTAGGCTTAGAAAATTGTATTATACTATATGATATTTGGCTTGTGTTTACTATTTCACTATGTTGAACTTTATATATATATATATATATATGCAAAAATCTCTTTCCTGAAAAATTATGTTATGCATTAGTATTGATAAGAGATATGAGATACCATAGAGGTATACCTCGAGTTTATAGAATTGCTCACATGCCTAAAATTAGGATATGACAATTTTGGTATCAAAGCTCAGTTTTTAGGTCCCTTATAGATTACAGAGCAAAGTGTTCTTTATGGGTCTTTCCCCATTGTCGTGAGCTGCGACATGACCATGGGATTAGGTTCTATAAAAGACCTTATAGAGTATAGTGTCTTTTGTTTTTATAACCTATTCCTTGGTGGGATAATATAAGGTAATCTTATTTGATTTGAGAAGAATTTGTTCTCTGTGTAGACTTTTGGCTCTATGATGTCAAAGGAATCCTCAAATCATAATAAGCATATAGGCTCAGGGAGGATCTTAATTCCATCGGTTAACATGCAAGACAACCCTTCTGACCATGCAGATAATTCACATGCTCCAAATGTTGAAGGCTCAACTAGTGGTAGGGCGGAGGGAGCTAGAGTCACCCTACAAGTTGATGTTACTGTAATTGTAGAAATGTCCAACTTGGTGAATGAGCGGTTGGACAGAATGGAGGCAGAAAGGCAAGAACAAGCAGCACAAGTTAACCCGCTAGTGGTACCTCCTATTATTGGAGCTGGAATTGTACCACCACCACCTCTAGCTGGAGGAGGTAATATTAGAGAATTGAAGATGTCAAAATTTCAGAAAATGAGGCCACCTATTTTTATAGGGAAAAATCCCAATGAGGATCCACAAAGTTTCTTAGATGATTGTGAAATGATTTGTGATGCTCTAGAGTGTTCCCATATTCAAAAGGTAGAGTTCATTTCCTTTCAGTTGAAAGGAAGAGCAGGTAAGTGATTGAGGAATTTGAAGAAAGAAAGAACCCAATGTGTACCACCAATTACATGGGTAGAGTTTCATGGTATGGTTATGGAAGAGTTTCTTCCACCAAGTGTGTGGTCATCAAGGGTAAGGGATGTTCTATACTTAAGTCAAGGACCTATGTCTGTTGATGACTATTCAGCTCAGTTTGTCAAACTGTCTGACTATGCCCCTCAGATGATTCCTTCTGAAAAGACAAAAATACAGAAATTTGTGGAGGGACTTTGTGGACCTCTTTTCTCACAAGTAAGGCCAAATATAAAAAATTACTCTTTTTATTCAGAAGTTGTGGATGTTGCTCGTATGATGAAAAAAAAATCAAAAAATGATGAAGAATTTAAGAAAAAGAATAAGGCTAGATATGGGAGATCTCTTGACCAATGAGGGGATACAGGAACTTTAAAGCCTTTCACCATGTCTCAACAAGCTCCGGCCATATCTGCTAGGCCATCCCTTTCCATAGCAAGCGTATCTAAACCTCGTACAAAATCTAGAGGTGGTTACAATTCTTTGAGTAGGGGTGGTTCTCAGGCCTGGAGAGGAAATCTTCAGTGTCCCGAATGTGAAAAATTCCATTTTGGAGAATGCTTTAGGAAGATAGAGACATCAAATTGTTTTCATTATGGACAAGAAGGACACTTTAGAAGGAAATACCCTCAACTCATTTCTGAATCTGGTTAGGGATCCATTTTCTCACCTCATACCCAGCCGAGAGTTGCCTTAGTCGCTCGTACACCAACTACTTCTACTGGAGGTAGCTTTAGGAGAAGATTTTGCAGAGGCCAAAGAGGTCGTGGGTAGCAGGCAGCCACTAAAGGAATTGCCAGAGTATATGCTTTGACTCAACAGGTTACCTAGGTATCCAATGCCGTTGTTATAGGTACTTTATTAGTTGGCACTTTAGTTGCATATGTATTATTTGATCTGGGTTCTACACATTCGTATGTGTCACCTCTGTTTGTCAAGAGGTTTGAGTCTGAGCCAGTTATACTAGACGAACTATTTTTGGTAGCTACACCGATAGGAGAAGCCCTAGTAGTTAGATTAAGATACTGTTCTTGTAAGGTAACTATTAGGGACATGGAGATGGAGGTAGACCTCATGTTTCTTAGTATAACAGACTTTGATGTGATCTTAGGCATGAACTGGTTATCCTCATGCCATGCTACATTGAATTGTCATGACAAAACCATTTCCTTTAGTATATTGGGTGGACATAATTTCATATTTTAGGAAGACCGAAGTGAGGTGCCTTACAACATAATATCTATGTTAATTGCCCGACGTATGTTACAAAAAGGATGTCATTAATTTCTAGCCTTTTACGAAAAGGATGTCATGGATTTCTGCCTTTGTCAAAGATACAGACAAGGAAGAACGAAATCTTGAACAAATACTAGTAGTTAGTAAATTCCTAGATGTATTTCCAGAAAATCTACCTGGTTTACCACCGGAGAAGGATATTGAATTTAATATTGAATTGGTTCCGAGCACTCGACCAATTTCAATTCCTCCTTACCATATGGCATTCGTAGAGTTGAAAGAGCTTGAAGAGCAAGTACAAGACCTACTGGATAAGGGGTTTATTCGCCCAAGTTTCTCTCCTTGGAGTGCCCTAGTACTCTTTGTAAGAAAGAAAGATGGCTATCTAAGATTGTGCATAGATTACTGACAGTTAAACAAAGTCAAGGTAAAGAATAAATATCTTTTACCAAGAATTGATGCCTTATTTGACCAGCTTCAAGGGGCACAATGCTTATCAAAGATTGATTTGAAATATGGTTACCATCAACTGAAGATTAAGGAGGAAGACATACCTGAGACCGCCTTCTAAACACAATACGGGCATTATGAATTTCTCGTAATGTCATTTGGATTGATTAATGCACCAGTAGTATTTATGGATCTTATGAACCGAGTGTTCAAACGTTTTCTTGATAGATTCGTGATCATCTTCATTGATGACATTCTGGTTTATTCTAAGAGTCTAGAGGATCATGTAGAACATTTGAGAATGGTGCTGTAGACTTTGAGGGAACATCAATTATATGCTAAGTTCTCAAAATGCAAATTCTAGATGAGTCAAGTAACATTATTGGGGCATGTAATCTCCCAAGAGGGTGTTCATGTAGATCTAAGTAAGATTGGGGCAGTAAAACAGTGGCCTAGACCAACAACTGTATCTGAAGTTCATAGTTTCCTTGGCTTAACGGGGTATTATCATCACTTTGTCAAGAATTTCTCTAAGTTGGCTCTTCCATTGACTAAGTTGACTCGGAAGAACGTTAAATATGTTTGGGATTATGCTTATGAGCAAAATTTCTCTGAGTTGAAAAAGTGTCTGACTTTGGTATCGGTTCTCGTTCTACCATCGGGATCGGTGGGTTATATTGTATACTGTGATACTTCAAAGGTAGGATTAGGGTGTGTGTTAATACAACACAGTAGGGTCATTGCTTATGGCTCTCGACAGCTTAAAAAGCATGAACTCAATTACCCCACTCATGATCTAGAGATGGTAGCTGTAGTGTTTGCTTTAAAGATTTGGAGGCGTTACTTGTATGGAGAAACATGTGAGATTTTCATGGATCATAAGAGCTTCAAATATATATTTGATCAAAAAGATCTCAATCTAAGGCAACGAAGATGGATGGAACTCTTGAAGGACTATGATTATGCCATTCTCTACCATCTAGGGAAGGTAAATGTGGTAGCAGATGCCCTTAGTCGGAAGTCAATGGGGAGTCTAGCTCATATTACCACAGTAAGGAGGTCCTTGATTTAGGAATTGCAGGAGTTAGATGCTAGTGGGCTATTCTTTGAGATTATTAAGTCAGGTGCTTTCTTAGCTCACTTGACGGCTAAGTCTTCCCTTATAGAAAGGGTGAAGGCAACATTGGAGAATGACACTAAAATGGTTAAAATAGAGACAAGGAGAAGGGATGTTTAGTATAGGGTTTTTCAGTAGACAAAGAAGGTATGTTATGGTTTAACGGGAGGTTGTGTATTCCGAATGTTGAATCTTTGAAGCGGGAGATTTTACAAGAGGCTCACGGTGCACCATATGTTGTTCATCCCGGTGCCACCAAGATGTACCAGGACTTGAAACAAGTTTATTGGTAGAAGGGCATAAAGCGGGATGTGACTGACTTTGTCGCTCAAAGCTTGACATGCAAGCAGGTCAAATTTGAATATCAGAGACCACCTGGGTTGATGCAGAGGCTTGAGATTCTCAAGTAGAAATGGGAACAGATTGCTATGGACTTTGTGGTGGGTTTGCCCCGATCTTTGAATAGGTACGATTCTATATGGGTTATTGTGGATTGCCTCATTAAGTCGGCACACTTCCTTCCTGTTCCAACTACAGTGTAGCGAAACTTAGTCGACTGTACGTGAAGGAGATAGTAAAGCTCCATGGCGTATCAGTGTCCATCATATCAGATCGAGGACCTCAGTTCACTTCTTGATTCTGGAGAGCTTTTCAGAATGCTCTGGGCATTAGAATAGACTTGAGCACAGCTTTTCACCTTTAGACTGATAGTCAGTCTGAGAGGACTATTCAGACCTTAGAGGATATGCTGAGAGCATATGTGATGAATTTTAGTAGAAGATGGGAAGACCACTTATCACTTATTAAATTTGCTTATAATAATAGTTATCAAGCTAGTATTAAGATGGCTCCTTTCGAGGCATTATATGGGAGGCGGTGTCGATCTCCTATTGGTTAGTTTGAACTAAGTGAACCCAAAATAGTGGGACCTGAGATGATAAAGGAGGCAGTGGATAATATTAAGCTAATCAGGGAGAGGTTATTAGCCGCTTAGAGTAGGCAAAAGTCCTATACAGACAACCGATGACGTGACCTAGAGTTTTCTGTTGGTAATATAGTTTTCTTACGAATCTCACTAATAAAGGGAGTAATGAGATTCGGAAGGAAAGGGAAGCTCAATCTAAGATATATTGGTCATTATGAGATTGTGGAGAGAGTAGGTAACGTGGCATATCACCTAGCCTTACCTTTAGACCTAGAGGGAATACACCTGGTATTTCACGTATCAATACTATGTAAGTATCTTTTTGACCCCTCTTACGTCATCCAACTACAAGACGTACAGTTTGATGAGACTCTTGTCTATGAGGAGGTGCCAGTAGCCATCCTCGATAGGCAGGTCAAGAAACTTTACACCAAGAAAATTCTCATTGTCAAAGTTTTGTGAATGAATCATTCTTACGAAGAGGCCACGTCAGAAATAGAGGATGAGATGTGGACGAAATATCCACACTTATTCGAATCATAAGGTAAGTTTTCAAATTCGGGGGATCGAATTGTTTTAAAGGGGTAGAATGTAATACCCGTTATATTTTTAAGTTATAAGTATTCAAGAATTATGATAAATTTATTTTGAAGAAAATAAATTACCTCTTTGTTTAATTTTTGTATGCTTGTTTGTACATATTATTGAAAATACGGATTTTTATTTATAGATTGTATAAATTATGGGATATAATGGATGTTATGATATGAAATTTATCCCTTGGAAAAAATATGGCTTGAGCATAAGAGGAATCTGAAAGAAACTGAGAAAAAAATAATGTTTTATATGAGAAAATTCCCTTAGAGACTAGATTGAAAAGGGCAAAAGTGAAAAGAAACTTAAAGGTTTAAAAGAAAGGATAATTTTTCCTTTAGTTCCTAATAGTAATCAATAATTTGCAGTCGTCGAGAAAATTATGTGCGCATAGTAAACTAAATTATTAAAGCGTATAGTAAACTAAATTATTAAAGTACATAGTAAAATAAATATTTTATTAGCGTATAGTACCCTGACTTCTTCTATAAATAGGCCCTTCCATTTAACTTCTAAACTCACACCTTTAATTTCTTGTAATATCCCAAGAATTTTCATGAATATTTAAAGTCTATTTGAAGTTTATTGAAAAATTTAATTACATGAGAAATGTTCTTTTTGAATTAGTGAAGGAAATTTGGAAATAGAAATTTCAAAAAATTTAATTTAGGACATTTTACAAATTCTCAAGGACTAAAACGAAAAGAAAAGAAAGTATGGAGTACTTTTGAGAAATGACCTAGTAGGAACCTGAGAAGAAGAATAGAGCTTATGGGAATGAATTATGAGTCCGGTACCAAAAGGATGACGGATTCGAGGTTAAAGTGGAGTTTGAGACTTTGAGAGGGACTAAAGTGAAAGAAGAAAACTATGGGGCAATTAGGATTTAGAATCACCCGAGGTGAGATTTTATGAATTTGTTTTTACTAATCTTGACTGAGGGTCAACTAAAGAGCAAGTGATAATTTCACCCCGGACGAGTAAATAGGCGGCCTCACCTAAATTTTCTTCATTTTCTCCTTTCCTCTCTCTCTCTTCACTTTCTCTCCTCTCTTTCTCTCTACACTCCAACTCCACAACCGAGCTTGGAGGGTGGATCTCGGGCTACGGGGCGAGCCTCTAGGAGCCAAGCAACGTAGAGAAAGCAAGGAATTGAGGTAGAAATTTCTATTTCTCAAGCTTTTTCCTATTTTATAGTTTTCAGAAAGTTTGGGGTAAAAATCGAGATTTCGGCTTCGTTTCTCGATTAAAATTGGTGTTTTTGGTGTCTAAATGCTCCTTAGACATTAAGGGTGAGATCCTATGGAAGAAATCATGGAAAACGGTGAAGATTTGGCCGGATCTGAGCCAAAACCGAGAGGAATCACGAAAGGTCGCGATCCTGGCGCCAAGGTTCAGAAAATTTTGGGAAGAAAAGGGACTTGGCGCCCAGGCGCCAGGCTTGTGTTGGCGCCCAGGCGCCAGGTATGATGAAAAGCCTTAGCTTATTTTTCAATCAGTCATAACTTCTTCATCCGGACTCCGTTTTGGGCAAACTTTATATCGTTGGAAAGCTCTTTGAGTCTAGTTTCCAATGGTATAAATGTCATTTAGAAATTCATTACTGGTTAGGAGTTATGACTTAAGATGTGAGTAAAGGTCGAGAGTAGTGATAGGAAATTTCTCTATTTTGTAACCCTAATGGTTTTTACCTGGTTACAATAGGGATTTTTGGGGGCGCAAGGTGGGAGCGCTGAGAGCGTGGAATCCAGGTGAGTAGGCAACCTTGCAAAATTAATTTAATAAATTAATCAAAGCACAATATAAATCCCATTTGCGTTATTTGTGAAATTGAGAAGATTATCAGTGTGTGTTCAGGTTGAGAAAAAGTACAATATCATTGAAAGGTATTTTATTACCTTTGAGAATTGATTTCACTAGTTGACTAAAGAACTAGATGTGATTGTTCCTTGAATAAATTGGAACATTTTGTAAGTAAATAACTTTACTAAACTAATGTGATCTTATTAGATAAAGTACAATACAAGTCTTGTTTATAACATTATTGAAGTGAGAAATAATCAATCTCGCTGTTGATAATATATGATGATTGTTATGGTTGATGATAGACATTCAAGGGAATAAAAGTATGTGTAAATTCATTTATTTCATAGTAATTATATTGTGATAAATTGTCACTATTTTATTGACGAGCAAAAGATCTACGAGATCTAATACACGAGTTTGAAAGGGTTAGAGTCCCATACTACTCGGTATATAAATGTGAAAACCTATGCACGAGTTTGAAAGGGTTAGAGTCTCATACTACTCAGTGTATAAATGTGAAGACCTATGCACGAGTTTGAAAGGGTTAAAGTCCCATACCACTCAGTGTATAACTGTGAAAACTTATGCACCAAGAGTTTGAGGGTTAAATTCCCAAGTCACTCAGTGCAAGTGTCTATGACATATAATGCAAAGTGATTGAGGGATTAATCACCCAAGAAATCATACGCAAAATTTAGACAAGTGTATTACTATAATTATTTACAATAAATGATAGATTGATTGTATTAGTAAATGTGGTGTTTGTGCTTATGATATTTTCATGTACAGTTGTTTACTCACTGAGTTATGATAAACTCACACTCTCTATGATTATCTTTTCAGATACAGTGGTTGAGGAGAAGAATTTATAGCCTTTAAGGATATACTCTTATTTTGTCTGGTAAACAATTGGTAAGGATTAGGAAACGCTCTGTAATCTAGTAGGTCACCTAGGCTTGGGAGGTTGTATAGTGTTTGAAGGTTGAACATTTTCTGAATATGTATACAAAATATCTTTCTTGGAATATTTATGATTCACATAATTATGGATATTAAGAATGTTCACAGAGATTATGGGGTACCACGGAGGTACACCTTAGGTATTTTATGTTTATATCACATGTAAGTTTTGGGATGTGACAAATTGGTATCAGAGGTGGTTTTTAGGTCCCCTATAGATTACAGAGCAAAGTGTTCTTTGTGGGCCCTTTTCCATTGTCATGAACCGCGGCATGACCATGAGATTAGGTTCCATAAAAGACCTTGTAAAGTTGAGTGTTCTTGTCATAACTTACCCTTCGATGGAGTTAGTTAGAGATAATTTTGTTACAATATGAGGTAATTGATTTCATATGTGGAACTTTGAAACTTGTTGGAGGTATGATCTTTATACCGATGGAAAAGGTGATCTCTGTATGAAATTTTTCTTTTTGAGAAATTGGGAACATAACTCTGTAGTGTACTCTGAAAGCTGAGGATTAGTAATTACTAGAATATGGCTTGAGGGCTGGGCCAAGAGTGATGTATTAGATGGGGTAAAGTTGATTATGAGGCATGGGCTAGAGTTCAAGAAAGATTTTTGCAAAGAATATAGAGCAGATTACTAATGCAGGAATGGGAAAGAACCCTTGTGAGGCAGATCAAGATTTGATTTTGATAGATGCCAGACATATGTAATTTATGGAAGAGGATGTAAGTCCTAAATAATATGTTCCTTGATAAAAGGTTGGTTGAGAAAATAGATGTGGGCTAGGTAGTTTTTCCTAAGGGAAATACTACGGTAAAGTGGAACCTAACATAAGAGATATTGGGATAAACTATAAGTTTTCTTTAGGGGCGACTTGCCAAAGTTGCACTTGTTTAGTTAGGGATTGGCATGATGGTACTATGTGATAGAAGTGTTTCAAAAAAAAATATATACAGTGTAGAAGTTTTGTAACATTGGAACCATTAGAGCATGTTATAGGTAGGCTGTTGGCGTATGAACATTCTTAATTGTTAAACGTGATGTATGATTGAAATGGTCTAGAAAGACGTTCTTATAGTAGTTCGTGCCTCAGAGTGTTAGTTTAAGGAAATCTTGCGAGTTGAGGCTCTTAAGCAAGAATTCATGACAATTCGAGGGCATAATATCGAGTTCAATAGATCTATACGGTAAGCCTTTATCTACTCCTGTATGATAAGAGGAAAGATAATGAGACTTGTACAGAACTTATGTTTGTCTCTGTGACAGCTTATAGGGTCATTAAATTTTTATGTGATTGGCTTTATAAGCTAAATTTGTTATTGATTTTATGTGGTTAATTTCTTTTATCTTTCTTCATTTTATTATTATTATTATTTAGAGTACCATCTAGTAAAAGAAACTATTGGCATTAAAAGCGGAAGGATTACATTGCAAAAAAAAAAAAAAAGAGAAATTACTCATGCATGAGTAATCTAAAAGCGAGGTGGTCTCGGATTAGGAGGGTTGTATTGTATCATCACCCCTCGACCATTTCTTGGAACAAGAGACTGAGCAATGTCACGAAGGGTAGTGTAAATCCCATTCATACAATCAACACTTCTTTGTTGTTGATTGCAGAAGCATTGGGTAGACCAATAGAAGAACCTGTCTATTCTTGAAGTCATTGCCGCATTATTGCGTTTAGTTAACTTCTCCAGGTCTTCTATCATCTTTTTCAGATTTTTCACCTCCTTCTCTAAACAAGCGATTTTGTTTTCTGACGTGTAGCCAGTGCTAATCTCCTCAGCTTCCTCAATTTTTATCTTCTTTTCCTTTTGATCCTCTTGAGACCCCTCAAAAGGTCTCTTGCCCTTGTCTTTGCCCAGACTTAAGTTTAAGTCGAGCTCTTCTTCCTTGGCCTCCACTGTGAGACAATGTACTTTCTGGTGGCCATGGTTTAGAAAATTTAGAAGTTTTTGCAGGAGTATGAAGAGAGAGAAATGCTGGAAAATTGTAGGCTCAGAGATGATTACTCTTTGTGGTGTAGTAACTGAGAACTCCAGGACAGTTTTTATAGAGAAAAATTTAGACTTAGAGCCAAAGAAGATATCTCTTCGCCGCACTCCTACACGTTCAACCTATGGATTTCTGCAAGCTGGAAGCCAGAAGTCTAGGGTAGGCATGCGTGTTAACAGTGTGTCACATTAATGGCAAAACCACGTAAGTCAATATTCGGTGAATTTGCGGCCGATTTATACTTGTTTATTTTTCATATCTCTTGTTGGCATTTTCTGAAATTCTAAGAAGCCGACAGCGTAGCCATTAAAGATTGCCTTGGATGCTTTTATGATGAACTAAAATGTATTTCTCTGCTTTCTTGTATTGTTCTTGAAAGCCTTCAGTTGAGTATAATATACATGATTGATTGAATTATATTGTGATTATATGTATTTAAATACATATGACATGTATGTATGTTATCCATGCATTGAGAGTGAAGGCTATTTGTTGTAGCCAGGAATAATATGTAATGATTCTACATACATTCAGAGAATGAGAAGTCTGAAATTTAGAGAGGACTTGAATAGATGAAAATATATAGATAAGGATGTATCTCCATGTTGATACATACATACATATATGCTCGTAGAGGCAAGAGAAAGGTAAAAATTTTTCTCACTTTATAGTAACACTTGATATGTGTAAATGTGAGAAGTTTTTATTTTAATATGTATTTTTTTAAAAAATGTGTAAGCCTAGAGCAAAGCTACGGATTAGAAACCTAGATAAGGCTAGTATGAAGTTACCCGTTCATCGAGTAATATCTCGATCTAGGATTATTTGATAAGACAAATACAGAGTTAGGAAGTCATAGATTGAAGCGGCGATTAGTTGAATGATTTGAGCAAGAGTCAAAAGTTAGCCGAAATTTTTTTGAGAAAATCTTTTGCATAAGATTATATTTATTATTCTCTAGCATACGTATTATAGACCGTTGGCATTGCGACGGATAAGGTCTGGAGGCCATCTTTAGAGT
This sequence comes from Biancaea sappan, assembly GCA_037074585.1. Classification (NCBI taxonomy): domain Eukaryota; kingdom Viridiplantae; phylum Streptophyta; class Magnoliopsida; order Fabales; family Fabaceae; genus Biancaea; species Biancaea sappan. The sequence goes on along the minus strand of CM073500.1, from coordinate 31,784,740 downwards.
GTGATGTAAGGGTTTTGGTAGCCTTAAATTTCGTCTATAAATAATGGATGCTCTATTACGCCGCTCACTACACTAAGGGTTCATTACTTATAAGCTTTCTAGCATCAAACCCCTCATTCCATACAACCTTTATAGATCAGAAAAATATGGCCGGCAATAAGTCTTTCAATTTAAACTTTGAGGCTGACAAGGTAGAGTGGTTCACGCCACTACGATGCCAAATCGCCCAGAATTGAATTTGTGGCAATTTGCAGTATAGTGATCCCCAGGTCGTATTCACTCAAGGAGCCTCACTTCTTGATACTAATTAATCGTTCTAAACACCTAAACACCAATTAAGAGTACATAAACGTGGGGGGGGTTTTGTAGCAATACTAACTAACTAAATAAAACAGAACAGCAATTAAACACTACAACAGCAGCAAAATATGCAGCAACAGCAGTAACAGCAGCAGCAGCAGAAATTGCAAGAAATTGACAGTAAAGAGACTATGTAATCAGCCACTAGGATTCATGGGAGTGTAACTATCATTACCTAACTCATTGATTCAGTTTTGTTCTCATTCCATTGTTTGGTTCTTTATGAAAATGTTTCTAGAATAACATCTAGAATTTAATGCTACTAATTACAGTCAAGAACATCTCTCTACTATAACTAGATGCATTCAGTGGAAAATCTCAACCAAACCAAGTTAAATATATCATTTAACTAGTCATTTCGCCTCCCTCACTTTCCTAATCAGTCAAGCAAGGTTATGTCTTATATATAAGTCAGTTTATGTTACAACTCAAGCTCTAATCAGAATTTGACAGCAAAATAAACATGACAGCAAAACAGAAACGAATTGAGATGAAAATGGAGAACAAAACACTTAACTTGCATTCTTAGTTCAAGCTACAACATCCCAGTGGTCTAGTGACTAATTACAATGAAAACTTAGCCTCCATAAGAGCAAAACAGCCAATAACAGAAGCAAAAACAGAGGGGAAGAGAGAGCTGCGAATTTTCTGAGTCTGGTTGCCTAAAATGAATGTATTCTTATTTCTAAAACTGATGCCCCTTCAATGCCTTAGAATATTCTACCCTAGATGCTTCCTCCATGATGTAGCAGCACTTTGACAGCAAAACATCAGTATAATTAATGTTTCTGCAGCAGAAAGTAGGCATGGCAGCAGCAGATTTAATATTTCTGCAGCAGAAAGTAGGAAACAGCAGCAGAACATAGGTATGGCAGCAGCAGAACAGCATGGAAGAATTGATATTTCAGCCTTGCTTTCTGACCTACGAAATTTAATATTCATGCCCTCAAATTCTGACTACATGGCATTCAATAAGAGTTCAAGTGGGCCCCACATCCAGCATATCCTAGTCAGCATTTGCATCATCCAAAAAGTGCCACATTAGCATCCAAATCATCATCTTTGTCCATGTCAGCATTTTTCTCTCTAAAATTAAAATTTGTAGGAATTAAATTGAGCATTTTACAATTCAAGTTCTAAAAATATAAAATTGAAACACATTCAATCCATAAATAGTTTATACCCAATAAATTCCAAAACATAATAAAATTAGAGAATTGGCAACATTGGAATAGCCATAGGACTAAGATAGGGACTAAAAAGTATATAAAAATACCCGATATCAAATCCCCCACACTTGGCCTTTTGCACTCCTGGGCAAAATAATATTCGGAACACCAAAAAGACACCAAAGGAAAAATGTGGAAAGCATGCTAGAATAGAATAATCAAAATTTTGAAAAGATTTAGCACTCGAAGGAATTAATCTTAAATTTCTAAGATTCCAAGCATCATGGCAATTTAATTTGATACGAATGAATCCAAGTAATTAGCCTCCTCACCAGGAATGTGTTTACTCTCTATTCTCTCAAGTGTCTAGGGTAAATCACTCGAAATTCAACTTATCACAGAATTCACTACCATAAGCTTGTCAAGAATCTAAATCTCCACTACTTGAATCCAATACATACTTGAATCAAAAGGACTTTACTAGGTTGTAACGTGGGTAAGAAAAGTAGTGGGAAACAAATGGAAAGATTGAACAATGAAACAAAATATGGTAACAACTCAAGAAAATGAAGAGTATTTACAAGTGAAATATAAGAGACTGAGTATAAATAAATTTGGGTCTCAATGTTCTATATGTTCCTCTTTTTCATTATTTTCTCTCTTTTTTTTTTTTCAAAAAAATTTTTTTTTAATTCTTTCTTTCTTTCTTTCTCTTTTTTTTTTCTCTTTTTTTTTTTTTTTGAGTGGCCAGTCTTTTTCTTTTGCTTGAGAGGAAGTAGAAGAAATATAGTTCAAAACCCCCCAAAGTTCACAGGATTTTTTTTTCAGCATATCGATCTCTTAAAAGAATTTAAAATACTCCTCACATCTTAAGTTGAAAGAGAAAAATGTTGTTTGTAGGCAGAAAAAGTGGTGGAAGGACGCAAGAAAGAAAATGGATAAGGCACAAAATGACATACAATGGAAACAATGATAATGGATGGCTATTTGGCTAAAAGTGGTTACAAGAAACAAATGCCTAAATCATTTCCAAGCATGTACAAGATATGTAGCCTCAATCAAAGATTCAAGACAAGTTCTAGAGTGACAATCCATGATAGAGAACACGCAACAAGAAGAATAGCATTTTTCACTTAGGCTCAAATCCTCACAGCTAAAAGACTATTACTACAAATTCATTAAAGTCAACGTCATTGCCATTTAACTTGAATTCCTTAGAGAAATAAGGCTAAATTCTCTTCATGCTAAGTCAATCTACACTTTAACTATTTCATCATGCATAATTCCACACCAAAACTCCATCAATTTTTTTTTTTTTTCAAAAATAAAACATCAAATTCGGGCAAAACAGAATAGCAAAATTCTGCACTGCAGAAATTCTGGCGACTCAGCTTTACTGACACAAAACTACACCAAAACAAATGCGAAAGACACCAAATAAAATTCTACAGCTAGAAGACATATAAGGCTTTAAAAACATGTAAAGAAACTAGCAAAATTCGTAGCCAATCAGTACAGAAAATTCATGCAAGACAGCTCAAAAATTCTGGACAGAAACAGAGAAAACAGAGGAGAAAGCAGAAATTTTTTTTTTTTTGAATAAACTCAAATTCTCTCCCCCCACACTTAAACATTGCATTGTCCTCGATGCAAATTATTACCAAACATCAAAAAAAAAATGAGGAGGACATAAATTGAAAGGAGGGAAAGAGTACGGCCTTATCATGGAGCCGGAACGTTGTAGAGTTTGATTTCCTCTACAGTTTCTTCTTTGAAGCCCTCGTAGAACTTCTTCAACCTTTGCCCATTTACCATGAACTGCTTGTTGGTGGCCTCATTTTGAATTTCTACTGCACCAAAAGGAAAGACATTAGTAATAACAAAAGGGCCAACCCATCTAGAGCGAAGCTTACCGGGCATTAGCTTGAGGCGAGAATTATAGAGAAGGACTTTGTCTCCCACTTGAAATTCTTTTTTCTCAATTTTCTGATCATGTAAAGCTTTTGTCCTCTCTTTATAGATGCGCGCATTCTCATAAGCCCCTAGCCTTAGTTCTTCCAGTTCTTGAAGTTGCAACTTTCTTTCTTTACCGGCTAGGGTCATGTCCATATTGCATTGTTTAACGGCCCAATATGCCTTATGTGCAATCTCCACCGGCAAGTGACATGCTTTACCAAATACCAAGCGGTATGGAGACATGCCGATGGGAGTCTTGAAAGCGGTTCTATAGGCCCAAAGCGCATCGTCAAGCCTCTTACTCCAATCTTTTCTGTTGGGTTGCACAGTTTTCTCTAATATTTGCTTTATCTCTCGGTTGGAGACTTCTGCTTGCCCATTGGTTTGGGGGTGGTAAGGTGTAGAGGTTTTGTGCACCACCCCATATTTCTTCAATAGCCCTTGCATGTTTCTATTACAAAAGTGTGATCCTTGATCACTGATTATGGCCTTGGGGACACCGAATCTGCAGAAAATATGTGAACGAAGGAAATCTACAACAACAATAGAATCATCAGTTCGGGTGGCTTTAGCTTCCACCCACTTCGACACATAATCCACAGCAACTAAGATATACATGAAGCCAAAAGAAACAGGAAAAGGACCCATAAAGTCAATACCCCAAACATCAAAAACATCACAAAAAAGAAGAGGTTGTTGAGGCATTTCATTTCTTTTAGACACATTTCCAGTTCTTTGACATCTGGAACAATTTTTGCAAAAATCAAAGGCATCCCTAAATAAAGTAGGCCAATATAAACCAGAATCTAACACTTTTCTAGCTGTTCTTTGGGGACCAAAGTGTCCACCACATGCAAGAGTATGACAAAAATTCAGCACAGATGCAAATTCATGATTTGGAACACATCTCCTAATAATTTGGTCACTACAAATTTTCCACAAATAAGGGTCATCCCACACATAGTACCTAGCCTCGCTTCTTAATTTATTCAATTGATGTCTATTTTGGTATGCAGGCAATTCAGATGCAACAAGATAATTCACCAAATCAGCATACCAAGGCTCACCAGTACCATGCAAAAGGAGGAAACACTCATCTGGAAAATTGTCTCTTACAGGGAGATGTTCCAATGGAAGATCAGAAAGCCTACTCAAGTGATCTGCTACTACATTCTCTGCCCCACTCTTATCCTTGATTTCCACATCAAATTCTTGGAGGAGCAGCATCCATCTAAGCAATCTTGGCTTTGCATCTGGCTTCTTCAACAAATATTTCAGTGCTGCATGGTCAGAAAACACAGTTACTTTGGAGGCAAGCAAATATGATCTAAATTTTTCTAAAGCAAAAACAATTGCTAAAAACTCCTTCTCTGTGGTTGTGTAATTTGATTGAGCTGAATCAAGGGTACGGGACGCATAGGCTATGACATGCAACTTCCTCTCTACTCTTTGTGAAAGTACTGCTCCTACAGCAAAATTTGAGGCATCGCACATGAGCTCAAAGGGAAGCTCCCACTGTGGAGGTTGGATGATAGGAGGGGAGGTAAGTTGCTTCTTCAACTCATCAAAAGCTGACCTGCAAGCATCATTAAAAACGAAATCAGTTTCTTTTTGGAGGAGTTTAGATAGGGGTAGAGCGATCTTACTGAAGTCCTTGATGAATCTCCTATAAAATCCTGCATGGCCAAGAAAAGAGCGAACTTCCCGCACAGAAGCGGGGTAAGGCAAAGAAGAGATAACATCAACTTTGGCTTTATCTACTTCTATGCCACGTGGTGACACTATGTGGCCTAGGACTATTCCTTGCTCTACCATGAAATGACATTTTTCATAATTCAAGACCAAATTTTTCTCTATGCATCTCTCAAGTACTCTCTCCAAATTTTTCAGACATGCATCAAATGAGTCTCCATAAACAGAAAAATCATCCATGAACACTTCCATGCAATCCTCTAACAAATCAGAAAATATGCTCAACATGCATCTTTGAAAAGTGCCAGGTGCATTACAGAGACCAAAAGGCATGCGTCTATATGCAAAAGTACCAAAAGGACAGGTGAAGGTAGTCTTCTCCTGATCTTCAGGTGCAATGTGAATTTGAAAATACCCAGAAAAACCATCAAGGAAACAGTAATGAGACTTGCCAGCAAGTCTCTCAAGCATTTGATCAATAAAAGGAAGAGGAAAATGATCTTTTCTAGTTGCTTGGTTCAACTTCCTATAATCAATGCAAACACGCCAACTGTTTTGAACTCTAGTGGGCACTAACTCATTATTTTCATTTGCTATAACAGTTACCCCGGTTTTCTTTGGCACTACTTGTACCGGACTCACCCACTTACTATCAGAGATAGGATAAATAATACCAGCTTGGAGGAGCTTACTTACCTCCTTCTTGACCACATCAAGAATCATGGGGTTGAGTCTTCTTTGGGGTTGCCTCACTGGTTTTGTCTCTTCTTCAAGGAGAATTCGGTGCATGCACACTGAAGGACTAATTCCAGGAATGTCTGCTAGAGTCCACCCAATCGCCTTCTTATTCTTTTTCAGCAAACTGATCAATTTTTCTTCTTGATTGGGGTTCAAGTTGTTGGCCACAATGATTGGAAGTTTGTCTCCTACTTCCAAGAAGGCATACTTGAGGTTTTCTGGTAAAGCCTTCAACTCCAATGCAGGTGGTTGGATGGAGGATGGAATTAGTTTTTGTGGAATCACATCCAAGGAAGCACCTACAAATTCAGTTTGCTCAAAGACAGAATCCTTGGCTAAAGAGGAGGAAGGGTTAGCAGCACAAGAGGAAAGAGATGAAGAATGTGCAACATTACAATTTAAATCACTACACCTACAACTACCTAAAATAGAAACAGAATCTAAGTATAAGCTAGAGAAATTTACAGAATCAGGATGCACATCAGAATCCAAATCACTATGCAAATCAGAATGCAACTCAGAATTGTCAGCATTTAGAGAGTTTTCAATTTCAGTGCAAGCATGACAAAATTCAGAACCAGCACAGTTGCATTCAAAGGCATCTACCAAATCAGAGAATTCAGGAAAATCAGAAATTAATTCATTTTGGAAATCTTCACATGCCTCATCAACTAAGTAATCCAAAAAGTTAACTACATGCACATTGGAATGATTTTCTATAGGATGTTTCATGGCATCCAAAATGTTAAAATCAATTTTATTACCAGCAAACTCCATTGACAAAGTCCCTTCATGCACATTAATGATGGTTTTTGCAGTTTTCAGAAAAGGTCTACCAAGTATTAATGGTGCATGGCCAGGAGTATTATCATTTTCCATATCAAGCACATAAAAATCAGCAGGAAAAATGAGATCTTTAACTCTTACCAGAACATCTTCTAAAACTCCTGCTGGATGTGCTGTGCTCCTATTGGCAAGTTGGACAATCACTCCAGTTGGTGAAAGAACACCAATCTTGAGGCTCGAGTACACTGATTTGGGCATAACATTGATTGAGGCTCCCAAATCCAGCATAGCGTTGGAGAACTCCATGTTGCCTATTGTGCATGGTATTGTGAAAGTTCCAGGATCTTTGCACTTGGGTGGCATGGGTGGTTGGATGAGTGCAGACACATTTCTTCCCAAATTGACTCTCTCATTACCCCTTAAACGCCTCTTATGAGTGCACAACTCTTTGAGGAACTTGGCATACTTGGGGATTTGCTTAATTGCTTCCAAAAGTGGGATATTGACCTCTATTTTCCTGAAGGTCTCCATGATCTCCTTATCCATGTCAGATTCAGAAGCTTTCCTCGATTGAGTCTGCCTATTAGGGAAAGGAAGAGGAATTTTCTGAACCACTTCTTCATCCTTTTTATTTTGCTCACTGGTTGAAGATGAAGGAACACTTTGCTGGACATTTGATTTTTCTGGTTCAGATTCAGAAGCTGGACTGTCTACTTGTTTGCCACTCCTCAAGATGATGGCACTCACATTGCCTCTTGGGTTGATCACTGGTTGGGATGGCAAACTCCCTGAACCTTGGCTTTTCAGCTCATTGACTGTTGTGGCTAACTGGCCAATCTTAGTTTCCAAATTCTGCATATTTGTTTCTGTCCTTTGCTGGAACTGAAGAGTATTGGCAGTCAGTTGCTTCATTAGATCCTCAAGACTAGGCTCAGGTTTCTTGGGTGCTGGAGGAGGTGTATGGCTAGCTTCAGGTTGATTGTATCTTACATGGGGTGGCTGGTAAGGGGGGTTAGATGTATTCCCATACTTGAAAGCTGGATGATCACGCCACCCAGGATTGTAGGTGGAGGAATATGGGTCATATCTCTGTTGTTGTGGCTGCATGGGTCTACCAGGGAATATACCTGCACATGACTCAGTTGAGGTCTCTTGCAGCTGAGGGCATTGATCAGTATGGTGGGTATTCAGGGAACAAATACCACAGGTTGAAGGAGGAGGGGCTTGTTGTTGTGTTCTCTGATTTAATGCCAATTGCCTCACCATTGAAGCTAATTCTTCCAATTTATTTTCTATCCTTTGTTGCTCCATGGGAGGTGTCCTCACCTCATTGACAGTAACTGTTGGATCACTCAATCTGGTGCCAAATTGCTGAGCATTTTGGGCCATCTTGGCCAACAATTCATTTGCTGCAGTAGGAGTCTTATCCACCAATGCCCCACCAGCAGCTGCATCAACTATATATCTGTCCATAGGCAGTAATCCCTCATAGAAATACTGGATGAGAAGCTGCTCTGAAATCTGATGGTTTGGACAGCATGAGCAAAGCTTCTTAAACCTCTCCCAATATTCATGCAGAGATTCACCATTCAACTGTCTAATCCCACTGATATCTTTCCTGATTGCTGCTGTTCTGGAGGCTGGAAAGAATTTTTCTAAGAACAACTTCTTCAGCTCATCCCATCTTGTTATCAAGGCAGTGGGTAGATAGTAAAGCCAATCCTTGGCTGCCCCATCCAGAGAGAAAGGAAATGCTATTAATTTGATCTGTTCTTCTCCAACCCCATGTGGTCTCATGGTAGAGCAGACAACATGGAACTCCTTTAAGTGCTTGTGCGGATCTTCTCCTGCAAGACCATGAAACTTAGGCAACAAATGGATTAGACCAGATTTTAGTTCAAAGTTAGCATCCAACTCAGGATAATTTATGCACAATGGTTGATAATGCACATCAGGTGCAATCAACTCTTTAATTGATTGTTCTTGCCTATTTTGAGGCATTTGTGCATTTTGATTATCCATCCCAGTTATCCCAGCTGACTCAAAATCTGTAGACTCCAACACAATATCAGATTCAGAATCTGATTCAACTTCTACACTATCAACAGCTAACTCAACAATTTCAGCAAGAATTTCAGAAACTATACTAGTCCTAATGCTATTACTTCTCACTAGCCTATGGAAGGTCCTATCAATTTCTGGATCAAAAGGTGGTAAGTCCACGTGACCAGACCTTCTCATATACTAGAAAGGGCACAAATTCACGAGAAAACAACAAAAAGAACAAAAAGAGCAAAATAAGCACAAAATGGTCTAACCAAGGAAAATGACCAAAAATGAAGTATCTCAGAAAAATCTGATTTTTCTTGGAAAAATCCTTCACCAATTGGAGGCACAAAATCAAAAAACAGAACTCAAAAATAAGATCTACAAAAATCAAACCAAAAATCACAATTAATTAGAAGAATGGCTAAAATCATTGTAAAATGGAAAAAGTGGTCTAAATGTTGGAATTTAGCCGAGATAGGGCGGTGCTCCTCACGACAAAGTCGTGAGGAGTTTTGCCCGAAAGGGTCGTGTTTAGTGGACTACCAATTTTTCAAGTCAATCCGATTTAGTTTTTTAAGCTGATGAATAGTGACTGAAATATACTAGGAAACTTGAAAAGTTGACTTGAAAAATTTGTAATCACTTCCAACAATACCAAGCCACAAAAAATCAAACAAGAACACGATAGAACAACTAATTAACACTTCGAAATGAATTGGCTCCCCGGCAACGGCGCCAAAATTCTGGTTCACGCCACTACGATGCCAAATCGCCCAGAATTGAATTTGTGGCAATTTGCAGTATAGTGATCCCCAGGTCGTATTCACTCAAGGAGCCTCACTTCTTGATACTAATTAATCGTTCTAAACACCTAAACACCAATTAAGAGTACATAAACGTGGGGGGGGTTTTGTAGCAATACTAACTAACTAAATAAAACAGAACAGCAATTAAACACTACAACAGCAGCAAAATATGCAGCAACAGCAGTAACAGCAGCAGCAGCAGAAATTGCAAGAAATTGACAGTAAAGAGACTATGTAATCAGCCACTAGGATTCATGGGAGTGTAACTATCATTACCTAACTCATTGATTCAGTTTTGTTCTCATTCCATTGTTTGGTTCTTTATGAAAATGTTTCTAGAATAACATCTAGAATTTAATGCTACTAATTACAGTCAAGAACATCTCTCTACTATAACTAGATGCATTCAGTGGAAAATCTCAACCAAACCAAGTTAAATATATCATTTAACTAGTCATTTCGCCTCCCTCACTTTCCTAATCAGTCAAGCAAGGTTATGTCTTATATATAAGTCAGTTTATGTTACAACTCAAGCTCTAATCAGAATTTGACAGCAAAATAAACATGACAGCAAAACAGAAACGAAATGAGATGAAAATGGAGAACAAAACACTTAACTTGCATTCTTAGTTCAAGCTACAACATCCCAGTGGTCTAGTGACTAATTACAATGAAAACTTAGCCCTCCATAAGAGCAAAACAGCCAATAACAGAAGCAAAAACAGAGGGGAAGAGAGAGCTGCGAATTTTCTGAGTCTGGTTGCCTAAAATGAATGTATTCTTATTTCTAAAACTGATGCCCCTTCAATGCCTTAGAATATTCTACCCTAGATGCTTCCTCCATGATGTAGCAGCACTTTGACAGCAAAACATCAGTATAATTAATGTTTCTGCAGCAGAAAGTAGGCATGGCAGCAGCAAATTTAATATTTCTGCAGCAGAAAGTAGGAAACAGCAGCAGAACATAGGTATGGCAGCAGCAGAACAGCATGGAAGAATTGATATTTCAGCCTTGCTTTCTGACCTACGAAATTTAATATTCATGCCCTCAAATTCTGACTACATGGCATTCAATAAGAGTTCAAGTGGGCCCCACATCCAGCATATCCTAGTCAGCATTTGCATCATCCAAAAAGTGCCACATTAGCATCCAAATCATCATCTTTGTCCATGTCAGCATTTTTCTCTCTAAAATTAAAATTTGTAGGAATTAAATTGAGCATTTTACAATTCAAGTTCTAAAAATATAAAATTGAAACACATTCAATCCATAAATAGTTTATACCCAATAAATTCCAAAACATAATAAAATTAGAGAATTGGCAACATTGGAATAGCCATAGGACTAAGATAGGGACTAAAAAGTATATAAAAATACCCGATATCATAGAGCTGGATCTAAATCTTAGTCTGGAGAACTATAAGAATAAGAGATCCATGGAAGAGTCACCAGAGGCTAAGAAAAGAAAAAGGGATGTAGTAGAACTAGAGGATGTTAGCACAGCAACATCTTCAAATGATGAGCTTGCGCTTATGAGAAAAAAGATGGAGGACTTGGAAAGGTTGATAAACCGCCATTTTGAGGACCAGGGAAGATTGATAAATCATCTTTTTGTAGAACAAGAGAAGCTTTTGAATCGTCATTTTAGGGAATTGGCGAATAGAGTTGATAGACATTCGATGTTTGCAACTCAAAATTTTCGTGACCAACAAGCGAGGTGTATTGACTGTATGAATGGAGTGACCTCTTCACTTCGCCAAATTTCCCAAACGTTTCCTCCAGAAACTCTTTCTAGGCTGCAACGATTAGCCTCCTCCTTAAGATCTGAAGCACCTTCCTCTTCTAGACTTGGAGCACTTTCTGCATTTCAGAAGCCTACTCGTCCTTAATTTATTCTTTCTTTTATTTGTACCTTAAGCTAATATTTGATCTGAGCTTCGCGTATTAAGATTATCTGTTTTGTAAATCAAGTTCAGTTTGTTGCCTGTAACTTATGTACTAGAAATAAGGCAATTCTTGTACTGAAGAAGCTCGAGAGAAAAAAAATGAATATGTTGAACTTGTTATATTTTGTACTTGATTGTGAAAATTCTAAAAGAGAGAACGAGATTTGGATAAAATATCTGCATTTGTTTCAATCTTGAGTGAAGTTTTGAATTCGGAGGACCGAATTCTATTAAGGGGGGAAGAATGTAATATCCCAAGAATTTTCATGAATATTTAAAGTCTATTTGAAGTTTATTGAAAAATTTAATTACATGAGAAATGTTCTTTTTGAATTAGTGAAGGAAATTTGGAAATAGAAATTTCAAAAAATTTAATTTAGGACATTTTACAAATTCTCAAGGACTAAAACGAAAAGAAAAGAAAGTATGGATTACTTTTGAGAAATGACCTAGTAGGAACCTGAGAAGAAGAATAGAGCTTATGGGAATGAATTATGAGTCCGGTACCAAAAGGATGACGGATTCGAGGTTAAAGTGGAGTTTGAGACTTTGAGAGGGACTAAAGTGAAAGAAGAAAACTGTGGGGCAATTAGGATTTAGAATCACCCGAGGTGAGATTTTATGAATTTTTTTTTACTAATCTTGACTGAGGGTCAACTAAAGAGCAAGTGATAATTTCACCCCGGGCGAGTAAATAGGCGGCCTCACCTAAATTTTCTTCATTTTCTCCTTTCCTCTCTCTCTCTTCACTTTCTCTCCTCTCTTTCTCTCTACACTCCAACTCCACAACCGAGCTTGGAGGGTGGATCTCGGGCTACGGGGCGAGCCTCTAGGAGCCAAGCAACGTAGAGAAAGCAAGGAATTGAGGTAGAAATTTCTATTTCTCAAGCTTTTTCCTATTTTATAGTTTTCAGAAAGTTTGGGGTAAAAATCGAGATTCCGGCTTCGTTTCTCGATTAAAATTGGTGTTTTTGGTGTCTAAATGCTCCTTAGACATTAAGGGTGAGATCCTATGGAAGAAATCATGGAAAACGGTGAAGATTTGGCTGGATCTGAGCCAAAACCGAGAGGAATCGCGAAAGGTCGCGATCCTGGCGCCCAGGTGCCAAGGTTCAGAAAATTTTGGGAAGAAAAGGGACTTGGCGCCCAGGCGCCAGGTGTGGCGCCCAGGCGCCAGGCTTGTGTTGGCGCCCAGGCGCCATGTGTGGCGCCCAGGCGCCAGGTATGATGAAAAGCCTTAGCTTATTTTTCAATCAGTCATAACTTCTTCATCCGGACTCCGTTTTGGGCAAACTTTATATCGTTGGAAAGCTCTTTGAGTCTAGTTTCCAATGGTATAAATGTCATTTAGAAATTCATTACCGGTTAGGAGTTATGACTTAAGATGTGAGTAAAGGTCGAGAGTAGTGATAGGAAATTTCTCTATTTTGTAACCCTAATGGTTTTTACCTGGTTACAATAGGGATTTTTGGGGGCGCAAGGTGGGAGCGCTGAGAGCGTGGAATCCAGGTGAGTAGGCAACCTTGCAAAATTAATTTAATAAATTAATCAAAGCACAATATAAATCCCATTTGCGTTATTTGTGAAATTGAGAAGATTATCAGTGTGTGTTCAGGTTGAGAAAAAGTACAATATCATTGAAAGGTATTTTATTACCTTTGAGAATTGATTTCACTAGTTGACTAAAGAACTAGATGTGATTGTTCCTTGAATAAATTGGAACATTTTGTAAGTAAATAACTTTACTAAACTAATGTGATCTTATTAGATAAAGTACAATACAAGTCTTGTTTATAACATTATTGAAGTGAGAAATAATCAATCTCGCTGTTGATAATATATGATGATTGTTATGGTTGATGATAGACATTCAAGGGAATAAAAGTATGTGTAAATTCATTTATTTCATAGTAATTATATTGTGATAAATTGTCACTATTTTATTGACGAGCAAAAGATCTACGAGATCTAATATACGAGTTTGAAAGGGTTAGAGTCCCATACTACTCGGTATATAAATGTGAAAACCTATGCACGAGTTTGAAAGGGTTAGAGTCCCATACTACTCAGTGTATAAATGTGAAGACCTATGCACGAGTTTGAAAGGGTTAAAGTCCCATACCACTCAGTGTATAACTGTGAAAACTTATGCACCAAGAGTTTGAGGGTTAAATTCCCAAGTCACTCAGTGCAAGTGTCTATGACATATAATGCAAAGTGATTGAGGGATTGATCACCCAAGAAATCATACGCAAAATTTAGACAAGTGTATTACTATAATTATTTACAATAAATGATAGATTGATTGTATTAGTAAATGTGGTGTTTGTGCTTATGATATTTTCATGTACAGTTGTTTACTCACTGAGTTATGATAAACTCACACTCTCTATGATTATCTTTTCAGATACAGTGGTTGAGGAGAAGAATTTATAGCCTTTAAGGATATACTCTTATTTTGTCTGGTAAACAATTGGTAAGGATTAGGAAACGCTCTGTAATCTAGTAGGTCACCTAGTCTTGGGAGGTTGTATAGTGTTTGAAGGTTGAACATTTTCTGAATATGTATACAAAATATCTTTCTTGGAATATTTATGATTCACATAATTATGGATATTAAGAATGTTCACAGAGATTATGGGGTACCACGGAGGTACACCTTAGGTATTTTATGTTTATATCACATGTAAGTTTTGGGATGTGACATTTCTCTTCTCTCTTCTCCTCAAAACTTCTCTTGCTCCGACGTTAGGGCTCTGAAATTCTAGGTCTTTTCTCCTTAGCCTAGATCCAAGGTGAGGATACTATACTCTTTTTTATGTCTTTTAAATATTAGAAGTTATATTCTTAAGTATGCTTTGTGGTTGCGGCTTTAGCTTATTTTTCACATCAGAAAAACCGTCCTTAGCTGCCTATATGTTATTTTGATTCTCTGATTACCAAAATAGAATATAAACTGTGAAGAATATATGTCTAAAAAAGTTCTGACTAAGGAAAGACCTGGTACTTAAGTGTGTCCATTGCGACCCTCCACTCTCTTTTGAAAACTTTCCTGGTGTATTCTTTTATGGCTTATATTCACTATTCCCAATATGAATAGTATATGTACGTATGAATAATATCCGTATGTATAAATAGTATCCGTACATATGAATAGTATTCATACGCATGAATAATGTTTTGTATAAAAGAAACCCTGACTTTCTATATATGATCTTCATGAAAATCTCCGTAGCGAAACCTGAGATCCAGCTACGTACTCTTTCTTGTAGCAACTTATAAAAGTGACTTGGATACCAACCTTGCTAACCGACTTTATTTACCTTTATTCCAAGTATAATATAAATTCCACCTCATATCGCAATTAGATTCCCTATTTAATGATGATAGTTAGAAAATATAAATTATTGTTTGATTTAAGATTATATTAATGAGAATTATGATTGAGTATGTAATACACATGGAATAGTTGAGGGCTTGACCTAAGATACCAATGCATAAAATTATACACATAGAATGGTTGAGAGCTTGATCCCTCAAGATACCAATGTATGAAATTATATACATGTAATGGTTGAGGGCTTGATCTTCCAAGATACCAATGCATATAATGATTGTGAACATAAATATAATGGGAACTGAATCTCTGAATATAAATCAAATACAAAGGTATAGAAACCCTAAATATGAATATAACTGTTCTTATTATGATAATGATTATGATATTTGTACTTGTGACATATTTATTACACAGTTATTTAGTCACTGAGTTTTGATGAACTCACACTCTTTATGAATATTTTTTTTAGATACAGTGGATGTGAACGAAGAAAATCTACAGGAGGATTAGTATTCCTTGAGGATACTTTCCATGTTGTCTGGAAGGCTTATAAATCCAAAAGCTTAGGAAATGCTCTGTAATCTCAATAGGTCACCTATGCTTGGAAAATTGTATTATATTGTATGATATTTGGCTTGTATTTACTGTTTCACTATGTTGAACTTTTTATATGTATATATGCAAAAATCTCTTTCTTGAAAAATTATGTTATGTATTAGTACTGATTAGAGATTTTATGGGATACCATAGAGGTATACCCTCGAGTTTATAGAATTACTCACATGCCCAAAATTGGGATGTGACAATTCATCAGTGGCTCAGTCTCTCCTAGCTTACTGTCTCTCCTCTCTGGCTATCTTGAGTCTCGATTGTATCTCCTCTATGTTCCCTCATCTCTCTTGCTATCTCGGCGCCATTTCACCTCTCGTGCGCCGTCCTTTCTTGCAAGTGACGCCGTCTAGGATGGGATCTTGGTGGGATGAGATCTTAGTGGGCTGAGATCTTGCAAATGACATCGTCTGTAATTTGGACATGGCGGGATAGGATCTTGCAAGTGACGCCGTCTGTTACGTCTCTTGCCGTTGTCACTGTCCTCTCATTCTTCGTTCTCTCTCGCCATTCCTCTTTTGCCAGATTCCCGCTGATTTCTCTAATCTCTTGTCGATTTGTAGCATCACCAGCCATGTAATACCCATGAAAAATAAAATATAAATGCGTGTTTTCAAACTACTGTTACTATTTACGTATATGGTACTGTTCATTTATACAATCAAAATGTCAAGTACTAGATGTGGTTTGGTTATAAGAGAAAACTAGAAAGAAGTTTGTAGCAGAAAATGACGTTTTATGTGTAAAAATACCCTCAGGGACTAAATTGAAAGGACTGAATTGAAAAGAAACTTAAAGGTTTAAGGTGAAAGGATAGTTTTTCCTTTAAAGTTTTTAATAGTAAATAAACGAAGCATAAGGTGCACAGTAACTGCATTATTAGAAATGTCATTTTTATGAATAGTAAATTGAATATTTTATTAGTGCATAGTATCAAATAGTACCCTTGACTTTTGCTATAAATAGGCCCTTCCATTTCACTTCTAAACTCACACCTTCAACTTCTCTTCTTCCCTCCTTAAGTTTCTCTTGCTCCGACGCTAGGCTTCTGAGATTTTGGGCCTTTTCGTTTTTGCTTAGGTAAGGATACTATGCCCTTTCTATGTCTTTCAAATTTTAGAAGTTATTTTCTTAAGTATGCTCTGTGGTTGCGGCTTTGGCCGATCTTCCACATCAGAAAAACTTTCGTTAGTTGTTATTTTGATTCTCTGATTACCGAAATAAAATGTAATCTGTGGAGAATACATGTCTAGGAAAGTTCTGGCTAAGGAAAGACCTGGTTTTTAAGTGTGTCCAGTGTGACCCTCCACTCTTTCCTGCGAACTTACCTGGTGTACTCTTTTACAGATTGTATTATGTATTTTCGATATGAATAGTACCTGTACGTATGAATAGTGACCGTATGAATAGTACTGTACGTATGAATAGTGACCGTATGAATAGTACCCGTACGTATGAACAGTATCTGTACGAAAACGATCTTAACGTATTTTCTGTAATCTTTCATGAAAATCTCTGTAGCGGAACACTGAAATTCACCTGCGTACTTTTGTCCGTAACGATTTAGAGAAGTGATACTCGTACGGAATCCAGGTGAGTGAAACGACCCTGTTTTAATAAAGTTTTAGCATTACTGGTGATAAAAAGTATGTCGTAGGACACTCCCAAGATTCATAGGGAGAAATTGGATTCAGAATGACGAATATAATGAGAAAATTAATCCATAAGTATGGATAAGACAAAGCAAGTATCTGAAATTTGAATCATATAGTTATATACTATACCTGTTATATGGATGAGTATTATATTATGTTTCTGATTATGATATGAACTGTTGTACTATTGATTGTGATTGAGCGGTACAGTACCCCCTCTCACGGCAAGGCGGAAAACCCGGGTTAAAGGGTGTCTTGACCAATGAGTGTGGAGACAATGATTCCCTCAGTAGGGATATAGCCCGGATTGGTGATAAATCCGTGAGGCGCCCTAGCTAAGAGGATGAGGTTGTGCGTCATGGCGGAAAAATACAAAATTGGTGAGCCGGCCTGTGTGCGCTCTCCGGGATATATTGCCATTGACGAGTACTAGTATCGTTTGTTGAATTGGATGAATTTTATCTTCTTGTATGTAATTTCTAACTATGTCTATTGGTTGAGCTTGAGCCTTCGTATATGCTTGCATGACTGGTGATGTATTTGAATTTTATTAACGCGAGGCCGATTTGCTCACTGAGTTTAAAAGTTCACACTGTTTGTACAAACTTTTTGTTCAGATCAGGTTGCCGCCGAAGTACATCCACTAGAGGAGTAGATCACGTTGGACCTTCCCGCTGTCGGGTAGGCCCTTCTTTTGTTATACAGTATGTTGCTCTGTAACCGTCTATGACATCTAGGTCAGGGGTTTGGTATTTAGCTTGTATTTCAGTATGATAATGTGTTTTGTACTGAGGATCTATTATTAATTAAGAAAATCTGATGTATTTTCTTTTTATTTATTAAGGAATGATATTTTGAGAATATGGAGATAATGACTAACAATTTTACTTGTGGGAAGAATTTATCGAAAGGCTTACAGTGATGGGATATTCATCATTGTGCCGGTCATGTGCCTAGAAAATGGGTCGTGACAAAGTTGGTATCAGAGCATAGGTTGTTAGGTCTCCTAGTGATTACAGAGCAAGGTGTCTTTAGTGGGCCTTCCCCTATTGTCGTGACTGCAGCACGACCATAAGATGAAGATCCACCAAAAGCCCTGTAGAGATTAAAATCCATTTCTTTCGTGTCTTTACTTGAAGCATAATAGTGACGATAGATATTATTCTTAATTGTAGAATAAGTTTAGATGGCACCAAGAAAATCAAACGCTTCTGGAATCCGCACAAGATCTGGCAGGGCCTTGGTCCCTCCAGCTGCTCAGTCAGCAAATGCAAGACTGGAGATGCCTAACTGTGCAGAAGATAACCATGCACAAAACAGAGAAATATCCACTGAAAACCCTGGAAGACATGATGGAGAACCATCACAAATCGACGCGACTGTAGTGATGGAAGCATTAGCTGCAATGCAGAACGAGGTGAATGGGCTAAAGGAACTTCTGATGGGACAATCATCTGAAGATGGCTCACAGGCATCAGTACATGCTGCAAAAGTACAAGAGATAGACTAGATGCCACCTCCACCCCCTCCTCAGGATTGGGTAGGTACAGAGGTCAAAATCTCAGAATTTATGAAGCTGAATCCGCCAACATTTGCAGGAGATGTTAATGAAGACCCACAACGTTTTCTAGATGACTGTGAGAAAATCCTTGACACGCTAGAATGCCCTGAACCTCGAAAAGTAACCCTTGTTACCTTTCAGTTAAGAGGTAAGGCAGACCGCTGGTGGCGAACATGGAAGAAGGGCATGGCCAGAAATGCCCCACCCGTTAAATGGAATGACTTTAAAAGAATTTTTCGAGAACAATTTATTTCGGAGAGTATACGAGAAGCAAAGATGAATGAGTTTGAGGCACTCCGGCAAGGATCACGAACCGTCGATGAATACGACAATCTGTTTATAGAGTTGTCTGAATATGCTACTCACATGGTCCTAACTGAGAAAGAAAAGATCCGACGGTTTATTAAAGGCCTTCGAGAGTCTTTATTTGACAGGGTGGGATCGAAAATACGAGATTTTTCATTTTACACAGAAGCCGTCGACATCGCCCGTATGATGGAAGAAAGAGATATGCAAAAAGAAAAATAGAATAACAAAAGAAAGCGGAAACAAGATGAGAAATCACGCTACCACGGAGAGAGTTCTGGACGTGCAGCCTCTACCGCTAGTGCACCACAGCGTCAACAAAGTGGTACAGGGGGTCAACAAAGGCCCTGGTGCTCTAAATGTGAAAGAAATCACTTCGGAGCTTGTTTTGTCAACAACAACACTAGGGTCTGTTACCAATGTGGTCAACAGGGCCACATCAAAAGAGATTGCCCCCAACTCTACACGAGATCTGGCCAAGGGTCAGTACGCCCTAATCAATCAGAGGCTACTGTTGCCAACAGATCCCCTGTAACTGTAGGAGGCAATGGAATCGGAAGAGGTGCTGGCAGAGGACAAGGTGGTCGAGGGCAGGCTTCAGCAGGCCGAGGGAACGCTCGAGTATTCGCTTTAACCCGTCAAGATGCTCAGGCGTCTAATACGGTGGTAACAGGTACTCTTCTGATTGAATCAAATTTTGCACATGTTTTGTTTGACTCTGGCTCTACTCATTCCTATGTGTCACCATTCTTTGCTAAGAACTTTAAGCAAAAAGTTGTTAGATTAGAATGTCCGTTTTTAGTAACTACGCCTACTGGAGGCACCTTACTAATAGAACGAGGCTATCGAGCTTGCAAGGTAAGAGTCGGAGAAATAAATACAACAGTAGACCTAATGCTGTTAGATATGACAGACTTTGATGTCATCTTGGGCATGGATTGGCTAGCATCTTGTCATTCCACCCTGGATTGCTATAATAAGATAGTTAAATTTAATATTCCGGGGGAGCCTTCTTTCGTATTTCATGGTGAACGGAGTGAAATTTCTGGAAATCTTATATCTTTAATGTGTGCCCAACGTTTATTGCGAAAGGGCTGTCAAGGATACTTGGCATTCGTTAAAGATATTAAGAAAGAAGAACTAAAAGTAGAAGACGTTCCAATAGTCCAGGAGTTTGTAGATGTCTTCCCAGATGATCTACCAGGTATACCCCCAGATCGAGAGATTGAGTTTCAGATAGAGTTAGCACCAGATACTCGCCCAATCTCCATACCCCCTTATAGAATGGTACCAACAGAATTAAAAGAGTTAAAAACTCAGTTACAGGACTTGCTAGACAAAGGCTTTATAAAGCCAAGTTATTCACCTTGGGGAGCTCCTGTTCTGTTCGTGAAAAAGAAGGACGGATCGATGAGACTATGCATAGATTACAGGCAACTTAATAAGGTAACTATCAAAAATAAATACCCGTTGCCTCACATCGACGACCTTTTCGATCAACTTCAAGGAGCCAAGTGTTTTTCAAAGATTGACTTGAGGTCTGGTTATCACCAACTCAAGATCAAGGAGGAGGATGTGTCTAAAACAGCCTTCCGTACCAGATATGGGCACTACGAGTTCTTGGTGATGTCATTTGGATTAACGAATGCACCAGCTGCTTTCATGGATTTAATGAATAGGATTTTTAAATCCTTTTTAGACAAATTTGTCATTGTCTTCATAGACGACATTCTGGTGTACTCAAAGACTTCAGAAGAGCACGAACAACACCTTCGTGTTGTGTTGCAGACATTGAGGGATCATCAATTGTACGCCAAATTCTCTAAATGCGAGTTTTGGATTGATCGTGTAACTTTCTTGGGACATGTGATCTCCAAAGATGGCATCCAAGCAGACCCAAGCAAAGTAGAAGCGGTCAAAATGTGGCCTAGACCTACCTCCGTCACGGAGATTCGCAGCTTCTTGGGATTGGCAGAATATTATCGTCGTTTCATCCAAAATTTTTCCCAGTTAGCCGCCCCTCTCACATGACTGACTAGGAAAGGGGTAAAGTACCAATGGGATGACGCTTATGAAGAAAGCTTCCAAGAACTCAAGAAAAGGTTAATCTCCGCACCTGTATTGGTCTTACCCTCAGGACCAGGAGGTTTTACAGTATACTGCGATGCATCAAGAGTAGGATTGGGATGTGTTCTCATGCAGCATGGCCAGGTAGTGGCATATGCATCGAGACAACTTAAGAAACATGAACAAAACTACCCCACCCATGATCTGGAAATGGCAGCAGTAGTTTTCGCTTTAAAGATATGGCGACATTATCTATACGGAGAAACTTGCGAAATCTACACTGACCATAAAAGTCTAAAATATATTTTCGACCAAAAGGACTTAAACTTAAGGCAGAGGAGATGGGTAGAATTACTAAAAGATTATGATTGCAATATTCTTTACCACCCAGGCAAAGCGAACGTGGTAACAGATGCCTTGAGTCGAAAATCTATGGGTAGTATGGCCCATATAGCAGTAACAAAAAGACCCTTGATCCAAGAACTACAAGAGCTGAGAGCAAAAGGTGCTACTCTTGAGGTTACAAGGACAGGATCATTCTTAGCCCATATCAGGGCTAGATCTTCCCTTGTTGACCAGATACGGATATCTCAAATGGAAGATCCTGAGCTTGTCCAAATTATGGAAAAGGTGAAGATTGGTGAAGTGAATAGTTTCACACTCGACGATACAGGAGTCTTACATTTTGAACAACGGTTGTGTGTACCACATGTTGGAACTCTTAAACGAGACATCATGGAAGAAGGCCATCGTGCTGCATATGCTGTACATCCAGGAGCCACCAAGATGTATCAGGATCTGAAACAGATCTACTGATGGAAAGGAATGAAACAAGACATAGCAGAATTTGTGTCTCGTTGTTTAACCTGTCAACAGGTTAAGGCTGAGCATCTAAAGCCAGGAGGCTCGTTACAACAATTAGAGATTCCTGAATGGAAATGGGAACGAGTGACGATGGACTTTGTTGTTGGTCTACCTCGCTCCACAGGAGGTTATGACTCAGTTTGGGTCATTGTTGACCGACTAACCAAATCAGCACACTTCATTCCAGTCAAAACCACTTATGGTGTAGTAACGTTGGCACAATTGTATATTAAAGAAATAGTAAAGTTGCATGGAGTACCTATATCTATCATTTCTGATAGAGGTCCTCAATTTACCTCTCGTTTCTGGAGAAGTTTTCAGGAGGCATTAGGTACTTGAGTGGACCTTAGTACCACTTTTCACCCACAGACAGACGGACAGTCAGAGCGGACGATTCAGACGCTAGAGGATATGTTACGAGCTTGTATTCTAGATTTCAGTGGTAGCTGGGAAAAGCATTTGTATCTTGTAGAGTTCGCATATAACAACAGCTACCAGGCCACTATTGGGATGGCACCCTTTGAGGCCTTGTATGGGAGACGTTGCAGATCTCCGATCGGTTGGTTCGAGGTAGGTGAAGCGAAAGCATTAGGACCTGACTTGGCCCAAGATGCCCTAACCAAGGTTAAGACAATACAAGATAGGATGCGAGCAGCTCAAAGTAGACAAAAGGCATACGCTGACCACAGACGACGTGATTTGGAGTTCTCAGTCGGCGATATGGTATTCCTTAAGGTCTCTCCAATGAAAGGTGTGTTGAGATTTGGAAGGAAAGGAAAGTTGAGTCCTAGATACATCGGGCCTTATGAGATTCTAGAACGAGTGGGAAAAGTGGCTTATCAGCTTGCCCTACCTATGGATCTGGAAGGGATTCACCCTGTTTTTCACGTATCCATGTTAAGGAAGTACCTTCATGACCCTTCTCACATACTTCACCCTTCTCAGAATGATTCTATCCTAGTAGATGAAAACTTGTCATACGAGGAGATACCGGTGGCTATCCTCGATAGTCAAGTAAAGAAACTCCGATCTAAGAAGATTCCATCCGTCAAGGTTTTGTGGAGGAATCAAACTCACGAAGAAGCCACATGGGAAGCCGAGGCCGACATGCGTTCTAGATATCCGCATCTTTTTACGACTTGAGGTAATTTAAATTCGGAGGACCGAATTTCTTAAAGGGGGTGATAATGTAATACCCATGAAAAATAAAATATAAATGCGTGTTTTCAAACTACTGTTACTATTTACGTATATGGTACTGTTCATTTATACAATCAAAATGTCAAGTACTAGATGTGGTTTGGTTATAAGAGAAAACTAGAAAGAAGTTTGTAAGAGAAAATGACGTTTTATGTGTAAAAATACCCTCAGGGACTAAATTGAAAGGACTGAATTGAAAAGAAACTTAAAGGTTTAAGGTGAAAGGATAGTTTTTCCTTTAAAGTTTTTAATAGTAAATAAACGAAAATTTTCCATCGTACGCGTAAGGTGCACAGTAACTGCATTATTAGAAATGTCATTTTCATAAATAGTAAATTGAATATTTTATTAGTGCATAGTGTCAAATAGTACCCTTGACTTTTGCTATAAATAGGCCCTTCCATTTCACTTCTAAACTCACACCTTCAACTTCTCTTCTTCCCTCCTTAAGTTTCTCTTGCTCCGACGCTAGGCTTCTGAGATTTTGGGCCTTTTCGTTTTTGCTTAGGTAAGGAT
Organism: Biancaea sappan; assembly: GCA_037074585.1. Taxonomy (NCBI): domain Eukaryota; kingdom Viridiplantae; phylum Streptophyta; class Magnoliopsida; order Fabales; family Fabaceae; genus Biancaea; species Biancaea sappan. Next base: position 31,761,119 of record CM073500.1, on the reverse strand, counting down.
ACTATGCCCTTTCTATGTCTTTCAAATTTTAGAAGTTATTTTCTTAAGTATGCTCTGTGGTTGCGGCTTTGGCCGATCTTCCACATCAGAAAAACTGTCGTTAGCTGTTATTTTGATTCTCTGATTACCGAAATAGAATATAATCTGTGGAGAATACATGTCTAGGAAAGTTCTGGCTAATGAAAGACCTGGTTTTTAAGTGTGTCCAGTGTGACCCTCCACTCTTTCCTGGGAACTTACCTGGTGTACTCTTTTACAGATTGTATTCTGTATTTCCGGTATGAATAGTACCCATACGTATGAATAGTGACCGTATGAATAGTACCCGTACGTATGAACAGTATCTGTACGAAAACGATCTTAACGTATTTTCTGTAATCTTTCATGAAAATCTCTGTAGCGGAACACTGAAATTCACCTGCGTACTCTTGTCCGTAATGATTTAGAGAAGTGATACTCGTACGGAATCCAGGTGAGTGAAACGACCCTGTTTTAATAAAGTTTTAGCATTACTGGTGATAAAAAGTATGTCGTAGGACACTCCCAAGATTCATAGGGAGAAATTGGATTCAGAATGACGAATATAATGAGATAATTAATCCAGAAGTATGGATAAGACAAAGCAAGTATCTGAAATTTGAATCATATAGTTATATATTATACCTGTTATATGGATGAGTATTATATTATGCTTCTGATTATGATATGAACTGTTGTACTATTGATTGTGATTGAGCGGTACAGTACCCCCTCTCACGGCAAGGCGGAAAACCCGGGTTAAAGGGTGTCTTGACCAATGAGTGTGGAGACAATGATTCCCTCAGTAGGGATATAGCCCGGATTGGTGATAAATCCGTGAGGCGCCCTAGCTAAGAGGATGAGGTTGTGCGTCATGGCGGAAAAATACAAAATTGGTGAGCCGGCCTGTGTGCGCTCTCCGGAATATATTGCCATTGACGAGTACTAGTATCGTTTGTTGAATTGGATGAATTTTATCTTCTTGTATGTAATTTCTAACTATGTCTATTGGTTGAGCTTGAGCCTTCGTATATGCTTGCATGACTGGTGATGTATTTGAATTTTATTAACGCGAGGCCGATTTGCTCACTGAGTTTAAAAGCTCACACTGTTTGTACAAACTTTTTGTTCAGATCAGGTTGCCGCCGAAGTACATCCACTAGAGGAGTAGATCACGTTGGACCTTCCCGCTGTCGGGTAGGCCCTTCTTTTGTTATACAGTATGTTGCTCTGTAACCGTCTAGGACATCTAGGTCAGGGGTTTGGTATTTAGCTTGTATTTCAGTATGATAATGTGTTTTGTACTGAGGATCTATTATTAATTAAGAAAATCTGATGTATTTTCTTTTTATTTATTAAGGAATGATATTTTGAGAATATGGAGATAATGACTAACAATTTTACTTGTGGGAAGAATTTATCGAAAGACTTACAGTGATGGGATATTCATCATTGTGCCGGTCATGTGCCTAGAAAATGGGTCGTGACAAGCCAGATCCCTGCCGATTCCTAACTAATCAAATACGCTGTTGTCTACTTCCTAGAATCACCGACCAGTCTATAACTATGATTGATAATTTTAATTTGAATGTCTAATGCTTTTTTGTTCAAATCTGAATATTTGATTTTTGTTCAAACTCTGTATTTTTTTGCTGAGTCTATAATCTGAATATTTGATTTTTGTTTAAAATCTGAATATCTGGTGCTTCCTTATTTTTTTTTTTTGGTTCAAACTCTATTTTTTGCTTTGAGTCTACAATGTTGCTCTCTTTGTAATGGTTTTGGGTTTTCTTTCGGTACTGTGTCTTCTCTTTTGTGTTGTTTATGTTTTTTTTCAGAATTTTTGTCGGGATCGGGTCCCTGGGGGGATCCATAGGGAAGTGGGGATCAAGGGTGGGGATTGAAATTGGTCCTCGGTAGGAATCAAAGACGGGGGAGGGTGGTTCACGCCACTATGATGCTGAATCACCCAGAATTAAATTCATGACAATCTTGCAATACAGTAGTTCCTAGGTCGTATTCACTCAAAGAGCTTCACTTCTAACCACTAATTAATCATTCTTGACATTCAAACACTAATAACAGAATAAATAAACGGGGGTGTTTGATAGATTAATTACATAATTGAGAACTAGACTATAAAACAGTAATAGTAATAGTAACAGTAATAGTAACAGTAACAGAGAGTTTGACAGCAAAATAGAAGATGCACCCAGCCACTAGGATTTATAAGAGTGTACCTATCATCACTTAACTCATTGATTCAGTCTTGTTCTTATTTCACTATTTGGTTTTATATGAAAAGAAATTTAGAGAAACTTTCAGAATTTATATTACTTCTAACTATAGTTAAGAAGAACTTCATTAGTCTATAGCTAGATACAACTTCAAAAGGCCTTAATCAAATTGAGTTAGATATCATTTAAGTAAGCCATTTCCTTTTACTTACTTTTCCAACAGGTTAAGTAAGATTATATCTCAAATACATATCAGTTTATGCTTCAACAAGTTCATAACAGAATCTAGTATCAACATAAACACAAGAGTAGAACAGAAAATGAAAATGAGATAAAATAGAGAACAAAACACTTATCTTGCACTGAAAAGCTCAAGTTACAGCATCCCAGGTTCCTAGTGATTGATTCCAATGAGATTTTAGCCCTCAATGACAGCAAAATCACCAAGACAATAGGGAGAAAAGTAGAGGAAAAGAGACCTACGAATTTTCTAAGTTACATAAAGTGTGTAATGTGTTCTGAGTTACAAAATTGATGCCCAATATACCTATGGAATATTTTCCCCTAGATGCCCTCAATTGACTTTCAAAAAGTACTGAAGTGTTGCTATTCTGCTGCAGCCAAATGAGGTCTGAAATGCTGATGCAGGTTCATGAATTAAGGGTAGTTGAACATACTTTCTTGGTGCATAAAAAGTGTAAGAAGGGAAGCTTCCATTTTCAGCAAAGAATGGAAAAAGAGGTACATGCATGCCAAAAAGTGCTAAATATATCTGATTGAGTACGTCCCATATGCCATGTCACCAAGTCAACAACGAAGTGGTGTCCAGTCAGCAAAAATGTCCACCTCAACGGCACATCATCAACCATGCCACATCAGCAAGAATTCTCCAAAATTAATTTCTGTAAAATACCCAAATAGATTAAATTGAGTCTTTAATAATTTAAGTCCTAAAATATGAAAATAATCTATTTTCCACATAAAATTAATTTAGACCCAATAAATCACAAAATGTAATAAAATTGAAAAATTTTCATAGATGAAAATGCAATTAGACTAAGATAGGGATTAGAATGTATATAAAAATGCTAGATATCAGCGGGACGGGGATGGGGGAGGCACTTCTCGCCTCGCCCCGTCGCCATTTCTAGTCAATTCCAATGAGGCATTGACAAAAAAAAACCATTGTACAAGTGGATTTAAGATAACGAACAACATGGAGAGCAAGAAGCCAATGAGGTTTTCTAGGTTATTGTACAAATTAGCTTAGGAGATGCACAAAGTACATAATGTCTGGTCTTGTGAAGCTAAGGTAAAGTAGTCATCCAATGAGTCTCTTGTATTGGGATGAATCATCCAATAGTTCACCTTCCTTAATCTACAAATACAATCCTGTATTTAGAGGAGTGTTAGCAGGCTTAGCAGAAATTTGTCCAGTATCTATAATCAAATTAGAAACATTTTTTTGTTTACAAAAATACCATAAAAGGACCTTGAAAACTCAAGACCAAGAAAATATTTTGCAAGTCCAAGGTCTATGATAGTAAAAGCAGTATAAAGGCAATGTTTAAGCTACTGAATCAAGTCCTCAGAGGAACCAGGAATGAGGAGATCATCAATGTATATAATTAAAACTAAAAAACCATTTTGTGAGCTGTAAGTAAAAAGACATTGATCAGATTGAGATTGAATAAAACCAAAAACATGTAAATGTTTGGTGAATTCTTCATTCCACTATCGAGAGGCTTGTTTTAAGCCATAAAGATATCATTTAAGACTACAAATTTTTTGATCTAATTTTGCCTTTTTTAAACCTTGGGTGGAACCATATACACTTCTTCATCTAGGAAGCCATGAAGAAATGCATTATTCACGTCAATTTGGTGTAGAGGCCAACCCTTAGCTGCTGCAATAAAGAAAATCAATCTAATAGTAACATTTTTGGCTACTGGGGAAAAACTCTTACTATAGTCAATGTCTTGAACTTAGTTGTACCCTTTGGCCACTAATCTAGCCTTAAACCATTCCACTGACCCATTTACCTTAATTTTAACCTTGTACACCCACTTGTAACCAATGGCTTTCTTACCTTTGGGTAAATAAGTTAATTCCCAAGTTGGTTTTTTTCATGGGCATTCAATTCTATCTCCATAACCTTGACCTACTGAAGTAACTTGCTGGCTTGAGTGTAAGAATGTGATTATGAAATATCATATGACTTCTCAAGAAAATTTATGTGAGTAGTAGAAAATTGAATAGAAGGAAGATGAAACAAACAAAAAACAGAAGCTTGATTGACAACAAAGTCATTCAACCAAGGGGGTTGTGTTCTTTGTCTATGGCTACGTCTAAGCGAAGAAGGAACATAATCATTACTTGAAGGGAGAGAACATCTTCTGCCTGTCGAGAAGTAGTGGGTTGAAAAGTAGTGGGCTGATGCAAAATAGGAATGTCTAAGACATCAGATCCTACAAATCAGAAACTATAGGCCAATAAGGAGAAACAAAATCAAAAGAATCTAAAATATGACCAAAATGAAGAAAAGGGAATTTGTTTTCATGAAAAATAATATCTGTGGACATGAAAACCTTTTGAGCAATTAAGTCATATACTTTGAAGGCCTTAAAACCAGTTTGGTAACCAAGAAAAACACAAGGCTTAGCTTTACGTTCAAGCTTATCTTTATAAGGTTGAGTGTTTGCAGCAAAACATAAACAAGGGTTTCAAGGATTTATAATCAAGATTTTTATGGAATAGCAACTCAAAAGGGGTTTTCCATGATAACAATCTTGTAGGTAGTTTGTTAATAAAAAAAGTGGCACGTAACAAAGTTTCTCCTCAAAACCTTTTAGGCATTCCAAATTGAAACAAAAGGGCTTGGGTAATTTGCAACAAATGTCTGTGTTTTCTTTCCACAACTCCATTTTGTTGTTGGCTATATGGACAGGTGTGTTGGTGTAAAATGCTAAGATTAGTAAGCAAAGTTTGATAGGAATGACTTAGAAATTCTAAGCCATTATCAATTCTTAAAGTTTTAACAGTGGAATGAAATTAGTTTTGTATAAGATGGAAAAAATTTTCAAGCATGGATGAAGCTTGGTTTTTGTAAGCCATTAGAAAAGCCCATGTAACATGGGTAAAATCATCAACTATGGTAAAAAAATAACTCGCCCCTATCAAAGTAGGTGTGTTATGTAGATCCCATATATCTATATGTATCAACTCAAAAGGGGAGGCGGTTAGTATGAAACTATAGGGGAAAGGAATGTTTGTTTTGTTTTGTTAAGTAATACACTTCAAAAATTTTATCATCAGATGGAAAAGGTAAATGATCCAACACTTGATCACTAGGATGACCCAGCCTTTTATGCCAAAGATGTGCATTATCATTAGAGATTATAGTACAGATTTTTGGAAAAGAGATAGAACTGTGTAGATAAGTATTATCATCAGAGATTACAATACATTTCAAAAGAAAATTTTTATCACAAATTTGTTCAATAACAGCAAGAGTAAAAGAACTTTGATCAAGGAAATACAAATGATCCACTACTTTCCCAATAGCTAGAAGCTTCTCACTCTTGGTCTTGTAACATGCAAAAATTTTAGAAGAAAAGGCAAGAAATAGGATTAGTCAAAGTAAGCTTGTTTACCAAAAGAAGATTATGGGAAAATTAGGTAAGAATAAGGTTTCAGTCAATTTCAAGCCATACCAAATAATAGTGCCTATCTTTGTTACTTTAATCATGTTGCCATTAGGGAGATTAACAAAGATACGTGATTTTATAATGGTTAATTGAACGAAAGAATTAGGATCAATGCATATATGACTGCATGCCCCTGTGTCAATTATCCAACACCTTTCATGTATGGTTTTCTCTTTTGAAAGATTAGCCATACCTGCATATTCGCAAGTTTGAATGAAATTTATGTTGCTATTGCCTTCCTTATTTTTGTGTAGCCATAAGTGCTTTAGCTACCTCTTTATTGACTAACTCAAACATTCAATCCTCTTTTTTGACATCATGTTTCTTGTGGCCAACTACAGCCTCAGTCATGTTCACTTGCTTTACTATCTACTTTTCTTTATTGGTTTTTAATAACATACCAATTCAAATAGGAAGTAGATCCGCTCTTGTTCACTGCTCATGTTCATAAAAGAACATGAGCCTTTAGTTAGGAGTTAGGATTTAATTAAAAACCAAATAAAAAAATTTGGGGGTTAAAATATAATTTTAAAAAATATGGGGATTAAATATGTAATTTTAACAAGTCAAAAATTATAATTTTTCCAAATGACCCACCTCTATTTTAGACTATTTGAGCTCCAGACGTCGGTTCTTTGACTCTTTCTTCTTCCTTTCTTTTCTTTCCCTCTCCTCAATCTCTCTCTTTCTATATGCAACTCTTTGTTCTCACTCTAGCTCCCTCTCCTAACTCTATCACTTTTTCTATTCTATAACTCTCTGTATTGGTTTTTGAATGAAAGAATGTATGTATTTATGATAAGTGCTATTTTGTTTTCATTTTAGTCCATATGTAAATGAAAAGAAAAAAAAAAGCCATCACAGTCCAAAAAAAGAGGTGGGTTATTTGGAAAAATTACAATTTTTGACTTGTTAAAATTACATAATTAAGCCCTATATTTTTTAAAATTACACTTTGACCCTAATGATTTTATTTAGTTTTCATTAAGTCCTAAATGGAGGCTCTTGTTCTTTTATGAATAGGAGCAAATCTGGTTCCATTTGAATAATCATTTAGTTTGAAGCAGTTTTCCTTAAGATGCCCTTGGACCTTACAATGTTCACAGAATATGTCCTCTTTCTTTTTTGCATCATTCTTCTTGATATTGTTCTCGTTGCTCACGTTTTTGTCATTGTATTGTGTTTTCACTGCCATAGCACTAACCTCAAGAGTTTCTTCAAAACTCTTGCAAATTGTCTTCTGTGATTCAACATTTTGCAACATTGCATACACTCTATTTGTATTTGGTAGAGGGTCCTGCATCAATACTTGATTTTCAGCAACTTCAAAACCTTCATTCAAACCCATCAAAAATTGAATGGTTTTTTATTGATGAATACATCTCAAATAGTTTTCCAGATAGGTTACACCTACAACCATCACACTCACACAAGGAAATGGCTTAAGTCTGCTCAAATCATCCCAAAGTTTCTTCAGCCTATTAAAATATCCAACAAGGTTGTTGTTACTTTGCTGAATTGCAAATGTCTCACATTGAATCCTATATACCTGAGGTCCATTGCTTTCGCCAAACCTTTCTTTAAGTTCTTCCTAGAGGATTCTCTCTGTTGAACAATATACAAAGGTTTTCGCCAGATCTTTAGAGAAAGAGCCTAAGATCTAAAATTGTACCATAAAATATATATTTCTCCATTTTTGAAACTTGCTATTGGTCTAGCTTGGCTTCTTGATTGTGCTATTGATGAAGTCGAGCTTGTCTTTAGCTCTGAGGGAATCTAGATAGATATGCTCCAAGTAAGATAGTTACTACCGGTGAACAGTGCAGTAACAATCGCAATTCCTGGGTGATCACTCTTGCTAAGATGAAAATGACTGACATCAATACTCACACTTTGATTTTGTTGATTTTCTTGCAATTCGTTTGTGTCCACCATTGAAGAATTCCAATCAAGAAGATTCTCTGAGAAGAAAAGAAGACAAATGTCTTAGAAACTCATATTGAAAAATACGAGTAGTATAGAGGAATAGAGAATTCAAAAGACGTAAAGGAGAACGAAAAACAAATACTACCCTGTTAGCTCCAATGTTCTGAAAACTGAACTGAACCAGTCAATTAGACTAGAAAATCAATGAATCAGCCAGTTGTTTCGTCCAAGTTAACCTAGAAGATTGGAGAGCCATCAAACTGGTGTAGACCGGTCGAACTAGCCAAACTGGTGAAAACCAGCTGGTTGACTAGTTTCACCAATTAAAAAAAAAGGAGGATGCGAGTGGTTTGCATTGTCATAGAAGAAGAAGAAGATGATGGCGGCGACAATGAAGGCTTCTGATGATGCCCAAATCTAAATGACAACGACAATGAAGATGATTGTGTGAGGCTATAAAAGCTTTCGTTTGATGATGAGAGGGATAGTTAGGAAGTAATAGAGAGAGGAAGAGAAGATAGAAGGTCGAATATGAAGAGAGGAGAGAATAGGAAGAATAATATGAATGGAGATGGAAGAGGCCTCATGACTCAAATATGAAGTACATGGAATCATTTAATTTCAAGAGCTCTGCCTTGGAAATAAATGTTGCATGTATATGTGGGTTTGGAAGCTGAGATAGAGACCCTAAGCTATTGATTGATTTAAAATTTTGAATTAAAAAACAATTTTTTATTTTTATATTTAATATAAATATATATAATAATATTTCTAATAAAAGATAAAGATTAATTCTCAATTTATTAATATAAGATTATACACACACACACACATATATATATATATAATTACTACCAGTTTAACCATTGACCCACCGGTTCAATGATTGATTCAATTTTTTGAACTTTGGTTAGCTCTGATACCATGTTGAATAATAGGTACATTGTGAAAAATATTTTGTTCTTATATATCTGTATAGACCAACATACATATATTTAGAACTTTATACATGAAATGAAAAATGAACAAAAGAAACAGAAAATAACTACTCAAAACTACCACTACAACTATCTTAACTAACCATCTGATATATGTATAAAAATACATATAAATACATTCCTACAATACCTATTTTCCTCTTAAAACTAACATTAAAAAGACGAACAATGTGAGGAGAGCGAGAGAGAGAAAAGAGAGAGACACACAGAAAAAGAGAGAGAAAGAGAGATGAAGGATATTTTTGAAATTTCACATTATGGGTCCATGTGGCAGGTGATATATTTGACCAAAAACAAACATTAAGGGCATAAATGAAATTCAGTGTAAACGTTATGGACATAAAATATACTTTTGCATAAATTTTAAAGTGGACCATGTGTAAATTTAAAATTTTTTAGGGGGCTAAACAAAAATTTGACTACATGGTATACAATTTTTTTTCCAACAATGTTCACCTCTTCAAGACTAAATGATCTTCTAATTTTCCATGCAAAAACAAGATGATTGTGTTTCTACTCAATTATTAATTCTAAAAATCAATGATTAAAACGAAAAAATCCCTTTAAGTTTAAATTAAAAAAAGAAGAAGAAGAAGAATATAATCCTTTCATCCTAATCATTGGTTTTTAAAATTAACGACTACAATTTCAAGACCCCTGTTCTTACTAACTACCAATAGCCATATCAATTTTTTATAATTTAATTGCTATTTTTTGTTTGAAATTATTAATATATAAAATTTTATTGAGTTATAATTAATTTCATTCAAGTAAAGTTGAACGATAAATGTGTGAAGATTTCTAAATGTTAACTTTCTTCATTTATAAAATTTGAACCTAATACCTTACTTTAAAAAAAAGTGCTAAATCACTTGAATTAGTCAACATTATTATATGCAGACAATATTTGGAATAGAAAGAAACTAGTATGTCGACCCGTACATCGAAGAAAAAATAAAAATAAATAGATAGATCAAATCCTAGTGAATTGCAATTGATATAACAAAGTTGTATACCTTATTGTCATTATAAACAGTAATATTTTATAAAATATAAATATTTGCATTATTTATGCCTGCAACAACCAAGAAAAACAAAAATCAAATATTAATTGTTATGTTTTTTTTAAAAAAAGCTAATGATTAGAAAAGGAAAAAAAACAATAATTTATGTGATATTGACTTCCAATAAATTGTTAAAAATTTCCTTATAAACTACATTTTTAGTACTTGTAGTAGCATTTTCTTCTTTATCTATTCTAATAGATAAAGTAATTTACATTCTAGAGATTGTAACTTTTTCTCCAGCATGCTTTCCAAAACATTATAGTTGCCTCAAGCACAGGTTTCCTCATTATTGATATAATCATGCAACTACCATTATAGAGACCCATTGACAAAAGTTGAAAGAGTCAGTACAATTTAAGAAAGACATTTGACAAAAGTTGACACATAAGGTATCGCTGATCTTACTAATGAAGACCATTCTCAACAAATTTATTTGCACTTTTTCACTTTCTAGTGTTAATATTATAATAGCACAATAATTGTTTGTCCATCGCTTCTAATTCAATAAGGTCATCCTCATAATCAATAGCCATGACAATGTACTCATCAACAAAACACACAAGATCAAAAAAGAAGGGAAAAATACACGGTACTCCCATTAATTTTATCCAATGTGCAGAAAATCTCCTATGAACTTTGAAACTCAACAAATAACTCCTATAAATTTTTCTTTTTGTGTGATTTACCCCTTTCGTTAAAAAATAATTAAGTTAACTAACAGTTAACGCCACATTAGTAGCTGTGGCAAAAATAATGTCATATTAGCTTTAATCCAAACCCATAATCCACAACCCATGACCCACATCTCACAAACCCACATAAGTAATGTTCTTCGCCGCAATCTCTCTCTCTCTCTCTCGGTGTTTCGTTCTGTTCTCAATCTCTCTCTTAGAGTCTCTCTCTTTCTTGTTGAAGTTGTCTCTCTTTCTCTCTCCGGAGCTTCAAATTATGGCCTTAAATGCTATACCCAATGCCTATTTTATCCGTCTTACAACAGAGAAGGTATAACCTGACTATACAAAGATATTGGGAAGGAAACTTAACTGCTGAAAAGCATGATTCCATTGAGCATGCTTAATAACAAAATTATCTCATTTTAACCCAAGGCCATATATATGTTCTGCCTAGTTCACTCTGGAACCATGCCACAGGCTCAATGGAGAAATCAAAACATAAAAGAAATCACGGTTTTCTCCCTTACACTCCTAAATATTATAGTAATAGAACATAATAGAAAAATAAAGATACCTTACTCCCATTTATTTACCTGAATTTTCTCAAACAACCAATCTAGCCATGCTTTAATATACCATTGAAAACAATTTTAAATATAAACACACTAACTATTTTTCTTCCAAAGCACATTACTTGAAGTCAAAAACAACATTAAACACAGAATTCAAAACTTCTTCTACCCATCTCCTTTCCCGGCTATTCCCAGGAACCAAAACTCCACACCAATACCAAAGTGTAGAAAAGTAAAGCGGAAGAAAGACAGACACACCAGTTGTAAGGGCTTTTATGAGTCCAGCTCTTCGACCCTTGAAATCTTTAAAAACCTCTTCCACTGTGCGAGGATTGTATTGTGCTCGAGCATCCATTGCTTACCCCTATTCCTCTATTAGTTTCACTCCTCCTCCCTATCTCTCTGAGTTTGGGAGTGTAGTGCCAAAACAAAATCAGAATTTAGAAGGAAGGGGTCCCTTAGAAGTTGCTTGGTACCTTTGGATTGGACGGTTTGGCATATTTAATGAGCCACTAGCTTTGTTTAGAGATATTGGGAACAGAAAAGATTTTAAGATCCTTCGGTAGTGTGCTATGTTTGGTGCCTTATGGTGTTTATGACTACAAGAAAATGTAGAGTTCTAAATCAAAGATTTCTTCTTCTTCAGCTTCAATGGGATGTGTTCAATGGACTCCAGCGAGAGAAAGAGAGAGAGAGAGAGTTCGATAAGACAGAGACGCAGAGACACACCAGACCATTACTCTACATTTCACATGTCTCTATTTCTCGAACTTTGATGAGAGAGAGACAGCTTCTGCGAGAGAGACACAGACTCCAAGAGAGAGATATTAAGAACAGAAGGGACGAGAGAGAGAAAGTGACTCCGACAAATAACATGTTCTGTAATTTGAGTGGCTTGTGCATCTTCGTGAACCTCCACTTATGTGGGTCTGTGGGATGAGTTTAGCACCTTCGCGCGTCAATCTTTGGATTTATTTCTATCTCACGGTCATCACCGTGCCATGTGGCTCCTATATTACTCCTTCTTTTTCACTCATGATGTTCACCAAAATAGCAAGTTTATCTTCGTTAACGTTGATACTTCCCCACTGCAAGAAGGCTTCAACCCTTTCGTGCTTCTCGTGCTGCCGGGGTTTTGTCGTCATTTGCCTGAAAGCTTCTGTATTTCTGTCGCTGACTATCTGAAAGCCATTGTCTCTCGTTGGACCCCTGCTTCTTTCTTGCTTCACTGCTTCTGCTGCATTTAAATAGTGATGGGCAGACGATCAAGGCTGCTTCTGGCTGCACCCCCCAACCACTTTGCCTACAATGCCTACAACGACATCCTCGCTTGTACCAACATCAACCTCTCTGAGGTTGCTGGAACTTTTATGGCACTCAGGAGACCATGACCATTCCTCCCATTAATGGCCTTAGAGATGGCCAGCCTACCACTGTTTGAGAGCTCGCTAGTGTCATCCTCGGAATCATTGTCAGACATCAAGAGCCTAGAAGCTATGGCCGGTCTCTCACTGTGCAGCCTCAGGGTGCTCTATTTTTCACCACAGACAGGGACGTTGGATTTGGTTAGGAGTGATGAATATTCACCAAGATATCCATCTCAATCATCTGTGCATTCTTCTAGATTTTTTCTTTGCAGGAATACATATATAAATTAAAAAATGTTTTTAACATTTTTGATGCTATATGCTGAAGGCAATCTAGATAAGTTTTATATATGTTCTCCATATCGGAATGTACGTAATTATTGGAACAACTAGTTAATTAAAATAATTTGGTCGGTGTCTATGGATCTGATATTATCTGCCTATGTTGGGCTCTCAAATGAAAACAAAACAGAACAACATTTTAGAATATGATCCATGGATTTGTAATTAACTTTTTTCCCATAGTTTTCTTCTTTTTATGTTAGATCCATTAATCTCTTCAAAAACATAGTTACGCCTTGTGTGAAATTAAGTAAAACCACGACGAAGACTTCCTTTGCATTCGCTTGCATGAAAAGCATGAAAGGCATGAAAGGGTTGAAGCTTTTTGCAGTGGGGAAATATCAACGTTAATGAAGATAAACTTGCTATTTTGGTGAATATCATGCACGGGAAAAAGGAAGCAATATAGGAGCCACATGGTGTAGTGATGATCGTGAGATAAAAATAGATCCAACCATTGACGCACGAACTACAAAGTGTAATTGGCGCATCAAATGTAGTGGCGCCGAACTTTTGTGAGATGTGGATAATGAGTTATGGATTATGAGTTTAGGTTAAAACTGATAAGTCGTTATTTTTGTCATATTAGTAGCTGACGTGGCAAATTTAAGTTGATTTAGTGTTGATCATTAGTCAATTTAATAAGTTTTTAATGGAAGGGATAAACTGCATAAAAAGAGAAGTTTATAAATGTTCTTTACTAAGTTTCAAAGTTTATGAAAATTTTTTGTACATTGAAAAAAGTTGATGGGGTAAAATGCATTTTCCCACCCAAAGGAAAAAATGTATTTCACTCCCATGAAGTTTGTTCTATGTGCAGAAAACCCTCATAAAATTTAAAACTAAGTAAAAGACTGCAATGAACATTTATATTGTGCCAAAAACTACCTATCGGTTAGTTAACTGTTAGTCAATTGATGATTAATGTTTGTAACAAGATATGAGGGAAGAGCTTTTCAACACCTAGCCACTAATAAACATTCTACATATATTATAAAATTTAATATATATGTATATATATAGGAACCTCTATTATTGTATTTAAAATTTAAAATAATATAAACTAATTATTATATTTTATAAAACAATAACAAATCTTATAATAAGAAAATATGATATTATTTTACATAACTCATTTTAAATTATACAAAAATTAAAAAATTTAATAACAAATCTTATAATATAAATTTTATTTTTATTAAGTAAAATAATTATAAAAATATACTATGCATATTAAAATTATTTTTTAATATAAGATTTGATATTATAAATATCAAATCTTATATTAAAATCTTATATTATAATGTCAAATCATTTTAAATTATATTAAAAATTAATTATTATTAAAAATATAATTTTCAAATCTTATATGAAGAAATAATTTTAATATGCATAGTATATTTTTATAATATTAAAAATTATAATATCAAATCTTATATTAAAATTTTATATTATAATGTCAAATCATTTTAAATTATATTAAAAACTAATTATTATTAAAAAAAATATAATTTTCAAAGCTTATATGAAAAAATAATTTTAATATGGATAGCATATTTTTATAATTATTTTTAATATAAATTTTATTTTTATTAAGTATAAATAATAATCAAATTTATATTATAAGATTTATTATTAAAATTTTTTAATTTTTATATAATTTAAAATGCGTTATGTAAAATAATAGCATATTTTCTTATTATAAAATTTGTTATTGTTTTATAAGATATAATCATTTGTGTATATTGTTTTGATTTTTGAATATAATAACAAAGGTTTATATATATATATATATATATATATTAAATTTTGTAAATATATGTTGAATGTGCATTTGTTACTAGATGGTGGAGAGCTCTTTTCTCTTCTATGTAAGCCCAAGTTTGAATCCTGCTGTGCATAACCGACAAGTGACTTTTGACATAATATGAAAGTTCATAGGAGTCTTTTTCTTAATTTTAAATTTCATGAAAGTTTTCTGCAGATAGAATAAACTTAATGAAAGTAAAGTATTTTTCCCTTAAAAATATAATATGTGTAACAACTTCTTTAAAGATAAATTATGTAATATTTAATTATAAAAAATATAAAATTATTTTTTAAAAATTATATATCATATTTTGATTGAAAAATTATATATTTATTATATTTTAATTAAAAACTTGATTGCAAGGTATACATTGTAGATATATATATATATATATATATATATTTAAAATTTTAATCTGATTTTATCTTATAAAAAATTAAAAAAAATATTTAATATTAAAATAATTTATTTAACAAAAAAATACCCAACTAAAGTTAAATCCGACGGATGCGAGCTCCCTGTAGCATGGCATGCCCCTAATGAATATATTCTGTCACGAAGAATAGAAAAAAAGTCGAAGTGGGGATCAGATTCCCAATCAAGAGACTGCAATTTTGCGTTTCCTGGTTTACTGGGATTTGACTGATGACCCCAACCGAACCCAAAATATGCCCTAATTTTGGCACTGTAATTTTCACTTGCTACTTAAAACGACAAACCACTCCAAAGTCCAAACGCAACCCGGAACGGCGCCGTAATGCGTTTCATTGCTTAGCCATGCCGCCCTTTTAACCAGTCCTCTGCGACACATGAAAATCCGAATCTCGTGGAAACAACACAGACCCGCCAGATAAAGAAATCGAAACTAGCTTTGCTCTGCTCCAGTTTCTCTTCTCCCTCTTTCTCTCTCTCTCTCTCGCAGAGAAAAGCGAGAACGAGCCCTAGCTAGCTTCGACACCATTCGCCTTTTTCTTGTATTGCCCCGCCTATGGCTGCCTCACTGCTTCAGCCTTCTCCTCCTTCGTCGTCTTCTGGCGTGGCGTTTGCTTCTTCTGGTTCCTCTCTGTTCAGCAGGGGCTTCCATGGCCTTGGTCTTCAGAATTTGGCCTCGAACGAGTCTCGCTGCCGAATTTACGCATCAAACAGTGTGGTAACCGCGATTAACGTTGTGTTGCTGTTTTCTTTTCTCACTAATATATGTGCATATGCATTTGGTCGCGATATAGGCGTTTGAAATTGATTATTGAAATGTTGATAATCGTTATTTCGGGATTGGCCTGAGGGAGATTGGTTTGGAATCAGTAGAAGCAGGAAATGCGCTGGTTTTTCATCGAATTCTACTGCAAATTTGAAGTTCTTTTAATAAATAGAAGGCGAAGTTTTTTTTTTTTATAATTTCTTTTTAATTGTCAGGCTATCTCTCTTTTTGTATGGCTCTGCAATTCTCTTTTTCTTTTTTAAACAAAATTAGAATGTCCTACCAATATTTGTATATTTTTTATGTCTGTACTTTTAGTTGATTTTTGTGTTGAATAAGTAATGGGTTTGAATGCCAATATTAATTTTACTCGATATGCATGGTTTTGTTGTGCTAGAAATGTGACTTGACCGAGTCATCCAATTATTTAAATGGGAAAGCGATCATCCCCGTTGTGAATGAACGGACGCTACCCAAGTTCTTGGAATCAGCACGAATGGAGAGACCAGTCAACAAAAACAGTAACAGGTTGAAGTTATTCTCCGGCACAGCCAATCCTGCACTCTCCCAGGTACTTCTACTGATATACGGGTTTAAATATTGTGCATATTTCAATAACTGTCATTTTTACTTCCAGTTTGCAGGAACCGGATCCGCTGCCTGGCGCACGGACCAGGCAGCGGATCCTCTTCCCAGTTTGCACAAGAGAAAAGTCATCTTTTCTCTCTCTACTGATGTCTGTTTCTACCATAATACTCTGTTTTTTGTCTGCTTAATTGCTTTTTCGTGAAAAAGAAGGGAGATTATATTTGAGGTACCAAAGTCGTTGGAGGTGTCATGTGCTCATGTAGCTGTTGATAATATGCTGAAAGAGGACTTTGTTTCTACGATTAAGAATCTACTAACTGTCGAAACTTGTAGGCTTTTGGCCCGTGTCTAAATAATTTTAGTCCTCCATAATAAAATTATTTTTTCACAAAACCATTTTTGCAGTGAATTTGTTGGCTGTTGCTCACTGTGTTTTACTTCAACTAGGAAATTGCTTGGGACATGGGCTTGGAACTTGGTAAGATTTCCATTAAGAGATTTGCAGATGGAGAAATCTACGTCCAATTACAAGAGAGTGTTAGGGGATGCAATGTATACCTTATACAGCCAACCTGCCCTCCTGCAAATGAGAATCTCATGGAGCTAAAGATAATGATTGATGCTTGTCGGAGAGCATCAGCCAAAAATATTACTGCTGTCATTCCATATTTTGGATATGCCAGAGCTGATAGAAAGGCAATTATTTTGCATATACTAATGTATAGTTGTGCATTCTGTAATATTTGGGAATTAATCTCGCTGATCTATGAAGTGGCTATTTAATCTTTTCCTAATCGAGAGAGATTTCTTGCTATCTTTACAATCTTATGGATACATTGATTGCACTATTTTCTTGATGACAAAACTAATGGGCTTCTAAGTTGTGACAGGAGTTATTTTACTTTTTATCCTTCTTTCCAGACTCAAGGGCGTGAATCCATTGCTGCAAAACTTGTTGCAAACCTTATTACAATAGCTGGGGCAGACCGTGTTCTTGCTTGTGACCTTCATTCGGGTCAGTCGATGGGTTACTTTGATATTCCTGTGGACCATGTACAGTGTCAAGTAAGTGAGCTCCGAATGGTTGTAAATATCTCTTGACAGTTAATTATTTGCTGATACTATTGTTTTGATGTCCCCTAGCCTGTGATACTTGATTATCTGGCCAGCAAGATGATAAGTTCTAAAGACTTGGTGGTAGTTTCACCTGATGTTGGTGGCGTTGCAAGGGCACGTGCTTTTGCAAAAAAATTATCTGATGCACCTTTAGCAATTGTAGACAAAAGGCGTCAGGGACACAACTTAGCTGAGGTATAAATGGGAAAAACTGTTGATTTTAACTGACATGCTGTTTTTCTATTTTTGAAAATGCCAATCATGTTTCAGTGTAAATTCAAACAGAGAAGTGAAATTATGTAGGTTTGGTGTTCTGACATTATCTTCCAAATTCTGTTTGACAAATGTAATCATGCTTACATATTTCTTATTCTTGCAACTATTATTTGATTTTCACAGTATCTGTATTTTTATTAGTTTCTGTCCTATACTTTTGCCATGCTAGTGCAGACATGCACTTTCTGTCCTATTATCTTAAATTTGGATCCTTTAGTTCCATTAACTATCTTGGTATTTTGCTTTTTCAGTTTTTGTTTTAATAATTTCTAAAAGAATAAAATTTTGGATTTAGATATATATATATATATATATATTTGTTAATTGCAAAAAAAAAAAAAAATCCCTCTGATGTTAAAAGATACCAAAAAATTTTTCTGCCTTTTACCATTGTGTTTTATTACTTCTTCGCAATTACCATGCTTTTTGTATGTTTGACATGCAGGTGATGAATCTGATTGGTGATGTAAAAGGAAAAGTTGCAGTTATGGTGGATGATATGATTGACACTGCAGGTGATGGACCTGATTTGGTGCATTTCTGAAATTGACTTTAGAGACTGAACACTTGATAATTAAACTATTATTACAATATTTAATTGAAAAAATTTATGCTTATTTTTTCTCGTCCATTATGCCTAAGATGGTTGATAGTTCTTGAAAGGCTTCCTCTTTCTTGACCAAAGAAGCATGGTTTTAGTACCTCTTTTTTTGGTATTTACTATGTACTTCGTTGTTATTGTACTGGACATCAGGGACCATTGCTAAAGGTGCAGAATTATTACATGAAGAGGGAGCCAGGGAAGTGTATGCATGCTGCACTCATGCTGTTTTCAGGTAGCATTTCCAGTTGCGCGCAGTTAAGATTTTATTCTATTTTGTCAGTACATAATAACACAAACAAGCAGATTAGCCGAGGTTTTCCGACATTCACTGCCGAATTTTGATTTGCTTTTAATAATTCAATCATCAATTTCCAACAGTTTTAACTTGATTTAGTGATTCCCAACATAACCAATTCCTGTTTTCATCAATTTCCAAGTGTTGCTAGTGGCATTTATGTTAAGCTTTACATGTGATTATGAGTCCATGTTCCTGTTTTCCATGTTTGTTTTTGTACAAATAATGCACAGCCCGCCGGCGATCGAGAGGTTGTCCAATGGCGTATTTCAAGAGGTGATTATAACAAACACGATTCCAGTTGCAGACAAGAACTACTTCCCCCAGTTAACTATTCTTTCAGTTGCAAACCTGTTGGGTGAAACTATTTGGCGCATTCATGATGATACTTCTGTTAGTAGCATTTTTCAATGATTACTTGAAATTACTACATGGTAGTAAGATTTATTTAATCAATACAACTTAGTTCTCTTTTTTCATTTTATTTCAATTTTACTTCAAGTTTCTACCCATTATTTTTTAGTTGCATATTCAATTCTGTAATGATATGATCTATATATAATTTGGCACCTAGCTACAAACTAAACCAGGCAAATCAATCCGTGCACTCAGAAATTAGCTAGGAACTTCTGGTTTAACCCAGTATATTCAGAATAGCAAATAAGAGGATCAAATGGCCATCCAGACCGTACTACTGATGCAAAATGTTATATAATATCAATGTTTTAAAAGATTAGATCGGCCATTAAATCGATAAAAATATTAGTTTAAAGATCAATTATTAAGTTGTAGTAAAATCACTAATATTTAAAAGATGTTAAAAAATTAAAATATATAATTAAAAATATTAAAACACTTTATATAATTATAAAATTTGTGAGAAAATTGTGAAATTAAGTGAAGGAGAAAGAAGGGGGAGTGAATGAATGAGAGGCTAAAATTGAGGGTCCCAACCATTTTCGGGCAAAACGACGCGTTGCAAAGTAAAAATAATTGAATGAGGGAGCCATTTTATTGTAAGCATTATGAAAAAATGAAGCAACTTTTTATAAGCATTATGAAAAAATGAAGCAACTTTTTATAAGCATTATGAAAAAATGGAGTAAAGAAATATAAATGAAACTAACAACTTCTAAGACATGTAATATAACGTTAAAGACAGATTTTTTTTTCTTTTTCTCATATACTCGAATTGTAGAAAGAAAGAAAACTTAGAAAGTTAATAATCACTTTAGCTCATCTTTTCTATGGACGAATCTACAAAGAAAACTCAGAAAGTTAATAATCACTTTAACTCATCTTTTCTATGGACGAACCTTATGCTTTTTATCTTTTTTTATTTTCCTTCTTCTCATCATTACTATAAACCTTTTTCTTCTTCGTCAACATCGTCGCTGTTGCTTGGAATTCTAATTTCTGAGCTTTTTTTTTTGGCATCGGTTCTATACTGGCTATGAAGCAGGATGCAGAAGCAGATGGGAAGCCAGGACAGGACCACAATCTGAAAGCATTTTTGGGATTTAGATTATGAATAACTAATAAGATAATATGGTATAATGGGTATTTTGATAAAATGATAAGGGTAAAGTAATAAGAAAAATACAAAAGCTAAATTATAAGTTATTAAAAATAGTGTTTCAAAATAAGTTATAAACTATTGAAATAAGTTCATTTACCAAACAATTCTAACAAGTTTATAAGCTAGTCAAATAAGTTATAAGATAGTTTATTTTACTAGCCAAATACAACTTACAATGTTTTTAGACCCGTAATCTTAGTATGGGTCGCCTTATTGGACTATGATGTAATTGGCTTGATTAAAATCTAGTTGACTTAGTCGGATTTTGACTTGGTTCTTCCCCTTCCCCCTCGCCCCAAAAAAATTTTTTTAACAAAATATATATATAGAAGGAAAAAATGTCTAACCAGTATTAAAACTAATACCTCTTATAGAAGAAAAACAACATTTTAACCATCAAAAGAGTAAGTTAAAATTATTATATAAGTGTGCCAATATATATATATATATATATAGGAACAATAATAGTATTTTGAAATATAAAATATTATTATTTTATGTATATTATATCATTATATTATCTAAATTGATTTTAATTTATAAAAGTTAAATAATATTAGTAACAAATTTTATAATATCATATAAAATTTAAAATAACTAAATAACCATAAAATATTAAAAAAATTAATTAATTGTAATTTTATTTTACAATTTATTAATATAATTATAAAATATTTTATTTATTTATTTATTAAATATGATATTTGTTTGCTAAAATTACTTTAAAATATATTTTATAAGATATTTTGATTGTTAAATTTACATACAAATTATTTGTTTGACTTGTTTTAATATTTATTTATGAGCATATATATATATATATATATATATTCTCCGATTCAACAATTGACCTAATGACTCAATGATCTGAAGATCAGTATGAATCAATGATTAAGTCGGTTATTAACACTATGGTTCTCTACTCAACCTTTCTTCTAGAGGGACGTTAAGCACAAGTCCTCGTTGATTTTTGTAAATAGGAGATGTGAGCCTCTATATTCAAAGAAGAAAATTTTCAAAAGAAAATGAGATATCTTCAAGAAAACTCACAAAAGTAGAAAAGAAAAACTTGAAAAAAAAAAACAAAACAAAAACGAAAGAGAGACATCAGAGTGAGGGGGTGTCATGGCCGCTTAGCCCCCTCAAATCAGTGGCAAAGAAGATTTACTTATAGAACTTTTTTTAAAATTTTTTATAAGTATTTGTCATTAGAAATAATTCTACTCGACGTGCTATCGAATATAAAATATAGGTATTTCTTCTAATAAAAATTTAAATTTAGATTTATCATTTTTATGAGAATTTGTTGAAGTGGTAACTTGAAAAAATAAGAATAAAGTTAGCATAAAAATATAAATGTGAGATACAAGTTCGAGTATTTTGTCTTTTTTTAAAGTAATTTTATATTTATCACAAATTAATTTTGTTATATCACTCGATGCAAAAGTATACAAATTTATTATTTTTAGAATACAATAACTCATAATTTGCTTGTTTGATTTACATTCCATACATAAAGAATATAGACAAGACAATTTTCTCACACATAGTCTCTGATCAAAATATCACACAAGTATATATCTTATATATATTTCCTGTATTGTATTGGAAAGATCCGTTGGCCTTTACATAAAAGACATTATGTATATATAGGTATTGACTAATCACCTAAACTAAAACTAAATACTCACAATAATTTATAAATTTTAAGATAAATCTTAAAGGAAAAAATAAATCTTAAAGGACAAAAGCTAACTCTCTACAAAATTAAGCTTAACAAATAAAAAAGACTAAATAAATTTAAAAAAATTAAAACTATTGATTTTTCTCAATTTATTAATAAAAAATTTAAGTAACACAACTCTGTAAAATAGAATTATCAAAGATATTATGTGCTATATAAAGGTATTAATTCCAATTAATATTTAGGCAACATACATCAACGATTAATATGCCAATGTACAGAGATTAAAGGGAAAGGTGACTAAAGCCAACATTCAAAACACATAAAGCAAATTAAAGATTTTTAATATTTTGTAATAATATTCAACATAACTAACCTTTTATAGATCATCTGTTTAATTTTGAAAGCTAAATAAGGTATTTGATTTATCTAATTAATTTTTACATTCAACAGTCTAAATTTTAAGATTTTGTTTTTTTTAAGTTCTTTTAAAAAATAAAATAATTTTAAGATTTTGTTTTTTTTTAAGTTCTTTTAAAAAATAAAATTTTGAAATTTAAACTACTGATTATAAAAATCAACTTGACTTTCCAAGCTAAACATAAAATCTGCTCTATCCGTGGGGCCTTGCACCCAATTTTCATTTTAATATACTAAAATGTTTATTTCAATTTCTCCAATTGAGGGGACTATAAGAACGGCAATTGAAAGTACTTAAGTCATGGAGCAATCGTATATAAATAAGCTTAATCATCTTAGAATTATAAATACGTATATTAATAATCTAGGAAAATTAAAACTAAAGTTTTTTTTCCTCCCTTTAAGCTTAGGGTAAATTTTCATTTTATCCCCGTAACCCCCCCCCCCAAAAAAAAAAAAGAAAGAAAACTTTAATTTTATCCCAAATTTGTTGTCTCAATTTTGTCACACGTTTCTGTAAAATTTATTAATGTCATTTCGATTATTAATAAGTGAATTGGGGATTCGTATATCACATTATTTTTCTTTGAAACAATAATTTGAACGTTACATGCTCAATCTTTTAAAAAATTTGGTGATGTGAAAATAAACCTTTTAATGCTTTGTATTTCAAAAAAAAAAACTAAAAGTCTCACATTATTTGGAGTAAGGAGGGGAAGAGAGTTTATATACTAATTTATGTTAATAGGCTAATAAAAAGTTTGAAAAAAATGTAAGCTCTCGCGCACATAAGCCTACATGAATTCAAGCTAGTATAGTGCAAATCATCCGATTTGCCCCTCACTGTGCGTGCAATAAATCGGACCAATTTAATTTTTCTCTGAAAAAACATTTTTTTGACTTAATTTATTTGTAGCTTACTTAAATAGAGACGAATTTTAAACTGTCCATTAATTTTCGGAACCGAATTTTAATTTTATTAAAATTTTTGTCTGCCTCATTATTGTTCAGCAGCTATAAAAAGAGGACTCCTCTCTCTCATCTTGAAGGGAGTTTTGTAGACGTAGTATTTTCGCTATGGTCACAGAATAATTTTCTTAAAAATAGTGTCTAATATAAAGACGTGACGCAGATTATCATTGTGCTGGTTTCTAAATTTTGCAACGCTTGAATGTGTTCGGCCAGGTGAAATTGGCTTCGCCAAGAGGTTTAAGATTATAATTCAATTGAACTAGATTGTTGTTGTTGTTGTTGTAGTTGTAGTGTGAAGTTGCGGTCGTGGTCGTTATTATCATTATTTTGTGAGAATTACCAGGAGCAAGGGATCTTCATCGTTGATTTTGACCTTGTTTTTTTAATAATGTAAGTAGGATCAACGTGATAAAAAAATTGTTGATCATTTAAAAATTTATGCATACATTATTAAACTTAGCTGTAAGTTACAGTTGTATTTTTTTTTTTGTTGATAAATCTGATGATATTAATATGATAAATTAACATATTGACATTCAATTAGTTGAAAGATATCAATAAAATATTAAAAATAAATTAAATTTTAATATAAAATGAAAATACATTATTTTAGCAGAATTTTGATCTTGAAAATTGAAAGTTGAAACAAAAGAACTCCACTTTTTGTATTTTTTTTTCAAATTTCAAAAAATGGGCTGGCAGAGATAGTTTCGATTCCTAGATCCGACCCTGTTCGACCCAATCGCGTCTTTATAGGCCTCGAAACCCTAGCCTCTCAGTCTGCTTAAAACCCTAACTCGGATCTATATATTTGCCCCCAACCTCGCATTCCTTCAGAAACATCTCAATTTACAACAAAGCTGCGTGCGATTCTCCCAAATTTTCTCTGAAGTTTCATTGGTTGCAGTAATTTTAGGTAGTTTCTGTTTATTATGGTTTAGGGTTGATCCAAATCCAAAGAGAAAAACAACTTGAGTCTGTGATGAAATGTATCCGTGCCGGAGGCGGGTCTCTGGTGAGCTCGTCGCTGATGGCGCAACTATCCTCTAAGAAGTTCTGAGCTCAAGCTTTTTCTTATGCATATGCGTCAATATTTTCATTTGATTTCCTTTTTGTCTACCAATATAGGTGATTTTGGCTTTTAATTTTTGGTCTTACTGATAGTAAAGGTTCAATATGGGGGCGTTAAGATGAATACAGTAGGGGCTTGGTTGCGAGAGGAAGATAGAAATTCATTAGTCTGTCAATCCACTGATATTAGTGTGATGTTAACATGAATCCCGACAGGTTCTGATCGCAACCTGTGTCCCCTATTGATTTTCTTTTCATTCTTCGGTGTTTTAGTATTAGATTTCATGTCATAGTTGGGCGTCGGGTTTGAATGTTGAAAATTAGAATATAGAACCCCTTTTTTTATTTCAATTTCTTTATGGGCATGTGATGAATCTCATCTTTTAAATGGGTAATTTGCGTCTGAAATTTTCATTGATGCTATATCACCTTGGAGAACTGATGCCCATATCCTCAAACATTCATTCATTTTTATGAATTTCATTATTTCATTTAAAGAAGAATTATTGCCTTTTGCATAGTTTATTGGGGAAGTAAACTTACTTTTTGGTTATCTGGCCATTGCCGTTAACATTTGTCTATTGTAGCCACGACCATTTTAGGACTTTTTGACTTTCTCTTCCTATTCTCATTTTTTTAATTTATAAAATTAGACTATTTTTATTATGACTTAATTTGTGTGTGTGTCACCCTTATTAAAGGCTACACATGTCCTATGTGAGACACGTGACATAATTTTTTGATTGTTTAACTGGTTTGTATTTATAATTTTTTAATATTATTTATCATTTTTGAAACTAATGTTAGTTTTGAAATTTGATTTAACTTAAATATTTTGTCTCTT
The DNA here is from genome assembly GCA_037074585.1 of Biancaea sappan. Classification (NCBI taxonomy): domain Eukaryota; kingdom Viridiplantae; phylum Streptophyta; class Magnoliopsida; order Fabales; family Fabaceae; genus Biancaea; species Biancaea sappan. Next base: position 31,735,754 of record CM073500.1, on the reverse strand, counting down.
TCTATTTTATAATTTTTTTGTTTTCTTTTTTAAAATTTCTACTCTTTATTTTCAAAGTTTTTTTTCTTTCTCCACTTCTCAGTATCCAATCTGTAATTTCTAATATCAAAAACATTAATTAATAACTATCATTCACTAAGATTAAACACATCAACGAATTAGACAGCTTAAAGCAATCAATTAATCAAGCAGATGAATAAAAAACTCATTTTAATGTATCAGCTTGGTAACTATGTAGCTGCAAGGCGTCTTTTTTAATTTGGTTCAACTCAATGTAGGCAAGTGGGTCTCATTAGAGCGATAGAGCCTGCTTTGATAGATTATTTTCTAATTGGGTCATTTTAAATGGACATATTAATTAATGTTATAATTAATTCGATTCATTTAAAAAAAACTTTGGTTATAACCTATTATTTTAAAAAAATTATATCATAAATGCTAATTTGAAATAAAAGAATTAGTCAATCACCTAATTACGTGTAAGAAATTGCATCTGAAACTCTTGTTTTTCTTATTAAACCTAATGTGCTTTAATCCAGTTAAATTTAATTAATATTGTTTCAGTGGAAAAAATAGATCAAAAGATTGCAATATTATTTATGAGTGTAAAAGAAACTTGTTTCAATGTTTTTTATATTGGAAAGTGGTGAACAGATTTTGGGAAGTAAAGAGAGAGAGAAGCTTTGAAAATAGAGAATAGAGATTTTGAAAAAAAAATTGTAAAATAGAGAGAAACAAAGTATTTAAGTTAAATCAAATTTTAAAATTGACATTGTAAATCTCAAAAATAATAAATAATATTAAAAAAATTGTAAATACAAAATAGTTATACAATAAAAAAGTTACGCCACGTGTGCACATGACATGCATATCAAACAAATTATGTCACAATGGAGAGATAATTTAAAAATAAAAGTAAGATTGAGAAGTCAAAAAGACTTTAAATTTTGAAATCAATGAACAAAATGACCTTTTTGTGGTAGGGTAGTGACGTAATAACTTAATAAACTCTAAATTTTAAATCTTTAATAAGATGGTAGTGTGTTAGATAACTCTATAGAGTTATTCAATTTAAATCTATGATTAAAAAATTGAGGAAAATAAAGTTTCAAGTTCTTTTATTAATTATTTGAGTATTTTATTTGTTAAGTTTAATTTTGTAGGGATTTAGTTTTTCATTAAGTCTTTTTTAGAATTTAATTTATATTAGGAGTTATTAAAAACAATTATTTTTTTTTTGGAATTTCATGATTTATTTTGGATGTTTATGTTGATTTTTTGGGACTCAAATGAAAAGACAAGATGGAAAAAACTTAAGAAGTTTGATATAAAAAACGTTTTTATGCAATGTTAAAGTATTCAAATCTAACGTCATAACATTGCACATGATTTTAGTATGATATAAAAACTAGCAATTGAATGCCAAGCTATTCAAATTGGATGTCAATCTAGATCGGTCGAAAACGAACATGGATTTCTAAACCCATGCTTTCGAGCTCACGGGTCAGCCCGTGGGCTAGGGTATTTTTTTTTTTTTTTAATTTGGTATGAAAAGAATGATACATCATGTGTAGGAGACGAGATTCGGAACAACACACAACAGGAGACGTTGGACATGAGACCAAATTTACACTTATACCAAATTTACAAAATGCAAATTCACATAGCTATCAGTTTCTCAAATTTTTTTAACTATCAAGATTATCAATTAATGAATCAGAAATAATCATCTAGAATTTTAAAAAACACTAAATGTTTCCTTACAAAATAAACAAGGATACTCATATTTGTCCAAATATGAAACATAAAACAAATTCCGTTTAAAAGATAGTACAATAAAAGTGTTTTCTAAATCTAATGTTTGTTCATTCCCTAACAATAATCTAAATAAGTTGATAGCTTCCACAGCCTTCCGATTGCCATTATGCATATAGATATATCTTTCACCATCAATTGACCTTTGGTCGCTTATGCGATATTTGTTGTCACGCCTCAAAATTTAAGCACGTGATCGACACGAAAAGTGAATTTCACCTTCCGTAAGCCTATTTTTCTCCTAAACACAATACTAATCCTTATTTTGGTCATTATTTTAAATGTAATTAATTTAAATTGTATAATTTAAGAATTAAAATATGTGAACTATTTCTCTTCTCACAAAAAAAAAATTAGAAAGTATGGCTAAATCGAGTTTCTCATACACGCTACAGTCGTACACATTACATCGCAAAACTAACCTACTTCATTATAGAGCTTTTCTAGATTTATACACCTTAGAATAAGACCTAAACATTATACCTTTACCTTGAATCAATGGAAAGGTAATATTGGCGTGAACGTTATCGAATTAGGAAGTTCTCCATATATGAAACTGAAGACAGCTTCTACTTGAGAGAATCCTACCACATTTACACACAATATAGGTATATATATATATGCAGATATACATATTTGATCTAATAGTACAATTATCTAAATTTTGGTATACAAGATATTTATCAAAACACGCAATAAAAGCACATTGCAATCGTTAACAGACACATTCCAACTTAAGCCAAATGACATTTCAAACAATTCACACAATTTCAATTTAAGTTTCTAGACATTGTTAGGGTCCTGTCTACATAAAGTGGCCGTTGCCCCGCGGCCCCCCCGCATTCTCTCTTATTTTACCCTCGTCTTCAAGAGGAAAAATTTATAGTCCAATCTTATTTCACCCTACCCTTAAAGGGACGAATATCATATTCAATATTACGTGACCAATAGTGATTTCATTTTACCCTTATTAACTCTTGCTCTTCCCTTTTTACTCCCACATAGGGACCCATCCCCGTAACATTCGTTATCAATCACATGATACAAACATAAGTAGTCACATACATCTAATTTCATGAAATTTATCATCATACATCCTGACTTTATAAATGTATTCCCATACTCATAAATTTATAAATAAAGTCACAATAGTCTCACTTTCACATTTCAATGCATAACATAAATGCATCAACTTCATGTCATATGTACGTATTTATAGTATACCTTCAACATATACATAAAAATAAGCAAATAAGATAAGGTAAAATCTCTCACTTAGATTTTTTTCAATTTTATCTTAAACCTTATTCAAAGATATGTAAAATGATGGAAGGTAATTTATTCTACATCCAAACTAATCACAACATTCCAAAATATATGGAAGATATATCAAAGAATCTATTCCTATAAGAGAATCATGCCAAAAACATATTAAGGTCATAAAATAGAGAAATTCTTTACTATAATTTTGACCTTTGATCACTCATCTAAACATTATGATAAATAATTTTAAAATGAAAATTATACCATTAGAAACTACACTCAAAGAGTTTTCTAACGATATCTTATTTGCTAAAAACGGAGTCCGAATGAATGCAGCTACAGTAACTTTGACTAAAGTCAATACTACAGTATCGTTGACCGAGTCAATGCTACAGAACGTTGATCGAGTCAATGCTACAATAACCGTAAAAATGTGAAAAATTTTTCTCGATGAACAGTATTTTTTGAAAAATTTCTAGAATGAACAGTAACATTCGTTGTGTTTTTCATCCAAAAATCTCATAATCACATCCAAACACACCATTTCTTTTGATTTCTTCCATGACTTTTCATCCTTGATGTTTAAGGATTGTTTTGACACCAAAAACTCCAATTTAAACTAACAATCCAAGCCTTAATTATCAAATTTTCATCAAGAACATTAACTTTTTCAAATATCTGAATTCTATGAATTTCTCCTAATTTTCTCTAAATTTCTTGTTCCAAGAACATCATAAACCATGTAGGAATTTTTAGGTTATCACCTACACTTAAATTCATCAATAGAAGCATTATACAAAGATTTCTCAAATTGATAATCTAGGAATTACTATTCACAAAAATTAAAGAAATTGGGAAATTATGATGAAACTTACCTTAAATCAAGAGTTTTCCAGCATAGAGGAAGGTTGCTAGAGGGAGAAATTCACCGAAGATTTGATTGATAGCAATCTCATGAAGAATTAGATGGGAGAAAATTTGACCGAGAGAGAAAATGGAAGATGAAGGAGAAGGTGGAGAGAGCTACGAGAGGAAAGAGAAGGAATGAATAGGAAGAGAGGATGATAAGTGTTTTAAGTATATGTGTGGGCCCCACTAATTTTCTTGGATAAAATTGCTCATAGCCACTCTAATTTGGAAGATTTGTTCACTTAAATCCTTGAAAATTTGTAAAAATTTCCCCAAATTAAAAATTTGAAATTTCTATTCCTAAATTTTCTTCATTAATTCAAAAAGAAAATTTTTTCACATAATTAGATTTTCTAATAAACTTCCAAATAGACTTTAAATATTCATAAAAATTATTGGGGTACTACATTTGTGTCAGTAATTATACTTGAATCTACTCACCAAATATCATTGGTACTAAAACTAAATTAACTTAAGAACTGACAAAATTAAAACATATATCCCTTTTGCAAAAAAAAAAAAAAAAACAAGTAACAAACGCATCTTATTTATGTTTACCCATATACTGTGATATCCCTTAAACTATATTGTCCTTTTCTTGAGTTTCCCTCCTCTTGTTAGAGATACTCCTTATACCAGAAGAGGATGCTAAGTGAGTACCTTTAACCTTGTCATATTTTAACTTTTCTTCCTCTTACACACAATGAGCTTATTCATAAGAAAGAAAGATTAGAACCAAATGCACAAGCATGTCTTTCGACAACTCTAACTTAAGTGCCCTCAAATTAGTAACGAGGTTGGATATCTCCATGATATACTCCTTTATGTTTCCCTTGCCTTTCTATCTCATTGAAACTAGGTAAGTCAAAATAATACTAGTTTCGACCTTTTCATTTGGAGCGAATCAGTCAGAGATTGCTTTCAAGAAACTCTTAGCATCACTCTGTTCTAGGATCCCAACACGAATGGATTCTAGAATGGTGCGTTGCATAATCTGTAGACACATACAATTTGAAAGCTCACATTTCTCAAATGTAGTTCTCTAAATAATAGTACCACTACTGATTAGTTATGCTCAGCGTTCAATCTTTAATGCATAGTCTAAAATCAAGCAACTAGCACTTTTTGTTATTCGTGCAATTAAGCACAAGCATAATATTAAAATTGACATATATGCTTATATTAGTAGATACTATAATAGGATAACAAATAGCATGCTCAGGACAACAGTTATGTGTATTTAAAAATACATAGACTTATATATATATATATATATATATATATATATATATATACATTATACACAAAATATATATGAATTTAAACATATGAAACACAACATAACTCTATTTAACAAATGAGAGATATAACACAAAATTCACATGTTCACATAAGGTTTTAATCATTTTAGAGATGCTTGGTACATCACCACTTATTAGTTTTTAGACAGAATAAATGTATGTTAGTGGCACTCTCTACTCAAATGCAGTTAATCAATGTAGAACTACCACACTTACTTAACACATGTTTTCCTTTAGGCCGACATATATCAATCAAATTTCTCAAATAAGTCATATAATTATTAACTAATTTAAGCCTGACCAACTAAACTCCTTTGAGATATTTAATATGCATAAGTTTTTCATAATTCTTTTGTTAAAATTAACTCAACTTTACCTAAATTAGCTACTTTGGTAACCAAATAGTTTACATCAATCTAATTTCAACAAAAGAATGTAACACAAATTGATTAGAATTCATGGCAAAATGTAAATAGTGTGATTTGAAAATTTTTGTTGATAAAAACAGAATAAAAATTGTATTCTGGTGGCCCAGTGCTGCGTTGATAGAAAACTACCCAAACTCTGGTGGTCCAGTGTTGAGTGCTGGCCTTGTAGCTCTCAGCACTGGCGTCGCACAACATTGTTCTTCACAAAAGCCAAGTGTTCTTCATCCAAAACACACCCAATACCCTCTCATGAATTCTAACCCAACTAAACACATGATTGATTAAAATAATCAAATAAACAGTGAAAAATACCAAAAAATGCACAAATTTCCATTTAATTAGAAAATCTCAATTTTTAGGGTTCATACAAAAAAATCCCCAATTTTCACAAATTTCTCCCAAATCTGATTTATTCCTTCAAAAATTTACATAATTAGTGGCAAAATTGAAGTATAATCAGTGAATTAACACTAAAAAACCCTAAAACTTCCTAATTTTAACAAAATTTAAATTTTACAAATATAGGGTTCTACACAAAAATTTTAGTTTATGAACCCAAATTTGATTTTCAAACCCAAAAAGATTCTTATTACTTATCAGAACTTGCCTCTGATACTAATTGAAAGGATTAATTTTGATTAAACACAAATCAAACAGTCAAGATTCACAAAGACACAAATGCTAAAAACTTCAATTTATAAATTTACTGTTTGTAGATCTTAATAAGTAATAATAACATAGAAAAAGAATGTAAAAGGAGCGTACTTTGATCTATTACAAACTCAAACACGGAATCAAAATGAGGTAAGCTTTCGAGGAAGATATGAGAGACTCTCACTAGCCTTTAATGTGATGGAAAGCAAATATGAACACTTATTTTCTACCAAAGGCTTGTCTTCTCATATAACACAGGGAATCACTACCCATATTCATTTACCAATGGGTCAACTCATGGATTGACTCATTTATAATAACATCACATCACTGTTATTATTTAGAGTCGATTATCTATACACATAATATTTACACTGACATCCTAGACCACTTATAAAATATATCCTAAAATGTGCATAAATATACAATACTTAATATATCAGTCTACTCAAATAAATTGTCAGCGCCAAAATATTATCTATAAAATAGATAATATATATGAAATAAATATGTTAACAATTGTTTGGTTGGAAGGGAATGGAGGGGAGGGAAAGGATTTTTTTAAATTGACATTGTTTGTTTTAATTGTTTGGAGGGGAGGGGAAGGAAAATAAAAGCGAAAAATCCCTCCCTCCCTCTCATTTTCTTTCCCTCTAAAAATGAAGGGATTTCGAGAGAAGAAAAATTGTAACAATGTAAAAAGATGTAAGTGTCCTCAACGATTTTTCTTTCTTCTCCTAGTGCGCTTTATCTCTCGTCCTCTAGTACTCAAGTTTCTCTGCTCTTTCTTTCAACTATTATCCTTCAGTATTCAAGTTTCTCTGCAAGAATTGAAATATATATTTGAAATAAAAACAAAAATACAACCAAAAACTAAACAAATCTAGAAAGATCAATTTCTTTTATTTTCAAAGGAATTTGAAGTTTTTATTATTATTATTATTGTAACATGTAAACCAATGTGGATGTTATGGAGTTGAAATAGTTAGTAGAATTGATTATCAAAGTTCCAATTGCATAAATGACATGAATGTTCTAGAATTTTTAAATATTCCAACTAGCATGCACTTTATAAATTCTACTAGCTATTTATTTTTAAATATTCTTTTAATATGTTCTGAAATTTTTAGCTCTTTTCAAAGTTCCAATTGACATGCACTTTATAAATTTATTTTTAAATATTATTTTAGGTCTATGTTTTGAAATTTTTTTTTTCTGTATTTTGTGTTTGATGGATAATGTTAAATCTGTCTATGCCATCTCCTTTTACTACGAGAATATAAGTGATAACAAATTTATCATTTTTCTATTAGTCATTTAATCAAAGGGTTATAATAGTCATTTTGTTTTATTCTTCCTCCCCTCCCTTTGTAAACCAAACAAAATAAGGTTTATTTTCTCTCCCCTCTCCTCAAACTAAACCAAATAAAAAAAATTTATTTCCCTTCCCTTCTGTTGAACCAAACAGTCCCTATGAGTACTTAGATTCTTTAAGAGGTTTTGAATCAACAAGTTTTTGAAGTTTACATTGTCCCACTAACAAGAAAAGTTTAGTACCCAAAGAAGAATTCAACCACAATTTCAAAATTTATGAAATTTGACATCAAAATTGAAAGAAACTAAAGGGGAGACAAAGGAAAAAAAAAATTAAAGACTCGTGTCCCAGCATTTTGCAGATTCATGTCTCTTCTATGCGGCGTTTTTGTGTCTTTTAGCCTAAAATATACATAGACTTTGGTAAAATAATGAAATTGTCCATTTTTAATTTCTAACGTGCAGATACTAAGGTATCTGGTCTAGATGCCTTGACATTTGATTGCTAGTTAGTTTGCAGTGCTATGACATTAGAACTGAATGCTTTGACATTGTATTGTAGGCTTTTTATATTAGACTTTTTAAGTTTTTTTCACCTTCTCCTTTCATTTGAGTCCCTAAAAATCAACATAAACATCCAAAATAAATCATGAAATTCCAAAAAGAAAATGTATTTTTAATGCTTAAATTTAAAAATGTTTAAATTTAAACTAAATTCTAAGAAAATACTCATATTAACTTCCTATGAAATTAAACCTAACAAATAAAAACACTCAAATTATCAACAAAATGACTTGAAATCTTGATTTTTCTCAATTTTTAATCATAAATTTAGGTCAAATAACTCTATAAAATAGAGTTATTACACCCTCAAAGTTATAATTTTGCTCGCCCTTGAGCAAAAGTAAAGCTTTACAAAGGGACGATTCGATTAACCCATGTGATTCATTCGTGAAAGCCAAGTTTCTAAGTTTGAAAGATAATAACCTCTTTTCTCAGACTCTTGAAGTCTGTTTGTGAGTAGCTAACGACATTCTTATGTAAATATTAGAATAAATTTTATATCTATCAAATTATATAACAAAACTTCAAATTTACAATTTCATATGCTCAATCATCTATCCTTCCTCTACTAATGTAGGCAACAAATAAATAGAGATCATTAGGTATATCTTAGCTTGTAATGAGGCTAGTGACTAAGGGTAAAAGAAGAAAAGTAATGAGGAAAACACAAAGTACAAGAGAATAAGTAATGCATAGTGTAAAACATAATTCACTCAATTTCTATACTATTTAATCCAACTTTCCTTTTTTTCCCCCCCTCTTTTTCCCTCTTTTTTTTTTTCTATTTTGGTGTCAACCCTTCCAAACTTGGATCAACTCTTTTTTTTTTGGCACAAATGAAAATAAATTCCATTAAAGACATATAGTCTAAGATATATAAGATAATATAAGACCTAAAAATAAAACATTACAAATCAGACCTAAACATATGGGATAACAAATATATAAAATACCTACGTTTTAAAAGAGGTAACACACCCCTAGACCAAGTGAGTTAAAAGCTAAAGAACCTAACCCAAACAAGTTGACTATTTTCAGTTACACAGCCCAAGTGGGCTGTAAAGCTCAACAATTTTTTTTAATAAAAAACAAAAACTAAAGACCAAAGCTCCTTCCTTCACGCCCTGTCTCTGAGGCCAAATAGAGGCAAGGTGGTAATTGGACGAAGACAGCAACAGGAAGAGGAATAAGAGACGACCGATATCTTTTGAAACTTCTCACCAGTGGCATCGGAAAGCAATGGGAATCTCCACTTGATTCAGATTGCTATCAAAGCTTCCCACAAGTGATGCTTTCTAGCGACCGCAAATTGTAGCCGTCCGTTATTGTATATTGCTTCTTTCGCCGTCGCCACCACCACCACCAGCACCCACCGCCAGATGAGCCACTCCAAACTCCTCCACAGTCGTCAACATCTTCTCACCTTAAACCTCTCCATCAGCATCACTGTCTAGCTTTAACGGCAGGAAAGAGAGGGAGGACGGTGGCGGCGCGGGGGAGGAAGGACAACGCCCATGGCGGTCGAACCCCTATTGCATCAAGAAGGCATCGGGAGAATGGTCGTTGACAGCATAACCCTTCTTTTGCTCCTTCGACAACAACATTGAAGCACCAGGCAGGGGAGCAAGCAACTACAGCAAAAAATGGATCACTGCTTCAAAATCGATACACCAAAATAGCCAGCACTGTTGCACCTCAGAGGATCCACGTCCACGAACACGCAAGGAGAAAAACTGCCATAAAGGGTAGGAAAAAAAGTTCTCCAAAAGAGAAGAGGAAAGCTCCCACAATTAAAAAAAAAAAAAGAAAATTGAGAGAGCGATAGCTACTTGAGACAACCCTCACCACCAGCCATGTACAAGAAGAAAACCTAACAAAGAGAAAACCCCAGCGGCACCTTAACCCTGGGGTCAATCAACTTTTTTTTTTTTCATTCATCTTTATTTTCATCTTTTTTCTTTATTTTTTTATCACTCAAAATGGTCCTTTTTGTGGTAGGAAAAACAAGGTTTCAAGTCCTTCTGTGATTTATCCAAGACAAAGCCCAATAAATAAGTAAATCTAGTTTTTTTTAATCACTCAAAATGGTCCTTTTTGTGGTGGGGTAGTGACTTGTAATTTACATCAAGTTGGTGTGACCAATTATTTTACTTCTTGAATTTTTAAATTTTGAACAAAATGATTCTATCATCGATTTGATAGAAATGATAGATAAATAAATTATTATTTTGTATAATAATTTTAAAATTTAAGTATTAAAGTAATCAATTATCATATTTTAGAGATCAAATTATCACTAAACTACACTTTTAGAGACTAAAAAATATATTTACTCATTTATTGGTCTTCATCACGGCCTTTTTCGCTAACGTGTTCTTTATTGCAGTTTTTTTTTTAATTTTTTGTGTATGCGATGCATTGATATTATTAAGTTTTGATAATTAAACAATAATGCCTCCTCTTTAACATTATGTATTAACTCAATTGATAAATTTTTACGATATAACTAAAGTAATTATTTAAGTGATACATCATAATATGCATATAAATGTGGGTTATAAGATTATGGAGAAATTAAGAAAGTAGTTGTAATTATGATCAGTGATACACCCAAATGCCATAAATTCATAAAAATTAGCTAAAATTCATAAAAATTAGCTAAGTCAAAAGAAAAAAAATACAAGCATTAAAGTTAAAGACAAAAAAAGATTTCCGAGATAAAAATCACTGCAAATTAATAGGAGCTACACTATGGCTCTGTTCAACAAAATTAGCTTATAAGCTAATTTTTAGCTTATAGGTGATAGTTTATAAGTTATTTATTAAATTAGAAGAATTAGGTAAAAGTAACTGTTGAAGTAGTCAAAAAATATAAAATGACAAAAAAGGGGCATATATTTTTTAATTCTAAAATAATATAAATAAATATATCATTTTTTAATTAAATTTATTTAAATTATATATATATATAGTTCATTAAAAATATATATTATATATTATATATAAATAGTATATTTTTACATATATAATATATAATATATATTATTATATTTTATTATATATAATAAAATATATTTACATATTTTATTATATTTATATATTATATATATTTATATACAAGAGTATAATAAATATGAAGAATATAATGAATATTTTCATAAAATAATAAAGGTAAAAAAAAACAAAAATTATAAGCTACTCAAAGTAGCTTATTAAAATAAGTTACAAATTTTTAAAATAAACTCGTTTATCAAATATTTTTAACAAAATTATAAATTAATCAAATAAGTTATAAACTAATTTATTAATTATAAATTGGCATACAACTTATGTGTTGATAAACCTACAATTCCTCCTGACTTCTCCTTCGTGTCCGGTTAGGACGTTGATGTTTCCCATTTTAATTATGGACTCAACAAACGAATCAAAGAAAAGCTTTTGGTTTGAGGCATGAGCCCACACTTGCTCTGTGATTTCTCCCTCATAGTCTTGGCTGATCAACACATTATCAGAACCCAGCAAGCCCTTTCCTTCGAGGATGTTTATGTAGTAGTGATTATCAAACTTGGCTGGGGTTTCAAAATCCAAAGGTGCAAATTTATGATCCTTCCCGTCACAGGGCATATGGACCGTAGGATTCTTCTGAAGCTTGTGAATCGCTTGTAATGATCAAAGCCATAATGGTATTCACGTTTTGCATCGTAGATCCTCTGTCTGAAGCTTACACATCTCGCCCTTCCTATGGTGTGGCTACCTGTGATTGAGAACAATTATATTTCACATATTATGCTTCATGTTTTTGGTTCTCTGAAATTTTCACCTCAATAAATTATTCATTTAGTTGTTGAAAAATTACAATTTTGTTTAAATTGCATTTGTCAGAATTTGACTTTTTTTTTGATAAATCACAAAATTTATTGTTGCTAAATTTAAATTTTTTTAAAAAATATTTTGACAAAAAAAATTAAAAAATTTTTCAATGACGACAACTATAATTTTTTAAAAATTAAATTAATAATTTATTTTATAAATAAATATACCAAATAAAGTTACCAAGTCTTTTATGTCCAATCCATGAGTTTTGAAGTTTTCAATCAGAGTCTCCAAGGAAGAATTTGGAGCAGGGATGAACTTGTTAGCTCCACTGAAGCTTGATTTGAGAGAGTCCTTCCTTCCTAGCAAGACTTCCCATCTTGGTCCTAACCTCTATTTAACAAGCAATCATAGTTATTAGAGTACATATATAATATACTTTTTATTGTTTAATTTCCAAAATTCAAGTATCAAATAAGTTAGTTTTTATAAATTATAAATTCGGGACAACTTAGTCTTTTGCATATTAGAATTCTATATTTACTTATTTTTAATGAATCAATCCAATAACATTAAGAACTAAATTGTGTATGAGTAAACTTTCAAAAACTACATAATCAATTAATATATTTTTTAGGACCAAATTGGTAATATAATTATTATGAAGGAAAATTAATAAATACTCTATTTGACAAAATTAACTAATAAGCTAGTTGAAAACTTATAAATTAATTTAGTTGATAGTTGAAAGCTTATAAGCTAACTTATTAAATTAGAAGTGTTTGATAAAAGTAATTGTTGAAGTAGATGAAAAATGTAAAATAACATGAAATGTCATATATTTTATAATCTCAAAATAATACAAATAAATATATTATTTTTTGTTTTTAATTAAATTAATTTAAATTATATATATAATTAATTATATATATATATATATATATATATAATAAATTAGATTATAATAAAGATATAATGAATATTTTAAAAAAATAATGAGAGTAAAATAAGAACAAAAATGCATCAACAATTCAATAACGTCACATTCAATCTAAAACACACATTACCTTGTTTCCCATGTAGCCCATTAGACCAACTCCAACAAGAGAAACTTTCAAATTATTAATGTGCCTTCTCAGCCTCCTCTGCACCCAAACTGATGCATATATCCCCACCATCTGCTTACTGATAATCCGGACGTACATGACAGAGAAGGATGACGGGATTAGGGAGCTTGATATTCCAGAAAGAATGCAGATATTGGAGGAGAGTACTGGTCCGCCTCCGTTAGATGCAAGTAGTATAGATGAGGAAGGTAATTGGATAGATGGGCAAATTAAGGGAATGGCTCCCTGGATTAACAAGAAAGATATCATCAGATTTTTGGAACTGCATCATGTGCAGAAGTTAGATATTCCGTTTATTGCTATGTATAAGAAGGAGGAGTGCTTAAGCCTATTGAAAAATCCTCAGCAACCTGATGGCAATGAGAATTGGGATAACAATGAAAAGACACCAACTTTAAAATGGCACAAGGTACTTTGGGCAGTTCAGGACTTGGACCGTAAGTGGTTGCTTCTTCAGAAACGGAAAAGTGCCCTCCAAGCATACTATAATAAACGGTTTGAAGAAGAGTCCCGCCGGGTCTATGATGAAACAAGACTTGAATTGAACCAGCAACTGTTTGAGTCAGTTATGAGATCACTGAAAGCTGCAGAAACAGAGAGGGAGGTCGATGATGTTGACTCCAAATTCAACTTGCATTTTCCTCCAGGTGAAGTTGGCGTTGATGAAGGTCAGTTTAAGAGACCTAAACGGAAATCAGCATATAGTTCTTTCAGTAAAGCAGGGCTTTGGGAGGTTGCAAGCAAGTTTGGGCGTAGTTCTGAACAACTTGGAATGATTCTTTCTCTAGAAAAAATGATTAATGAGTTGGACGAGTTGGAGGATCCTAAGGAAACTCCAGAGGAGATGGCTTCAAACTTTACATGTGCTATGTGTGACACACCTCAGGAAGTACTTAAATGTGCTAGGAACATGGCTGCTGTTGAGATAAGTTGTGAGCCTAGCATTAGGAAACATGTTCGTACCAACTTTATTGACCATGCCGTGGTTTCAACTTGTCCCACTGCTGATGGAATTGTAACTATAGATTCTTTCCATCAGTTTGCTTGGACAAAGTGGTTGCGAGAGAAGCCTTTGTCTAAATTCGAGGATGCACAATGGCTCCTTATACAGAAGGCAGAAGAGGAAAAACTCCTTCAAGTTACTATTAAGCTGCCTGAACAGTATCTTGAAAAGTTGACAAATGAATTCAATGAATATTACATTAGTGACAGCGTTAGTAGGTCTGCTCAACTGTGGAATGAACAGAGGAAGTTGATACTGCATGATGCAATTTTTCGCTTTCTTTTACCGTCAATGGAAAAAGAAGCGAGCCCACTTGACAAGCAAAGCAAAGAATTGGTTACTAATGGAGTATGGGAAGGCCTTGTGGAATAAGGTTTCTTTGGGATCTTATCAACGGAAGGATAATGATCTTAGCTCTGATACGAGATGTTGGTAAATTTAATTGCCTTACTAGATGAATAAGAATAAAATAAAAGGAATACTCAAAAGATAACACATACAATTTTATTTCAACTCATAAAACTTTGGCCTTTGTTATTGATCAAATACAACTTCGATAAATAAGTCTTGCTGAAACTCCCTTTGTTGTTCTCTCAAATTCTCACAATAACATTCTATGCATCTTATAGAATTTGCCTCTTTATATAGGTAAAATTTTACAATAAAATATCCTTTAAAAATAAAAGTAAAATTGACAACTACAACATCCTTTTAGCTTATAGGTGATAGCTTATAAGTTACTTATTAAATTAGAAAGATTAGGTAAAAGTAACTGTTGAAATAGTCAAAAAATATAAAATGACAAAAAATGGGTATATATTTTTTAATTCTAAAATAATATAAATAAATATATCATTTTTTAATTAAATTTATTTAAATTATATATATATATAGTTCATTAGAAATATATATTATATATTTTATTATATTTTATATATAAATAGTATATTTTTACATATATAATATATAATATATATTATATATAATAAAATATATTTACATATTTTATTATATTTATATATTATATATATTCATATATAAGGGTATAATGAATATGAAGAGTATAATGAATATTTTCTTAAAATAATAAGGGTAAAAAAAAAAGAAAAATACATAAATTATAAGCTACTCTAATTAACTTATTAGAATAAGCTATAAACTATTAAAATAAACTCGTTCAGTGAACACTTTTAACAAACTTATAAGTTAATCAAATAAGTTATAAACTAATTTATAAACTATAAATTGGCATTCAGCCTATGTGTTGATAAACCTACAATTCCTCCTGACTTCTCCTTCATGTCCTGTTAGGACGTTGATGTTTCCCATTTTAACTATGGACTCAACAAAGGAATCAAAGAAAAGCTTTTGGTTTGAGGCAAAAGCCCACACTTGCTCTGTGATTTCTCCCTCGTAATCTTGGCTGATCAACACATTATCAGAACCCAGTAAGCCCTTTCCTTCGAGGATGTTTATGTAGTAGTGATTATCAAACTTGGCTGGGGTTTCAAAATCCAAAGGTGCAAATTTATGATCCCTTCCCGTCACAGGGCATATGGACCGTAGGATTCTTCTGAAGCTTGTGTATCGCTTGTAACGATCAAAGCCAAAATGGTATTCACGTTTTGCATCGTAGATCCTCTGTCTGAAGCTTACACATCTCGCCCTTCCTATGGTGTGGCTTCCTGTGATTGGGAACAATTATATTTCACATATTATGCTTCATGTTTTTGGTTCTCTGAAATTTTCACCTCAATAAATTATTCATTTAGTTGTTGAAAAATTACAATTTTGTTCAAATTGCATTTGTCGGAATTTGAATTTTTTTTAATAAATCACAAAATTTACAGTTACTAAATCTAAATTTTTTTAAAAAATTATTTTGACAAAAAAAATTAAAAAAATTTTCAATGACTAATTGAGACAACTATAATTTTAAAAAAACTAAATTAATAATTTACTTTATAAATAAATATACCAGATAAAGCTACCAAGTCTTTTATGTCCAATCCATGAGTTTTGAAGTTTTCAATCAGAGTCTCCAAGGAAGAATTTGGAGCAGGGATGAACTTGTTAGCTCCACTGAAGCTTGACTTGAGAGAGTCCTTCCTTCCTAGCAAGACTTCCCATCTTGGTCCTAACCTCTATTTAACAAGCAATCATAGTTATTAGAGTACATATATAACATACTTTTTATTGTTTAATTTCCAAAATTCAAGTATCAAATAAGTTAGCTTTTATAAATTATATATTCGGGACAAATTAGTCTTTTGCATATTAGAATTCTATATTTACTTATTTTTAATGAATCAATCCAATAACATTGAGAACTAAATTGTGTATGAGTAAACTTTCAAAAACTACATAATCAATTAATATATTTTTTAGGACCAAATTGGTAATATAATTATTATGAAGGAAAATTAATTAATACTCTATTTGATAAAATTAGTTAATAAGCTAGCTGAAAGCTTATAAATTAATTTAGCTGATAGCTGAAAGCTTATAAATTAGCTTATTGAATTAGAAGTGTTTGATAAAAATAACTGTTGAACTAGATGAAAAATGTAAAATAATATATATTTTATAATCTCAAAATAATATAAATAAATATATTATTTTTTTTAATTAAATTAATTTAAATTATATATATAATATATAATTATATAATAAATTAGATTATAATAAAGTCATAGATATAATGAATATTTTTAAAAAAATAATAAAAATAAAATAAAAATAAAAATTCAGAAACTATAAACTACTTAAAATAATATTTTTAAATAAATTATAAATTATTAAAATAAATTTATTAACTAGTCAAATAAATTATAAATTAGGTTATATAATAATAATTCGCATAATTTAACCTGCGTGACAATGACGTTTTCATAGTCTTCAAACTAGGTCTTGTACTACTTCAATATGGTAAAGACGTGGAAATACATGAATTGTAGATTATGAAAGGGACTATTGCTCTTGACCCTTCAAACAATGACTCCGGATCTTTTATTGTTTTTCAACACCGTTGGATTGAGAGTGGGACAGGTGAATCCCGCCCAACAGAAGTTCGAGTTTCTCAAATAATATTGGAAATAATATATAATGAAACGAGACAAGAAAAAGGCAGAGGAATGTACCAGTTCAACTGCATCACGAGCAGCCATGGCAAGGATATCAGCGCAAGAAACAGTGAAAGGACATTCCTCTTCCAGTGAAGACTTTATCCTATCTATAACCTCAAATCCTCGTACTGAGTCCAGGTTCGGTCCTGCCTGCTTTTCACTAGTCATATCCTCAACGCTGTCCAAAAGTATCGACCCGTCACACCCCTGAGTTCCAAACAAGACAGAAAATACCAAAAAAAGAAAAGAAAAATCTCAGAAACAGAGAGACGCAAAGAGAAAAGCATGCAGAAGAGTGTAAGCAAAACATGGTTCATTTTCATGGTATCATCCTCTAACGGCACAAACTGCATTATGCCCTGTTTGGAGGTGTTTAATTACCATGACAAAGCAATCATGGAAATGCAAGCGAAGAAGCGAGGCAGCCAAACGAGGATCTCTCAACACTGCAGCCCCCACGGTATGTCTCACAATATCTTCAGCTAAGGGACACGTCTCCTTGTAGTAGTCATACACAAGAAGTCCTTCACCGCTCAGAGATTTGGCGTTGTACAAAATAGTGAAGAGGATCAATAAGAGTTTCATGACTTCCATTGAAGCAAATGTTGGATTCTTGGACGCGAATTACAGAGAGGGAGAAGGTTTCGTTGATTTTGTATTTGATATGCGTTGGCCAGTTAAGCCTGATAAAGATGTTTTATTGTACCGTTTGGTAGTGTTGCTCTAAGATTTCAAACCAACCAAGAGGGGAATTTTTTTTTTCAGGTGTGATACTATCAGGGGTTGATACAACCAATTTGACCTGATTGTTTCTTTTTACTGTATATTTTGGAGACAATTTCATTTTTATGGTTTCATATTTGGTGAAAATGCAATACGATTTTGCTCCTAGGAACATGGGTGGCCAGCGTCGTACCCATAAAAATGATGGGTGGGTAGTAAAATTTTTAGGTTGTTTCTTATGAGCCTCGCTAATCAAAAGATTCAAACACGTAATCAATTTGTGTTGTTGGGTTTTACCATGAAAAAAACATTTTTAAATCTAGACTATTAATTATGAAAATTGTCCAAATTGAGCCAAGTAACATGACATATGAAAATACGTTTTAAAAAAGTAACCAATCATATATGTAAAGTTATAAAAGTAAATTGTTAATTTAGTCATTAAAAAATTATAATTTTTTCAATTTAATCCATGAAATATTAAGTTTTTTTAATGTAGTTATTGAAAGATTACATTTGTTTTATTTTGATCATTTTGATTGTTAAATCACAAAATTTACAGTTACTAAATTTCAAATTTTTCGTTTCTTAAAGTTATTTTAACAGAGAAATTTAATTGAGACAAATACAATCTTTTAAAGATTAAATTGAGAATCTTGAAATCTTTTGAAAACCAAATCAGTAATTTACTCTTAAAAAAATTATTTATTATAATTTTATTTAAAAAATCAAATAACAAATATTTATTAAAAAATCTGATAACAAATATTTATAAACTGTTTCCAATTTTTTTCTGAAAGATAAATTGGTTAAGATTCTATTCATGATATATGAAAGCTTGGTTGACATAAAGTTCATAAGAGAGATCATATTCATATGTGAGTATGCTATAAGAAATAAATTAATATCTAAAATTTGTCCAGAAAGTTCCACTGAGTTTGAGTATGTTAAATGTCAAACAGTATGGGGAAGCACAAGAGTCTTAGATGAGACCAGTACCACATATAATGAGAGAAATGGTAAATAGGGAGCAATCACAATCAGCCAAGACCAATAAGAGTTGAAGTTGATTGAGTAAATCTGTTAGTTTACTTAAAATGATGTCTAGTGTTACAGAAAACAGACCCACCATGAAGTTTATGGTAAAGTAAAAATATGAATTATTGGGCTACCAACCGATCAGACCAAAAACATAATCGTTTTCTACCCCAGGACAAAGAAAAAAAGAAAGAAAAAATTCATATCATCCTATGTATAACTATATACATTTGTTTGTTATAAGTGATCACTATCTCGGCGGGTTATCTGTTACTCAAATTCACAAAATGCAGGCCTTGAATTTGACATAGTGAAATTCAGTTCACAAACAATTTGAAAGCTTCTGATATGATTGTTGATCCCTGATCTTCACTGGATATTCCGTACGATTACAAATCCCATTCTTCATCAAGGAAGACCTCAGGGTGTACAGCTGCACTATTGACATTTAGACCTTCTTCATCAAGGAAGACCTCAGGGTGTACTGCTGCACTATTGACATTTAGAGCTCTTTGTAGCTTGCGATGATCAAATACTTCAACTTCAACTGAGAAGATAGAACTAACTGGTCGATGATCTGACAGCCTTATGTCTGCACGATCGTATGAAAGTTGCTTTATTCCTTTTCCCAGCCACAGTATTCGATCACACCTGCATGATTTTACTCCAGAATTACTCGCTGCATTTTACTTTGCTTAACCAAAAATTGAGTATATATCTATATGTGTGTGTGCGCGCGCGCGCGCATTAACATACCAGGCAGGAGCTCTCCTCTTTTCCCCTTCTTTTGGGTTCTCGCCGACATATCTGTCAGAGTTAAATTCATACTTGTAAGTGGGAGGGAAGTTTATCAAACCCTCCTTCCATCCATCAAATACATGCCCATGACGCAGTTCTTTGCTTAGCTGCGGGTAAGGTGAAGGAATTAGAACTTCCTCTAGGATGATTTGTGATCATGTAAAACCATAGAACAACACAGATCTCTAATTTAGCTTCTTTGGTCAACACACACCCACTATAATAACTAAATTATTTTATGGAGTCTTGTGTTATAAGCTTCACCCTTCTATAAATACATACATACATATATATATATATATATACACACACGTATATACACACAATTAGCTCTTAGGAAACTAGCTTTTCTTCCTCTTAAGACTACAAATTCTCCTTTTCTCCCAAACAGATGGCTCGTATATACCATTTCAAAGTAAAGAAAAGCATTACATGAAAATGTCAAAAACCAGATAACGGCATTGATCCAAGTAAGGTTCCGGAATTTCCAATCCCTATAGCAGCTTTATTATATTTATATTTATTAGGGAAAAAATTTCAAATTGAACTGATTAAATGGTGAAATCTAAGAGATCAATGTAAAGAGAAGTCAGAGTCCAAACAGGTGAAGATTTCTCATATTGTATAATGTTGAGGTTCCATGACTCACCTGATCATTATTCATCAGTTCATCCCACTTCTTCAGAGCCACCAGCTTTCTTACCTCCGCGTCCAACATACTGATTCGATAATTCAAATCCCCAAACCAGAAAATCTGACTGCAAGCAGAAAGAAATCCATTAGTTAATGACATTCAGATGAAAGGAAGATGTTCATTTAAAACATAATAATGTGACTTGCAGACATCTATCAGAAGCAATTATGTAACCATAATAACTAACAGTGAACATGTCAACATTTTCAATCTAATTAAATTCATGGAGCCAGCATTTGTGGTTCTCCGGTATTTATTTTTAATACTAAACATTTTAAATTTATTGACATATACACTAAGTTTTTTTTAACAATTTTATAACAAACTTTGCTTTTGACAATGTTAGATCTTGATCCGAGAAGAATGTGACAGATAATGTTCTGATCATGTTCTAATGCCCAGCTAACTCGGTGGTTTTTTTAGGGGCAGATACTTGGATAAACATGACATATTTTTCATGCAACTAAAAACGACAATTTTCATCATTAAATAGTTCTTACTCATGAGACCGGATTGTTTGTGGTTGATCTGTATCAAAGACTGATGAGAAGCGGGTGCGTCTTAGAATTTCATGAACATCGGAGTTTCGCCTCTGTTCAGCTCCGTCCTTCTGGCCAGAAGTCAGATGGGAACAAACAAAGCACAGACGAGACTGAAAGAGAGACATGCTAACCGAAACAGACCCCTGCATCAGTGAAAGTTTGTCATTACATTCACTTATGCACACATATGGTGATTATATTCATAACTTACCTAATAGACTTTGTTATTGCATGTTTCAAACACTATTATTGGAATTGTACAAATAGTTTTATGACAAGCTTGTTGACAAAAATTCCAAATCTTAAAAATGCATCAACAATTCAATAACGTCACATTCAATCTAAAACACACATTACCTTGTTTCCCATGTAGCCCATTAGACCAACTCCAACAAGAGAAACTTTCAAATTATTAATGTGCCTTCTCAGCCTCCTCTGCACCCAAACTGATACATATATCCCCACCATCTGCTTACTGATAATCCGGACGTATTTCGGACGCGATTTTAGAGTGCCTAATCCATTATCCTCTTGGGTCTTTGGTAAATCAATGAAAGCATTATCTTCCTCATCGGATAACATGTCAGATATATCAGAGTGGGAATCAATTACTTCTTCAGGCATCACTAGCTGCTCTTTCCAGACTAAGCCTAGGTTCTCATAACTGTGGTGTGAACGCTTCATCCCGCTGAAATTTTTTGAACTCTCTGTCCAATTAAACCCAATTCTGGCTGAGCTACTTAGTACTCTCCGCAATTTTGAATTGGGATCAACAACTTGGGGAATTGCATCTAATGGACGCTCAGGCCAGTCAATTTTACTCTGGAGATCAATGCCATATATTCTTCTGAGCTGTAGATTCTTTCCTATATCAATTACTTTTTTCATTTCCTGCTTTTCCAGCTCAGAATTGTTTATGGTTTCTACAAACTCCTCATCCATCATAACTAATGGATTAGCATCTATATTATCTGCTAGAACATCGGCTGCAGAAGTTGTTCTTAATACTGGAGAAGGAGGAGCACTGTAGCTTTTGTGTTTACTTTCGGTTTCATAAGACTTGTTTAGAGTTCTTCGAATGATTGCCTCCCATTTCGGGATGGGTGTATTATCTTCTGCTCCAAGCACATTGCCAGCATTCAATGGGACTACCTCTTGGAAACTGTGAAAAGAAGAGTTAATTTGGAAACCAACAATATAGACATTCATAGAAGATGAACTTTTGAGTCACCCAAGCGAAGTAGACTATTATATTGCATGCTAATTATTATGCACAAAGATATAGTTCTGTGCTGAATCTGGACTATTAACCTCTATTCTGAATGGTAAATCTGATTTAGTTTTTCCCAAAATTGAAAGCCATTGGCCAGAAAGAATGCATGCTAAGTGTCAATTTTCTTCTTTTCATGGTTAGACATCACATATTGCACGTACGTACATTATATAAAACAACTACTGCGGAAGTATCAGGGAAAATTAAAGCAGAACAGGTTAAGATACTGATCAGTACATTCAGGGCAATTTTCATTGAAAGGCCATAGAAATAGTTTACTCATGAGAAAATTACATATATGAGGCTCACCATCTCACTCCAAAATTTTTATTGCACAAGCCGATCAAAATGAATAGTGGAACATCCTTGAACCATATCTCTTGTCGCTTTAAAGGACTAGATAAATTCTTATGAACTGTAAGTATCTAAATTAAGCATCCACCATTGTACGACCGCTTGTACATAATAAATACTATTCTTGGATATTGTTTTAGACTTGGAGATCAGCTCCAATATAGGCATATAGCTTAAAGATAGATATATTCTTTAGTTACAAGAACAAGGGAGCTTTCATCTATTCCCAGCCAAAAAATATGAAATTTTGATTAATCAGGAGAAGATCATTTTATTTACCTAACTTCAGTAGCTAGTCAACAAAAATCATGGTAACTTGTTCTACTTTCATACTAAAGAGAGCAACTTAATTTTGGTAAGCAAAATTTTTGCAAAGTAGAAAAATAAATAATCAATCAACTTTTGTAAATTACTTACCCAAGAATGTATACGTCAGCAGGATCTTCGGTACAGAGCCATTCATCAATCTCAAGATCCTCACATGGAACTCTTCCGGCAACATTCCAACTGCCAACTGTTACCCTGGGATATAACACAGTTTCAATATGTCTTTGATTTTTACTTTAAATTAATAGCTCTACTTTGATGCTAGCATTATCATATCACCACCACACCTTACTTCCTTCGTATTTATGTACTGAGCGCGCAGAGTTTCTGATTTCCCCCTTCTGTGTCTCGCCTTGTATCTGTTTGAAGATGTATCTGAATTATAAATATCAGATCACAGAGTTAGAAGATGGAGATTTTTAAGACACTGAACTCATCAGGCGTCAAAACTCCAAACATTAACACTATTTTATAATAACTTGGCCAAGTTTGAGAACATTTAAGAACACAATTTTTCATTGTCTACCACAACATTAGAATAAAATTATGCGAGCCATGACAAGATGCTATCTTTAGATACTTTTGAGATCGTAACAGCTACTATTGTAATTGACCATAGCCAGAGTAAACAGTTGCGGAAGGTTTATTTAAAATAGTTGTTCTCGTTTCTCTCCTAAAAATAACCAAATCACTGAAAAGGAATTAAGTATTGCCTGATGTTTGACTTGGGAATACTGATTGGATCCTTTGTGCTCTATGTGGATTGTCTTCACGCATGCGCATTCTTGAATTCTTAACAGAGTAAGCTGGACGAAAAATAGAAAGAACAAAAAAGGGAAAAAAATGAAAAATGGGAAAAAAAGAAAGAAAGAAAGATCAAACTCATCAGCTGAAAGAAATATTAGCAAAACCTATAGCATACCATCATCTTCACTCTCAGTTTCAGTGTCCACTTCATCTTCACTAAAATCATACACCTTAGGCTTTATATTTAACCATTTCTTCATCACAAGTGAAGGCCAAAAGGCCTGCAATGAAATGAAATTAGAAATTTTTTCCCAAATGGTGGTCAAAGCCAGCAAATTAGTTTGAAAGCATATTAACGGCATACCTCTGAGCGTTTTCCTCTCCTTGCGTTTTTCATGTCCTCAAGTTAAAAGGTCACAACAAACAGAACCCAAAATCACTTATGAGCAGAGTTTGAGAGCACAAGCTCTTAAATATGGAGGCTGCCAGTGACATTTGTTAGGAAACTCTTGGCAGTTAATATATAAATAATAGGTCTTCTTTCTCTTCTCTCTCCGATCATAACAGAACAAAAATGGGATTATTAATGAGAACGCCCAATAGAAGGAAGATCCCT
Organism: Biancaea sappan; assembly: GCA_037074585.1. Classification (NCBI taxonomy): domain Eukaryota; kingdom Viridiplantae; phylum Streptophyta; class Magnoliopsida; order Fabales; family Fabaceae; genus Biancaea; species Biancaea sappan. The sequence continues at coordinate 31,711,326 of CM073500.1, read as the reverse complement.
GTTAGGACCAGTACAGAAGATAGGTGACTGTATCAGTGTGAGACATCCACGATTTCAACTTGCCGACGAAATTGAATACTATTGGTCCTGGCACACGGCATGTCACTATTTTTCTGATAATAAAACACAGAACAACTATGTTTTATTTATTGAATTTTCGAGGAAAACAGGAAAGGAAGGCCAACAACACTAAATGTCATTTTCACAAGGACACTGAAACAGCAATTTGTCAAAGAAAAAATAAGTGTGGTGTTTGATTAGGAGAGGGAAAGACAAATTACAGATAATTTTTTTTAAATAACCATCATATTGAAAATCACCACAAATTCGATTAAGAAACTAGCTAATAACAAAAACCCTCCACCTAAAACATAAATAAAACCCCAATGGGTTATCTAAATTAATGGAAATTATAATATCTGGAGGAGCTGAAGATTACCTTGACCCTACAATTAGAGCCACAAATGCTGCAGAAGATGAGAAGCTAATACATCAGCACACACCAAAACTGATGAGGACTGGCAACGAAAAAGCAAGCACACATAACCTAACTAAATAATGTGAAATATTTGCCAATGACTCCACATATAGCAACGAAGGCGTCTGTTATATTTAATAAACAAAAGAGGAGTTGACACTTAAAAAATGGATGCTTAGCTCAAATGGGCAAAGAGGGTTTAAATTAAATCAAGTTATATACATCGAAGACAGCTGTAGAGGGTACACCCCTTGGTAATTAAGCCGGTGGAAGATGATTGCTCTTCTGATGCAAATACTGGTTTTGATAGTAATGCATTAGTTTTTACGCAGAGAAATTGATGCGATCTGAATAAATATTGACCTACGTTGTGAAAGATGAGGGACCACACATGTAGACCCACCAGGCGCACTATAAGTGAAGGTGAGAATTCTGAGTTTTGCGGTATTTAAGTATAAAATAAAAGAAAACAGTCGTGGATTTTAATGAAGCAAGTTGGTGATGGATTGAAAATGTTCTTGGCTTGTGGATTTGAATACCGGTGTTTAACTGACCGTCTATTTTTTTATTTTCAAATCTTGATCGTTTGTTAATATTATAATTTTATTTTTAATAAATGGTCAAATCTAAAAAAGAAAAAATAAACGATCAAGATTTAAAATAAATATATTATCTGTCTTATAAACCAAGCAACCAATTTGATATCAAGAAGAAGATGGGAACTTTCTTTCTCGTTAATCTTCGTATGTGTGTGGCCATGTGGAGAGATGTGTACGGCAACTTTTTGCACTCTAAAATCTAGAGAATTTAAACTTTCTGAAGTTTATATATATATATATATATATATTTATGTGTATGAATATGATGATAAAACTATGTACTATTATGAATTTCAGAAGATATCCAACTCAGACGCCCAAGAGAATAAACTCTTCATAGTATTGTTCTAAACTCACAGCCCATAGTATTGTTCTAAATATCAAAACTAAAGAAAGGTCTATTTTATATGATTAAGAATATTGATTGCGTTTTCTCTCTATGCCTGCTTAACCCTTGCCTAGTTCTTCTATTTTTTTGACTAAATTATTAATTTAGTCTTTGAAATATTAGAGTTATTTTAATTTAATTCTTAAAAAAATTAAATGTCTTAATTTAGTTTTAATATCATGTTTATCTCATTTTTGTCACTTATTTGTCAAAATAATTTTTGATAATAAAAAATTTGAGATTTAACAACGAAAAAATCAAATTAAAATAAATATAATTTTTAAAAATTAAATTTCAGCACTTGATCTTTTAATGATCATATTGGATAAGTATAATCTTTTAAGTACTCAATCAATAATTTCCTCTATCTTTGAAAAATAGTTAGTGTTGAAAGATAATTAATTAAGTGGGAGTAAGGAACTTGTGTAATTTAGATTCTATTTAGGTAAACAGCTTATTTAAATACTTATAGAATAAGCGTTTATCATATAAGCGCTTATATATAAGTTATTTTTATAATTGAACAGTTTATGAGGACAAACTTCACATAAGTTGTTTTCAGCTTATTGACATGTCATAAGTTATTTCTATAAACTTTCCTAAACATATGCATAAACACTTATGTCATAAAATAAGTCAAATAAATTTAAAATAAGTTCTTTCAAATATGCCCTTACACCAAAATATGTTCTAAATACATGGAAACAGCTTTCATGGCATTGGAGTGTAATCCTTTGTACCTTTTCTCATGGTACATACAAATATAATTGGATTTGATTTAATGAAAGGTTCAAAAGAATAAGGGAAGCAACAGCACATGAATTAATCACCCTTCACTGCTTAAAAAGAGGCTGCCACCAACGCCTTCAGCACTTGCTACGTCTAATAAAAAATACTATACTTTAACGGTCCTTATTCTTCTCCCTTCGTAATTGTAATTTCAAATATATATTTTGGGTTTAGAAAGAATTACATTTTATCTTATTCATTTTAAGTTGACATATGATGTTTGACACATTTAAAATAGATGATTTGATACTAATATGTATAAGATTAGATGTCACATAAGTGTTTAGCATTAATCTTTTGAACAGTATCTGATCTTGGATTGGATGGTATTGACGTGCCATATGATATTGCACACGTCTGCCAAATCATCTATCTTGGATGTGTCAGGTATCAGATATCCCTTAAAATGACCAAAATGTAATGTAATTTCAAATATATATTTTGGATTTAGAGAGAATTATATTGTATTTTATTCATTTTAAGTTAGCATATGATGTTAGACACATTTATGATAGATGATTTGAATTAATGTGTGTAAGATCGGATTTCACATAAGCTTTTAGCGTTAATTTTTTGAACGGTGCCAGACTTTGAGACATAATTGAAACTAATTAAAAATATATATGTTATAATATGACACAAAATAAAGTTCAATGTTATAATTGAAACATAGATAAAAATTAAGGAGCATAGATAATATTTTTGCCTAAATTTTAATGTGATAATAAAATTAAAGTGATAGTTTTATATTAGACGTTAAATCCATGAATATCGTTACTTGGTGAGAAGACGCTGAGGAATAATATTAATTGGGTGTAACTGTAAAGAACCCCCACTTGAGCATACATACTACGAATTTGAATTTGAATTTGATAAGGAGGAAATAAGGAACACGATGTGGGAGGTTTGACTTTGACTCTGAGGACAGCAGTAATTGTTGGCCTTTGAATTTTCTAAGTGTGATATTATATTATATTATGCCAATATGAATTGAAAAATATAGACGTTAAAGTCAAATACCTCCTATTATTGAGTGCCCTCAACTCTATATCCTGAAATGGTAATAGTGGGACAAGCAAAAAGGCGTCACAATAGCAGCATGCAGAAAATATCTTGATTTAATAATATTTGTTTCAGTTTTATATGTTTGGATTTAAGTATGAGTAACTTTCGGTCTAGGCCTATGAATTTTTTAAGGCACCTTTAAATGTCTGAGTTTGAGTTTGAATATTTATTTAATATATTGAAACATAGTATAAAAAATATAATAATATATATTTTTGAATTATAATAATGATTACTTTAGAGTTGAGACATTTTATTTTTTATTTTTTTGATTTTATATAAACATAATTTAGCTAGATTAAAAAAATGTTCATTTTAAAATCTGTTAATACTAAGAATTAAAGATCACATAAAAAGGGGATAAATTTTGAATTTATTATTTTGAGTTAAGAAATAAAAAAAATATGTGTAAGAAAATTATTAATTTAGTTTTTAAAAAAATTATAATTATCTCAGTTTAATTATTAAAATGTTAAAAACATATTTTAATCTTCAAAAATTACATTTGTATCAATTTCATTCTCTTTGTCAAAGTAATATTTTGGCAATGACATACCTAAAATTTGGTAATTACAATAATTTTTTTTTTGGTCAAAGTGATATCCTGACAACAACATATTTGATATTTAATAATGATAAATTTAACAATTAAATGTTAGCGTTAATATTTTGTATATATATATATATATATATTATAAATAACTTTTAACGTTGATAAATATGTGTAGATTGACATATTAAATATTTCATATGTCTATTGGGGCATATATATTAATTTTATATTTAATTAAGTCCATTATAAGATCTTCATTAATTTGTGTTCAAAGACTTATTTGATGTATATTTGTTTTGGTCTGGGGTGTTAGTAAAAATAATATATATATATATATATACTCGACCCTAAATAATAATATTGATGAAGTATTATTATAAAAAAAGATCAACACATGGGTCAACCCATGGATAGATGGACTGAGTAGTTGTTTCCTGAGTTATATGAGTAAACTCACTTTTGGACCAAAAAGTTGTTGTCATTTGTGTGATTCCATTAGACAGAAGTGAGAGAGTATCTCTCATATTTTCCTAGAAGAATCTACCTGCTTTAATTGGTGTTCAAGTTTGCAATGGATAAAGGTACGTTCTCTTTATATTATTAATTCGTGTTTTTATTACTTATTAAGATTGACAAATAATACGTTTATAAATTAAATATAATTTTACATTTGTGATTCTGTTAACCTTGACTGTTTGACTTCAGTTTACAGAAAATAAATTTTCATGAAAATGATCAAATTAAATGTAATTTTTCAAAAAATAAATTAAAATACTTAATTTTTTAACAACTAAACTAAAACAACTATAATTTTTTACTCAAAATATTTCTATAAATCTAAAAAGGTCAAGTAACTTGCCCGTCCCTATTCTTAACAGAAAACGTTTTACAGGTCGTTAGTTAGTAATGGCATCACTGATCACACGAAAGGAGATTTTCAAGCATTTTCCATTCAAAGAATCAGTAATTAAAAAAGCCAAAGCCAAAAGCCATCATCAAAATATGCGTGAGCATAACGATATTTATTTTTTCTTATTTTTTTTAATTTTGTCCTTTTTGAGATAACAAGTTGCTTATAGCCGTTCATATTACTGGCATCCACCATCGACACACCAAAATCCAAAATTGAAATTAGAAGCTGCTGCGATATTGGATTACTCCCAATGTTGCTTGATTCATTGAATTCAAAAGATACCAAACTTAATCCTAGAATATGGTCCAATCTGGCATTTTTATTTGGCCCAACATCTTATTGAGTGGAGCAAACCGTCTGATCGGTAAGGATAAGTAAAATTTACATAAATCTTATCTCAAATGGTCCAAATTTAATAATACTGAAAAACTCAACAATCTACTATTGTTTGTTTGAAGAATAACCAAAAAATTCTTTTGTGTTTATGGGTCCCTCTTAGGATTTTATTTTCAAATCTTTGATTGATAGATTGATAGAAAATGATTACTAATTTCACTGAAATTTACGCTTGCTTAATAATAAAGGCACGAAAACATAGAGCGACATCTTATATATTTTACATTTGGTAGCAAAAATATAGATAGTCGATCGCATGAAAGATTGCTTCTCACGCATTGAGAAGAAATAAAAATATCTTCATCATATGCTAAATTATGTAGCTGTATATAGCTGTTTGCCATATGGCCGTCAGCTATATATGGAAGACGTATCAAAATGAAAAATTAGAAGTAGGTGTGACCAACACCGCCTATATATGACCCCATATATATCACTTCTCACCTCACTTCAATTCACAAGATGTGATATTATCATCAACCAGAAGAAAAAGTTCCTTTGCAATCTACAAACCTGAAATGTACATTTGAACTGTCATTCTCCAAGAAAAAGATCTAGAAATGCTGCCCCAACATATATCTTATTAGGGTTAAGTGCTTGCTATCATATCAAAAGTTGACAATTTATCCATGCTCTATTCCTTTAATTGACAGTATCCTAGATATTTAAATATCACAATTCCACTGTGTTGTATGTGGAATTAAAATTCTACATTTAACAAGAAAGAATGTGTATAAAGACAATTAAGTAAAATCTCATAACACAATTGTCTTAATTAATTCCATTTAGGGATATACATTGGGTTAGGTCAATCCGTCAATTTGCTTAATCCAAACCAAGTGGTAATATTAGATTGGTGGGTTGATTTGGTTTTATTTTTTTTCAATCTGCCAACAATTGGTTCAGTACCTCTATGTTATGTATAAAGTATTCAAAATTTAGTTAGCATATTTTCCTTTACAACATTTCACTTTTTCAATAATAATATACAATACCATATATAACATTTACCTTGTATCTTAATTATTATTAAACCACTAGTCCCTCCATTTAAATTCTTTTTATTCCTTCTTTCATCTTAGTTCTAATAAATGCCAAAGGAAAATGTTAATTCAACATCAAATTGTAAATGAAATTTTCTTTTAAAAAACATATAATTATGTAAGGCCTAATTTTATTATATGTTTCATTCTTAATTCTAGCATTTAAAATGAAATATGCCTTTCTAAAAAAAATTTGCCAAAACCAGCCCATTACCAAATGAGTTAATTTGGTTTCGGTTAAGTGGGTGAAAATATCTTAACCCAAATCAATTCAATCCATGCTAACCTATAATTTTATTTGTATGTTAACAAAAATCTGTCTAATTATTTTAAAACTCAAATCGATATATTGTTTGAGTATTAAAATTTAGATTGAGGTATATATGTTGAAAATTGAATAAATACAATTGTTGAGACATACGTAATTTTTAAAATTCTACACATATAAGTTGCAACGAATAGAAAATATCGAGAAAAAATTATAAAGACTTTATTGTATCTTGAAAAAATTTACCTATAACTTTTCAAATAAACAGATATAAACTCTTTTAAAAAAAAGTGCTCTATCACCAGTGTTTGTTGATAGAGCTACACTTGTTGGATTGTGCTATATATGATGTATATCACTATAGCTAATAAATTAGATATGTAACGTCGTTAGTCATTACTCATTAAAAGCAACTAGCATCGTTCATAAAAAGAGACAAGGGGACCTAGAAATTTTGTCCCAGCTTCATTAGCAACAAGGCCAATATTAATAAACAGAACAAGGAAAGAGAAAGAATGTGCAAGCATGCACATAGAAAGGGACATGCACTTGTGCTATATAATTAATAATGATGGAAAATGGGCAATATCCAACCACGCTGTTGCAGATATTTGAAATCTAAAAACACTGGATATGTATGGACACATGGGAGGAGAGACCATACAACTTGATCTCCATATCATCTTCCTCTTTCTTCTTCTAGTTAAAATTTTCCACTTGTTTTGGTTTTTTGGATTTGTAGCAAACCCACACGCACACAATAATTTTCGGGACAGGTATTGGACAGTGACCACCAATAGAAGCATTTCAATTGAACTCGCCTCAACCTTCTTCTGAGGTGGATATGCAATATAAATATATATATACATATATATATATATATTGGAAGAAATTCGTCTCCTACAAACTAATAAATTTAAGTTAAACTTTTTGCTAAAAGAAATGTTCATATTTAATACTCATAAGTATTTCAAACAAGATTGTCTTTAATAAAAAATACTTACAAAAATTCAAATATATATATATATATATATATAGGGTTTTGCTATGGGGAATATTAAGTTTTAATTTTGTGTGTGTGAGAGAGAGAGAGAAAGAGAGATTCCCTTCAATGTTGGGTCATTTTGAAACAGACCTCTAAATTTTTTTATTTTGAAAATTAGATCCTTCCACTTTCAACTTCGAGAAAAAATAAACTTTGTCATCTACTTCTTTCTTAATAGTAATAATAGGACTCTTCTCTTGTTATGTTAGACTTTTCATATTTTGAAATTTGGAAAAAAGACTTAAGTGAAGTTCTTTATATATTTATTATTAAGTTCTCTAATGACATTCTCATATATGGGGTTTTTCAGTTAAAATAAGATAAGTGTATAGCTTTTAAAAAATAATTTTATATTTTTTACAACTCATTATTACATGATTACATATAAAGGTATAGCTTGACAAAAAGAAAAATAGAATACTATTAAGAAGAAATTGAATGGAAGCATATGTTTTATAACTTGAAGGTTTAAAAACCTAATTTTCAACATTAAAAATTTTAAGATGTACTTCAAAATTACTTAATATTCAAAAAGTTTTATTGCATTTTTTCACACATATACATATACGTGTGTACACGCGCACAAAAAATAGAAAGTAAATTGTTTTTAAATATTTAGCTATTTGCTGTTAGATTCTTTCAATAAACAGTGACATGAAAAAATTTTCTTAAAAAAATATAATTGTTGCAAAATTGTAAAAAACATTATTATATTTTGATGAAGAAACCCAGTGATAATTGATTAAAAAGTATATGTAGTTTTTGTTTAAAAAATTTTTTTTGATAATTTGTTTAAAATGATTAACTAGCTAACAACTCGCTACTATTTTAAGAAAAGAAAAAGTTGTATATCCTCAACGTTATATACGTATATATAAAGACCTATGGAGACAAGAAGTTGATTAAAAAAAAGCGAAAGAGGAAATGAGTAGATAACCCAATAATTTTCTTGGTACCATTTAATTGGAAGTTTGAGTTGCAATTCTATCTTTTGATTGGCCTATATATTTGTTAACCATTGTTACCAACAATTGGATGACGTGGCAATTGCATTATACACATAATTGCGTCCATATGTATCAACAAGAGAAGCCAAGGATTCAACTAAGATTCCTTCATTAACAAACCCACCTTAACTACCACCATTCCAACTCACTATCCTCCAGATTTTGCCGCCACCCACCGACCTACTAATCTCTTATATATATCCCTTATGATATTATATTATTATTATTATTAAATTTTTTCCTCGTTGCTGTTATTTTATTTGTTGCCACTACCGTGGTTGTTACCATGACCACCATTATTACTTAAATTATAATTGTTATGTTGGTGAGACTGAGAGATCCATATGTTTTAAACGTTATATATTAGTTAAATGGGTAATTGACAGAAAGGCAGCGGAGGATTATTTGCTGCGAGTGAATTGAATATAGAATTATTTAGTGCATGGCATATGGTTTTATATTATATGGTGAAATTAGAGTGAGAATGAACGCGTTTTAGATAGGTAAGTTAAAAGAACCTTAATAGTATCCAATTTTCTTACGCGCAAATAGGTCTGCAGAGTGAGAGTCCCTGGAATGGATAGACGCTTATCAGACATAGTTAATTAATTTGCAAATTGTAATCAGGAGGCTTATTTGCCGACATAGCCATAGACGATTCCCCTCATTGTTATTCGTCAACCCCAGTTGACAAATTTGTGTTTTTGCTATTAAAAAAAATTGACATATAGGGAGAACGAGGTTTTTGTAACAGTAGTGTTGTTGAATAAACAGTTATATATAATTATGTATAGTAGGCTTGAAGCATGCAAATATTCAATGAATGTAGTAGTGTAAAAATGGTTCGTCCATAGCACGTAGGTAAGCTCGAATTCCTCCATAAATGAGTAAGTTTGAATTTTGTATTATTTAGTATAAATAATTTTATTTTATCATATTTTTATATTTTATAATATTATATTTAAAAAATATAATAAATTTGGATATAAAAACTTTTGTAATTTTTAAAATAAATATATGATTTTTTAAATTTAAATATAATATAATTAATTTTAAAAAATAAAAAATTAAGTTATTAGTTATTTAAAAATATAAAGAAGTAGTGTTTTATATATATAAATTGTATTTTAATAATAAAATTATTGAATTTTTTATTAAAAATTTAAAAATTATATTATTTAAATATAAAAAAAAAAGAGTGACTCACAATCTTAAACATTTAATTTATGATTCATTTATTTTTAGACCGCAACATGTTGTTTGATAGTGGCAAGACTCAATTAAGAAAAATGATAGAGTAAGCTAAATTAATTACTTTTTTTAACTTTTATACGGATAACAGACGGATACGGTCCCATGGTCTAGTGGTTAGGACATTGGACTCTGAATCCAGTAACCCGAGTTCAAATCTCGGTGGGACCTCATATATCTTAATTTATTTTTGCAACTTCAGTTTAACTAAACCAGAGGAAAACTGCATTATTGGTTTATTAGTCCTCAACTCCTCATAACCACTTGCGTCCCACTCCATTGCGAATGCTAGGAGCATAAATCTACAGAACATGATGAATAACTAGCTGTTTAAATTTATGAAAAATATAACAAAATAGCCATTCTCTAACCTGTAATTCACAGAATCCTAGTGAATAATTATCTACCCACACTTTGTTCTCTAAAGTGCAGCTTAGACACGGCAGAGATAACAACATTGTGTTTACATCTAAGTTGGACAGAAATAATTTTGGATTTACAAAATGTAAATATATGTGATCGTAGTTTATATTTAAAAATTATTATTAAAAAATGATTTTAATAAGAATTGATGTGGTTTGAATGTTATTCATTAAAATTAATTTTTGGATGTGTAATTAATAAACAATGTGTAAATTTTATATTACTTTGTTTGATTTACCCTTATCTAATTTTACTTATTTTTAAATATAATATAATGAATTATATGAATGTTCTAATAACATTTTTTTAACTATTAATACTAATGTTTAATTTTAAAAAACTTGGGGTTCAAAAATGTAAATTTCTCGTGGCAAATACTATAATTTTGGCAAAAACTATAACCTCCATTGCAGCACGGATCAAGCTCTCCCACCTTTGTTTTTTTGTTTTTTTCCTTCCTTTCTACTTCTCTTTCTCTCGTCTTTTCCTCTATTTTATCTCTCTCTCTTTGCTCTTTCGTTATGCCTGTGCGACTCTCTTTCTAAACTTTTTCCCAAAAAACAGAGATGGAAGAAATGGGAGGTGAGAAGTAGGGGACGAAGATAGTTGAAAGAAATCAATTTTGACATTATCTAAACAGAAAAGCAAGTGGAAGCGGGATAATGAAACAGGAGTTTGGGGGAAAAATCGTTTCTGCTATCTTTGTTCAGCCTCAGAACCAAACAAGCCATTGTGGTACAAAATCCCGTTTCGCTGCTCCAAAAGCACGTTTGAGGCTTTCCAACTCAGAACCAAATGAGCGCTAAATATGCCTGAAAGTCATATCCCGCACTGCCAGAGGCCCAGATGCACTTATTCCGTCAATAGTAAACTAAGACGTTGGAGAGAGAAAGAAAACATTGGTTCCCACTTCCCAGCAAATAGATATATTTATTATGATCTTGTAATTTATGAACATAAGCAACGCCCCAAAAAGGTATGATATTAGCATAATATTACACGCCAAATGGAAGATGATGTTGCCATGGCATGGAGAAAGTGATGGGGAACCAGAAAAAAATGCGACTTGTACAGAAACTCGACAAAAGAAAAGGACTTTTCTGATGAAAATAGCTTCAACGCAATTGTCCACAGAAACAATCCACGAAGTGATCACATAATGGTGCAGCTGCTCTTTTCTTCAGTTGGCTGTGAGTTTACTTGCTGGTATCTCCGCGACTCAGATGGGTTGTATGTAAAATCTGAAGTATCAAGCCCATACTGGATAGAGAACAGTGGTAGTATCAGAAGTATTTAGAGTACAAATGACAAACAATGTTACTGTTACCATCACTAATCAATATATATGATGTAATTCATCCAGTCACTCCCAATGCAATAACAAGAGAGGTCCATTATAGGAGTACTGAGCTAATAATGAATAAACAGTGGGATAGTTGAAGGACAGAGTTGAACAGTTGAATGCAAAATGTACATGCAAAAATGATTCCCTGCTTACATGGCATTGCAGAAACATTAGAAATAATTCAGTTTTAACAGAATATTTAGGAAAATGATCCAGATTGCAACAAATCATCTTACTTAAGAATTTTACCTTACAGAATTAATGTCATTACACTGATGCTATGCAAGAATCTCAATAATTAGAAAACTCTTCACAAATCACAGTGCTGCACAAATTCATAATTTGAAAAAAAAAAAGAAACTATTAAGAAAATTATTTGGAAGGACAACTAAAACAAAATTCAAACTTGTGCAAAGATCATATATTGTCCCTCTTTAAATGGCAATTCTATCAGAGCAATTGCTCAGACAAGCAGAAGTGGAATCCCATAACAAGAATACTATAAAAAGGTAACTGCAGAGAAAGACTGCACCTTCTCCCTCATCCGCGTACTCCATGCATCAGTTCTGGTAGGTCGCTGGTCCGGTGAACCTGCAACTGGTACACCAGTTGGTGGGCCTGCTGGTCTGTTGATCAATGGCTGCCGGATTTGAGACCCAGGAGAAATGAACTCATCATCGCTGTCATACTCTGATGGGCTATTTGCAGCCCTGACAGTAAGAGCTAACAAGAAAAGAAGGGCCTGAAATTCCAAACACATTCCTCAGTAAAACATATAACAAGAGAGTTCCACCAACAAATAACTTGTAACAGACACAAGAATGCACAAATTGTTTTTAGCACTGAGGCACATTGGCATGCACATGAAGACTTCTTTTCTGCAGCCCTTCATCTCTCCTTTGAATGATAGGTAAGCAAGAGAAGAGGGAACTTCTTTAATGTGCGGCATTGACCAACAAATACAGTAAGGCATCTCAGAGGAACTTTCTTATAAAAAATTTTGGATTTTCATGGTTGAGTATTACTGAATTAGTCAAATTTGCCGATTTTGTCTGTCTGTGATTCTATTCTTTATTCTGTCTCCTCTCTTCTCTTCCTGCTTTGTCTTTCTTCCTTAACATCAACTGGTGGAATCATATCAAATTTCATTTTCCTGGTAAAAAAGTGAAGTCCCTAGTGACCTAATTAGGGGGGTATCTTAGCCATCAGTCCAGAGCTCACCGCTTGGACTTAAATTTGAAAAACCAATACGCTCTCTTCAGAGTCAAATGGCTACCCCGGTATTTATAGGTAGGATGATGGTATATATCAATTCATTTTCCTTGTCTTCCTATCTATTAACCATTATCATCAAGCACTATCAAGAGCAGTGTATTTCCTGATCAGAAGTTCAAACATTCTCACTCTGTTATCGACCCCATCCTAAATTTGAAGATAGTACTTCTTAACACCCTACATAAAATTAATTATTTCGTTGTAAAATAAATCTGCTTGCATGTGCACTCTGGGGATTATGCACAAGGAAAAATGCTTGTGTGCATAACAATAATATTGCTTTGCCCTAAATATCAAAAGTAACGCTTCTGGCTTACCTCAAAGATGACAATTCCAAGTGTGACCCATTTTGCAATATTCCAGTTCTCTTTCAGAAATTCATATATCATATCAAAATCTCCAGTTTTGTCCGCAGGAATTTCCTGAAAGTTTATAACCGTAACATGACCAATGTACCATCTTGAATTTCAGATCATAGGTAACCATAGACAACTTACTTCTTTCCAGCTTTTGTCAAAGAATATAAAGGCAGCACATCCCAGCTCAACCAAAATCAACAATACCACCAAAAATGAATACTTTGTTGACTTAAGGAAATTAATGATAGTTACCCTGAGATTAATATACTCATTATTCTCACAGGCAAACAGGCAGACACATACAGACAAAGCAGAGCTTTTTCAACTCATGCTTTGCATATTAGTGGAAATCTATAAGGATACACAGCTCAGGCAGCACCCACTCCGTGTCAAAGCTCCAATACAACCAAAACAAGAAATAACAAGCAGAATTACTCCAATACCAATGAATAAGTAAATAAACCTGCCAAACATGAAATATTTGATCAGTGTCATGGTTTGATCTTAGTCAACTTCTTTTTACAAAGCTATCAGAATTTGTAATAGACATGAATCATGATTATACTAAGTAAAAATGCTTCAATCAGGGTAAGAGGAAGGCAACACAGAGTTGCACACAGCTACATCAAATAGCCTTGATAAAAAATAAGGACATAAAAACTACATTCGGTCTTTTATTGGAAATTTTCTTTCCCTTTCACTAAAAGGTTTAATTTATACAACCACTACCTTTGGTGGGGAAAAAAAGGTTAAATCAAATCTACATTTCTAACACACTAAAATGTGTACATAGCAAATTTAATTTCACCAAAAAATGAAGCAGCCTAAGCAATTATTTTACCTTCTCATTTAATTATCATATAATTGAAATCTATTGGTCAACATTCTAAAAGCTCCACTATTTGGCTGTCAAACTTAAATTCTGAACTTGACCAAAGATAGAGCAAGAAATAACAAACACATAAGTCATGCCCCATAAGCAAGTTAAAGATGTTTATTCCTACAATAATCCAGGTCACATTTTACAAGTAATTCTTTCAAAGCAAGTTGGATCTTTTCTATTTTGTAACCATGATTCACTTCCTTGCAAATTTAATATTGAGTATCACATTATTACAACTCATATCACAAAAAAAAAAAAAAATTGGACCACCTAGATATCAGATAGTAAAAATAGGATCAAAGGAAAACAACCATCATTTTCCCCATAATTTGCAAGGAATCAAACTATTCATTCATCAGTATGTGAGGGAGAGGAAAGATCAGCATACATACCAAAGCTTGGGCAACTTATCAAGAATACTGTTTGGTAAAGACACAGACATTAGCATTGGTCGGCCAAGTTGAATCAAAGCATGATCATCGTTGACAGGAGCAACCATCAAAGTGTTATCCAAAACTTTTTTGTATTCAAGCAGCAGATAGATCCCATAGCCGACCATTGCAAGACCAGCAAGGGTCATTAAGAAATTCAGAAGCTTCAAAAGGCACTCCCAGCACCCCCTACATGCCATCCTCTACCTATAATTGTACTTTAATTCCTCGATCAGGAGTCAAAATGGTAGCCAATGTTTGATAATTTATCAATCCTTTCTGCAGAAACCCACATTTCCAATATGTATCAGTAATAAATGGAAACCATCATTGAAACAATAAAAGCCACAATTCAGTTGCAAATATAAGATAAATGCCAAGCTTATGCCCCTTATGCTTTTTCAGAAGGACAAAAAACAATAACAACTTCATTGTTTAACTTACATATTAATTCAACCTCAGGGATTCCGAAAAGTAATTTGAACTTTCCTAAAACCAAGAAAGGTAAGTTCTATCCACTCTGCGAGACTATGTCAGGTCAATTTGCGCTGGCACGTTGCAGTCCCTAGTCTTTTTTTGTCTTAATTCTTTTTCTTAGAGACCAACAAATGGTTTCATAAAAATGTTAATTACCATAAGCGATGATTCTGTGAAACACACATTCTACGCCCATTTTTTATAAATGAAAGTAATATATACCTTGTTGCTTATAATGCAATTGGCCCGAATGCCCAACAAACTCTATCTCAGAAAATTATCAAAGAAGTTTCGCCGAACCATTCAACGGAGGAAAAAATTAGATAATTTAAAAAATAAAAAGGGAATTCAAGAGGTTCACACAACCAACAATTCCAGACAGAAAACAAGCAAAAAAGAAAAGTGACAACGTGAGTAAGAGCTTGGAAATAGATGCCAAACTAAAAGAACTTACAGATAGAATTGAGGATTTCAACAGATACAGATTTGCAAGCCTTTTTCCTGTTCCGTTGAAACGGAATCGCAGAGAGAGAGAGAGAATGAGAAAGAAACGGTGAGTGGAAAATCAAAGTGGAAGAAAAGAAAAGAAAAAAACTAAAAAGGGAAAAGACGAGGCTTACCTCTAACCTCTGTACTGAGTTCAGTTTGGTATTGACGTTCTAATGTGCAAACCGAAAATTGCTGCGTGACGTTGCTGCCAACGGAATGACATAGATACCCTCCTCTCTCACAACTCACATAATCACATATTCCATTGCCGCTCTTGCAATATTGTAGCAACGTGAAGTGATGAAGGGTATAAGGGTAAAATGCGCAAAGCACAGAGCCTACGTAGAATTCCCTATGGTAACGCCCCGATGCATTTCGTTTTCCTTTGAAAAAAAAAAAGTGCTTTATGCTTTCATAAAACGACAGCTGTTGCATCTGGTTGCTCTAATAGTTAAACGACATGTTTTTTTTAATTTTCATTAATTAATTTTCTTAAATATATCACAAATTAAATTGTGCCTATGGATTTCTTTAAATAAAAATTAAATATCAGTTCAGTTCACACGAGCTGATTTTAAAATATTCTTGACTTTTTAAGAAAAACGGTAGCTAATTTCTTACATATAAGGAAATATTTTCAAAAATAAAAAAGATTGCCTACGGTAACACAGTTCTAAAACATTTTACTACTTGTAACAGTATGTGCGAATGTGATCAGTATGAAATTTTGTTATAGCACTGAAGAATTCAGTTTTTCTAAAATATTAATTTTCCTCCTCGTTTTGGCACTGGAAAATTCTTCTTGCTCTCTATTGAAAGGAAAGTACCAAGAAAATAATAAACATTTAAAAAAAAGACAAAAAATAAAATTCCTTGGTGGCACACGTATTAGATGCCTTTTTTTTTTTGCAGTAGATTATGATAAAAATCTCATTGGGGTGGAATTTGGTGTTTTCCTCTATGAGTATTTTTAATAAGAGTTCTTAAAGAGTTTTTAAATTTAAATTCTCATTGAAGTTTATCACTGGAATTCGCTATGCTGGTTGTTAAGTGTAAAAATGGTTCTTATACAAAAAATAATAATAAAATAATCAATGCACAATAAATATTAATAGAGAATTACTTGTGAGATCTATTTGTCAGTTCTTAAGAGTTATACCTTTAGAGTAGATAATTGCTTAAAGCCAAAAGTGATGATGTGATATTATGAGATTTACAATAAATAATTCAAGTGAGATTCACCCAATGTTATTGGACCGGAGCTAGCCTTCAGATCATCAGATCACTGGTTCAACTGTCGGGTCATTGGGTCAATTAATGACTTAAGTAAATAAATTTTAAAAAAAGTATATATATACCTATATTTATTTTTACAAATAAATTTAAAAACAAATAAAATAAATAATTTATATACAAAATTTTATACTTCAAAGTCACACACCTTGTTGCCTCATCCGTTAGTCTCATCTCCAAATTATATTAATTTCTTTTTAAGTGTGACTATTCTCTTAATTCAAATATCCAAATCAAATCAAAACCAATTCACAAATCCACATATTAGAATCAAATCGTGTGGTCTACAATCAGTAAATCACACCACATTCACACAAATCACACCACAATGGCACAATCTAATGGTCTACAATCATTAAATCATACCACAATACACAAATCACCAAGTACGAATCACACTGTCGGATTCAGATCTGAGCCTCTGACTCTCTTACATCACATATAGAAGCCTCTAGATCTCAAAGCTCGTTCATCTTTGTACTCCTCAGTCATCATTCTTCTCCATCCACGCACGACTCCACCTTGGCACATCAAAAATTACAGAATCGAGTAAGAGAGTTAGAGACAGAGGCAATGAGAGTAAAGCACAGAGACAGATAGTAGAGGGTGAAGAGGGCTACGGGCTACGACCCTTACGGCAGAAACGGAGGAAAACAGAAGAGAGCTTAGGTGAACGACGAATGGGCAACAACAATGGAGAATCTAACAACAAAAGATGAATGGATATGAAAGATCCACTGTCGTTTATGAATATGACGACGTTAATTTTTTTTTAAAATAATAATAAGAAGTCAAGTCACACTCGGAACAACCAATTTTTATGTTTGACCAGAATCAAGTCTAACTCTGAGTTTTTAGATCCCGAGTCAACTCATCATGCTGATCCGAATCTAATAACATTGAATGTACCACTAAAAATGTTCTAACGAAGTTATATATGACACGTTTGCGGTAATTGTTCTTTTGTGGTCCGCGTATAGATGATTAATAAAGTTGGTAATTTAATGAATGTGAATTTTACAATATCTTACATGATTATTTATTATCAATTATCGTTTCTATTTTTCATTAAATAGGAATAGAGATTACACTCATGTTGTTTAGTACATGATGATTGTAGAGCGTTGATAATCAGTATTAAAGTTCTTCCAATTTAAGATTTCACGTATTATAATATTGATTATTCAAAACATAAAAATTTTTAGAAGAACGTTAAAATTAATGAAGTATTAAAAATTGAATCAAGTTATGAATGTTGTAGTTAAAGAAAATTATCATATATTATTAAATTTTAGTCCTCCATAGTTAATACAATTTTTTTTTGGGGGGTAGGATACAATTATCACAATGTAGATATGATCATATTTCAATGTAGAATGAAAAATAATGAATGTGTTTGGATAAATGGTTTAATTAAGCGTTTATACAATAACCATTGTACAAAAGCGTTTATATAAAAATAAATTTTACATAAGTTTTGTATAAGTTATTTTTATAAGCTATTTTAGAGAGTTTATGAAAATAAGTTGAAAACAGTTTATGAGCATTATCATAAACTATTTTTATAATTTCTCTTAAACACGTGCATAAACGTTTATGTCATAAGATAAGCCAAGTAAACTTAAAATATTCTAAACGTACTCTCAAGTTTCATTTGTTTGCACTTAATGAGATATGAATCTGATTCATTTAAATTTCAGACTATTAAGTGCGTATTTTTTTTTAATGTTTAATAGGTCTAAATACATCTTAATGAATCAGATCTCGTGACCTATTTTAATATCATTAAGATTTATTATTAATTTTTGGCAAAAATAGACTTTTTTTCCCTATAAACTTTGTGTTATGTGTGTTTTATCCATCTAAACTTTAAAATTTAATAAATGACCCATTCAAACTTTACAATCCGTGAAAAACAACAGTTTCATTAAATATTCTACTAATTAGATTAGCAATTAATACTTATTTGGTAAAATTTAAATTTTTTCATTTAATTATAATTCTATTTTTTTAAAATTTTGAATTCATCACTTTTTATAAAATATGTTTAATTACTAATTTCTTTAAATATTTTTTTGTATTAATAAACAATTTATATATATGCAAGTGTTAAAAAATAATCTTAATCATTCAATATTTAAATTCAAAGACAATATTTTAATATTGAGATATATACTCATATTTAGATATTTTAATTTTGAGTCAAAAGTATATGTCATGTTCTCAATGTTTATCTCAATTTTTATTCATGTTCCTAATTTTTTTTTGTCAAATATATTTTATATGTTTTAATTTTTTTCAAATATATTTTTTTAATACTATCAAAAAACTAACAAAAATGCTGACTAAACTATCATATTACTTATCATATTGACAAATCATTTGAAACTAAAAAAATACCTTTATATATATATATATATATGAGAGAGAGAGAGAGAGAGAGAGAGAGAGAGAGAGAGCTCTCGTTGCCTCTGCTTCCTCTCGACTGGGTACGGATCCTTTGCTTGAAAAAAGAAAAAGCAGAAGAATGCTTGTAGTTTTAGCAACAATTTTAATTGTTACTAAAACTTTCAGTAATAATTTTTTTGTTGTTGAAAATTTTAACAACAGTTAAAACCGTTGTTAAAACTCCAAGCATGAGAATTCTACATAGAGCATCTGAACCCCTCTCGGCTTCCCTCTCCAGATCTTACACAACATCCCATGAATGCAGAGCTTCATGGCAAGTTTGCAGACGACAAAGAACTCAAATTCTGTGCGTCGTCCTTCTCTCTTTCTCTCTCTCTCTCTCTACAATCCCTCTCCATTGCTGCCTTCTCTCACCTCCTCCGTGAGTTGATGTTGCTTCCACATTCACTGCCAGATCAAATTATTAATGCGAGGATGATGAGACAACAAGAGAGTTTGTTGAAATCGTGAGAAATAGAGAGACTCGATGAGACAATGAGAGAGTAGAGGCCGAGGGGCTTCTCTGTCCTGTTTTTGCTGCCGTAAAACAGGGCAGACCCAAGAGAGCAGGAGAGAGCGAGTGAGGTAGAGAGAAGCAGAGAGCTAAGAACGTGAAACATGGAGAAGACAAGAGAGCTCAAAACAGAGAACGACGGTACAGAAATATCAGAGAGAATGAGAGAGAACCCGAGAGGAGAGGGAAAGAGAGATCCCATGAGGTTGTGAGCAGACATGAGAGAGGAACAACAAGAAAGAGAGAGAGCGAGGCAGCGAGCGATAGTGAGAACCTGAGAAATAGAAAAACAGAAGAAAGGGAACAGAGATGACGATAAAAGAAACGAGAGACCAGAGCTGGAGCAAGAATTGGTGAAGATTCACTCACATGTGAATAAGCTGCAAAACTCTCAAGGATGGAAAAATTACTTGTTGAGCCCATGGCAAAGATATTGCAGAACAAGTGTCACAAGGACAAATTACTTGTGAAGGCATCAACGGGGAGAGGGAAGGGGGGGAGGGGGAAGAGAGAGAGAGAGAGAGAGGAATTTTTTTAAAAAAAATTATTGTTAAAAGCATTTTTATAATTTTAAATGTCGTCCATATGACAAGTAACATAAATAATATTTATTATGAGATAGTCCAGTCAATATTTTTTATTAATTTTTTTAACAATATTAAAAAATGACATTTTTTAAAAAAAATAAAACATTTAAAAACATATTTGACTTTAAAAAAAATTGAGGTAAATATTAATAACATGATATATAATTTTACCTAATTTTTTTTTAAAAAAAAATCTCGTCAGGTCTTTCTAAAACAGCTGTATTAGAAAGTAAGCGACCGAAGGATCTTCGAGAAGCAGTAAAGATGAGGAGAGAGTTGGGTAAATAGGTCCCACACCACTACTCCATACCATAGGACGACAGAATCTGCGGCGTTCGATGTTTTGTGCAAATCCAACCATCATTCAAAGTTCAAAGACAGCTACATCTTACTACTAATACTAAGTGACTAACTACTAAAAAATAAGAACTTTAACATAGAACCTCGAGAACAAATGGAATGCTAAACAACTAATCTCCGCCCAAAAATCAAAACTATATGGGTGCCATCACTGGCTTGATTTAATTTGGGACAAGAATAAGTTGAGCTAGGTTCCTTGCCAGTCAATCTCGTCGGCAATGCATCAACCTCAATGCACAATTATGCACTAATGGACCATGATGGCTAGTTTAAACTGCCCAAAACATCATCACATATGAGTTAGGTTTGCATGGAGAAGAAAATATAATTATGTAGATACTAGTAACCCAGAGTGAGGTAGCAAATGCTGATCAAAGTTCCCCAACATAAACATTGAGTTACTTCACATTTAAACACTTTTTAATTGACAATTGACATATTCCAGTTCAAAAAAGAAAAAATCAGTTTATTTCCAGCCGATTAGCAAGTAGGGAAAAGTCAAATGCCACTCCTCAGTTAACACGAAATGTCCCCTTGCTGTTTCCAGAAAGATGCATTGCAGAAGAAACATAGAAATCAACTAGAGGTCAACTAGAGGGTATATACTATATAGTGATGCCAGAAAAGCGTCTTTGATGATATAGAGGAAATCAATTCGAACGACAAATTAGCAACTTTCACTATTGTCCAAGCAACTTCCAGATGCAAAAGTTCCAAAGAACAAAAATAACAGGTATTCATCAGCAAGATAAATGCTCATTTCCAGAATTACATTTCATGTTATATTTGAGAAGGTAGAAATTTGATGAGACTCTTGCCCTGGCTTTAGAAGACACATCCACAACGCTACACGAGCAGGCACCTCCGACAAACATATAGCAATTATTCTCTTCATTTAACTTGTAAGCCAATTGAAAATATAGATTCTGGAGATATACCTATAATAAAAGGGTAAAAAATAAGGAAAAAGATATCCATAAGACAACACTAAGTTTTCAAGGAGTGGGAGTGTCATCTTCACCGTCATCTTCATCTTCATTGTGGTCAGCTTTAACTGGCTTCTCCTGATTCAAGATACGTCCAGTTAAAGAATCAACAGGGCGTGTGTCACGTGGTCCACCTTTACGCCCCATTGCTACCATTGGTGGTGGGGGCAGTACCCCTGCTCGGAATAGAAGACGCTGCACAGGCTCCGAAGGTTGAGCTCCAACAGAGAGCCAATACCTAGAGAAGGTAAGGGAAATTGATGCTGTCAGGATAGCAACTAATAATTATGTCCCAACAAATTCATATAGATGCACATAGGGTTAATAGCCAATCATCCAAAATTACTTACTTCACTCTTTCAAAATTTAGACCCATTCTTTTTGCATTATCTTGCCCTGTGCAGAAGCAGTACAAGTTGAAAAGAATTAATCAGTGTCATTTTGAATCATCTATACTCTTTTCTTTGCTAAATAATAAAGAGAATAGTTACAGTCTAACAGATAAAACATTACATTTGCAGCATATGTCCCTGTTTCTATAGTGCATTAAATTTAAAAGTAGGTAATGTTCTAGCAATACCACGACCAAAGATATAGCCCTCTGCAAATGTGGTTAACCTTGCCTAGGCTTCAAACGCAAACTTTACTTCCTTTACAGTAATATTAGATTTTATAAAATTCTACTAGCACTAATACTTTGATTCTTATTCCGTTTCAAACTAAGTTTTGATGGCGAGATTAACCACATTAATTATCAGAAAAAAGTATAGTGAAAATATCTTGTCCCAATGCCATTTTGTGCACCCACCAATCCAACCTCACCTCTATACAATAGCATTGAATAAACAAAAGTAGTAAAGTACAGCTTTGTGTGGAAACTCTGCCCAGAGAAAGACAAAATGTTCACTTTTGAGTTTTTGACTCTTTGAAAGATAAAATTCTAAATCTCATAGTTTGCAATTGCATACCTTCATTTCCCAAAAAACTAATTTCTCACCACACTAAGCCATTCTACTACAAGCAGTGAAGCTTACAATTTGGGAATTTTAATTGCCTTGACCCTCGAGTTTCCCTCAAAATATCGACTTTCTCTTCTGTCTCGCAATTTCTCAGAATTCAAACAGAAATAAGGATGCTATCTATATCGGATCACGAATGCTAAAAACAGTCACTCTATCATTTGGAAACACATGGACATGAAAAAACATAGAGATTACGAGAGAAGATGAGAACCTGGTAAAGGATTGTAGTAACCTAAAACTTCGAGGTGCTTGCCATCTCTTGGGGATCTGCTATCAGCCGCCATGACCCGATAAAATGGCTTGTTCTTGCACCCAAACCTCGATAATCGAATCCTTACCACCATTTTTTACCACCGTTTCTTTCTTAGAATTCCGGGGAGAACACACAAGGGATGGCGATGAAGAACTTGAACCGGTGACCTCTCAGTAGACGGAGTAGGGTTCTGGGTTTTTAGCTCTTTTACCCCGTTTCACTGTCGCTTATCAGCAGTCACAATTCAAGCGACAAGAGAAAGATGGGCTAAAGAATGAGCTATCGATGGCGAAGTGAAGACAAAACTCAATGTCGTCTACTGTCTAATTACTTAATTGATTTTTTTTGGTTAATACGTAGTTGATTTTTTTTTTTTTTCGGGGGACTGGTAATTGACCTTGTTTTAGATTGAATTGGATCGAATGAATTCAATTTGGACCAGCTCTACATTGGGGTTACCGTTTGCAAAATTTGGTGTTGCTGGGTGCAGGTATTGTGTTTTTGAACATCAGTTGGTGTTGGAATGGAGTTTCTTTTTATGCGCCTATTTTTTTATGACTATTAAATCTATGATCTAATGGTCAAAAAGAGATAAGTAGAGGAACCGCACGCCTTCGAATGACCCAAAAAGAAAAAACGTTGATCCTGTAATTTTTTTAAAAAAACGTTTAGTTTGCTATATGTTGAATAAAATATAAGTGTGTCTACAAACTTTACTCTGAATCTTAAACAACTTTTAAGTCTGAATTTTAGAGATTTAAAATTAAATTTTAATACAGAGTTACATGAATCTCAAGATCATATTAGAATAATTGAATGTTGTTTTAATTGACTGTATGCTGTAGACAATTCATTATCTATTCTTCATGTTATAGATAATCATATATTATAAAATATGCTTTATTTTTAATCTAGTCTATTATTCCGTGCGATGCACGGGCTAGTGTTAGTCATAAACAACTCAAGTTGTTTATTTGTTGTAAAATATCCAATGTTCAGCACAACACATAAATTTAAATTACATTTGTAATAATTTCTTTATACATATATAACAATATTGACTAAAATATTTATTTCACTAATAATCGCTTATAAATGCATCATGTACAGATAGAATACCTTTTCCCATACTATGTAAATAAAATAGTGTACTGAAGAAATTAGTCAATTTTTGTTAATTCGAAACCTTCATACTAAGTCATATAAGTAATATAGAAGTGAATTGAATACCATCCAATAATAATTATAAGTGTTAAATATCGATTTCATTAATTTTAAGCTATCTAAACAATAATATTTAAATGCTTGGGATGAAAAAAAAACTACGTTAAAATACTAGTAATTAATCAAGGTGCATATACTAGGCTAGAATACTAGTAATTAATCAAAATGCATATATTAGACAAAAATAAACACAAATAAACTAATCCAAACATTGAAAAACTGTTAATTATAAAAGTGTTAGGGCTCGACTTCACAAACCTATTCAACTAGGATTTGAATTTATTTTTAATCTAAGTTTTACAATTTCTAATTGATAATTGAACTGTCAATTTTAGCTAAAATTCAATTCTTTAGCAAGTTAACTCTCTTAATCTAATTGAATTTTCTAATAATTCTATAGATAAATTAAATTAGAAAAAGATATGAAGTGCAATTTAGTTCTATCAAAATCACATAAAAAATTGATTTATTCCTAAATTAAATTTACTCATGACAATTATTTCCGTACGCATCTATTCACATATGAATTTTTTAATTCTTTACGTAAATCCTAATTCAATTCTCAAGTGGCCAATTTGAGAAAGCATTAAACACTGAAATAATTACTCAAAAAAAAAGAAACTTAGATTTTAATGAGAATCCAATCCATAGAAATAGAATTCAAGAGAAACTACATTTTTCTCTAAAAAGAAAAATTTAGTTACTCATAGAGAGGAATTCAACCATAATCTCAAAATTCATGAAATTTAACATCAAAATCAAAAGAAAAGATGAAGAACTCATGCAAGCTCAGCTCTCTATGCGTGCTCCCTGCTTTTTGCGACATCTCTCTTTGCTCAATAACCTAATTTTGCTGCTTATGTATATGGGGTTTTGAGAAAATGATGAAATTGCCCCTTTTTAATTTATGAGAAGCGTCTGTTATAGCATCCTGTTGCTAGTTTTTATATTGTTCTAAGATCAGCGCGTAGTGCTATAACATCAAATCTAAATGTCATAGCATCCAGTTATTGGTTTCTTATATCAAACTTTTCCATCTTCTCCTTTCATTTAAGTTCTTGAAAACCAAAATAAACAAACAAAATGAATTCTAGAAGTATAAAAAAATTTTAAAAAAAAAACCACTTTAACAAGTTCTAATCTAAATTAAATCATAAGAAAATTTTATAACATTAACAATGACATAATAATGTAAGACTATTGCACTCAACCCAATCAACTCCTTTTTTTTTATTATGTTATTTAGGCTATTAATGGTGAATTATGGAACATAAATTATAATAATTATTACTGGTTAGTTTTGAAAAATAAATTATGGAGACTATTGATTGATGGAATTATTATGAAAAATAAATGAAAGGGACTAAAAATCATTTTAAATTTAAAAAAATATAGATATTGGATGGAGGAAGTGTCACATCAGCTCTCACATAAACCAATTAAATATATATATATGTTACGACCCGTTTTCTGGGCACATGACCGGCACAATAATGAATATCCCATCACTGTAAGCCTTTCGACAAATTCTACCCATGAGTTAGATTATTAATCATTATCTCTATATTCTCAAAATAACCATTCCTGAAGAAAATATATCAAATTTTCTTATTTGAAATTTATAGAGATTATTTGCATATAATAATAGATCCTCAACATAAAATACATTTATTGTACTGAAATACAAGCCAAATACCAAACCAATGACCTAGATGTTCTAGACGATTACAAAACAACATAATCTACAACAATAGAGGGGCCTACCCGATAGCGGGAGGGTCCAAAGTGATTTACTCTTCTAGCGGATATTCTTCATCGGCAACCTGATCTGAACAAAAAGGTTGTACAGAGAGTGTGAGCTTTTAAACTCAATGAGCGAATCGGCCTCGCGTTAATAAAATTCAAATACATTACCAGTCATGCAAGCATATCCGAAGGCTCATACTCAACCAATAAACATAGTTAGAAATTACATACAATAAGATAAAAATTCATCCAATTCAACGAACGTTACTAGTACTTATCAATGGCAATATATCCCGGAGAGCGCACACAGGCCGGCTCACCAATTATGTATATTTCCGCCATGACGCACAACATCATCCTCTTACATACAAGAAGATAAAAATTCATCCAATTCAACAAACGTTACTAGTACTCGTCAATGGCAATATATCCCGGAGAGCGCACACAGGCCGGCTCACCAATTATGTATATTTCCGCCATGACGCACAACCTCATCCTCTTAGCTAGGGCGCCTCACGGATTTATCACCAATCCGGGCTATATCCCTACTGAGGGAATCGTTGTCTCCACACTCATTGGTCAAGACACCCTGTCAACTGGGTTTTCCGCCTTGCCGTGAGAGGGGGTACTGTCCCGCTCAATCACAATCAATAGCATTTCATATCATAATCAGAAGCTCAATATAATATTCATCCATATAACAGGTATAGTATATAACTATATTATAGATTTATAAACCACATATCAAGATAACAATTAATACGTTTTTGAAAACATTCAAACTTCACATCATCATAAGATACTTATTTCATTTTATCCATACTTATGGATTAATTATCTCATTTAGATTCGTCATTCTGAATCCAATTTCCCCCTATGAATCTTGGGAGTGTCCTACGACATACTTTTTATCACCAGTAATGCTAAAACTCTATTAAAACGGGGTCGTTTCACTCACCTGGATTCCGTACGAGTATCACTTCTCTAAGTCGTTACAGACAAGAGTACTCAGGTGAATTTCAGTGTTCCGCTACAGAGATTTTCATGAAAGATTAGAGAAAATACGTTAGGATTGTTTTCATACAGACACTGTTCATACATACGGGTACTATTCATATATACGGTCATTATTCATACATACGGTTACTATTCATATATATGGTCACTATTTATACGTACAGTTACTATTCATACGTACAGAGACTGTTTATACCAGAAATAGAGAATACAATCTGTAAAAGAGTACACCAGGTAAGTTCCTAGGAAAGAGTGGAGGGTCACACTGGACACACTTAAAAATCAGGTCTTTCCTTAGCCAGAACTTTCCTACACATGTATTATTCACAGTTTACATTCTATTTCGGTAATCAGATAATCAAAATAACATATAAACAGCTAAGGATAGTTTTTCTGATGTGGAAGATCAGCCAAAGCCGCAACCACAGAGCATACTTAAGAAAATAACTTCTAAAATTGAAAAACATAGAAAGGGCATAGTATCCTTACCTAAGCTGAAAAGGAAAGGCCCAAAATCTCAGAGGCCCAGCATTAGAGCAAGAGAAACTTAAGGAGAGAAGAAGAGAAGTTGAAGGTGTTAGTTTAGAAGTGAAATGAAAAAGCCTATTTATAGGAAAAGTCAAATGTACTATTTGACACTATGCGTTAATAAAATATTCAATTTACTATTTATGAAAATAACATTTATAATAAAATAATTCACGTTAATCATTTACGGTTACTGTACAAATTTCGGAAAAGTCGCAGGCGGCTTACTATTGAAAAACTTAAGGGAAAAACTATCATTTCACCTTAAACCTTTAAATTTCTTTTCAAATCAGTCTTTTCATTTTAGTCCCTGAGGGTATTTTTACACATAAAACGTCATTTTTTCCTACGAACTTCTTTCTAGTTGTCTCTTATGACCAAACCACATCTAGTACTTGACATTTTGATTGTATAAATGAATAGTACCATATACGTAAATAGTATTATATGGGTGAATAGTATCGTATACTGAAATAGTAACAGTAGTTTGTAAACAAATATTTATATTTTATTTTTCATGGGTATTACAATATATATATATATATATATTGATTACATATTGCCTTATCTATATCCTAAATTTCGAAAGGTGAAATAGTACTTTTGATTTTTATAGTTTCAAAACTCAGATTTTGATCGTTAGTTTTCAAATTCTTTGAAATTAATCCCTACTAACTCAAGTTAGTCAAACCATTAGCCTCTAATGATGTAGTGCTAACCAAGCATCCCATTCACCTTAGTTTTACACATCATAAGCCGCATGGACATTACTTACCACATCAGCATACAATTTTCTTTTTAAACTTTGCACCACCAATCCTCTCTCTCTCTCTACGATTCCCTCCTCCACTGCTCTTCATGATTCTCTCCCCTCCCTTTCCACCATCTCCCTCTCTTCCCTCACAATCCCAACCATGTCCCCTCTCTCATCTACTTTTCCCATCTCTGCTCTACCTCTGATTCCCCCCTCCACTTCACCTTCATCGAACACCACCTCCTCATCCAATCCCTTTGCTTCGCTGAATCCTTCGACCTCCGCTTCCTCCACTCCCAACCCGCCACCTGCTGCTCCGCTTGATAAATGGGTTAGATAGACGGTGTTATTGGGGGAGCGTTGATGAGCTGTGTGAGAAAATTAGGGTTTGCGCTAGAGCCATGGTCGTTGCGACAACAATACAGTGCGGTGTTAAGGAGTTGGACTATGTCGTATTGGAGGAAGCAACGGTTGTGTTGTGCCTAATGCTAACGAACGCTACAGAAGTGTAGGATAACATGGAGCGTATGCTTGGGAATGCGATTTATGACTCGACCCTCTACTGCATCAATCACAGTTGTTCCCTCTTCTCTTCTAACACTTTTTGTCAAAAAAAAAAAAGACTTTGTATGCTGACATGGCAATAATGTCCATGTGACTTACGACGTGTATAACTAACGTTGTGGTGGGATTCTTAGTTAACGCCACATCATTAAAGACTAACAGTTTGACTAACTTGAGTTAATAGTAGAGACCAGTTTCATGTTCTTAGATTCCGTCCTACCCAGCTACCCCTTGTCATTTCCCTACTTCCTCTAGACATGTGTCTCTTATGTAACAAAAAGAAAAAATGTTGGGATGTGTAAACAGAGTCTCACATTGATTAAAATTGGGGAGGATCATGAATTTATAAGTATAGTTGATATCTCCTTTAGTATGAAACTTTTTAAGTAATATCCAAAAGCAAATCCATGAGATATATGTAAAGTAGACAATATCATACTAATATAGAGATATATGTAAAGTTCATACTTATATAACAAGTACTTGGAGATCTATCACGTGGCTTATGAGCATCCACATAGCACAATTTGGGAACCACCACTTGTTACAATGATGTGATCTTCCTGAAGTTTTATGGTAACACGGTGAACTTTCGTGTTGGAGTTAGGAAATGGATAATTCATGGACGATGTGGCTCAAACGTAGATAGAGAACATCACTTAGGGAGGCCATGCGCCATAAAAAGATAGTGTTATGGACTTTGTTTGAGAAGAGATTGTTGGAATATGCGAACAAAGTCTCATATCGACTAGAAATGAGAAGATCATAAGTTTATAAGTATGGTTAATATCTCTATTAGTATGAGGCCTTTTAATTAATATTCAAAAGCAAATCTATGAGGACTTAGGCCCAAAATGGACAATATCATACTAATATGGAGATATATATAAAGTTCATACTTATGTAACAAAAATCTTTGGCATGTAGGCTAAATGGTGCCCATCCACCATATATCAGACTTGGAATTAGTCAATGATTTTTCACCACAACACAGGTGTAGCCCATGGTTTAAGTTATGGGGTAACAACACAAATTTGAGGTAAAAGAGAGGACAAAATAATTACAAGTAACTACAAGAGGACAAATCATTGACCACAAATACTCCAAGAGGTAGAGCATTTCTTTTCACCATTGACCACAAATAATCTAGGACAAAATAATCCACAGCACAAGATTAGCCTTTCTTTTCACCATTGACCACAAATCATTCTAGGAGAACAAAATAATTACAAGTATGAAGTAAAAGAGAGGTAGAGCATCCCATTTTATTGTCATTAGAATGAAAAATTTATGTACTACGGTCTCATGAGTCATGAACCTGAGAAAGGAAGAAACTAACCAAATAGGAGATGGCATAGGGAAAGTGAAGGTGTGACAATCTAATGGTGCGAGGCTGAGGTTGAGGCTAAGGCTACAATGCAAGGCTGAGACTAGGAGAGGCAAAGTTGAGGCCGGAGAGGGAATATGTAAGAAGCAACAAAAGGGACAACGAAAGTAGGGATCGTGGAGAGGAGATATGAGGAGATGAGTTAGACGAGCGCAAAGAGAGGCAAAGCAAATTAGAGACCTGAGATTTAGGAGAGGTGGAGACAACGCGAGGCAAGAGGCCAAGAGACCGAGAGATCAAAGTTACTGATGATGGATGAAGATGATGGAAATGGAGATGGAGATCAGGGAGAGGTCAAGAAGTTGAGAGTATCAATAATCAGAAATTAGATAGAGATGGTGATGACTGAGATTGATGATAGATGGAGATGATGATTCAAAAATCAGTCATGAGTAGCGATTCATTCTCACTT
Source organism: Biancaea sappan (assembly GCA_037074585.1). NCBI lineage: Eukaryota > Viridiplantae > Streptophyta > Magnoliopsida > Fabales > Fabaceae > Biancaea > Biancaea sappan. The sequence continues at coordinate 31,680,754 of CM073500.1, read as the reverse complement.
TGGGCCACTGGAGCAAATAGATACAGACTGATTCATTCATCCAATTATTAAAAAAAAGTGATCCTAAAAAAAATAAGAGGCAGGCTGGCCCCACCCCTTTGACATGCAGGCCAAACAAGCTGACCCAATTATTCGAATGACTTACATCTAAACTATATTTAATATAACTTGTTATTTTCAACACATGCTAAAACACACTAACAAGGCTATCTAAACTGTATTAAATTTAACTTGTTATTTTCAACACATGCTAAAATACACTAACAAGGCTCCTATTACAAGAGAACATCGACATTCCCCTTCATTGAGCTAAAGCAAAATTATATATTTTTAAAGTTGTTTGATAAAATATTTAACTCGAATAAAAATTTAAAATTATTTGAATTTTATATTCCTACACCTTCCGCTCATTTCATAAAATTAATTGAATTCGGCTCCGACCTCTTTTCTTTCATTCTATTGACAAACAATTTCCTCTAAATATTTCTTTAGTGAAATACAGTTAAAATTTCCATGACAAACTATAATTATTATGTTTTAGAATTTGATAAAATCTACATAAAGATTTCTTCAAACATGAGGTAGGAGCTTTCTAGCCAGCATCATGTGCTAGCTTGACGTCCTATTTATATTTTTGAAATAGATATAATAATAGTCGAATATTTTTAACATTGATAAAGCTCTTAAAAGAAATTACCAAAATTTTCAGAAAGCTACACTAGTTTATTTTGGCCTACTTTGACGCAAAATAAAAAAGAAAGAAACAGATGAAAGCAACATGCAACCTAAAATGTCAACTACGAATGCATAAACCTTAAATCTGTTAGCGAAAAAATGCACATCAATTAGGAAAGAAATGGTCAGCTTCCGTCAGGATTGCACTCATTTTATTCACAAGCACTAGTCGTAGCTGAAAAAAGTTGAAAAAAGAAAAAAGACAAACGGCATCGTTTGAATTATTAGATACCTCCTCTACATGCAGTGGACCCCGCCCAACAACACAAACAGAGACCCTCCCACTATGGACTTGGCACTTCCCAGAAACCCGACCACATCACCATCAAAACTTTGTATCAAGTTCATGAACCATGATCTCTATTTATTTACAACCACAAACATAAAGGCAGAACACGTGGCCACTTCTGAGGCGCCCATGTTGCCTAACGGGTGTCTCCCACTGCAATAAACCAAACCCACCTGACTTTTTTTCCGGTTCTGGCAAAAAGGCAGTGGATACGATAGATAGGATCAATTTCCATTAGTGTCGTTGAAGTATGGCTTGGCTTCACATCACCATCACCATCTTGCCAGGAACGTAGAAACATCATGGTGGTCTAAGGGGATCAAATAAGGCATATTGGTCCCAAATCCCAACTCCTAACCAATTCGGTAATTGGTATGATATCTCATAAATTTGAGAGAAAAAAGAAAAAAAGGAGAATTACAATAAGAAGGGCATGAACTGATTGGCTACTTACACAAACTGTGTAAATAGCTTTTCTCGTACCACCTGAGATGGGACCCAGTGGCCAGTAATATTTGATAGGGATCAGCTGGGTTCAGCTTTACAACCCTTGGTTCCATGAGGGATGGTGGAGATGCCTTGCCTGGATAGCTCAGCCAATACACTATCTGTGGATGGAGGTTTAAGGCCTAATGGCAGAGGAAGCCATGGCTTGCTCATCGCCTCCTTCACCACTTTGTCAACAACCTCATCTGCCTGCAATAAATGCATAGAACACAAACTATGAGGAAATTTTTACGCCCATTTTGGTGATTCAAGCATTAATTGCGATATCCATGTCATATCATACAACACTTTTATGTCAAGATAATAATAAAAACTGGTGACTTGGCACTGTTTCTAAGACCAATGAATTAAAAAAATGAGGTATGGCATTACCGGATGATGCTCAAAGGAAGTTTTTGGCATGCTAGAGCTGTAGTCAACTTTACTAGCGTTTTGCAATCCAGGCATATGCTGCATTTTGGGAAAGTCGTCTAATTAGCATTAGGTATGGTTAGATTGATTATTAATACTCAGAATGACAGAAAACAAATCAAGATTTTCAATTGGCCGATACTCACTTGATTGTAGGAAAAACAAGGATTTTGAGGAGGTGGCAACACCGGGCAACCCCATGCTTCTGCATGCATCTGAAATATCAAAGTGACAACATATCAAAACATCACAAGGCCACAGAAGAAGGTTGAAAAATAAGGAAAAAACTTAAATGCAATTCTTTATATTTTTGCTATAAAGTTCTCCGATCAAAACACGACAAATGTATGGTCCTTATAATGACTGTATATTTTTTTATAACTTAGCTTTGCATGATTGGTTCTTTAAGGAACTTTTTATACATTCTAATTTTAGTGGAGAACCTAATAATAGATATAAGGAACTACATATATATTCAAAATAGTGTATAAGCTGCTTTAGTTCTCAAGACCAAGACTTTACCCCTGGAAAAGGCTTCCAATGCCAGCTTTCTGTAGACTGCCATAGGTGACAGTCTGGCGGGCCCCACATCTGTACTCCAGCCGGTTGACTTCCTGGTTGTCCCCACATAGGATACATAGGAGCTGGAGATAGCGTGTGATTAGAATGATAAGGAGGGATGCCCATAATTGGTCTTGGTGCATAATAGCTCCTTTGCATCATATCTCTTTGATGTGGCCATCTTTGATCTTCTTCCTTAGGCAAGATATGTCTCCTATGCATTCTATATTTCTGTTTGACAAACAACTATTACGGAGTCAAATTAAGAGAATACATGGATATGTCATTACAATTATTAATTAGAATCATATGAAGTGTTGAAATAGTCATCCACTGTCACCAGTAGTATTTGGAAAGAATTTGAGGCTATAACCAGTAAGGTAAACAATAACCTGAAGATGGCTTGCCACATTATGCCTTGTCAAGCCCTCCACTTTCATTAGCTCCAGTATTCGAGAAGGTATGGCTTGATCAATGCCTAGTTGTTCCACTGCCTGCACAAATTTTTTGTGCAGCTCAGGTGTCCAGTCTACCTGAAGCCAAATTTAAAGCACCAAAAGTTTGTCTAAGATTATTAGAACCAGCAGATCACTACTCAAAAAATTCCAATATAGCAGAAAAACAAGTAAAAGAGGATAAGAAACAAATGACACACTGATATATGCTTTTAGAGAAATATTTCCTGAATCCAAGATTAATGAAAGTCACATTTAACTTGGTCAAACATCAGTTCAAGGATGCAGTGCTGTTAAACAGTTTTCAAGAATTTAAGAAATATGCCATGCTATTAAATGTTGCAGTTATTTATAGATATTAAATCGTAGAAAACTGATTTGACTTAGATTACTCCCAGAAGATTTTCATCAACCAGAGAACAAGTTCTGTTTAAGCTAAATACAAAGGCAAGGACTTGAGTCATGCTGTTTTATAACGTAGTTTTAGTTGGAAGCTCCTGCAAAAGAATTAAATTACTTAAAACTTATATCTCAAGTCACTTGATCAACATAGAGAGGTCTCTGGTATCCATATGCTATTTTAAATAACTCCAAGCATGCAGATACATTTGAAAAATTAACAGGTTTCAAGAAGTTTAGTGGTATTCTCTGGATATGTTTGCCATGCAGCCCTGGATATTGAGTTCATGAACATGCATAAAAAAATGGTTATAAAGGTGGGGCGATGTTAGCATGGTTACCTACAAATATTGATATATAGGTATTAATGTCTGTTTTGCAACTGGAGGAGGGAGGGTTATTTCACAAACATGACAAGAACTAGTAGTCACAAAAGCAACATACCTTCATCTTCTTTGAGTTTTTCCGATTAGTTTTGACCTTACATGTATCACTAAGAACAACTGCTCTTTTTGGAGATGCAGTACTATCATCAATGTTACTGAGAGACTTTCCATTATGCAGATGTGGAGAAACATCACTCTCGCTCATCGAACCATTGGCAAAGTCCTCTTTATTTTTCATTGCAGTCTTTTCAGGTTTCTTTGGTTGTGTAGTACCTTCAGAGTTCAAGTTCCCATATGTAGTTTCGACAGATTTAGATTCCATGTCATGTTCTCCGCTTTCTTTTTCAGTCAAGCAATTAGTCTGTTCATGGCAATCTCCATCATCCAGTAACCTAGCCCCCTGCTTTAATTGTGGAGTTGAAGGAGCTGGGTATTTACTATAACTTCCAGCTGAATGTTCATGTTCATTATCACTAAGCTTCAATACCTCATCTATATCTATTGACAGTTTACTTTCATGTTCCCTATTGTCTGTTTGGAGCTGCAACATTGATACTATGGATTCTTTGACGGGTTTTAGTGATTCGGACAGGATACTTGCCCCAGCATTGAATGCCTGCTCAATTTTAACTACATCAGGAATTATTTTGCTCATATTATGTTAGTAGAAATGCCAGCATAATGCCATTACTATTATCAGACCTTGTGAACCACATGCTGCCAAATATTCCTGAGCTTGTCCTCGGAGAGTGGTTTGCTTAGGAACTCAACTGCACCAAGCTTAAGAAAGAAAACAGGCAAAGAGTCAAAAGTCATGCATCAACAATCAGGATGCTTAAGTTGAAAGACCAATTCCAGTGAAATCTGGACTTAAACTGCCAGATAATCACTACTTCTATGAGAGGCCTGATTTTAATAAGTTTAAAATTTTGTGAGTATGAATCCCAAATATATGAATTAATATAAAATAAAAATGGAAATAATACAAAAATATCGAATAGAGGATTAAAGTTAAGCTTAAATGATCTTTGATAATCAAATATTAATTAACCCACTAAAAATGAGATGGCTAAGTTGAAATCTTACTGCTATGCACTTCATCATGGTGCTGAGGCAATGATTGTTTGAAGTCACTGCAGCAAATTGTAAGTAGTATCACTTATTAGAAGAAATTTTTTAATCTTCTTCCCTATGGTTCCCATGCCGTGTTCTCTTATAATACAGACCATGCATCCATTTTAAATTAAAATATTCTCAAAAAATAAGTTTTGGCAGGATGTAAAAACAACAGCATCTGAATAACAGCAACACTCACGAACAGATAAAAGAGGGGGAGAAATCCCAAGTACTTACAACTATTATGAAAAAGTAGTAAGAGAAAGAGATCGAGACATAGGAGATACTAAAAGTTGGACTTGAAAGTTACAATGATGTTGACTCCTTATTAAAAACTGGTTTTGAGTGTAATGCATTCAGACAGATCATTTGACTTTCAAATGCCATTGAAATTGAAGTTCATCTTGGTGTAGAAGAGAAAATACAAGTTAAAACTTGCATAATTGGGTTTGATATCTGAACTCACTAATGGTTGGCAAGTCCTTGGCATTTTCAAGAAATTTGAAACATCCCTGGCTATTGCTTGTGCTAACCTGCAAATAGGACATACGAGTATGGTGAATAATCATCATCAAGGCTGTCTTATTTCAATAATATATGAGAAATTAAGCCGAAGATTTTGAAGTAGGACAACATGCACATGATAAAAGTCATGAGTAGAATGTTAAAAATTCTCAAGTTCTTTACCTCCACTATGGCAACATGGAAGCCTTCAGGTTTACTTGAGATTGCTGACAACGCTTCATCCTCGTTGCAGAATATAGAGACTGTGAAATCAAACTCAGGCTTACTGAATACAAAAGCAGAATGTACAAGGAACTGTGCAAATAGAGAAAAATACACTACGAAAACTCAATAGCATTTAAAACTTTACTAAGATTGGTTCTTAAATTATAATTTTAATTAACCTTATCTTCTTGCATTAATTTCTTTTTCCATAATAAACGCTTGTATTTTACATTGAAGTGATCCAAATTAACTAAGCACTTCGAATGAACCAATATTGGGTAGAGTTGTTACTTCAAAGTGAGTTATGAAATCATTTATCCTCAATGTTCTCATAATATGGACCACATTAGTTATTGAAACACTTAAAGCATAAAGTTTTGGAGTAAAGGAAGTTTCAGAAGCTTTATTTTATAGGCCATTTAAGAGAATACCAAAGATAGCAACATCAAGCATCACAAAAGGATAACAAAAAGAAGTTTGCTTTTTTGGATTTCTAACCTTGAATTCCACTAAAATCTTATACCAGAAAATTTCCCAGAACTATATCGAGAGCATCTAAAAGGAACGAAACTTTAGAAGATGCCATTGAAGAAAAAAATATGGGGGACCAATTCTCTTCACTCATTGAGGCAAGTAGGAAGGAATTGCTAGGCCAAACTTACAAGTAGACGAAAAAAGTAAGAGAAGCCAACAAAATTGTAATACCAATATAGTCCATGGCTTCAAGCTTTTCTCTTATACCGGCAGCAGAAGTGGTGTCCCTATCAAGAAGAAGAACCCTAAGTCCCTTTGGGAAATCTTTCCATCCTTGTAAATCATTGGCAGTGCAAACCATAGCTGGTTTGGCATCGTTCTCAGCCCCTACACAAGTCACATTCAATCAGTCCTGCAAGACCCACATCATTACAAGCTTGATACACTACTACACTACAATCCAAATTGCTTAACATAGAAACCAAGTAAACTTGCAACGAAGAGGAAATCTGATTAGTAATTAAGCATTGAACTGTTTATAGAAACAAAGCAAGCCAACACTCGCTTGCATACTACTTAATTTGTCTCTACTCGATAAGATGGATTTTCAGAAAGCATATAATTCAAAAAACCAACTACCCTTTATAGATAAACTGGAATAAGTTTTAGTTCAAAGTAAAGCGAAAATGCAGATACCAATCATGCATGATTCAGCTGGTTAACCACGTGACAGATTCCTACAGATTTAACAGAACAACAAGTAGATAAAGGCCCAGCTGAGATCTCCCGAAGAGGAAAAGGAAAATTCTGATATTTAAAAAAAAAAAAAAAGTAGGAACCCAGGTAATTCATAATCATGAACCCAGAAAAGAAAGGAAAAGGGAAAAAGGAAACAGCTAAAAGTGGAACACATGCATGCACATATGACCAAATAGAAAAACACAAAACAAAAGCAAAATCAGCCACGTTCACCAAAACATTAAGACATGAACCAAGAGAGAATCGGCATGCACATGACGAAGAAGAACTGCAAATCCGATCCTTCAGAAACTATTAATAGAACCTTCTGTGAGAAGAAAATGCCTCTTCGTGCCCTCAGGTTTTGGTCCTCAATGTTTCTCCCCTCGTTTCGTTGGTAGCGAAACAGAGGAGTTAATCAGAGAAGAGAAGAGAAGAGAAGGAGGAGAAGGGGAAAAGGGTAGGGAGGATTAAGCGATGACTTTGAAGAGCGTCCCTGACTAATGAACAGTAGCTATCAGCTGTTACGGACCACAGAATACGCAGAACGCCTCTCTAAATGTTTATTCATATTTCAATTCAACATTTTCTAACGCTTCCTCAAGCTTATTATTCCAAAACTGCCCTGTTTTTTTTTTTTTCTTCTTTTGTACAAAAAACTGCCTTGTCTTTTAGCTCAATTACAAGAGGGAAATTTATATTTTGATTTGAAGAGTACCTGTCTTAATTATTTAAAAATTAAATCTTACAAATATATAATTTAATTTACAAATTTATTTTTTTATAACTGTCTTATTTAAAGCCTTATAAATACATATTTCAATTCTTATAACTGCTTAACTTATTATTTATTATATTCCATCCATATATAGTTTAAGAATTGAAAAATAGTGAGTCTAATTGTCTAAATTTATAAAACATAAATCATATATTTTAAGATTCAAGAATCAAATTGTTAAAAATAAGAATCCTTTAAGAATTAAATTGTATATTCTTAATATTCATAAATCTAATTATTGAAAAATGTATTTTTTGGCTTTTTAAAAACTATGTTTTTTAATTAATATTGAAGGCATATAAATGTAATTTTATTCTTACCTTAATTTTTTTTATGTTAAAGTGTTATATATATATATATATATATATTACAAACCTAGTAATTATTGAAAAATGTGTTTTTTGGCTTTTTAAAAACTATGTTTTTTAATTAATATTGAAGGCATATAAATGTAATTTTATTCTTACCTTGATTTTTTTTATGTTAAAGTGTTATATATATATATATATTACAAACCTAGTAAATACGAATGTAAGATTTGGGGGGGGGGGGGGAAGGTTTTGGGGCCATTTATTGGAATCAATTATTTTCGAACATTTATAATAGTGAATCTCATTTGAATTTTTATTATACATCTTATAGTGCCACATCAAATTAAGTAATCTCCATCACTTTAAGCAACTCTCTATTACAATAGTAAACTTTTTAAAAACTTATAAATGTGTTCCACAATCAACTCTCCATTATTCTAACACTTATTACTTTTCACTAACATTTTATTATAGGTTGATTATTTTATTATTAATTTTTTTATAAGAATCAGTTCTTATGCTTAACCGTTCTTACGTGTGACAACTAGTATGGCGAATTAAAGTAGTTATCCAAAATAAAAACAGGTTCTTAAATTTAAGAACACTTTAAGAATTACCACTATAAATGCTCTTATTTTCATTTTGCTAAGCCATCCAAACAGTTTTGTAAATTTGTCATTTTTAAAAAGTAATTGTTTTTATTCAGAGATTGAATAAGGTTTATGTCCTGAGGATGGCCTTAATTAGGGTTTATGAGTTTATTCTTTTCTAATCAAATCCAACGCCAAAAAAAATCAGTTTCTTTTCCGTCAACGTCGACATCACTGCAAAAGAAAAAAAATTAAAAAATGACCTGACTTGTGGTGGGCTTCTCGCGTTTTTGTCCTGTCTCTCTTTTTGGTACTTTGTACGAGACTCCATCGCAAATTGCAAGTGAGGCATTGCTATTAATGGAGTTAATTGAAAATTCTATTAGACTTTTCTTCAAGCCTAATTGTAGATATTCTTGATTTTCTGTGTATAATAAATTCTCGATGTTGATATATGCTTATCTAAATAGAGTCTATTTCATGAAAATTTGAGTTTTTAATTATCATAAATATATATCTAAACTTCATTTTATATCAAAAGAATTTGATTTTTCAATGACATTGTCAAACGGATCTAATCATATCAAAAAATAAATGAGTCAGTCTATTTAACTCATTAGTTTCTTTATAAAAGACTATGATTACCTATTTTGACCTGTTGTTCAAAATAGCCTGGCCCGCGAGTTATTTTTTTTAAATTTTTATATTTAAATAATATAATTTAAAAAATAGTAAAAAAATTTAATAATTTTTTATTAAAATACAATTTATACAAATAAAACATTACTTCTTTAATATTTTTAAATAATTAATAACTTTAATTTTTTATATTCTATTTTTAAGTTAACTATATTATATTTATATTTGAAAATTTTATATTTATTTTTAAAAAATTATAAAAATTTTTATATCTAAAATTATTATATTTATTAAATAAAATATTATAAAATATAAAAAATGATAAAATGATGTTATTTATACAAAATAATATAATTTTTATAAAAGAATAATAATAAAAATTTAAACAGGTCAAGCCCATGGGCCTTGTGAGCTTTGACCGTTTAGCCTGTAGATTAAACATATGTCCAAAATTATCCATTTACATCTGTCTTGTGAGTTTTGACTCATTTTGATACTACTACTTCTCAAATCATTGATGGCATATTTAATTGTTAAAATTGAGCCAAAAAATATGAATAGAAACGAAAATTATTAGTATGCTCAGATTTAATTGCTAAAATTCTCATTTCTTTCAATGAGGGTATGGACATTTCTTAACACGTGTGACAAAATGAACATTTCTTTTTTTATGAAAAGCTTTTTTATATGATATTATTATAAAATTAAAAAATTATATTACTATCCCATTAATTTATAATTTTTTATATATCTCAATACATTAAATATTAAATTTAAAAATAATATTTAATATGTTATTATGTAATATATTAATCATATTATTAAAACCCAACAAATTTATTGTATATTGAATTTTAATATTTAATATTTTATGTTTTCTTAAAAAATGTATATTTATGATATTGTTAATACTGAAAAACTGTTAATGTCAGGGTTGTATATATCTGAGTGTAATAGTAATTTACTCATTTTTCATTTTTTATTTATACACAAATTTTTTTGACTAACTAAATATGAAAATGAAAATGAATAGAGTTTAGAATGAAAATGAATTCCCCCTTTTTCATTTTCTCGAAATGATTACAATAACCAAACGGAGCCTGAAGTCTTGATAAACTTGTTGCAAGTAAATATACTAAAAAACAAGCATTTTTATACGCTTTATTGCAAAGTTAATTAGTATAAATAGTTAACAAAAATAGACATTTTTGTATATTTCGTCTTCCAATATTTATTTAAAGAACTTCATTATATTTTTAGACTGTATGACCATATATTATAACTTTATATCTAAATAAGCATATGAAAACTTAATTTACACGAGAATGTTGGAAACTATTTTTAAAAATCAACAGCATCCGTTGCTTTATTTAGTATTCGATTTCTTTTAAAGAGTATAACTTTAAAGATAACTTCTTGCTAGAAACAGCATCTTTTTATTTTTTTGCATAGAAATTCATGAGAAGTATTTTCTCCCAATCATTACGAAATCATAAATTTTCAACAACAAATGAAATTTTAAGATGATGTATTGATGCTGTTTTGCACATTGATGCACATTCTATCCTACAAATTACAGACTCAATATCACTTTTTTATTTTATTGATAAAAAATAAGGATAAAACTTAAGCATATTTTTTATTAGATTTTTCATTTAGAATATAATAAAATATATAATTATTTAATAAAACATCAATGTATAGTCTCTAAAAATAGTTTTATATTTTTTATAATTTAACATTAAAATTTCTTACATTTTTGTACATTTTTATTTTTAATAAAAATTAATAACAAAAATTTAAGAAACAAAAAATTTTGTACATTTTGCAAGTTGTTGTTGGGGACATTTTCGTAATTATAGCGATCACAGACTAATGCTTAAGAATTGCTTAAGCATGTCTAGGTAGTTAGTTAGTTCGTTAATTACAATGTAACTATGTAAGTTAGTTGCAGTGGATCAGATGCACCCTGTTCCACCTCACTAGAAAGCGCCCGCGCAACAAGTAGCAAAGTGGTCAATGTTTCTAACTAATAGTGCATAGACACGTAAAGAGCGTACGATCTTACAGTAGAACTGAGTGAAAAGTATAAAATCCTGATCTAAGATTAATTAATTTATTATTTACCCTAATGGAATATTGTGCGGATAATAATGTCACGTCCAAAAGTTGATAAGGAGTTCTGGTCACGTGCCGCTCGTGACCTCTCCCTCGGTGGTCGGTGGTCACAGGCGCGGCATCACGGGAAAGGAAGCAAGTAATGACATTGATTACTGTTTTGAGTATAAATATTAAATAATGTAATTTTAGGACATATTCGATAAATTCTTAATGATTATGTTTACTTTATTTTCAAAACTCATTTGTATTCTCAGTCAAAGGGCTCGTTTAAGGGACTTTATTTTAAATTTATTTGACTTATTTATAATATAAGTATTTATGTATGAGTATAAAAAATGTTATAAAAATAAGTCAATAAGTTATTTTTAGCTTATTTTCATAAGTTTTTCATAATAGTTCATGAAAATAAGCTGAAAACAGTTTATATAAAATTTGTCTTATAAACTGTTTAATTGTAAAAATAACTTATGTACAAGCACTTATATGATAATTGCTTATTGTATAAGTACTTAAATAAGTTGTTTACTCAAACAGAGTCTAAATCTTATTTGTTTTCTCAACAATTGAAAATTTTGAATTTGGAATGGAATCCATAATATCTATAATTTTTAATTATTAATGCTAAACACTACAAGAAAAAATAAAATTAGATACGAAATAAATTTCATCTCAAATTTTGTCTTTAAAATGTTAGAAATTCATCTCAAAATTTATTCTGAAAATTTGACATTGAATTTATTCTGTCTCTAATTTTCATCTCTAATATATTATCCAGGTTTGTTTTTAATTAGAGACAGAATAAATTCTGTTTTAAATTAGTAAATCTCACATTGGCCAAGTCAAAAGATGAGTCTCTAACATTTTCCTATATATAGTATTACCTCCCATATTTTCATATATAGAAGACTTTAGTGGACACTCTTGTTTTGATAAGACTAATGAATGGATGTGTCTTTCAATTTAGTATTATTTAATGTGACTAATTTTTTTTGGGTAATCAAATTTGATCGGTTTAACAATTTATTAATTCTTAAACATGTTTGTAAATTTAAAATGAAATTAGGGATGAATTTGAGAAGAAATAATTTTTCGTTTCTAATTTTTAGACAGAATTTATTTTCTATCTCAAATTTTTACAACGCCAAGATTATAAATGAAATATTTTTGTGTCTTTGAATCCGTCTACGAGCAATTAACAACAATTTTTTTGGGCACTAATTTTCTTGTAGTGAAATAATGTTGCATTGAAGGGGTTAGGACCAAAAAGTTATTGCACAAAAATAGTGTTCATGAGTTTTTTTTTAATTTTTTTAGGCGTGAAATTAATTTCATTTAAAATATCAAGGTACGTTCCACTCCGCGTAAAGATTTGTTGCATTTGCATGTATAGTGCAAGTGTCAGGTCCCTTTCTTTGTCTGTTATTCAATAAAATAAAATTATTTTTTGGTAAAAAAATTACAAAAGCTAAAAGCTTACAAAAACAATTGTCTCATTTATTTGAACGAAATACAGGGCCAAGAGAGAAAATAGTCAAAGTACATGTTTAATTTATCATTTTTTTTTTGTCTTTTTAAACGTCCATTCACTCATTTTGGAAATATAAATTTCCAAGCCCATCTCGTGGAGTAACTTTTTTTTATCATTGAGAATGAAAAATTCTTTTATTATTATGCCCTTAAAAACTCAAAAAATTATAATAACATCCTATTTATATATGTAATATTGTGAAATTTATGTCCGATTGTATCTAAATTAAAATTGCAAAATTCATGTCAAGTCCTCTATAACTAATAATATAATTATTTTTATTCATAGTATGTCTTCTATATTATTGAGATAAATTTACTATTTAATTATATATCATCCAAACCAAATAATATAATAAATGTAGTTTATCTTTCTTTTTCTGTAAAATTTTCTTCGAACGCATTGTTTCTTTCATTGGCATAATTAATCAATGCAACGGGAGACAATTCCCAGAACTCATGCTTATCCACAAGGAGGTTAATCAATGTTCAAATTCTGCTCTGTACATTATCAATATATACGTAGGAGAAACAGCTATAATTAATATGGAGCACAATCGGCCATTCCTATCACGTTAATAATCAATAAGTTTCAGAATAATTAGCTGTCTTAAATATATAATGGGAAATCACTGTTTCTCTCTTTACCTCCAAATAAAGATGGTCTTAAAAGCTTGACGACACCCCTGCGCACCTTATTACTAAGGGTTTATGAAGAGTTCGAAATTTTGAAATGTTATTGTTTATCGTTACATCACATTGAAAATCGTATAAAATATTTTTTTGGTTTTGAGCAAACATATTATTCATGTCTTACTTTGATTTATATTTTAATTATAACCTAAAATTTTAATGTGTTAATTATAATCCATATGTTTCCATGAACCTAATATCATTTAAATATTTAATGACAAACACTAATATCATAACATCTCATATTGTACACATTAGCATCAAAGCATTTACTTTGAATAAGTCATGCCTAATACTGACTTAAAATGTTCAAATGGCCCTAGAGATTACAGTGTCATTTCGGTCATTTTATATTGGTATATTAGATGACACATCAATGATAAATGATTTAGCACTGATATATATAAAATAAGATATCACGTTAATGTTTATTATTAAATATTTTAACAGTGTTAAGTTCAAATACATAATCAAAAGATTCAAAACTAATTGAAAATATAAATGTTATATTATGAATCAAAATTTAAGAGCATAAAATCTAAAAAGACACATTTGTCTTTTTTATTACCACAGTTCTTGCAAACCAGGATCGCAAACCTTTGTTATTTGGGCAAGAAGAGCAGAGTACTTTTTGGGTTAACCACGGTTTTAATCGTAACAAACACTTTTACCCACGATTAAAACGGTAACAAAAAAAAATCGTGGCAAAACATACAAATCGTGGCAATTTTTTGCCACGATTTTTATTTTTAGCCACGGTTGCCATTTTTTGTCATAATTTTAACCATGGCTAACTTGAAGAGCACTCTACTCTTCTTATCCCGAAGAGCAGAGGCTCGCTTTCCTGTAAACCAATGCTTTTGACGTTACGACAATATTAAATACTATTTGAAAGAGAGAAAATTATGTAATATTAAATTATTAGTCAATTTTTTGAAATTAGTCATCATTATTAGTTTACATTTTCAATATAACAAACTAATCTTTCAAATGATTTTTCTAAAATTGTAAAATTTAACAACAAATGTTAATTAGAATTATATTATTATTTTGTAATAGTAATAAAGATAATAAAACATTGCATTACTTTCAATTGTTCTTGTAATGTAGTGTATTGATTGACATTTAATTAAAAATATGAAAATTTCAAATTTTAAAGATCAAAATCATAAAAATAAACTATAACAATAAAATAAAATAAAGTTATAATTTTAAGATTTTAGAAATTGTTATTTGAAGTGTAAAATTATTATATTAAAAAGGTAAATTGGGCATTAATAATAATTAGTTTGAAAAATTAACTAATCATTTAATATTATATATTTTTTACTTTTTTTTTTCGAGAACAATCAATGCCTTAAGGATACTAGATAGTAAAACCCTATTAGTATATAGTATATACATAAATTTAAAAGTAATCAACTACAGAAAAACTTGACTTTCAAAAAATCAGACTCTTAATAAAATTTTGGTTTAAATATACTTGGAGTCTCTGTAGTTTCATTGAAAAATGATTTTAGTCCCTATAGTTTAAAAATAATGAATTTAGTCTTTATAATTTTCAAAACCATAAAATAAATCCCTGAGATTAGTTTTTGGTTAGTCAATCGTTAGTCAATACTGACTAGGATGCTAATGTCAATATTAAAATCCATGTCAGTGTTGACTGTCTACCACTCATGCTGACATGTACTAGCCACGTGGACTCTCTAAAAATAAAGTTTCCGTTTATCCACTTAGGTCATTGGTTAAATTTTTTCTTTTGTTTATTTTTTTATATAAACTCGTCTTCTACTTTGTCTAGATCCCAGTTTAAGAATACATATTTTTTTGTCAAAATCTTCCCTTACAAACTTTTTAGTTTATTCACTTTAGTCCTTGTTCTTCACTTTCTTGCTTTTTTCTAAGGGTTTAGTCCTCCAAATCAGTCTATAATTTCATTTGTAGTTATAATATGATTTAATTTATCATTTCTACCCCAAAAAAAAATACAAGATATGAATTAAAATTTAAGTTTCAAAGCTTACTTTTTATTTACTTAGGTTCTTGGTCAAAATTTTCTTTTTATCTAATTTTGATATAAACTCGTATTCTACTTCATCTAGATCTCTAGTTTAAGAATATATTTTTTTCTTTGTCAAAATATCTTCTACAAACTATTAAGTTTGTTCACTTTAGTCCATATTCTTCACTTTCATGTTTTTTTCTCACTGTTTGGACCTCTAAATATGTCTATAATTTCATTTTTAGTAATGATATGATTTAATCTATCATTTATATCAAAAAAATACAAGAAATTAATTAAAATTTAAGTTTCAAAGCTTACCTTTTTGTCACGTCCCAAAATCTGAGCACGTGACCGGCACGGAAAGTGAATTTCACCTCACCTCCGTAAGCCTATCTTTCTCTTAAGCACAATACTAAACCTTATTTTGGTTATTCTTTTAAATGCAATTAATTTAAATTACATAATTTAAGAAATAAAACAAAACTATTTCTTTTCTCACAAAATGATAAGAAATTATGGCTAAACTGAGTTTCTCATACACGTTACAATGGTACACATTACATCACTGAACAAACCTACCCGATTACAGAACTTTTCTAGATTTATACATTAGAATAAGTACAAAACATTAAACTTTTATCCTAAACAAATAAAATAATAATAATAATAATAATCTTGGCTTGAACTTCATTGAATTAGGAAGTTCTCCATACCTGAAACTGAAAACAGCTTATACTTGAGAGAATCCTACCAAATTCACATACGATATAGGTATACATATATACATACAGATATATATAATTGATCTAACGATATAATCATCTAAGTTTTGGTGTACAAGATATTTAACATCAAGCCAAATCACATTTCAAACAATTCACACAATTTCAAATCAAGTTTCCAGACATTTTTCGGGTCCCGTCCACAATAAGTGGCCGTTGCCCCACGGCCCCTGCCGCATCCTCCCTTATTTCACCCATGTCCTCGAAGGAACAAATCTGTAATCCAACCTTATTTCACCCTGTCCTTAACAAGGACGAATATCATATTCAATATCACATGGCCATACTGATTTCATTCCACCCCTGTTTCATCCCAAGGGATCCCATAAACTCCACTTCCATTTCTTGGAAGTCAAACACAATCACATTACACAACCATAGGCAACCATATGCATTCCATTTCAGGAAAAGTTCACAACAGAATCATATTTACACATTTCATTGTATATCATGAATGCATGAATTTCATGTCACATATATATATAGAGTATTAATATATACATTAAATAAGCAAACAAGGTAAGGTAGGATCTCTCACCTCGAATCCGAGCTAAAATTCTACACTTCAAATCAGAGGGCAAATGCCAAGGAACTCATCAAAGGTCTCAATTTGAAAAGGTGAGGTTGATGGTGGATATTTATTAACAACTTTACCATTTTTATCAACCAAGAATTTCTCAAAATTCCACTTCATAACATCACCCAGAAAGCCCCCAGCACTTGATTTCAGAAACTGGTACACTGGAGCTGTATTTGGTCCATTCACATATATACGGTATCGTTCCCAAAATCTTCCTCATGTCAGAACTTGAGAACTCATAAAGCTTGCCACTTTGTGAAAAGACGATGACAGCTACTTGGGCATCACAAGGAACAGACAGGTCGTGGGCTTTCTTCAGAAGCCCAGTCCTTCGCTTGAAAACGTCACTTGACGGCTTGCTGCATTCTCAATCCTTTTCATTTCAACCTTCCCCCTCACCATCTTTTATTTACAGATTTTCTGGAGAATACCCACAACTCGAAACCTAGCCGCTGAAACTATACTTTGTGCTCAAGGGACACAAACTCTTCCTGAAATCTCTGAAGCATGAGGCGCTTCTGTTCTTGATCAGTGGTGTAAGGATCCAACTGACCCTGACCTAATATTGGAGAAGCCCATGTCTGACCTTTGTCTCTCTTCTGCAATGTAATATGCATTATATCATCCTCTATTGTCCAGAAAGAAGAATCCATCTTCACTGGGCAAGTAAGATCGTGATTGAGATAGGGAGGGTTGCCTTTGATGCCAGCTTCGACGTGCTTCGACTGAATCTTGTAATAGAATTGCTTCGTATTAACTTTAGGAGGCAGGTTTATATAAATATTCACCTCGTCCAGGGTTTGATTCCACTCGAACACCTTTTGACCTTTGTGGATGAAATCGTGATGCTTTTCTGGGGCCAATTTCTCTGCCATTTTCTCAAATCTCTTACTCTCTCCTTTGAATCTCTATCTCTCTGTTATCTTTTCTTTTCAGATCATCTATTCCTTTTCCGGCGAAGATCTCTTCCCATCCAATTAATTACTCGGCCGGAAACCCCATCTCGACGTTTCCAATAGAGAAAACGAGACACTAGGGCGAAAGAACAGTAGAAATAAAGGTGGAAATACCTTCGGACCGGTCACCGGATTTGTGCCGCCGCCATGCACGAGGAAACCTACCAAGGGTCGTCGGAAAAGCGACGGAGCCAATATACTCTGTTTTCTCGGTTTCTACTGCTACTTCGGTTTTGAGTTAAGTTTCGGTCAAATCCTCCAAATCTGGTTTGAAATTTCAGTTGCCCAAATTTCTACTCAAAGCCCAAACATTTCGGACTCCTACTTGCTAGGTCTTTCTCTTCAGTTTCTCTCTTTTAAAATGAAAGAATCTTCTCTGTTTTTGGTTCAGAAAACACGAGTATGATTTAGAGATACACTCTCTCTCGGTTTCACTAAGAGGAAGGAAGGAAGCTTACGGGATGGTGTAAGAAGAAGGGAAGCTCCTGAAATTTCCGAAGAGAGGTCAGAGCACCTCGAAATCAAAAAAAAATATCTGATTACAAGAACAGGGGAAAGGATTGAAACCTTCCAGTAACCCTAGAAAATGTTCAAGGTTCTTTCCAATTTTAGATTTAGTTCGGCCCTCACTTTATTCTCACACCACAGACACTTGATCATAAATTCTTATTCCAATTGGTAAAAATTGTATTTATACCTCCAAAATTATTGCTAACCATATCTTTACGTTATATCTAAAAAAAATGCACGTAATAAATTTTCTCAATAAATTTCTAACTATTTCTTTTTTTTTAAACAAATCCTCGGGGTATTACACTTTTATTCACTTAAGTCCTTGGTCAAAATTTGAACTTTGTCCAATTTTTGATATAAACTTATCTTCTACTTCATCTAGGTCCCTTGTCACATCCCAAAAAAATTGAACATGTGAAAAGATACTATTTCTAGGGAAAACCTCAAACATAAGTTATTCACATATATTCTGTAAGGTTTTACATTCAACCTTTATCATTCATTCCACACAACAAAATTATAATCATCTGATAACAAATATAGGCATACATAATCTGATGTGTTTATCTTATCGCAAGCCTAGGAGATCTATAGAAAGTACAAAGCGTTCATACTATTCACATTAATCAGTACAGGTATCCCACTAGACAAAAATGGAGAATAACTCCAAGGGGCTTTTAATCTTCAATCAGACACTTTTCTTCTTCGTTTACTGTATCTAAAAAGATAATCATAGGGAGTGTGAGTTTATTTAAAAACTCAGTAAGTAAATAACTGTACTGTATAAAACATCAAAAGTACAAATATCACATTTACTCATACAATCAATTGTCTTATACATCGAGTAGTATGAAACTCTAACATTTTCAAACTCGTGAATAAGATTTCATAGATGTACATCGAGTAGTATGAGACTCTAACCCTTTTAAACTCGTATTT
This sequence comes from Biancaea sappan, assembly GCA_037074585.1. NCBI lineage: Eukaryota > Viridiplantae > Streptophyta > Magnoliopsida > Fabales > Fabaceae > Biancaea > Biancaea sappan. Next base: position 31,661,517 of record CM073500.1, on the reverse strand, counting down.
ATGATTCCATCTATATATACCGAATAGTATGAGACTCTAACCCTTTTCAAACTCATGCATAAGATTTCATAGATATACATTGAGTAGTATAGGACTCTAATCCATTCAAACTCATGTATTAGATCCCGTAGATCTTTGTTCATCAATAAAATAGTAAGAATTTATCACAGTACAATTACCATAAAATAAATTAATTTATACATACTTTTTGTCACATCCCAAAATTTACATGTGAGATAAACATAAAATACTTAGGGTGTACCTCTGTGGTACCCTTTAATCTCTATGAACATTCTTAATATCCATAACTATGTGAATCATAAATTTTTTAAGAAAGATATTTTGCATACATATTCAGAAAATGTTCAACATTCATACACTACACAGTATTATGCAACCTCCCAAGCCTATGTAACCTACTAGATTACAGAGCATTTCCTAATCCTTACCAAGTCTATATTTATTTGTTTACCAGACAAAAGTGGAGTATATCCTTAAAGGCTATAAATTCTCATCCTCAACCACTGTATCTGAAAAGATAATCATAGAGAGTGTGAGTTAATCAAAACTCAGTGAGTAAACAACTGTACATGAAAATATCACAAGCACAAATACCACATTTATTAATACAATCAATCTATCATTTATTTTAAATAATTACAGTATTACATCTATCTGAATTTGCGTATGATTTCTTGGGTAATCAATCCCTCAATCACTTTGCATTATGTGCCATAAATACTTGTACCGAGTGACTTGGGAATTTAACCCTCAAACTCTTTGTGCATAGGTTTTCACAGTTATACACTGATTAGTATGAAACTCTAACCATTTCAAACTCGTGCATAGGTTTTCACAGTTATACACCGAGTAGTATGAGACTCTAACCCTTTCAAACTCGTGCATAGGTTTTCATAGTTATACACTGAGTAGTATGGAACTCTAACCCTTTCAAACTCGTGTATTAGATCTCGTAGATCTTTTGCTCATCAATAAAATAGTGAGAATTTATCATAATACAATTACTATGAAATAAATTAATTTACACATACTTTTATTCCTTTGAATTTCTATCATCAATCATAGCAATTGTCACGACCCGTTTCGGATATTACAGCAATCATCATATATTATCAATTGAAAGATTGATTGTTTAACATTTCAATAATATTATAAATGAGACTTATATTGTACTTTGTCTAATAATATCAAATTAGTTTAGTAAGGTTATTTACTTACAAAATGCTCCAATTTATTCAAGGAACTACCACATCTAGTTATTTAGTCAACTAGAGAAATCAATTCACAAAAGGTAATAAAATAATTCCCAATGATATTGTAATTTTTCTCAACTTGAACATACACTGATAATCTTCTCAATTTCACAAATAATGCAAATGAGATTTATATTGTGCTTTGACTAATTTAGTAAATTAATTTTGCAAAGTTGCCTACTCACCTGGATTCCACGCTCTTGGTGCTCCCACCTTGCACCTCAACCATCCCTATTGTAACCAGGTAAAAACCATTAGGGTTACAAAATAGAGAAATTTTCTACCACTACTCCCGACCTTTACCCACATCTCAAGTCATAACTCTTACCTAGTAATGAATATCTAAATGAAACTTATACCATTGGAAACTAGACTCAAAGAACTTTCCAACGATATAAAGTTCATCCAAAACGGAGTCCGGATGAAGAAGTTATGGCCGATTGAAAATAAGCTAAGGTTTCCTGGCACAACTGGCACCTGGGCGCCAACTCAAGCCTAGCGCCTAGGCGCCAAGCCCTTCTTCCTCTCCAAAACCTTCTGAACCTAGGTGCCTGGGCGCCAGAGCTGGTGCCACGACTGCGACCTTTCGCGATTCCTCTCGGATTTGGCCCAGATCTAGCCAAATCTCTACCATTTTTCATGATTTCTTCCATGGGATCTCATCCTTGATGTCTAAGGAGCATTTAGACATCAAAAGCACCAATTTTAATCGAGAAACGAAGCTGGAATCTCGACTTTACCCCAAACACCCTTAAAACTAGAAAATAAGGAAAAGCTTAAGAAATAGAAATTTCTACCTCAATTTCTTGCTTTCCCTACATTGCTTGGCTCTTAGAGGCTCGCCCCGTAGCCCGAGATCCGCCCTCCAAAGCCTGGTTGTGGAGTTGGAGTGTAGAGAGAGAAAGTAGAGAGAAGAAGGAGAGAAAGAGAGGAGAGAAGGTGAAGAGAAAGAGAGGAAATGAGAAAATGAGGAAAAAGAGGTGAGGCCACCTATATACTCGCCCAGAGTGAAATTATCACTTGCTCTCTAGTTGACCCTCAGTCAAGACTAGTAAAAGTAAATTCGTAAAATCTCACCTCGGGTGTTTCTAAATCCTAGGTGCCCCACAAATTTTCTTATTTCACTTTAGTCCCTCTTAATGTCTTAGACTCTACTTTAACTTAGAATCCATCATCCTTTCGGTACCGGACTCATAATTTATTCTCATAAGCTCTATTCTTCTTCTCGGGTTCCTATTTGGTCATTTCTCAAAAATACTCCATATTTTCTTTTCTTTTCACTTTAGTCTTTGAGAATTTGTAAAAAGTTCTCAAATTAAAATTTTAAAATTTCTATTCCCTAATTTCCTTCACTAATTCAAAAAGAACATTTTTCATGTAATTAAATTTTTCAATAAACTTCAAATAGATTTTAAATATTCATATAAATTCTTGGGATATTACATTCTTCCCCCCTTAATAGAATTCGGTCCTCCGAATTCAAAACTCACCTCAAGATTAAAACAAATACAGATATTTTGTCTATATCTCATTCTCTCTTTTAGAATTTTCACAATCAAGTACAAAATATAACAAATCCAATATATTTTCATTTCTCAAGTTTCTTCAGTAAAAGAATTACCTCAACAAAAAAAATCAAATACTAAAATTTTATTTCTAATACATAAGTTACATGCAACAAGCTTAACTTGATTTACAAAACAGATAATTTTAATACGTGAAGCTCTGATCAAGTATCAGCTTTAGGTACAAATAAAAGAAAAGATAAATTAAGAACAATGAGGCTTTTGAGATGTAGAAGATGTTCCAGGTCTAAAAGAGGAAGGTGCTTCAGATCTTAAGGAGGAAGCTAATCATTGCAGCCTAGAAAAGGTTTCTGGAGGAAGCGTTTGGAAAATTTGGCGAAGTGCAGAAGTCACTCTATTCATACAGTCAATACACCTCGTTTGTTGGTAACGAAAATTTTGAGTTGCAAACATCGAATGTCTATCAACTCTATTCGCCAATTCCCTAAAATAACGATTCAAGAGCTTCTCTTGTTCTACAAAGAGACGATTTATTAATCTCCCATGGTCCTCAAAGTGGCGGTTTATCAACCTTTCCAAGTCCTCTATCTTTTGTCTCATAAATGCAAGCTCAATATTAGAAGATGTTGCTGTGCTAACATCCTCTAGCTCTACTACATCCCTTTTTCTTTTCTTAGCCTCTGGTGACTCTTCCATGGATCTCTTATTCTTATAGTTCTCCAGGCTAAGATTTAGATCCAGCTCTACCTTACGAGCCTCATAGTTTAAATTGAAAGATTTATTGCCGGTTATATTTTTCTGAGCTATAAAGGTTGTACAGAAGGAGAAGTTTGATGCTAGAAAGCTTATAGGTAATGAACTCTTAGTGTAGTAAGTAGTGTAATGGGGCATCCATTATTTATAGACAAAATTTAGGGCAATAAAAACCTTTACATCATACTCTAAAGATGGTCTACAGACCTTATCCGTCACAATGCCAACGGTCTATGATAAGCATGCCAGAAAATAATAAATATAATCTAATGCAAAAGATTTCCTCAAAAATTTCGGCTAACTTTTAACTCTTGCTCAAATTATTCAACTAATCTATGCTTTAATCTATGACTTCCTAACTTTGTATTTGTCTTATCCAATAATCCTAGATCGAGATATTACTCCATGAATGGGTAGCTTTATACTAGCCTTATCTAGGTTTCTAATCCGTGGCTTTGCTCTAGGCTTACACATTTACACATATCAAGCGTTACCATAAAGTGAGAAAAATTTTTACCTTTCACTTGCCTCTACGAGCATATATGTATGTATGTATAAACATGGAGATACATCATTATCTATATATTTTCATCTATTCAAGTCCTTTTAAATTTCTGACTTCTCATTCTCTGAATGCATGTGAAATCATTACATATTATTCCTGCCCATAACAAATAGCCTTCACTCACTATGCATGAATAGCATACATATCATATGTTTTTAGATACATGTAATCACATTATGATTCAATCAATCATGTATATTATACTCAACTAAAGGTTTTCAAGAACAACACAATAAAGCAGAGAAATACATTTTAGTTCATCATAAAAGCATCCAAGGCAATCTTTAATGGCTACATTGTCAACTTCTTTGAATTTCAGAAAATGCCAACAAGAGAAATGGAAAACCAAGTATAAATCGGCCGCAAATCCACTGAATATTGACTTTCGTGGTTTTGGCATTAATGTGACACATTGTTGGTGTGCATGCCTATCTTAGACCTCTGGCTTCCAGCTTGCAGAAATCCATAGGTTGATCGTGTAGAGGTGCGGCGAAGAGATATCTTTTTTGGCTCTAAGTCTAATTTTTCTCTATAAAAACTGCTCCAGAGTTCTCAGTTATCACACCATAAAGAGTAATCATCTCTGAGCCTACACTTTCCCAGCATTCCTTTCTCGTCATACTCCTGCAAAAACTTCTAAATTTTCTAAACCATAGCCACAAGGAAGTTTATTGATCTCACGGTGGAAGCCAAGGAGGAAGAGCTTGATTTAAACTTGAGTTTAGGCAAGGACAAAGGTAAAAGACCTTTTGAGGGGTCTCAAGAGAATTAAAATGAGAAGAAGATAAAGAATGAGGAAGCTGAGGAGATTAGCACGGGCCATACGTCAGAAAACAAAATTGCTTGTCTAAAGTAGGAGGTGAAAAATCTGAAGAAGATGGTAGAGGACCTGGAGAAGTTAACTAAACACAATAATGCGGCAATGACTTCAAGAATAGACAGGTTCTTCTATTGGTTTACCCAATGCTTCTGCAATCAACAACAAAGAAGTGTTGATTGTATGAATAGAATTTACATTACCCTCCGTGACATTACTCTGTCTCTTGCTCCAAGAAATGGCCGAGGGGTGATGATACAATACAACCCTCCTAATCCGAGACCACCTCGCCTGTAGATTACTCATGAATGAGTAAACTTTTTTTTTGAAATGTAATCCTTCAATTTTTTTTAATATCAATGGTTTCTTTTATTAGATGGTACTCTAAATAATAATAATAATAATAATAATAATAATAATAATAATAATAATAATAAAGATAAAAGAAATTAGCTACACAAAATCAATAACGAATTCAGCTTATAAAGCCAATCACATAAAAAAAAAAAGAATTAGTGACCCTATAAGCTGACACAAAGACAAACAGAAGCTCTATACAAGTCTCGTTGTCTTCCCTCTTATCATACGAGAGTAGATGAAGACATCCCGTGTAGATTGATTGAACTCAATATTATACCCTGGAATTGTCATGAACTCTTGCTTAAGAGCCTCGACTCACAAGCTTTCCTTAAACTAATGCTCTGAGGCACGAACTACTATAAGAACGTCTTTCTAGACCATTACAATCATACATCACGTTTAACAATTATGAATATTCATACGCCAACAACCTACCTCTAACATGCTCCAATTGTTCCAATGTTACAAAACTTCTATATTGTTTTTTTTTAAACACTTCTATCACATAGTACCATCATGTCAATCCTTAACTAAACAAGTGCAACTTAGGTGAGTTGTCCCTAGAGAAGACTTATAGCTTACCCCAACATCTCTTATGTTAGGTTCCATTTTACCGTAGTATCTCCCTTAGAAAAAACTACATAGCCCACATCGATTTTCTCAACCAAGTTTCTATCAAGGAACATATTATTTAGGCACTTGCAGCCTCTTCCATAAATTATATCTGTCTGGCATCTATCAAAACCAAATCTTTGATCTGCCTCTCAAGGGTTCTTTATCATTCCTACATCAGTAATCTACGCTATATACTTTGCGAAAATCTTTCTTAAACTCTAGCCCATGCCTCATAATCAACTTTACCCCATCTGATACATCACTCTTGGCCCAGCCCTCAAGCCATATTCTAGCAACTACTGATCCTCAGCTTCAAGAGTACACTACAGAGTTATGTTCCCAATTTCTCAAAAAAAGAAAAATTTAACACAGAGGCCACCTCTTCCATCGGTATAAGGATCATGCCTCCAACAAGTTCCAAAATTCTACACATAAAATCAATTACTTCTTATTGTAACAAAATTATCTCTAACTAACTCCATCGAAGGGTAAGTTACAAAAAGAACACTAAACTTTACAAGGCCTTTTATGGAACCTAATCCCATAGTCATGCTGCGGTTCATGACAACGGAAAAGGGCCCACAAAGAACACTTTGCTCTGTAATCTATAAGGAACCTAAAAACCGGCTCTGATACCAATTTGTCACATCCCAAAACTTACATGTGAGATAAACATAAAATACCTAGGGTGTACCTCCATGGTACCCCTTAATCTCTATGAACATTCTTAATATCCATAACTATGTGAATCATAAATTTTTCAAGAAAGTTATTTTGCATACATATTCAGAAAATATTCAACATTCATACACTACACAGTATTATACAACCTCCCAAGCCTAGGTGACCTACTAGATTACAGAGCATTTCCTAATCCTTACCAAGCCCTTATTCCTCTCCAAAACCTTCTGAACCTAGGTGTCTGGGCGCCACGATCGCGACCTTTCGCGATTCCTCTCGGATTTAGCCCAGATCTAGCCAAATATTCACCGTTTTTCATAATTTCTTCCATAGGATCTCACCCTTGATGTCTAAGGAGCATTTAGATACCAAAAGCATCAATTTTAATCGAGAAACGAAGCCGGAATCTCGAATTTACCCCAAACACTCTTAAAACTAGAAAATAGGGAAAAGCTTGAGAAATAGAAATTCTACCTCGATTCCTTGCTTTCCCTACGTTGTTTGGCTCCTAGAGGCTCGCCCTGTAGCCTGAGATCCGCTCTCCAAAGCCCAGTTGTGGATTTTGAGTGTAGAGAGAAGAAAGAGAGAAAGAGAGGAGAGAAGGTGAAGAGAGAAAGAAGAAAGGAGAAAATGAGGAAAAAGAGGTGAGGCCACCTATATACTCGCCCGGGGTGAAATTATCACTAGCTCTCTAGTTGACCCTCAATCAAGACTATTAAAAGCAAATTCATAAAATCTCACCTCGGGTGTTTCTAAATCCTAGGTGCCCCACAAATTTCCTTATTTCACTTTAGTCCTTCTCAATGTCTTAGACTCCACTTTAACCTAGAATCCATCATCCTTTCAGTACCGGACTCATAATTCATTCTCATAAGTTCTATTCTTCTTCTCATGTTCCTATTTGGTCATTTCTCAAAAGTAATCCATATTTTCTTTTCTTTTCACTTTAGTCCTTGAGAATTTGTAAAAAGTTCTCAAATTAAAATTTTGAAATTTCTATTCCCTAATTTCCTTCACTAATTCAAAAAGAACATTTTTCATGTAATTAAATTTTTCAATAAACTTCAAATAGATTTTAAATATTCATATAAATTCTTGGGATATTACACTTTTATTCCTTTGAATTTCTATAAAAAAAAAGGAAACAATATACCACTCATCATATATTGTCATTTGATAAATTGATTGCTTAATATTCAAATAATATTATGAATGAGACTTATATTGTACTTTAACTAATAACATCAAACTAGCTTAGCAAAGTTATTTACTTACTTTGATATTTGTCCAAATTTACCTTGTTCCACACTATAATTTGTGTAGGAAAATTTTCTAGTAAAAGATATCACAAGGAAAAATAAGAAAGGGAACGAAATCATGAAAATATGCAATATTTTCTGATTGCTACAGTAACGGTCAAAGGTCAACATAGCTACAATAACGGTTCACTACAGTGACGGTTTGCTACAGTAATGATTCACTACATTGACTGTTTGCTACAGTACCGTTGACTACCAACACTACAGTAACTGCTACAGTAAACTCGAAAATTTTCAGATTTTCCAGTTGCTACAGTAACTTCGAATTTGCAAAAAATCTTCCAAAATTTTTCATCTTATAATTCTTTGTTTCTAAACCAAAATTTCATCTCTCTTAGCTTACTTTAACTCAATCTTAACTCAAAAACCTCCAAAACAACTCATCCATGAATTATCATGAAAATCTTCAAGAACAAAATCTCTTCTAATCTTCCACATAAACTAAATTTTGAGGAAAATAATAAAATTAAAGCTTACCTTTGATCTTTATTAGGCTTTTGAACCGAACGATTTCCCAAAAAAAAAACACCAAATCAAAGGAAGAATTGAGAGGGGAAGCTTGAAGGTTGAGAGAACTTGATGCGAGAGAGTGAAATGAAGAAGAAGCGAGAGAGTGAAATGAAGAAGAAAAGAGAGAGAGAGCTAAAAACTTAAAGTGGTGAAATGAGTTAATTGGATAACCCAATGGGTATCCATACCCATTTTCTAAACCCATTTGAACCAACATACAAAATACCTTAATTAATTCTTCAATTAATTAAATTCAATCCATTTTTTCACAAATTCCACTATTCATAGAAATAAGTCACATAGCGTTAAGAATATCTAGTCTAGTTATTTAACTCAATTTTCATAAATAATATTCAAAGAGAATAAGTGAATATGAAAATTAAAATGACTAAAATAAATAACTAAAATAACGTTGTGAAATTCCAAAATACTCTCAAACGTATTATACTCCGAAATTGACGGGTATTACATCACTAGTTTAAGAATATATTTTTTCTTTGTCAAAATATCTCATACAAAATTTTAAGTTTATTCACTTTAGTCAATGTTCTCCACTTTCATGTTTTTTTCTTACAGTTTGATCCTCCAAATCAGTCGATAATTTCATTTTTAGTTAAAAGAAAAACTTCAAAGGAACTAGAGGCAATATGATCGTCTATATATTATTTCCTTATCTATTACTTCAAAGGAATATATTATTTCATTTTTAGTTATGATTATCTAAATTTCATATTAATCATCGACTAAAATTTCGTAGGATATATGACTGATAGTTTGGTCACAAACTCACATTGCACTAATGAGTCACTAGAAATAGAGAAAATTGAATTGCACTAATGAGTCACCAAAAATAGAGAAAATTGACTCTAATTTTGGTATTAATTTTTTAATTTTATTTCTTTTTTACTATATAAATTTTTTAATTAAGAGGCTTGAGAGGGCTTGAGGGGGTAAACCTACTGCAAAATCTATAATGATTGATGCGCTATTTCCCGACAAGTGTATCGGGTCGCACAAGTAGTAAAGTGATGAGAATAAGTTATCGTTCTCAGGGATTGACTTTAACAATTACCAATTTCACTAGATCAAATTATATTTGGACAGAGGAAAAATGTAAAGATAAACCGCAAATAAACTAAACTAACAACATGGAATTAACTAAACACCAAATGAAGAACTACGCCAAAACACAACGGGTAGGGGATTGACTTTCTTAACTCCTAATCCGATTAATTCATAGACAAACCAATCTTTGAATCGTTAAAGGATGCTTAGAAAAATTCACAGATTCCATTTAATGTTGGTCGAGTTCACGAAAATATTTGAGCCCAATTTCTTGGTGAGCAAATCTTCCTAGCCAAAATAATTAGCTAATGTCTTAGTCCAATTAATTGGTTCAGAGTTTAAGTTCAAGAACTCATATGACCACGCAAACAAGATTATCTATGTCTAGACTAACCCGATTCACGGTAGAAGTTACAAGGGCATGTTTATATCAAGCTATGTCTAGCATTAATACAAACCCCAAATTCATCTAAGTGAAATGATCACAATCACCTAAAACCAGTTAAACCAATAACAACTACTCCAATAATCAGAAAAGCAATTGTATTTAAGCATCCAACAACAAAGCTTCATAGGTAGTTAATATACATCAATCCCCTAACCCTAGAGTTTATAACAAGAGGAAGAAATACATAACAAATACACAACAAAATATGATCAAGAGGAAGGAGAAAAAGGAAGAAAAGCTTCAAACTCAGTAGAGAAGAGGTCTCCCAGCTCCTCCATCCTTGCCCTAGCAGAGCTCCCTTGCCCTCCAACCAAAAGATCCATAAAACATCAGCAAAAGAGCAATATATACAAGAAAGCTCGCAGGTGCAGAACCGGGGCGCCTAGGCGCCAAGCAAAAACAAAGAGGAAATGGGGCTGGCGCCCTGGGTGGCGCCTAGGCGCTAACCCAAAATAGCTGTAAACAAGCAGTGGCGCCTGGGTGCCACATTCTGACTCTTTGGCAGAGAGTTGAGGGGCTGGCGCCTCCAGGCGCCCTGCGTGGCACCTGGGCACCAGCCACCAGATGAGCAGCAGAACTTCAAATTCTCCATGTTCCAGACCAGAATGGAAAGCCTACTAGAATGTACAACAAAAAGCATAAAAAGGCAAGGAAAGAGACTAAAATAAGATAAAGCAAAGCAACAACTATGTACAAAGAGGAAAGCCAAAATAAAGGACAAAGCAAGCAAAAAGCTAACAAAAATGGAATCAAGGAGAGGAAAAAGCCCTAAAGAAACAAACAAAATTAACCAAAATAGAGGACTCATCAACTCCCCCAAACCAAAACTATTGCTTGTCCTCAAGCAAAACACTAATCTAAAAACCACGAAGCCAACAGATTTTTCAAGATAGAGAGGAAGTGCTCAACAACATAAAACATTAAACAAAATCAACTCAATTCCACATAGTCATCTTCTTAAAACCAAACTTGGCATTGAGTAATTGAGAATTTAAAGATAAACATGATACTTTTCCAAGCGTTTTTAAAGACAAATTGCAAACACCCTCACTTTCTCAAATTACTCTCCACAAACTTAAAAGAAAATATCTTTTTCATAACAAACTCGGCTCTCAAGGAAAACTTCTCAAACAATGGATATTTTTAAGAAAAAGTGATCGAAGTGAAGATAGTGCGCCTAATCCACACATCTCCCCCTCAACCTATGCAAGAAGAAAAGATAACGAGGTTAAGGAACAAAGAGTTGCCCGTGAGCCTAAACCACACAACAACACCTTGACCATCACCTTTATTTGCTAAGAAAATGTAATTCATTGGATAGAACAAGTGTTGTGCGCCTAATCCACACTACACTTCCTCAACTTAAATCACACTTCTATTTTATTTAATCAGAATTGTTTTGCCTTTTTTTTCTTTTTCTCATTTTTTTAGAGAAAGCAGTCCCTTATTGAGCAAAATGTTGTCATAAAAAGAGATAGAAAATTTCAAGATTTTGAAAGAGTGCTTTAAGAAGGTTGAGAGGGTCGACAACTTTTAATTAAAAAGCTTGAGATTTCTCAAATAAATCTAGAAATTCTGAAAAACCAAATTTACGTTAAATTTTAAACAAGATGACCATGTAAAGAATTAATTGAAAATAGAATAATATAAAACTTGTAAAGCACATTCCAATCTATCAAGAAAAATCCAAAGATATGATGGTCAACAAAAACAGATACATTCCTTTTGAAAAGAAGATTTAGATGTATCACCCTAAAAACGATCTTCTTAACCCGAATTACAGAAGAGATTACTGAGGCATGTCTATATTAAGGCTAAGACAAGCATTAATACAAACCCTAGATTCATTGAAGATGGTAGCTAAGCATCCAAGAGCAATAATAACAGTAAAATCTTCTCCCCCAAACCTAAACAACATATTATCCTCAATAACAAACAAGTAGGGAGCGGGGTCCAAAAAGGAAAGCTATGCACAGAAATAAACCATCAACAAAGGCACTCAGAATAAAAATACGAAAAATAAATACAAGGAACTAAACAGAACAATAATTAAAGCAGTAAATAAAACTAAAAGCGAAATTAAAAAGATAAAATGGAAAAAAACTTGGGTTGCCTCCCAAGAGCGCTAAGTTTATAGTCCTTAGCTAGACTTTACCCGGTTTGTTTAGCTATGCCTCCACCACATCCCTCCACAGAAGGGATTTTACAATCCATGAGAGTTTTCATAGGAGGATGAGCAGGTGGGCTTTGATTGTTTTCTGCCTTAGTTGCAGGTTGAGCTTGTTAGGCTCATATAGCGTGTAAAGCTTGTATTTGGCCTATGCGAACCGACCTTCCAATTTTCGGGTAGAATACTAATGAGCTTGAGTCGGTGATACCTCGCATAAACCAGTGAAAAGAAAGAGAGAAAATTTAGACAAAAGCAAAAGCATGTACAAGTATAAGAGTAAAATTTACAGTATAAGTATGTATAGAAAAAGGAAAAGTCCAAACTACAACCCTACTAGTTACTCTTAATATTGTCAACACCGTCAATCCCCGGCAACGGCGCCAAAAACTTGATACGCTATTTCCCGACAAGTGTATCGGGTCGCACAAGTAGTAAAGTGATGAGAATAAGTTATCGTCCTCAGGGATTGACTTTAACAATTACCAATTTCACTAGATCAAATTATATTTGGACAGAGGAAAAATGTAAAGATAAACCGCAAATAAACTAAACTAACAACAAGGAATTAACTAAACACCAAACGAAGAACTACGCCAAAACACAACAGGTAGGGGATTGACTTTCTTAACTCCTAATCCGATTAATTCATAGACAAACCAATCTTTGAATCGTTAAAGGATGCTTAGAAACATTCACAGATTCCATTTAATGTTGGTCGAGTTCACGAAAATATTTGAGCCCAATTTCTTGGTGAGCAAATCTTCCTAGCCAAAATAATTAGCTAATGTCTTAGTCCAATTAATTGGTTCGGAGTTTAAGTTCAAGAACTCATATGACCACGCAAACAAGATTATCTATGTCTAGACTAACCCGATTCACGGTAGAAGTTACAAGGGCATGTTTATATCAAGCTATGTCTAGAATTAATACAAACCCCAAATTCATCTAAGTGAAATGATCACAATCACCTAAAACCAGTTAAACCAATAACAACTACTCCAATAATCAAAAAAGCAATTGTATTTAAGCATCCAACAACAAAGCTTCATAGGTAGTTAATATACATCAATCCCCTAACCCTAGAGTTTATAACAAGAGGAAGAAATACATAACAAATACACAACAAAATATGATCAAGAGGAAGGAGAAAAAGGAAGAAAAGCTTCAAACTCAGTAGAGAAGAGGTCTCCCAGCTCCTCCATCCTTGCCCTAGCAGAGCTCCCTTGCCCTCCAACCAAAAGATCCACAAAACATCAGCAAAAGAGCAATATATACAAGAAAGCTCGCAGGTGCAGAACCGGGGCGCCTAGGCGCCAAGCAAAAACAAAGAGGAAATGGGGCTGGCGCCCTGGGTGGCGCCTAGGCGCTAGCCCAAAATAGCTGGAAACAAGGAGTGGCGCCTAGGCGCCCTGGGTGGCGCCTGGGTGCCACGTTCTGACTCTTTGGCAGAGAGTTGAGGGGCTGGCGCCTCCAGGCGCCCTGCGTGGCGCCTGGGCGCCAGTCATCAGATGAGCAGCAGAACTTCAAATTCTCCATGTTCCAGACCAGAATGGAAAGCCTACTAGAATGTACAACAAAAAGCATAAAAAGGCAAGGAAAGAGACTAAAATAAGATAAAGCAAAGCAACAACTATGTACAAAGAGGAAAGCCAAAATAAAGGACAAAGCAAGCAAAAAGCTAACAAAAATAGAATCAAGGAGAGGAAAAAGTCCTAAAGAAACAAAAAAAATTAACCAAAATAGAGGACTCATCAATGATCCTTTCCCATTTCCACTCGGGAATATCTAATTTTTGCATCAAACCAGCAGGTAGTCGTCGATGTTCAGCTTCAACCTGCTGACAAGTCAAGCATCGAGTTACAAAGTTAGTCACATCTCGTTTCATGCTCTCCCATCAGTAAACTTGTTTCAAGTCCTGATATATTTTTACAACACCAAGATGTACAACGTATGGCGAATCATGAGCTTCCACTAAGATTTCATGTTTCAAAGATTCAATGTTGGGGACACAGAGTCTCCCATTAAACCCTAAGACTCCTTCTTCATCTACCAAGAAATTTGGTGCTAAACCTTCTCTTGTCTTATCTCTGGTTTTGAACATATCAATGTCGTTTTCCAAAGTTGCTTTTACTTTTTCAACAAGGGATGATCTAGCTGTTAAATGAGCCAGAAATGTACCTAACTTAGTGATATCATAGAATACTCTGTTAGCCTCTAATTCTTGTAGTTCCTGTATTAGAGACCTCTTTATAGTGGTAATATGAGCCAAACTTCCCATAGACTTTCGGCTTAGGGCATCAGCTACTACATTTGCTTTACCTGGATGGTAAAGGATGGTGCAATCATAATATTTCAGAAGTTCCATCCACCTTCATTGTCTTAGATTAAGATCTCTCTGCTTAAAAATGTACTTAAGACTTTTGTGATCTATGAAAATTTTACAAGTCTCTCCATACAAGTAGTGTCTTCATATCTTTAACCGAACACTACATCTGTCATTTCCAAATCATGAGTGGGGTAATTCAACACATGCTTTTTAAGCTGACGTGAGCTATAAGCTATGACTCTACCATGTTGCATCAACACATACCCCAAGCCTATCTTTGAGGCATCACAGAATACAGAGTAACCCCCTGGTCCTGATGGTAGGATTAAGACTGGTGTAAAAGTTAAACATTCTTTCAACTAGGAGAAACTTTGCTCACACGAATCATCTCAAATGAATTTAACATTCTTTCAGGTTAACTTATTCAATGGAAAAGCTGTCTTGGAGAAATCTTTGACAAAGTGATGGTAATATCCTGCTAAGCCAAGAAAACTACGCACTTCAGACACAGTTATTAGTCTAGGCCATTGTTTTACTGCTTCAATTTTGCTTGGATCAACATGAATACTTTCTTGCAAAATAACATGTCCCAAGAATGTTACATGACTCATCTAGAATTCACATTTTGAGAGCTTTGCGTACAATTGATGCTCTCTCAAGGTCTGAAGCATCATTCTCAAATGTTTAGTATGTTCTTCATGACTCTTTGAATACACCAAAATATCATCAATAAATACAATTACAAACTTATCAAGAAATGGTTTGAACACTCTGTTTATTAAATCCATAAATTCTACTGGTGCATTTGTCAACCCAAAAGACATCACGAGAAACTTATAATGTCCATACCGTGTATGAAAAGTAGTCTTAGGTATATCATCGTTCTTAATTCATAAATGATGATATCCAGACCTTAGATCAATCTTTAAGAAGTATCTTGCTCCTTGAAGCTGATCAAACAAATCATTTATCCTTGGTAAAGGATACTTGTTCTTCACTGTGACTTTATTCAGCTGACGATAATCTATACATAATCTCATAGAACCATTTTTCTTTTTCACAAAAAGAACAGGAGCACCTCAAGGTGAAAAACTCAGGTGAATGAACTCTTTATTCAACAAATCTTCAAATTGTCCTTTGAGCTCTTTTAGCTCAACAGGAGCCATATGATAAGGTGGAATTGAAATTAGCCGTGTGTTTGGGACTAAATCAATACCGAACTCGATATCTCTTTCTGGCGGTAATCTAGGTAAGTCTTCTAGGAACACGTCTGGGAATTTATTAACCACATGTATATCTTTTAACTTCTGTTCTTTATTTTCTAAATCTCTAACAAAAGCTAGAAATCTCTGACATCCTTTTCGCAATATACGCTGGGCACTTAACATAGATATCATGTTATAAGGTGCATCACTTCGATCTCCCTAAAACACAAAATTACGCCTCTCCGACATATTGAAGGAAATAACCTTGTCACGACAATTCATAGTAGTATGACAAGAAGATAACCAGTCCATCCCTAAAATCACATCAAAATCTAACATATTGAGAATCATAAGATCTATCTCAGTTTTCATACCTCCAACAATGATTTTACAAGAACGATAACCCGTTTTAACTACCCAGGTCTCTCTCATCATTGTGGAAACCAAGAATGATTCCTTAAGAGTAATCAGATCAAATTCAAACCTCTTGGCAAATAGGAGTGATACATATGAGTGAGTAGAACTGGGATCAAACAAAATACGTGTAGCTAAAGTATTAACAGATAATATACCTGTAACAACAGCATTGGATGTTTGAGCATCTTGTCGGGTTAGAGCATATACTCTTGCATTTCCTTTGTCGGCAGCTTATTTTCCACGGTCTTCTTGGCCTCTTCCAGAACCTCTTCCCATACTACCTCATATTGAAGGGGTCGGTGTTTGAGTAACAGAAGCAGAAATAGATTGTGGTCGAGGTGGCAAAGCAGACCCTTGACCTGGTTCTGTAATGAGCTGAGGGCACTCCCTTATAAAGTGTCCCTTTTGTCCACAGTTAAAACAACCTATACTGATAGTATTTAACCTACATTCTTTGAAGTGAAACTTTCTACATTCAGAACATTGAGGTTTTTCCCTTCTAGTTTGAGTACTTCCTCTACTAGAAGAGCTGAAACCGCCCCTGATCTTAGAACGAGGCTTAGCCACACTAGTTATGGAATAAGATGACCTAGAAGGAGTGGCCGGAGCATGCTGTGACTCAGTAAGGAGTTTTGAAGTCCCAGAATCTCTCCCTTGATCAAAAGATCTCCTATATCTAGCTTTCTTTTTTGCCGATATTCTTCCTTATTCTTCGACCTCTTTTCCATTCTCCGGGCCACATCAACAACTTCTGAGTATGAAGGATAATTATTCATATTGGGACCCACTTGATCATATAAGGCATCACGAAGTCTTTCCAAAAACTTTTCTATTTTTTTCTTTCAGAAGGAATGATTTAATGGGCATACGCAAATAACTTAACAAACTGAGCAGAATATTCATCAACAGACATAGGTCCCTGCCTTAGATACAGAAAATCTCTTGCCCTAGATGATCGTACACTTGCCGGAAAAAATTTATCCATAACCAATCCTTGAAACTTCACCCACACAACTGGTGGTGCGCATTGGATTCTCGCTTTCTTCCAATTCCTCCACCATTTACCAGCCCTACCTTTTAACTGAAAGGAAATGAATGATACCTTCTGAATAAGAGAACACCCTATAGCATCATAAATTGCTTCACAATCTTTAAGGAAACATTGTGGGTCCTTATTAGAATCTTCCCCTGAAAAAGTAGGAGGCCTCATTTTTTGGAATTCAAATATTTTTACCTCCCTTACATTACCCCCTCCAGTTAATTGAGCTGGTGGTACAATTTTGACTTCAACAATAGGAAGATCCACTGGCAGGTTAGCTTGTGCAGCTTAACTTTTCATTTCAGCCTCAAATCAGTCAAATCGTTCATTCATTAAATTAATCATATGTGCAATAGTTGCATTATCAATTTGAGCAACAGGTCGACTCTCCTTGCTTGGTCACTAGCCGTGCCCTCAGTATTTTGAGCATGTAAACTATCAGCATGGTTAGAATCATCTTGCACATGTACTAGTGGAATTATGACCCTTCTTAAACCCACATGCTCATTATTATTAGAAGATCCTTCTGACATTGAATAGTCAAATATCTACACACATAATAAACACTTTTCAGACATATATATAATATCACTTACTAGCCTTACTAAAAAGTTATCCATAAAATAATATAATACTCTACAAGGTCTTTTCTGGAACCTAGTTCTATGATCATGCCACGGCTCATAACAATAGGAAAGGGCCCACAAAGATTACTTTGCTCTGTAATCTATAGGAGACCTATAGAACCTATCCTTTAATACCAAATTGTCACATCCCAAAAAAATTGAACATGTAAAAAGATACTATTTGTAGGAAAAACCTCAAATATGAGTTATTCATATATATTCTGTAAGGTTTTAGATTCAACCTTTATCAGTCATTCCACACAATAGAATTATAATCATCTGATAACAAATATAGGCATACATAATCTGATGTGTTTATCTCATTGCAAGCTTAGGAGACCTATAGAAAGTACAGAGCATTCCTACTATTCATATTAATCAGTACAAGTATCCCACCAGACAGAAATGGAGAATAACTCCAAGGGGCTTTTAATCTTTAATCGGATACTCTTCTTTCTCGTTTATTGTATCTGAAAAGATAATCATAGGAAGTGTGAGTTTATTTAAAAACTCAGTAAGTAAATAACTGTATTGTATAAAATATCAAAAGTACAAATACCACATTTACTCATACAATCAATTGTCTTATACATTGAGTAGTATGAGACTCTAACATTTTCAAACTTGTGAATAAGATTTCATAGATGTATACCGAGTAGTATGAGACTCTAATCTTTTTAAACTTGTATTTATGATTTCATCTATATACACCGAGTAGTATGAGACTTTAACCCTTCCAAACTCGTGCATAAGATTTCATAGATATACACTGAGTAGTATGAGACTCTAACCCTTTCCAACTCATGTATTAGATCCCGTAGATCTTTGCTCATCAATAAAATAGTGAGAATTTATCACAGTACAATTATCATGAAATAAATTAATTTATACATACTTTTATTCCTTTAAATTTCTATAAAAAAAAATATACCAATCATCATATACTATCATTTGACAGATTGATTGCTTAATATCCAAGTAATATTATAAATTGGACTTACATTGTACTTTGACTAATAACATTAAACTAGCTTAGCAAGGTTATTTACTTACCTTGATATTTGTCCAAATTTACCTTGTTCTATACTAGAATTTGTGTAGGAAAATTTCCTAGTAAAAGATATCACAAGAAAAAATAAGAAAGGGAACGAAATCATGAAAATATGCAATATTTTTCGATTCCTACAGTAACGGTCAATGGTCAACGTAGCTACAGTAACGGTTCACTATAGTGATAATTTGCTACAGTTACAGTTCATTACAGTTACGGTTTGCTACAGTAACGGTTCACTACAGTGACGTTTGCTACAGTACGTTAACTGCTACAGTACCATTGACTACCGACACTATAGTAACTAGTACAGTAAACTCAAAAATTTTCAGATTTTTCAATTGCTACAATAACTTTGAATTTGCAGAAAATCTTCCAAAATTTTTCATCTTATAATTCTTTGTTTTTAAACCAAAATTTCATCTCTCCTTACTTACTTTAACTCAATCTTAACTCAAAAACCTCCAAAACAACTCAAATCCATGAATTATCATGAAATCTTTAAGAATAAAATCTCCTCTAATCTTCCATATAAACTGAAATTTGAGAAAAATAATGAGATTAAAGCTTACCTTTGATCTTTACTAGGCTTTTGTACTGAACAATTTCAAAAAAAAAACCAAATAAAAGGAAGAATTGAGAGGGGAAGCTTGAAGGTTGAGAGAACTTGATGCGAGAGAGTGAAATGAAGAAGAAGCGAGAGAGTGAAATGAAGAAGAAGAAGAGAGAGAGAGCTAAAAACTTAAAGTGGTGAAGTGGGTTAATTGGATAACCCAATGGGTATCCATATCCATTATCCAAACCCATTTGATCCAACATACAAAATACCTTAATTAATTATTTGATTAATTAAATTCAATCCCTTTTTTCCACAAATTCGACTATTAATAGAAATAAGTCACACAACGTTAAGAATATTTAGTCTAGTTCTTTACCTCAATTTTCATAAATAATATTCAAAGAGAATAAGTGAATATGAAAATTAAAATGACTAAAATAAATAACTAAAATAACGTTATGAAATTTCAAAATACTCTCAAACGTATTATACTCTGAAATTGACGGGTATTACATCCCTAGTTTAAGAATATATTTTTTTTCTTTGTCAAAATATCTCATACAAAATTTTAAGTTTGTTCACTTTAGTCAGTGTTCTTCACTTTCATACTTTTTTCTTATAGTTTGATCCTCCAAATCAGTCGATAATTTCATTTTTAGTTAAAAGAAAAACTTCAAGGGAACTAGAGGCAATATGATCGTCTATATATTATTTCCTTATCTATTACTTCAAAGGAATATATTATTTCATTTTTAGTTATGATTATCTAAATTTCATATTAATCATCGACTAAAATTTCGTAGGATATATGGCTAATAGTTCGGTCACAAACTCACATTGCACTAATGAGTCACCAAAAATAGAGAAAATTGACTCTAATTTTGGTATTAATTTTTTTAATTTTATTTCTTTTTTACTATATATAAATTTTTTAATTAAGAGGCTTGAGGGGACTATTCTTCGAGCCCCTTGAAATCCTTTGAGCCCTTATGATATATATATATATATATATATATATTGCCTCTAGTTCCTTTGAAGTTTTTTCTTTTAACTAAAAATGAAATTAGGACTAAACCATGAGAAAAAAATATAAAAGTGAAGAATGGAAACTAAAGTGAATAAACTTAAAAGTTTATAGGGAATATTTTGACAAAGAAAAAAAAATATTCTTAAACTAGAGATCTAGATGAAGTAGAAGACTAGTTTATATAAAAAATTAGATAAAAGGAAAATTTTGACCAAAGATCTAAGGGAAAAAAAGGTAACATTTGAAACTTAAATTTTAATTTATTTATTGTATTGTTTTTAGGTAGAAATGATAAATTAAATCATATTAAGACTAAAAATGAAATTATAGACTGATTTGGAAGACTCAATCTTTAAAAAGAAGTATGAAGGTGAAGAACAAGGACTAAATTGAACAAACTGAAAAGTTTGTAGGGGATAATTTTGACAAAAATATATATATATATATATATATATATATATATATATATATATATATATATATATATTCTTAAACTAGGGACCTAAACAAAGTAGAAGACAAGTTTATATAAAAAATTAGATTAAAAAATATTTTGATCAAGGACCTAAGTGAATAAACTGAAACTTTATTTTTAGAGAGTCCACGTGGCTAGTTCACGTCAGTATAAGTGATACACAGTCAACATTGACATAGATTTTAATATCAATATCAGCATCCCAGTCAATGTTAACTAACTGTTGACTAACAAAAAACTTACCTCAGAGACTTATTTCATGGTTTTGAAAATTACAGGGACTAAATTTATTATTTTCAAACTATAGGGACTAAAATCATTTTTCAATAAAACTACAGGAACTCCAAGTATATTTAAACCTAAAATTTTCTTATTAATAATGAAGCTCGTGAATATATACACAAACATAGTTTATTTAAAAAAAATGTTTTTTTAAGAATTACCAATATTTAAAATTTTTTTAAATTTAAATTAATGTGATTCAAGTTAAATTATATCACATAAGTGCAAACCTCTCTATAGTAAAAAAATAACAAACCACTTAAATCAACTTATATAGATACAAAACTCCTTGTTTTGAAAATAGTAAAAAAATAATAAATAAAAAAGTAAAATTACTAACTTAATAATATACTTATTTAAAAAATTTATTAACATATTATATAATTACGTAAAGAAAATTATATATATTTGAATTTTGTTTCTTTTATGATGCAAACAACTTAAATTTCCTTTCAATCTCCAAAATAGAATAGAATATGGGGTTTATTATTAGGTTAGGGGCACGCATCTTTATAAACGAAAATGGAGAAAAAGCCTCACATACTTCCCCAGGAGGAGTCAGCGATGAAAACCACCAACCTGGAAAACCAGAGGAAGAAAGATGGAAGTAGTAAATAAGTAAAAGGATAAAGTAAAAGTTAGGGGTACGTAGTAATGCAAAAAAGGCAAAGCATTAATAGAATTTTGCTTTTGCAGACGGGTAGAGTGTAATACCTTGCTTTGACGGCAGTACCACCTACTCCAACTGTAGATTGGCCCATATCCTACCCTAACTCCCCATTAAAGCTAGTTACTTCACCATTTAGATAGAATGTCATATCAGAAGCAACAGAAGCTAATTGGCAGTATTCTCAAGACAGAAAAACCAGAAACGATAGCTTCTGAACCGTGGAGGGATCACTGAAACACTCACTCGCCCACAGTTTGTGTTCCTACGTGAAAACAAACAGCTTATCTTATCCTCTCGCTGTTCCTTCTTTCTTGTTCATAAGTTGTAACCAATTTTTTTTATAGATTATTTAATTTTTTTTAATGTAAAGATTACATGAAAAAGCAACTAATAGGTTAATGGATAATATTTTAATAAAAGAAAATGTAATTTTAGATTGCTAAATATTAAAAAAGCGTATTGTAATGAACTTTTTTAACATAAAAAGAATATATATATATATATATATATATAGAGTAAAATACAGTGTTCAGAGAATCAAATTAAATTGATCAATTCAATAAAAAAATCAATAAATCGATCAAGTTTTTGGTTCAGTTTGGACCAATGAACTGATAAATGTTTAAACTGGTAAAACTGATAAAATTGAGCGATTCAACTGGCCCAACATGTCAATTTTTTTGAATTTTTTAAATTTTTATTAAATATTATTATGTATTTTTAAGAAATCTCTAAAAATTTAAACTATTAAAATAAGATCTATGATTGATATATATATATATATATATATGTATTTGTAACATGTCTAAAATATTTTAATATTTTAATATATGTAACATATATATTAATTATATATTTTAAATATCATCAATTTAACCACTGTTCGACTATTGACTTTCAAATTGGTGTTTCAACTAGTTCAATGACTAGTCCAATTTTCTGAACCTTGTTAAAATGTAGCAATTATATAATAAGAAAAATAGTATATATTATATAAATTAAGAAAACGGTCTATAATTTTAAAAGTTACAAAAAGAAAAAGTTTAAGTTACTCAAAGTTAATTTCAATAACAAAGTATAAATTATAAATGAGAAGAGAGCCAATAATAATATTTAAAATTAAATGAATGAACGTAATTTAGCTGAACTATAAAAGAAATCATTGTAATTTGTCCTTTCTTTGTTTTCCTTTCAAATTTCAATCTGTGAGGTAGTGAAGTCCCACAGGTTTATCCGATTGTGGATCCTTGTCTCCTCCATCCCCTATTCTCAACGAACAAATTTTCAAGGGCCTCAATCATTTTCACTGTGTTGAGCGTCCTGGCAAACACCCAGAAATCAAAATACCACCTTGCGTCGTTATCTTTGTCCTGACTAAGGTCGAATCATGGAGTTCCACACTTTTTGTTGATTTTTACTCTCTCACACCCATTAATAGTCCTCTTTGGGGCTCTTGTTTTCAACTTCTTTTTCTCCTCTTTGCTTCACAGCCACATTTGCTAACTGAGGCATTGCCATCACATATTTGGTTTCCTTTTGTTTTCTTCTTTTTGGAAACATTCACGGATCGGACCCCCCCCCCCCCCGTTTGCATTATTGGCTGGTTCTGTCAATTCCTTTTGGTATGCTTACAAAAAGATAATTACTGCAGCGTTTTACCTAATCTTAATCATGGTTCATGCAACAGAGAAAATTTTACCACATGTCTCTTATGTCTCTTTTTCGGTTGGAGTCACTGTTATTTTGAAATTTATTACATTCCCACTAATATAATTTAAGCTGTACTAGACTACAAGAGTACACTGTTTTTTCAATATTGTTTTTCTTCATTTACAATTTTTTTTTATTTACAAAACTTGAATCTGAAATCTGGCTTGAATAAGTGCTGAAGGTGTCTCTACAGGTACAGTACTGAGCAGAAGTGTATCTGCTATATTAATTGAAGCCAAAGGGCATATATAGTAATCCTTTAAATCTCAACTAATATAATGATGAGCTTCTTGTTATACATTTTAAGAAGATCAAAGAGTAAGATTTCTTTTTATTCTAATTAAATTAACTCAGATTTGTTACTTAGCACTCATGTTTGTAATGACTTATTTAGTCACTAATTAATCAAAAGGAAAACAAAAACATCCCATAATTAGTATGTATTTTATAACGATAATATTTTAAATTTTATGAATGTCGCTGGCAAAAGGACATAAACCCTAAGATTGCTGAACTTTTACTCTTTAAATCTCCAAATATATATATATATATATATATATATATATATATATATATATATATATGAGATTTATAAACTATATAAGCTCGAATTATCAAGAGGTCGAACTTCGCTTACTCTCACATTATTAAATATGCAAAATGAAGCCATGCAGGCATGCAACCATGTAGTGGATGCCCATTGTTGATTATACCTATATATATATATATATATATATATGTATGTATGTATTCCACACTATTCTCTCTATCTTACTTTGAAAGAGACGACGGGAAACTGAGTTATGTTATAAGCCCAGCACATATAAGAGGGACATATCATATCAAATCAAATAAGATTAATAGTGAAATGGATAAGTGAATCATTCAAGATTGATTGGCAAACTGAATATCAGACTTTAATTAATTAGTTGTGTTATTGTGTAGGGTTACGGAACCTCATGTTATAGTGGGTAGGTTCAGGAATTAATTCAACCATGGATGGCACCACGTCATCAGCAACGTACCACAATTAATGAATATTTCCGTAGTTTGTTTGTTTGACGTTGCATGATAAGGTTGAATCAGGCTGTGCACGCCCCTAGTTTTTCCCTTGGATCAGTATTTGATATCTGCACATTTTAAAACGCAGTAATTTTTAAAAAAGAACATAGACGAAAATATTAAAAGCTCTCTTAATTTAGAAGGTCATATTATTTATTCATATGTAGGTTTATAAAAGCTAAATTAGCCAAAAAAAAACATATAATTCCAAATGATCATATAATAATAGTTTTCTTTTGACATTTTCTTCTACATTTAAAAAAAAAAGAAACTTTTCCACACATTATATGTATTGTTTTATATGATTTTTTTTATTCTAAATGAACAAACAGTGGAACCTAATAAAACGTAATAATAAAACGCTTTTTGAAAGAAAAAGTTAAGTAGATAGTTTGACGAACCTAATAAAGATTCCAGGAACTTAATAAAACGTTTTTTGAAAGAAAAATTGTTTAAGTTTTAAAAATACCCAGATATCTAATTTGACCCCCCATTTTTAGGTACACACATATGCTCTAACATTTGGTATGAGAATTAATCTTCAGTTTTTGCAGGACTAACTCCCAAAGTAAAGATCTAAAAGATGAATTAGGTACATGATACTTAGGGTCAAAGAGCTAACAGACCTCCATTGTTCGATGGAATGAATTATACATACTGGAAGACTCGCATGAAGAATTTCTTAAAGATCTCAGAACATACAAGTTTGGAGAGTGATTAAAAATGGTCTCTATTTTCCCAAAAAGAAGGTGGACAGAGTTGAGGTCCCTAAAACACCGAATAAGTGGACAGAGGAGGAGGATGATCAAAAAATTGAGGTAAATTTTAAGGCTATTAACTATCTCTTTTGTACTGTGAATGCAGACGAGTTTTAGAAGTTATCAAGATGCTAAAATGCATAAGAGTCGTGGGAAAAACTAAAGTTACCGTGTAAAATTTAAGAAATCAATAATAATTTTTAAAATAAAATAATAAATTGTACAATCTTTTGAATTGAATAGGAATGCCATTTCTCTCTTTAGTCAAGAAGGATCCGTGGCTGTATAGCTCATCCACAGTTTTTGGATAGCTGTAAATCTCACACGGACATGTAGAGCTCATAGCCATCTAAAGGCTGTGAGCATCATGGATCTTCTTTTGCTTACAGCGCTAAGGAAGAGAGACGAATCCATTAAATAGTTAGGATTATATACATTTTCTCTGGGGAGCCAGATCCATTGAATAGTTAGGATTATGCGCGCGCACACACACACACACACACACACACACACACACACACACACACACACACACACACACACACACACACACACACACACACACACACACACACACACACACACACACACACACACACACACACACACACACACACACACACACACACACACACACACACACACACACACATCACTGAGAGTGACAATATTGTACTACTATTATACCAATTAAAGTTAAAAGTTTTGAAAATGGTTACGTCTAATTAGATGATTACCTATCTTTCAAATCTGAACAAAAGATTACATATATATTTTCACATATAGAGTTACAAGAACTGGTATGGCCATATATACATAACGATATACACAAATTTAAACAAGATGTGTTTCCCCATGGCCCGCTAACTGCTTTTGTCGTTCCCTAGCTAAGCTGTATTGGTACTTGGTAGCTAGCAGAAAAAAGCGCAGAGATTCGTTGGCGTTGGCGAGTGAGAAGGAGGAAGAGGGAAGGCTTATTTATGCTACACTTCATTTTTGGAAGCACATGTGAGTGTTGAGTGTGGGGTGTGGAGGAATATGGGATGATCATTGGGCACTTGCCACTCGGGTTGCTGCATGTGCATGCCTTTTGAGATTGTAGTGGTGCATAGTTGATGGGTTATTAAAGTCCTTGTCTGGTGACTATAATGGGTTTTGGTGCTTGCGACGCAAATAAAGTGGAGCACAATGCACATGTTGGCTCTTAGCGTTGGGTTAGTCAACTTCAACCACACTAGCTAGTCAGCCTGCTTTGTCATTTTTCCCACTTGTCCAACATGCATGGGGTCGATGCCTTGGCACACTGCTTCACTTGCAGGTGATTAGGCTCGCGTCGCAATAACGCTGGGGCTGCCTTTTGGTAAGAGTGTACAGTGTTGTACTGTGCAGAACACACGCTCGCCACATATTTGGACCCCATTGTCGTGGTTCAGTCTCAACCACTAGTGCAATGAGCCAGTGACGATACGTTTAAGATTAACGCTCTGTTCAACTTGGTTGTTAACTTGTTATTTCTTTCGTAAATACCAATTTGACTATTAAACTGTATAACAGTGGAATTATCAAAAAGAAGAAAAAGGGCAAAAAAATAAAAAATCACGCCCACCGTGGGGCTCGAACCCACGACCACAAGGTTAAGAGCCTTGCGCTCTACCGACTGAGCTAGACGGGCAGTTGGTTTTCTGGTCGAAAATATATAATATTTGACTAACAAAGTGAAAGTTGATGCTGTACATAGCTGAATTCAACGATGACTTTACAGTTTACACGCACTTGGCCTATCCATTTGTTACTTAATATAGTTTGTTTTAACAGTCGGTTAATTGCATTTAACCGTTTTCTGTTCCATCGTCTACTCCTCTCACTACGCCTCATCTAAACGGACCAAACCAAACAACACTATAATAGGTAAGTCATTTGATCTGCTACGCCAGGAGTTTGGCATCCCTTCTATAATAAATTAATTAAATAACGCACGCCACAAAATCAACATAAGCTTATGCAAAACCAATGGAAAATTCCCCAACAGCTCTCTAATCACAATTCAATAATCTCAATTTATTTTGATAATTTCACATACACGACACACTAAAGCTGAAGTTCTGAAAACCACATCGGTTGTTGAACTAGTTGAAGCACCAATTTAAATGTCAATAGTCTTACTGTGATTGAATCATAATTGAATTAATCTACTTTAAAATATTTAAAAAATAATATACATAATTAAAGTCTATAAATATAAATTGACAAATTAAATTAAAAATAAGATTTGATATCAAATTACATAAAACAACATTATAATTAAAATTTCGCATTAAAAATTAACCAAATAATAAGAAAATATTATTAATCAATATAATATTAATTCATATAAAATCAATAAAATACTAATATATTAAAATGTCCAATAAAATAGACTGATCTGTAATATTAATTTATTTATTATATAATTCTAAAATAAACAAATTTTAAAAAAATTAAATGCACTAGTTCAACCGGTTCATTTACTATCGATTTTTATCCGATTCAATCAATTTTTAGCCGATTCAATCACTTATCAGTTTTAGTTGTTATTTCGAACTGATATCTTGAGCAGTTCTAAATCCAACGAGTCAAATCAACCGATTCGATTTGATTCTGATAACACTGTTAAAACTTAATTTAAGTGTTTTATAGATAAGATATTTAGTCAATTCTTACATATAATAAGGTATTTTTATTTGGTCTCTTCTTCTAACGGATCAAATCGACGGATTCAGTTTGGATCTCCTATAAACTTGTCAATTTGGTCTCTTCTTACATATAATAAGGTATTTTTCAATTTATTTAGTCCTTGAATATTTCTCAATTAAGTCATTACAAATAAAATTATTATCAATAATATTATTTTGTTAATTTGCTATTAATAAAATTTATTTTAATTTACATATTATATAATTGTGACTAAATAGTAACCCGCCCATATAACACTAAAGCCATTGATCTCATTAAAAATATTGTAATCATTTCATTTATAGACACAGAGATTGCAGAATCGGAATATGACTAGAATTCTAACTAAAAAACACGTTTCAAGAGATAATTATCTTGAATATACATAATATTACCCAAACATTTGAAAATAAAATACTATTTAAATGAATACAGTTTGACTTCTACATCACTCACACTCCACATACGGCTAGCTCAAGAATTCCAGGTAGGACCAATTTTCTGTGCAATAAAGCGCCTACTAAGGCAGGCCAGAATAAGGAATAAAGCAGTGTCAATAACTTATACCCAATCCCACACATTAGCTAAAATAATTACTCTTTCTTTTTTTCTTCCCCTCATTCCCTCTTTTTTTTTCTTTGGGCTTAGGAGCCCAAACAGTTGATGTTTCATTCCCCAATGGACATGTTATTCCCATTCCCATTGCCTCCAACCCAATACTGTTTCACAGCAAACAGAATCTTCTGAGGCACAAGTGGGCCATCCTCATGATCCACCACTTTCACATTCCATCTCATCCCTCTTGCAATTGTTCTAACTTTGTTTACCACATCTTCTTTGTCTCTTATTATCACTGCTCCTTCGGGTCGAAGGGTCCGATCCATCTCCAGAAGAATGCCTTCCATGTTGCACCTGTTTAATCATATCAATGACAACTTTAATAACATTTTCATAAAAGAATCACAGAAGAGGAACACATTTCTTTTGAGTTATAAATGGGGCAGAGATCAAACCTTTGATATTATATTCGTCTTAATTTTAAAATCTGAGACTGTGCCATGTGAGAAGAATTATGGCATACATGAAGAAGAGGAGGAAACTTACGTGTCTCGGTACAAGCTAAACAAATCATGTGCATGAATAAGATCATATGTCCTTGGGTATGTAGAAAATCCTTCACACCTGACAAACATAAATAATGTTACAACAATTTCATATTGGGATGGCCATTTTGATTCAATCTAGCCTAGTCAGCTTAACCTTATTTAAATTGGATAATTTAACAGTTGGTTGATGAATTAAACATGTTTAGGTTAAAATTAGTCCTTATAATCTCACCAAAATTGTAAATTAGTCCATATATGTTATTTTTATTTAAAATTATTTTTATAATTTTTTTTATCCATGTAAGTTAGTCCATTTGTTAGTATGGTTAGCTTTTTTGTTAAAATAGTCTAACATAGCAACTGATATGTACATTTATGAATATGTTAGTATACTCAATCATTAATTTTTATCCAACTCAACTGCCATGTCAACAAAATTCTTATTTTATTGATATGACGTTTGAGTTGTGTAAAAATTAATTATTGAGCATGCTGACAAATGTATACATCATCTGTCATATAGGGTCATTTTAATAGAAATTAAAAGTTAATCATATTGATGACAAGGACTAACTTATATAGATGGAGAAATTATAAAAATTATTTTATATAAAAACAAAGTATAGAGATCAATTGATAATTTTAATAATTTTATAAGGACTAAAATTATAATTTAACCGTATGTTTAAAAAAGCCAAAAATGTTTTTGTTCAAGTATGAAGTAGGATCAGAGCATATATTCCCCGCCCCTAATTTGCTCCCTCTCTCTCTCTCTCTCACGCGCGCACACATATATCATTTAACTCAATTTAGTTTACATAAATAGAATAGACATTTATGTCTAGTACATACTATTCCTTTAAGTTCATTGTATGTGGCAAGAATAAAAAACTTGTGAGACAACAAGGAAAGAACGAGGTAATTAAAAGAAATCAGACAAAGATAAATAATAAAAAACTCGTCTCGATTTATCCTATTGTGATCCCTGATTTCATAGCACAAAATTTTCTTTCTCCTAGGGGTTGATAAATAGATTCATGCTTGATTCAGCAATCCCTAGGTTTAAAAAATTAACAACTGCCTAAGCAAGTAAGTAAGAAGCCAATTTTGCATGTGCATTTTTGCAAAAATGAACTCTCTTGCTAAATTATTATAGGAAAAATTAAGATAGATCTTTGAAATAATTAACATACCAGTGATGATAAATGCCAATAAGGCCTCTCTCATAGACAACACCTAAAGTGTTCTTAGCAACAGTTGGCACAACATTCATCACCCAAGAGTTCTGTGATTCAAGTGCAGCTGCAAATCCTCCAAGACCTGCATTCATGTCCATTACATTCCTGTATCTGTTTGTGCCAATCAATCTATTAATTCTTTTGTAAGTATTAACATGCTTCCTCCATAGTTTGTTGTCCTTTTGATAAGATTCAGCTGTGACACCTTTAACGAACCCCATAGATACTCGAGGAGGAACTGCAAATAGCCTTGCAGGAAACTCCTTCAATTCAACTCCATCTTCACTTGTTACCTCAGGGAAAGAGGTTTTACATGCCTCCATTTTCTTGTACCTGTTACGCCCACCCACTAATAAGATAATCTATTATAACTAGAGATGTCAAACAGATCAAATGAACCCAATACCTATAGGGCCTAAGTTGAGTTGGACTAGGTTGGGCCAAACCATATATACATCATATACTAAAATTTTTTGGCATAGCCAAGCCCATCAAAGGCTATGAGTTGGGTGGGGTCAATCCATGGGTAATTTCTTTTTTTTTTTAAAGGATTTTTAGTTACTTTAAATCATAAAAATTTAGTATTAAGACTGTGAAATTTTAAAAAATTAGATTAAATTTTTAAAAAATAGACTAACTTTTAAAAAAATAAATAAAAGATTTTTAAAAAAAGCCCAAAAGAATTAACTTATCCTGACCCACTAATTCTCGAAGGCTTTAATAGTCGGGATAAAAGCTAAAATAAGATGTTGAATATTAGCTTAGGTTATCTTATCATATTTGCAGGATTGGGCTAGGCTGGCCTAATAAGCCAAACTCATTTGGACACCCAAAACTATATATCACCTCTAAAGAAGCAAGAAGGTGAGAGGACTAACCAAACATTATCTGCATTATCTGGGTTATCACATAAAATAGCATAATTGCTTTGACAGGATTCTGCATTAAGTTTCTTCCTCCATATAGCAATATCTCCCTTTTCATACTTCTTTTCCCAGCAAAGACTCTCTGCTATCTCCTCAATCTTTCTCTGCTCACCCTCCACATCCTCCTCAGATAGCTTACATGTCTGGTTATGCGTTTTCCAGTTAATTGAATTTCTAGATAAAACCCAGAATCCACCGGGCCTTAATACTCTGTCAACTTCCATTAGATACATACTACCTGCATTATATAGAGTCACCATTTCAGTTCCTCCAGAAGATTCTTCTTTCATATATATAAACTTCATACGAGGCATTTTAGAACTTACCATTTGAAGTCCATGGAATTAGACATCGAGAAGAGTGGGCCATATCGAAGGCTCCAGAAGGGTAAGGGAGGTGGATGGTGCCAAGAACACCAATAACAGCAGGCACGCCTCGTTCCAGTGCAATCTGAACTTGTGCTTCATGGTCTTCCTTTGGTGCAAACGACATCGTCAAAATATTTCTCTTCATCAAGTAGGCTCCCCAGCTTCCAACCTGAGTAATTGTTCATGCACACGTTTAATTTCTTCAATTTACTTTACAAGGTGATGCCCTAGGATACGGTCATCCAATTTGATTAAATTTTTATTTTAATTTCTGTAATTTTTAAAAGTATCGAGAGCCTTGATACCATATACTAAATAGAGAATTTGGCGCGCATGTCATTCAATCAAGGTAGACCTCACATGTTTGTGTGAGATCCACGCCAATTAAACAGCATACGAGTATCAAATAAAAAATAAAAATGCTATTAAAAGTTTATGATTATTCATTTAATTCCTACCATGATGTCACCAAACTTCTATCATCTATGCTTACATAATCAACCATGTGCTTCTGAATATGTTGAGTTCATGCCGACAAAAAGTAGATGGTGAAATGAAACCACTCTTGTGGATATGTATTATACTATTTAAGAGTATTTAAAAACTTATTAAGCGGACTCAAATCAAATGAAAACTGACCAAACTAATCTAACAGTATTAGTTAAATGATGGAGAGGTTGGTGTGCTAACTTTTTCCATTAAAATTGAAAAAGAAAATGAAATATATAGATAAGAAGATAGAGATTAATTTAAAAAAAAATCATAAAAACACATTAGAACTATGATACAATTCATTAACTTTTAGCATTTGTCAACCTAGACTGAGGATTAAACGCAAAAGTAAAGTACAAACCAAATCATCTATTAAAATCCAACCAAACTGACTTCAATACAAACCCATTAGATCCAATTGATTGGCACACCCGCATGCTTGGTTTGGTTAATGTTTAAATCAAAACCAAATCCAACCATGCCTATGAATCCCTCTACATTAAAGAACTTCAATAAATTGGCATTAATTATACCTATTCAAACTTCCAAGATAATTACAAATTTTCAAATTATATCAACTAATTAAACGATGAAGGAATTTGAGGATCAACATACCCCACAACCAGTGTCAAGAGCTGTTCTGATAGACCCATTTGAAATCGGAATAACCGATGCAAGTTCATCAAAATAAGCATCTTCTTCTCCACCTGGGAATCTAAACACGTTTCCCTGAAACGCCACCAAATCTTGATTCTCCTTTTCCACATTAACGCTCTTGTAAGCAACATTCCCTTGGTAAACCAAATCGCGACTTTTAGGCCAAGGAAAAGGGGTCATATACCCCTTAGGTGCTGGAATTAAACAGTTCAATTTTTCCTCTTCAGAAGGACAATGCCTTTCTCTGTGTATCATATTCTCTCTGGGAAATCTCATTGCTCTGCCTTCTTCATGGCACGGAGTGTAATCTGTGTACTGCACATCACAAGGTTCAAACACTATTGGGTTTGCTTCAGAAGCTTCTATGTCGTTGTGATGAGATTCGAATCTCAAATTGGGCATGATTTCGCACTCTGTGAGCATGTTTACGTTCATGGCGATTCTGTCTCCCTTTCCAGACCCACTACTTTGCCATGCTCCGATGATATAGAAGACACAGCACAGACCAGTCACCAGAAATAATGTCCTGCTTCTTTTGGGGCTTGATGGTGACTTATTCCTAGAACTAGAACCCATTGTTTTCTTTTACCAAACCTACAGAACTGTGAACTCAAGTTAGACACAACAGAGTAGCTATGGTAGTCGGTAGATGTAGTTAATGTTAGTATCACTAGAAAGCATTTAAATGGTGAAGAACTTGTTTATTGTGACTGAGAAAGAAATAAAATTGGTAGTCGGACGGCATATAAGCGAATTGGTGACTTTAATATTAAAGTCAGTTAATCTATTTCCGAAAGAAATTAGCAGTTTAACTTCACAATGAGTTTGCAGTTGCATTGCCACAATTTCTGGCAGAGGAAAACGTTATTCCTTGTATGAATAAATTTTTTTTTTTGCCTCATTTATTCATGGAGACTTTGAATTTAGATTAGAGTATTCTTTCATTTTAAAAGTTTTCTTCAATTTTCAATTGGGTCCCTACTCCCTAGTCCCTACAATTTAAAAGTTTGTAATTAAGTTATTATAGTTCTAAAAAAAAAATTTTAGTTCCTATTTTAGATGACATGCCTATTATCTTGAAACTCTAAATATATATGATTTAAATTAATTCACCCAAGTTACTTAATATAAGTTACATCAATGTCATACACATGCAAGTAAATTTTACTTAGTTGTCTATTTTTTCTTCTATCTTTTGGTATATTCTGAGTGCTAATATTTATATATTTAGTTTAAAATTTAATGGAGCGCTGATAAAAAGTTTCAGTATCAGGGACTAAATTTAAAAAAATTATAAGATTACAAGACTCCATTAAAAATTTTTACACTATAAAAATTAAATGAAACTCCAAAAATCAAGAGAATGATTTAACCTTGAATTTATTTTCCAGAGCGTGATTGGGGGTTTTAAACTAAATAAATGAGAAAATAAAAAACAGAATTTGTGAAATCAATTCATCATCTGAGAAAACCCAGAAAGCTGCTCACAGAAAACAGTTATTTTCGCGGAAAAGTTCCAGTTTAAACGGGAACTCAAATAAGAAAAAAAGGAAGTTACATTTAAATCTGAAATCTGGCACCAACAAAAACGCACACACAGAAAAGACTAACATTTTCTACATCTAAGAAACTTAGAGAAAACAGAATGGAAAAACTGTATCAAAATGACGAAGAGAAACCTGAAAACAGACGTGTGCAGTTGCTCGAACCTTCAAGTTATAGATTTTCCGAGAGGCTCAAATACTTGAAAGCGTGAGTGGAAGAAATCAGACACTAATTGGCGAACAAAAGACGAATTTTGACAGATAAATTACATCACTGTGGAAGTTGAGCCATTCAGAGACTTGGTCTCTGTTTTGCGGTTGGAAACGGAACAAACAAAGTTAATGTGTCGTGCTTCTCAATGTGATAATGTCAGTATCATTGAGAATATCTTTACATAAAAAATCTGATTTTACGTCAATATCTATATCCATGCATTGCATAACTACGCTTTTGCTAATATTAGGAAAAGAGTTTTTTTGTTTTCCACTAATAAATTGGTGAATCATAAATTTAATCAGTATTAATTAGACGTGTTGAAGTCCAAGTTATATTAAATTTTTGACGGTAGAGATAATTTGCTGAAAATGATTGATTATTTAAATTGTTCAAACTGTTTTATATGCGAGATAACCAAAGCACAGGGAAAAGGAAGAGTATAGTAGTAAATTTTTTGATAACGTTATGGGAAAACTGAAAAGAAAGTTTGAAACTTTCACGATTCGGACTCTGTGGTTACTAATTTGGGTCTCTCCAATACTCTAAAAATATTGGACTCTTCAATGCTTTTTGCCTGAATCGTTGGATTGAAACTACGGACGACTTAAATCGTACAGAAAGTATTAGAGGGATAAATCGAGTAATCTTAAAATTTTACAGAGATCAATTTAAATTCAAACAAAATAAATTCTAGAATTAGAGACCTAAATGAAATTAAATATGATCTTAAATCAATCAAAATACCAAAAAAGAATCTTAAATAGAGATTTAGATAAATAAACTATTTATTAGATGGATGCGATTTGAACCATTGAATCGTATGAATCGAAAGACTTAAATTCTCTAATACTTTTTATGTGATTTGAGATGTCTGTAACTTCAATCTAACGACACATATGAATCCAATACTTTTGAGGGTGTTGGAAAAGCCCCAATTCCATATTTACTTTAATAACTATATTTATTGACCTGGTCAATGAGGTATTTGTTTGACAGTTGAAGTACGTCCTTGGGTTGATGAAAGAATCTAATTGACGTAATCCAATTTGACAAAACTCCAACCGAAGATGAATGATTTCTTTGTTGGAAATATTTCTAACAAAACAATGGAGTCAGTTCAAAATTTTCCAGGGGAAAAAAATAAAATCAAAGATGGCATAAATTATAAAAATTTAAATATAAATTACACTACCTACTCTAACAAATCAATAAATCAATATCAATATATTATAATAAAATAATTCTACCTCCCACATTTAATGCATCTGAACTTGCATGTCATGTCGTCCATCTTTTTCATATTGAATTCTCTTAACTACACAGTGTCCTATTATTCATGCAATCTGCTCTACATATAACTACATTGGAAAATACAAAGTTATTATATGCATTGTTTAGTTAGCCAATAAAATTTGTTTTTAATATTATTTTTTTTAAAAAGTCCAATAAGCCAACACTCATGCCTATTATTTTAAATGATATAGTTTGCACCTAATAAATTAAGCTCTATATAAATCATTTTTCTTGATTGTCTTTGCCTTTCAGTTTCCATGTAATAATAGATTTGCACTGAGTCCATTTCAGTCTTTGCCTTTCATGGGCTCTTTTACAATTTTATCACTGAGTCCACTTTGTATCTTCATTTTTTCATAGTTTCTTAATTATCATTGTTTTTCGATGGCTATGAAATTGGATTATGTGAAGGAAATATGCCTGTTGCATCAAAATTGAAAGATTAAGGTTTGTGTCATATGTTTATGGTTGGTTCGTGGGTTCAATCTACTAGAAGAGGTTAACAGGGTTGAAATGGTACTGAAAGATGCAATTGTGTATTGCCTTATTATATATTTGGTCCATTGTGTAAACATTAAGTCTAATTTTTCGTTTCGTTATGTGGTTCATTGTAAAAACCAATTTGAGATTACCATCATTAGGTTCAAACAACCAAACAATGTAATCACCAACTAGCAGATTAAAGTGTCCGTTGAAAGAACTTTATTACTACGAAGAGCCAATCTAGGGTCGTGCCATCTCTTCTCATGCACATAATACTTCAACATAAAAACTTGACCTTCATTGTGTTTTCAATAAAACCCTATGACTACAGAATCTTGGATGATATTGTTGACTACAAAGCAGTGCTTGCTTTGCCCGGAAAGGATACATACATATAACAACATAAACAATTGTTATAATGAAGGGGATGAATAAACTCAAATATGCAAGACACTTAATATTACCAGCTTTTATTGTTCTAATGTTGTCCTCAAATTGCACAGACAATAGAATTTATGATTGAAATCACAAAAGTATGAGTTGAAATCTTCCATCAAAGGCATATTATAAGTCGATTTATTAAGTCAATCAACCTAAGGAAAAAATTGCGAAGCCAACTTTGTAGTAGCTTGAGAGTGCAAGAAACACTAATGAAGTGTGTGTCAAATATCTGAATTCTAGATACCTGAACGCCTCTCTCAATGTACATCACTCATATAAGGAAGTAACATAATTTATTTCTTTATTTTTTTAGGTATTGTTGTTTGAAATATTTTGATCTAAAGTTTTGAAGCTAGTTCGGTGACACTGCTATTAATTTTTGGCACTGGATTGTGCTCATATGGGATAGTATGTCTACCATGAAGATAGATGGTATGTTTGAACCATTTTTGAAAATAAATAAATAAATAAATATAAATATATATATATATATATATATATATATATACTAATACTTTCTGGCTCACAACGAGATAATATAAAAAAATCACATAATTAATAAAATACAAAAAAATAAATTGATACATAAGTTATTTATGAAAAATCAAATACCCGTTTATTTTAATTAACATTTTTTTATGATAGATGATTGTTTTTCTATAAATTTAACCAAAAACACCCAAAATGCACGGTAAAGTCATATTTGAGGATTGGAAAAAAAGAATGCAGTACAATTATGACTATAATATTAGCTTATTTGAAATAATGGATAACATAAATAAGGATTTGTACGTCAAACAGAGGGAATGATACCATTTAAAAATCCATAGGTGATGGGATCAAAACATATATAGAAGGAGAAAATTTCTGTTACTGACCTTATTTTCTTTCTCATGGTTTTTTTTGTCCTTTGAAAATTTAAAATATATAATCTAAAATACATTTTAAATTTTAGATATTCTATCCATCTATATCCTAAAATATAAAATCTAATATCCATTTTAAATTTCAGATATTATGATCCAATAATTTATAATTGATATAAATAATAGGATCATAATTTCAAAATACTGGTAGCTGAACTTATTTTCTTTTTTGGACCTCACGCATTTTGTTTTAAAATTTCAAAATAAGAAGTCCAAATTAAATTTCTGAAATCCTATCCATCTATATGTCTCAAATTACTTTGAGCTTTCTTTCTCTCCGCATTGTTTCTTCTTCCTTTCTTGTTTTCTTTCGGTATAAAGGGTTTGCATATTATATTCATTCAACTTTTTCATATTAGAAAATGCAAATGACATAAAAGGAAATTGATGGAAAAATGCAGAAAAAAAACCCAAAATATTAATTTGGATTAAAAGTTAGTTCGTTATTAAGTTGACATGTCCAAATTAATTTGGTTTATCACTAAAAAACCAAAACTACCAGAAGAAATATGATTAATAAAATTAATCTTTTAATTATAAAATATTAATTTGTAGAAAACGCAAATCTGAAAAAAATAGTTACATATAATCAGAGTTTAATGTATTTGAATATAACAAATAACCAATTAACTGGATTTCTAAACAACAAATAGTACTTCAAGTTATTAGTTAATTAGTTAATAAATAATAAAATTTTAAATAAATAATTATTGAATGTAAACCCCATGAATATCTATGATTACCTATATACATAGTATAAAGAATCGACCTGATCATTGACTTGAACTAGTCTTCTGGTCACTAGTCCAACTACCGGTCACAAAGTCAATTGTTAAATCAATATATATATATATATATATATATATATATGCTCATAAATAATCAAAATAAGTAAAATAAATAATTTATATGTAAATTTCATAATCAAAATATCATAAAGGCAAAATTATATTTCAGTCCCTAACGTTTATATTAATTTTCACTTATACCCCTAATATTTAGTTTTGGTCAAATATGTCCCATATGTTTTTTTTGTCCGATATGCCTTTTTTAATGCCGTCAAATATACTAACAAAAAATGTTAACTAAGCGGTCCACATAGCACATATTACCTGCTGCATCATGTGCCACCTGGACCATACCCCAAAATGCAAAAAATATCCTCTCTCTCTCTCTCTCTCTCTCTCTCTCTCTCTCCCTATTCCTCTAAAAAAAATCCTTTTTGTTCTACTCTCAAGTATCTTTCTATTTAGTTGATGAAGATTTAAATAAAAAAAAATTAAAAAAATGTGTCAAGCTTCCCGTTCATATGATCTGTTGCTTGTGAGTTGTTGGATTGGGATAGGAGCCATCATACCAATTGTGATATGACAAATTGTAGATAACATAGCATTTTGAGTCTTAGGTGTAGAAATTCAAACAAGCTCTAAAATAGTAAAGGCAACTAGAACCAACAAGATTGGAAATGAAAGAAGAGATAGTAAGCAACAAAGTTGAAAAATAGATTAAATTAAGAATCAATAGAACTTTACAGGGAAAAGGAAAGAGACGCACCTAGCTTTACTTTACAACGTATTGGTTGAGTGAAGTGAAGATTGCTTTTGCTTGTGGCAATTTGCTGCTCTATTTGCTTCTTCATCGCATTATGGCTTGTCTACACTCTGCAACACAATCTACAAATAAATGAGAGGCACACACAAAAAGAGAGAGGGGGAGGGAGCGAGAGAGAGAGAGAGAGATTGAGTTCAGACAAGCCACAACACAACAATGAAGCAAATACAACAACAAGCTGCCACAAGCAAAAGCAATCTTCACTTCACTCGACCAATTCGTTGTATAGTAAAATGGGTGTGTCTCTTTCTTTTACCTTGTAAAGTTCTATAGGTTCTTAATTCGATCTATTTTTCAACTTTGTTGCTGTAATACCCGCAATTTTTTTCCCTTTTCTTTTCTTATATTTCTTGGAGCAAATTGTGCATGAATTTACTAATAATTATATTGCATGATTTGTTTATTTTCCTCTTTGATCTATTTTTGCGAATATTTAGCTTGGCATTTGTATTTTATTGGGTATTGTGATATGAATCGTGGAATTACTTTTTCATGTGTGGAAAATTTTATGTTAAGGTATGACCTAGAAATTTTATGCTTAGTTGAAGGATGGAATAAAAAAGGACCAAGGAAGGGAAACTAGATAAAATAATTGATCCATAGAAAGCCAGTGTGGTGAACCCCACTATTCTTGAACCCTCTCCTTCCCTTTTCTCCTCAT
This sequence comes from Biancaea sappan, assembly GCA_037074585.1. Taxonomy (NCBI): domain Eukaryota; kingdom Viridiplantae; phylum Streptophyta; class Magnoliopsida; order Fabales; family Fabaceae; genus Biancaea; species Biancaea sappan. The sequence goes on along the minus strand of CM073500.1, from coordinate 31,621,532 downwards.
ATTCATAGGTGTGTGTGTGTATACTTCTCATAGCCTTCATTCTTTCTCCCTTGCGTCCTCCCTTGTGTGTTGGCCGAAGGTGTGATTTTGGGAAGGGAGGGTCTGCCCTAGTTGAGCTAGGTAGAGAATACAAGTAAGTATTGAATCTTCCTTTCCTTTTCTCCTCTTATTTTTGAAATCTTCAAACCCTAAAAGCTAAATCTCCCCTTTTAGAGCTTAAATACTTGTTTTCTTGTGTGTCCCCTTAATGTTTATTGGAAATAAAGTTTCTTATATGTATTTGAGTGGTTGGATGTCATTAATGACCCAAGGGAGGAAAAGTTGTAGTTATGAAATCTCAATAAATGCAAAGGGGTGTTAGGATTTGGGATTTTCATGATTCACAACCTTTCTCTTGGTCAATTCTTGTTGAGACTCAATTCTTGTGTCCAACCACCCAAATACATCCTTTGTGTGATCATTAAACACTGGGACTCCAAGAAAGAAGATTTTGGCTCATTTTGATTGTGGACTCGAAGAGTGCTGCTGTGCTGCAGTCGGGCCACCTAGCAAAATTGTGAGACAGAGAGTTAGAGACCTGGTACCTGGAGGCACCATCCAAGGTGCCTCAAGTGCCCAGTAAACTCTTGAGACCGAGAGTTTGGGGCCTGGCACCTCGAGCGCCCTGCACCTGAGGACTTATTGTGTTTTAATTGTATAATGGTGCCTTTGGCTTGAATCTTTCCTAATTTTCCTAAACCTCAAAATCTTTTGCTTTTTTAACCTAGGTATTCCCGTTGTCATCCGATCGTTTCTTCACGCTTTCATCCCATCCTTCATTACTTAATCTCAAGTGAGGGAGTTAACTATAATCATGTGTTAAGAATAATATTTATGTATGCGATTACACAAAGGGATATATATGTATTGTGATTCTATCCTTCCGAAAGGATTGAACTCACAAATCATCAGAGGTTACTTCTATCAATTGATTTGTTCTAAAATAATTTCATATGATGTTAGTAATTAGGATGGAGGCATCCAGACCCTCTGTTTAAAATATTGGATTACTATAAATGGTTTGGGATAAACTCCTTGTTATGTAAATTTATAAATCTGTGGCATTTAATATTATTGTCTTGGAATAGTGACAAAACTTTATTTAATATTAGTCCTAAAACGGTGGATAAAACTTCATTTAATTATATTGTCTTGGAACGGTAGACAAACTTTATTAACCATATTATCTTGGAATGGTGGAAATAGTCTGTATATGTAAATTTGTGATATGGATGTATTCAATTGTTATTTCTACATGATTGACACTACATGAGAATGATTAGTATTCATGAATATTTTACTCTGAATTCTTGATTATGTATGTTGATGTGTGTATACTCATTTCTTCACTTCTAATAATTGGAGATGAAGATGAAATTCTACATTGCCATAGTAAACCTTCCTTGATGGGAAGTGTGTGGTAAGTTTCTTTTGTATTTATCTCACTAAGTCAGGTTACTCACTCTTTGTGTGTGTGACTTTGCAGATTTTGTAGTTGTTGGCGACTCTCCACAAGAGAAATAGCAGAGCCTCACGTCACCACGACTTGTTAAGCATTGGTGATTGTTTTCTTTTGATTGTTTTGGGGAATAGCTTACCACTCTGTAGTTGTTAGGACTCCTAAGTCTTGCATGAGCATTCTTTAGGGATGTGTATTCTTTTGTAACTGAGACTCACAGTTAGACTATGTTTTGATTCTTTCCTTACCTTATTTTGTGATTAAGAGGAACGTTTGGAAACATAAGTTTGTAATGACCGCTGAAGCAATTGAGATACTTTGTTATTTAATTAAATGTACTTATATGTAATTGTGCATATGTAATTATTGTTGGTGATGTAAAGTTTAAAGCTTACGGTCATAGGTTGGATCTTAGACTGTACCAATCACTTACCCAAGTTGGGTCGTGATAGTTGCTTCATTATCTATTCTTTCGTTTCCAATCTTGTTGGTTCTAGTTGCCTTTACTATTTCAATGCTTGTTTGAATTTCTATACCAAAGACTCAAAATGCTATGTTATCTAAAATTTGTCAGATTGCAATTGGTATGATGGCTCCTATCCCAATCCAACGGCTTACAAGCAACATATCATATGAACGGGAAGCTTGACACATTTTTTAATTTTTTTCTTTTCATTTGAATCTTCATCAGCTGAACAGAAAGAGATTTGAAAGTAGGACAAAGAGGATTTTTTAGAGGAATGAACAAAAAGGGATGAACAGGGAGAGAGAGAAAGAGAGAGACAGAGATATTTTTGTCATGTATCACGTAAACTACCTAGTCAGTGTATTTTGTTAATATATTTAATAATATTAAAAATATATTTAATAAAAAATAAAATTTATAAGATATATTTGACCAAAATAAAATATTAAGAGTATAAGTAAAAATTAATATAAATATTAGAGATATGAATTATAATTTTACCTTTATATTTTAATCCATTCGTTTATTTACAAAACGACAGAAGAAACCGGTAGTATAGCGTTCCTCTTGTCTCCGATTCTCGAATGCTGAAGATACACGTCCACGGTGCGTGGTTCCATGAAGACGTCTAACCCAAGCGCTTGAAAATCCTTTACGGCTAACACAAAATCCATGAGCTGTTAATCCATCTTGAATTCAGGTGCGAATTATTCGTCATGACATATGGGAATCCTGATTCTTGTAAAACTACCTTGATTTTTCCCTTTTCCGTTTCAAATGGATTTCAATATTGTTTCACGAATTTACGCTATTTTGCTCGTTAATGTTTGATTATTCCATTTTGGCCGTCGACTATATGTTCGATGTTGTTTGTTGCTTTTTGGTGACTTTCTCTGAATTTTTTACTCTTCTTCTGACCGGATTCTGTTGACCTCAATCGCTTATTGCTTACTAGTTAGGATGATTGAAGGATGAGCTTCACTCTACATAAATGGGTTATAACTGTGTTTCTTAGTGGATGCTTAGTGCATAACAAATTGGGGTTTTTCCGTATAATTGACCTGCTTGTTCTTGGTCTTAAGCTACTAGATCTTTCTTTCTCTGCGCTTAGACAGGTGTTCTGTAGTATTAATGATAAACATGAACTGATTTATCGTGTATTTGATATTTTTGCTTGAACTGCTTCTTCTTTTAGAATTTCTTCCAATCTAATATCCTTATTGCATTACGTTAACGTTTTGTTCCAGCTGTTCCTCCTTATGACTTGAGGAGAGTTGGAGATGGCAGACTTACCAGGATATGTGAATTCCTGCTTGAACACAGGGAAACTTGCCTCTTTGGCAATTTTGGTCTCTGTAGGGATAGTCTTGCAGATTTTGGTCGGTTTTCTTATCTCGTTGTTCATTATTTATAATTTTGTATCTGACAACTTATTGGCAAAAATCTCAATGTTTACCGGCATCTGAATTATGTGACAGGCATGTGCCTTATATAATAATTGGTGGCCAATGCTAACTGGTGAGATTCAGCATCATTAAATTTGGTTGCAATATAAATACTAATCTCATTTCATTCATGGGATTGATATGCATCAAGAACGTCTCATTTTTGGTTATTACGTCTGGTGTTTTGTTCTCTTGTAGCCATAATGTTTGTGCTTCTTCCAATGCCTCTGCTATTCTTTGCGGGCTCTGATGGTTCATCCTTGTTTTCTGAATCTGATAATAGGTAAACGTTTACATTTAGACTAACTTAAAAGACAAAATCTGACTTCTATTCAAGTTGAAAATTAATTAATTCAATTTCTTATTTTGGTTGAATGCATGGTGAAGCAGCTGGGCGAGTGCAACCAAGTTTTTAACTGGAGCCTCAACTGTTGGAAGCATTGCCATCCCTATTATATTAAAGCATGGTGGTATTATTGGTTGGGGTGCACTTGCGATGGAACTCTCTTCCTTTTTTGTGTTTGCTTTAGCCATTATGTGTTACATGTGGATTGGTGATGAAGATGATTACAGTATACTTTAAGATGGGCAGCTTTGGGGGCTTGCATTGTCTGTAAAAAAGTATTAATTCCATTTGTGTTATTTATTATTATTTTTTTGAGAGCTTTCCTTTTATTTTTTTAGGACCTTGAGATTGATCAGTTTTTCCCAGTTGAACTATTGAAAACTTCTTCCAAATGAGCATTTTTAACCATGCTTTCTTGACCTCCAAAGTCTAGAGGAACTTTCTTCCAAGACAACTGGAACTCAAGATGCTGACATACACAAGTAATATGGAGCAATATCATCTTCTGCATTCAATTCATTTTTTACCTTGACTAAAACACGCACCCTTTGCTGGTTTACATAGGTATGTTATTGCCGCGATTGAAAGAGAAGAACATGGGATTTTGGTTGGAACTGACTGTGAATTATCTGTGATCTGAGCGAGAACTGCAGAGTCCAATTTAAAATAGATAATTTAAATTTATAGACTGAACTTTATAATTTTAATGAGAACAAAGATTTCAATTTTGGCTGGAAGTGATAATATTGTGAGTTTTTTTTTTCTATTAGCAAAATTAAATTTAAAATCAACTAAAAGTAGTCTCTTTTATTTGTTCTAAACTGGTCTTTAAAATTTTAAATTCATTCTTCAATTTTATTTAGTTCTAATTTAATCCTTTAACTTTATATCAAGTTGTATTTTCATATATAAATTTTCTTGATCTTTAACATTAGAAATGTATAACTCAGAAAATAGATACAAAGAATATAAGCAAAATTTTATTAGTTAGTGTAGTTTCACTTAATTTTATATATTGTAAGGAAAAAACATAGTATTAAAAAAATGTTAAAAAAATGAATTAAGGACAAAATGGCAAGGCGTGGCGTGGATCCAGCCATCTCTGCTCCAGTTGCGGTACTGGGTTAGAAGGATACAGTGATTGAAGCATTCAGAGGATCTCTCGTTTCTCAAGTCTGTGGTCCTCCCGCTATGAACGAGGAACAAAAATCTCTCCTCCTCAGCTCATCCTCTCACTTCTTACCCGCGCAAGGTTTGCATCTCCCTTCCTCTTTGTCTTCCGTCATGCGAAATCTTTCCCTTATGCTTGGATATTTCGTCGTTGCCAGGAGTAAAGCTATCATATGGCACGGCTGGATTCAGAGCCGATGCATCGCTTCTCTCATCCACGGTATACCGGGTAGGCATTCTTGCAGCTCTGAGGTCGCTGAAGACCCAGTCGGTGATCGGCGTGATGATCACTGCCTCCCACAACAAAGTCTCTGATAACGGGGTAAAAATCGCTGACCCTAATGGCGGAATGCTATCTCAGCATTGGGAGCCATTCGCTGATGCTCTCGCTAATGCCCCTTCTCCTCAAGATCTAATCCAGGTTGGGACAAATTATATCTTTTTCTCTTTTCTTTTCATCTACGTTGTTATTTGTCTTAAATTTTATTCCTCGCGCTCTTTTCTGAGGTTTGAAGAGTCAATATTTGAAAAATTGAAGTCATATGATTAAACTGTAGTGAAAACTTCTATTAGATGAAACACTTGTGATAGATTAGTGATTGGGTTTAACAATGGTTTTGTATTGATTGTCTGAGGTGCATTAGTCTGAAACTACTCCAGATTAATATTGTATTATATTACCAACAGCTGATAAACGAATTTGTCGAGAAGGAAAACGTTCCATTCAATGGAGTCAGGCCAGCTGAAGTACTTTTGGGGAGAGACACAAGGCCAAGCGGAGACGCTTTGCTTAAAGCTGCTAAAGAAGTATGAATTCCATAATGAAGCTTATACAATATTTTACATTTTTATGCCTGTTAAATCATATATTATTGGATAAAAATGAAGGGAATCACTTCAATTGTTGGTGCGGTTGTCACTGACATGGGTATTTTGACAACCCCACAATTACATTGGATGGTCCGTGCTAGAAATAAGGGCATGAAAGCCTCAGAGCAGGATTACTTTGAACAGCTTTCAAGCTCATTCAGGTTAATCCAAGATAATTATTGTATAATTGTATTTAGATTTAACACCCTTTCACCCCCCTTGTTTTTGTTGATTCCAAATCTTCCTAAACACATCCTTTTAGGATTGTTATTTGATTGGACCAGGTGCTTAATGGATTTGATCCCAAGTGAGAAAAACAAGCTTAATGGGACAAATGACAGATTGATTGTGGATGGTGCTAATGGTGTAGGTGGAATAAAACTTGAAGTTCTACAGAAGCTGTTGAGTGGTCTGGTTATTGAGGCCCGTAATACTGGTGAAGATGGAGGTGTACTAAATGAAGGAGTTGGTGCTGATTTTGTGCAGAAAGAAAAGGTTGTTCCACATGGATTTGGTTCCAAAGACATGGGATTAAGGTTAGTCTTTTCACCATTTTGATCAAATTGCATGATTAGCACAAAGAATTGAAAGCAAAATTAAAATTTGAAATGACTACAGGTTCACCATTCATTAACTTACACCTAGAGTTGATGATTGATAACATCATCAAGACTAGCTTTCTGGGTGGCAAGAAATTAGATAATTTCTGAACTCTTTTAGGGATGGAGAGGAGAAGGAAAAAGGAGGGGGGTGTTTGAAGATATGAGTGGGTTAAGGCAAGTTGCAGGAAAGCTTTTATAGCTCGAGAACTTGACCTTGTCCTTGATTTAATCTGTAACTGTTTAGTTCAGGAGATGCTATTGGTGGTATTTGCTATGGTACTTATTCAGCGGAGCTGGCTTCAATTTTGCAGGTGTGCTAGTTTGGATGGAGATGCTGATCGGCTTGTTTATTTTTCTGTCCCACTGGAAAGCAGCAGTGAGATTGATCTTGTTGATGGGGACAAGATCCTATCTCTTTTTGCCTTATTTATAAGGGAGCAACTAAGCATTCTCAATGCACAAGAAGATGTGAAGAACAGTCACCAAGCTCGTCTTGGTGTTGTACAGACAGCTTATGCAAATGGAGCGTCAACTAATTACCTTAAACAGTTCGGTCTCGAAGTCAATTTTACCCCAACCGGAGTTAAATACTTGCATGAAAAAGCTGCTGAATTTGATATTGGTATCTACTTTGAAGCAAATGGCCATGGAACCATCTTGTTTTCTGAATCTCTCATAGGGTGGTTGGAAGCAAGAACTAAAGAGCTTTCGTCATCTAGAGGTTTATTGAGTGTTTTGAATTTTTCTATCGTCATTTATAAGATTTAACTATAGAACTGGGCAGAAAAAAAACTGATGGTTGTTTCTTTAGGTTCAGAAGGGGAAAAGGCTGCTCTGAGACTACTGGCTATCAGTAAGCTGATCAACCAAGCCGTAGGAGATGCTTTGAGTGGATTGCTCTTGGTGGAAGTCATATTAAAGCACATGGGATGGTCAATACATAGATGGAGTGAGCTTTATCATGATTTACCCAGTAGGCAGCTTAAGGTAGAGAGGGACAAGACTTATATGCAGTTTCTTATGTCTTTGGCTCTTTGCTATCAATTTTTCTACTAAAAATAAGATGTGTAAAAAGTCATCAGAAAAGACCAACAATACAATGATAACTTATAAAAATTATAATTATTTTTTAAAAACTATACACTTGTTGTGTTGTGATTAGAGGATGATATACTTGTTATGTTCGATTACAGAAACCTAATACAAAGATATAAAGAATTGCACTCACGTTTTTTTTCAACTAGAAATCTTTTATTACAGTTGGAAGCTTTAGCTGGATTATAAATATATGTTTCTGGTCTTTTCCTATATCGGATGATAATTCTATGAATCATATTAAATTACATTACTATGTATTTTTCTTGATTGCCAGGTTAAAGTTGCTGACAGAACTGCTGTCATTACGGCAAATGCGGAAACTGTGGTTGTAAGTCCCCCTGGCCTACAAGCAGCCATTAATACGGAAACTGGTAATTTGCTCTTCCTCTTTTGCTTTTTCTCCCCCCTCCCCCCAGCGCGAAAAGATATATTTGTTTGTTATTTATCTCTGAAACAACCAAAGGGAAACGGAAGAGGGAGGAGGAGAGAGAGAGAGCTTTTTATATTTAAATATGACATAAATTTATAGCAGCTCACAGCGTTCATGAAAAGGAATACAAAAACGAAGACGTTGGTATGCATTTCAAATGGAGTGATAACTGTGCATGAGCGGGGGTAATTAAACGGGGACTTCAATTATTTTGTTAGTATGTCAAGTAAATCTGAGGCTCTTATGGAGGGTCTTCCTGCCTGCATGAAGTTATAGTCTGAGAATGATATTGTCTAGCTCACCAATTTTATATTGCCTTTTAATTACGAAGCTTGTTATAAATAATAATTTCAATTCACTGATACTGCAGCCAAGCACCCACAAGGCCGTTGCTTTGTGCGGCCATCGGGCACTGAGGATGTTGTTCGAGTATATGCAGAGGCATCAACGCAGGAAGCAGCAGATAGCCTTGCCAGCTCTGTGGCGAAACTTGTGGATCAATTCTTGGGTTCCAACACTCCTTAAAATACTTGTCTTTCCAGCTGACACTGCTCATCCAAATAGAATTTTATCTTGACCGTAAAAACTTTTTCTCACCAGGGAGAATCTCCGTCCAATAATTTGTCCACTTCATTTTTTAATGTAAACCTTTCGAGCAAGAGATTTTTAGTATCACATAATACTGTTTATACAGTTGTAGGTCGTTCAGTGTATCAACGTTTTGGTTTCCGGAATGGTGACGTAGAAGGGTGTCAAAATTGACCAAAAACTATTTATCCAGCCAGACTCATTCATTTTTTGACCTTAATTTAACTCACCTAAACCGAGTCATAAATAGGTTATGTTACAATTTGATTCATTTATTATGCGTCATAAGTGTGATTGATTCATAGGTACCTATTGAATCTAATTATACACACACACTAGAAACTTAGACACCATTGGAGGTTGGAACACAAAAGTATAAAAATTGTTTCAAATAATTACAATGATTCTTAACTTCTATGTATTCAAAGATTTGAATGGTGAGTATGATTATTTAATATAAAATTTAATTAATTATGTAAGACTAATATGATTAGTTGGATTATCAACCTAAGGGCTAATATAAGTTTGTTTTAGTACACACACCCATGTATGCGCCCACACACACACAAGTGGGTAGAAGGTATGTATATACAAACAGACTTTTTTTGTTTAAAAAAAACAAGTTAAGAATTCTTCAATCTTTTGGTACTTGTTTTAATACCTATTTTGTTAAAACTTAATATCAAACTATCTGAGTTTGAGTATATATATATATATATATATATATATATATATATATATATATATATATATATATATATATATATATATATATATATATATATATATTTCTTAAGAGAATATTTATCTGATAAATGTAAAAATACTTGGAGAAACTAAAAATATTATAAAATAAATAAATATTTATTAAAATGTAGAAAATTACAAACATCACATAAATGGGGATGTGAATTAACAAAACATAGAAAAAAGAAAAAATTATTTAAAAGAAAATACGAATTCAAAAAATATCCAAAATAAAAAATACAAAAAATATTACGAAAATAGAAAATATAGACCATATAAGAATAAGAAATATTTCAGGAAACGAATAGATTATAAGAAAAATCCTAAGACATGTAAATGCTATAATTGTAGAGAAATAAGACATATTTCAACTAATTGTATTAAACCAAAAAAATAAGAAGACCATGAAAATATTAGAAATAGCTTACGAAAATAATTTAGAACCATTAGAAGAATATGGAAGTGAAATAGAAGATAATAATTTAGAAATTTACAAGATATACAAGATAATTAATAATTCATCTGAAACAGAAGAAGAATATACTAGTGAATCTGAGTATTCTGAAATAGACCAACAGAATAATATATATATATATATATATATATATATATATATATATATATATATATATATATGATGAATACAGAACTAGGAGAATCTAGTAGCATAAGTGAAGACTATGATTCATATAACTAACAAATAGAATCTGAAGAAGGAATATCTGAAACAAGAATAATATTTAATGAAAAACAGTATGATAAAATAGCAAAAATAAATTTGGATTTACAAACACATAATTTAAAACAAGAAAATATATTTAGTAAAGTTAATAAAATAGTAAAGAAAAATCAAAAACAAAAATATGCATGTGTAATATTAGATAAAAAACAACCAATATAATCTGAACTATCAACAGGAGTACTAAGAATACCATTAATTAATAAGACTTTAATAGAAAATGAGATATCTAAATTACCATTTAAAGAAGAAGTATCAGAAATATATATCCAAGGAGTACAATTATTAGTAAAAGCCTATTTTAAGAAAGGAATAGATACACTAGTAGAATTAGTATTAACAGATGGACGAATAACAAATGTTAAGGATAGCATATTAGGAATACTTAATGGAAATCTAATATATCAAAAATTAAAATTTACAGTAAATATCAATTTTGCAATATCAAGAGCTGAGGGAAATATGGATAAAACATTAAATATATATATCATAAAATAAAAGGAATAAAAATGCCTCCACATAGTAAAATTATTAGCATACAAGTAATGGTGGGATTAGTATTTACTAATCAACATAAGATTTATAAAAAACGACAAGGAAGAATATCAATTGATAAACATTTTGCACTAGTATTAAAAGAAATACCCTTAGATAATCAAAGAATAACATTACCTACCAAAATACAATTCAATTTAGATAATACAATAACTAACCAAGATGTAATTAGAAGAAGAATAGAATTTGATAATACACTAGGAAATAGATCATTAAACATAAATCTAAACCACCCAAGATATAACATCGAATATGAAAGACCACAAAGCAGTCAAAGTGATCAATCTTTAAGAAGAACAACAAGTCAAATAAGTTATCCTGATATAGAAAGAACGAGATTAGCTGAAATACCAATAACCACAAGATTACCAGAAATAAGACCAACCTCTCAAATAGATTTAACCATTAGCAAGAGTTTAGTCTAATTAGAAATCAGAAAAAATAATGAATGGCAACAAATAATTGCCATAATAGATCCAATAGAAGAACATAGTAATATGCAATTACAATTAGCAGATGATAATATTATTACTGATGAAATAGGAACAATGACTAATGCTATTTTGAGATTTAATAAAAGAGATACAATTCAAGTAAAATTATGGGTAGACAATATGATTAATAATAATGCTGAACATAAAATGATATTAGGAAAAGACTTTTTAAACCAAGTAAGACCTTATAGAATAAAGACTAATAAAAATATTAACAACAATAAATTATCAAACAATAATAATTCCCAAAGTACAATTAATATAATTTTATATTATATTTTAGTCAAAATCAATTATAAAAAATATAGATCAAGAAAGTATCATGCATTAGTAGATATAGGAGCAAATTTAATGACAACAAAATATAATGTGTTATCACCATAATATTGGAAAAAAAAAATACACCATTAAGAATGACTAGTGCTGGAAATGAAATTCACATGCTAGAATTTGCTGCAAAAGATGTATATATACAAATAGGAAATTATGAATAAAAAATCTCCAAAATTTATCAATACAATGAAATTAGTTGTGACTTATTATTAGGATTAGATTTCCTAGAACAATATTACCCAATAACTTTTTGTCAAAAAGTATTAATTTTAACAACAACCTGTAAGCACCAAACATGGGGAATAAGAATAACTAGACCTTATAGACGAAAAGATGAAACTTTTTTAAAAAAATATGATGATAATGAAATTCAGTTTATACCAAATAATAAAGCTATAGAAATTCAGGAAAACTTACCTAAAATATCAATAATGATAACTAAAACAATAGAGCAAATGATAAAAGAAAATTATAGTGAAAATCCTTTAGTACATTGGGAAAAATCTAAACCTCTAGCAACCATAGAACTAAAAGATTATAGCAAACAAATAAATTGCAAACCATACCCATGGACAGAGACTGAGAAAAAGGAATTTATTATGCATATATCTGAGCTTAAAAAATATGATTTAATTAGAGAAAGTAAATCTGACTACTCATCACCAGCAATGATAGTAATAAAACATAGTGAACAAAAAAGAGGAAAATCACGAATGGTAATTGATTATAGAAGATTAAATCAAATAGTTATTAAAAATAGATACCTTATTCCAAAAATGGATTTATTATTCAACTTGATAAAAGGGAAAAATGTATTTAGTAAGTTTGATTGTAAATCAGGATTTTACCAGATAAAATTAACCGCAGAAAGTAAAAAGTATACAGGTTTTAGTACCTCAGAAGGATTATTTGAATGAAATATATTGCCTATGAGATTTAATAATAGTCCGAGTATATTTCAAGAATATGTTACTAAATTATTAACTCCAATAAGAGATTTTGCTATAGTATACATAGATGATATTTTAATCTTTTCTGAAAATGAAAGATTACACGAAGAACACTTATGTAATACCCGTTAATTTCAGAATATAATTCGCTTAAGAGTATTTTAGAATTCTACAACGTTACTTTAGTTATTTATTTTGGTCATTTTTAATTTTCATATTTAATTGTTCTCTTTGAATATTATTTATGAAAATTGAGTTAAATGACTGGACTAAATATTTGCACAATGAGGGATATATTCTAAGAATGGTGAAATTCATGGAAAAGTGGTTTCAGAATGGTCAATTAGTCCATTTATTGTAAATTGACTAGATGGGTTTAGATGTTGGGTTATGGATACCCATGGGTTATTGAATAACCCATTAGAAATATTTAATATAAAGTTTCAATAGTACCCCCTCATTTTTCACTCAGCCGAAGGAAGGCAGAAAAGCATTTCTCTCTCAGTTCTTCATTTTCTTCTCAAATCCTTTCCTTGATCTTCAGAAGTTCGATTATTTGTTCGGTTCAAAAGCTTTGTAAGGATCAAAGGTAAGCTTTAATCTCGTTATTTTCCTTAAATCTAAGTTTATATGGAAGATTAGAGGAGGTTTTGTTCTTGAAGATTTTGATGATAATTCGTGAATCTCAGTTGTTTTAGAAGTTATATTTGAGTTATAATTGGTTAAAAGAGTTGAAATTCTGGTTTTGAAATAAGAAAGGAAAGGATGAATTTGTTAGAAATTTCTGCAAAAACCGAGTTACTGTAGCGACTAGAAATTTCGGAAAAAATCTGGAAAATTTTCTTCGGGCACTGTAGCAGTTACTGTAGTGTCGGCAGTCAACGATACTGTAGCAGTTAACGTTACTGTAGTGAACCGGCACTGTAGCGAACCGTCACTGTAGCAAACCGTTACTGTAGCAATCAGAAAATTTTGCGTCTTTTTGTGATTTTGTTTCCTTTCTTATGTTTCCTTGTAATATATTTTACTAGAAAATTTTCCTACACAAATTCTAGTGTGGAACAAGGTAAACTTGGACAAACATCAAGGTGAGTGAATAACCTTGCTCAGCTAATTTGATATTACTAGTCAAAGTACAATATAAGTCTCATTTACAATATTATTTAGATAATAAGCAATTAATTTTTCATATGGGAGTATATGATGATCAGTAGAAATAAAAGTATGTAGAAATTATTTATTTCATGACAATTGTACTATGTGATGAATTCTCACTATCTTATTAATGAGTAAAGATCTACGGGATCTAATACACGAGTGTGAAAGGGTTAAAGTCCCATACTACTCAGTGCATATCTATGAAATCTATACACGAGTTGAAATGGTTAAAGTCCCATACTACTCAGTGTATACCTATGAGATCTTATTCACGAGTTTGAAAGGGTTAGAGTCCCATACTACTCGGTGTATATCTATGAAATCTTATTCATGAGTTTGAAAGGGTTAGAGTCCCATACTACTCGATGTATAAGACAATTAATTATATGAGTAAATGTGGTATTTGTACTTTTGATATTTTATATAGTACAGTTATTTACTTACTGAGTTTTTAAATAAACTCACACTCCCTATGATTATTTTTTTTCAGATACAGAAAACAAAGAACAAGAGTATCTGTTTGAAGATTAGAAGCCCCTTGGGATTATTCTCTATTTCTGTCTGGTGGGATACCAGTACTTATTAATGTGGATACTAGAAACGCTCTGTACTTTCTATAGGTCTCCTAGGCTTGCGATGAGATAGAAATATCAGACTATGTATGTCTATATTTGCTTATCAGATGAATATAATTCTGTAGTGTGGAATGAATGATTAAGGTTGAATGTAAAACCTTACAGAATATATGTATATAACGTATGTTTGAGAATTTTATCAAAGGAGTAGTATCTTTTCACATGCTCAATTTTTGGGATGTGACAAATTTGGTATCAGAGGAAAGGTTTTATAGGTCCCCTATAGAGTACAGAGCAAAGTGATCTTTGTGGGCCCTTCCCTATTGTCATAAGCCGCGGCATGACCATAGGATTAGGTTCCATAAAAGACCTTGTAGAGTATAACGTCATTTTATAGATAACTTCTCAGTGGGGCTAGTAAGTGATATTTTGTTTATGTCTGAAAATTGTTTGTTATGTGTGTAGATCTGTGACAGTACAATGTCAGAAGGATCTTCTAATAATAATGAGCATATGGGTCCAAGGAGGGCCATAAATCCACCAGTACATGTGCAAGATGATCCTAACCGTGGTGATAGTTTACATGCTCAAAGTACTGAGGGCGCAACTAGTGAGCAAGCAAGGAGAGTCGAACCTGATGCTCACGTTGGCAATGCAACTATTGCACATGTGATTAATTTGATGAATGAACGATTTGACCGATTTGAGGCTGAAATGAAAGGTCGAGCTGCACAAGCTAACCTGCCAGTGGATCCTCCTATTGTTGAAGCTGAAATTGTACCACCAGCTCAGTTAGCTGGAGGAGATAACGTACGGGAGGTAAGAATGTCTGAATTCCAGAAAATGAGGCCTCCTACTTTTTCAGGGGAAGATCCCAAAGAGGACCCACAATGTTTCCTTGAAGATTGTGAAGCAATCTGTGATGCTATAGGGTGTTTTCCTACTCAAAAGGTAGAATTCACTTCCTTTCAGTTAAAAGGTAGGGCTGGTAAATGGTGGACGAACTGGAAGAAAGCTAGAATTCAAGGCGCACCGCCAGTTATGTGGACAGAATTTTACAGATTGGTTATGGATGAATTTCTTCCGGCAAGTGAATGATCATTCAGGGCCAGAGATTTTCTGTATCTATGGCGGGGAACCATGACTGTTGACGAGTATTCAGCTCAGTTTGTTAAATTATCTGAATATGCCCCTGAAATCATTCCTTCTGAAAGGAAGAAAATAGAAAAGTTTGTGGAAGGGCTTCGTGATGCCTTATATGATCAAGTGGGTTCCAATATGAACGATTACTCTTCGTACTCAGAGGCTGTTGATGTGGCCCGAAGAATGGAAAAGAGGTCAAAGAATAAAGAAGAATATCATCAAAAGAAGAAAGCTAGATATAGAAGATCTTTTGATCAAGGGGAAGACTCAGGGACTTTGAAACCCTTTACTGCATCACAACATGCTCCAGCCACTCCTACTAAGTCATCTTATTCTACAGCCAGTGTGGCTAAGCCTCGTTCAAAGACCAGGGGTGGTTTTAGCTCTTCTAGTAGAGGAGGTACTCAAGGTAGAAGGGAAAAACCTCAATGTCCTGAGTATGGAAAGTTTCACTTCGGGGAATGCAGGTTAAACACTGTTGGTACAGGTTGTTTTAACTGTGGACAAAAAGGACATTTTATAAGGGAGTGCCCTCAGCTCATGACAAGACCAGGTCAAGGGTCTACTTTGCTACCTTGACCACAATCTATTACTCAAACACCAACCCCTTCAACAGGGGGTAGTATGGGAAGAGGTTCTGGAAGAGGCCAAGGTGACCGTGGAAAACAAGCTACTGGCAGAGGAAATGCAAGAGTATATGCTCTAACCCGACAGGATGCTCAAACATCCAATGCTGTAGTTACAGGTATATTATCTGTTAATACTTTTGCTGCACGTATTTTGTTTGACCCCGGTTCTACTCACTCATATGTGTCGCCCCTATTTGCTAAGAGATTTGCATTTGATTCGATTATTTTTAAAGAACCATTCTTGGTTTCCACACCGATGAGAGAGATTTTGATGGTTAAAACATGTTATCGTTCTTGTAAAATAATCGTTGGAGGCATGAAAACTGAGATAGATCTTATGGTTCTCAATATGTTAGATTTTGATGTGATTCTAGGGATGGATTGGCTATCTTCTTGTCATGCTACTATAAATTGTCGTGACAAAGTTATTTCCTTTAATATACCGGGGAGGAGTAATTTTGTGTTTCAAGGAGATCGAAGTGATGTACCTTGCAACATGATATCTATGTTAAGTGCCCGGCGTATGTTGCGAAAGAGATGTCAAAGATTTCTAGCTTTTATCAAAGATTTAGAAAAGAAAGAACAGAAGTTAGAAGACATACATGTGGTTAATGAATTCTCAGATGTGTTCCCAGAAGATTTACCTGGATTACCGCCAGAAAGAGATATTGAGTTCAGTATTGATTTGGTCCCAGACACAAGACCTATTTCTATTCCACCTTATCGTATGGCTCCTGTTGAGCTAAAAGAACTCAAAGAACAATTGGAAGATTTGTTGAACAAAGGGTTCATTCGCCCAAGTTTTTCACCTTGGGGTGTTCCTGTTCTTTTTGTGAAAAAGAAAGATGGTTCTATGAGATTATGTATAGATTATCGTCAGCTGAATAAAGTCACAGTGAAGAATAAGTATCCTTTACCAAGGATAGATGATTTGTTTGATTAGCTTCAAGGAACAAAATACTTCTCAAAGATTGATCTAAGGTCTGGATATCATCAGTTACGAATTAAGAATGATGATATACCTAAGACTGCTTTTCGTACACGGTATGGACATTATGAGTTTCTTGTGATGTCTTTTGGGTTGACAAATGCACCAGCAGCATTTATGGATTTAATGAACAGAGTGTTTAAATCCTTCCTTGATAAGTTTGTAATTGTATTTATTGATGATATTTTGGTGTATTCAAAGAGTCATAAAGAACATACTGAGCATTTGAGAATAGTGCTTCAAACCTTGAAAGAGCATCAGTTGTACGCAAAGCTCTCAAAATGTGAATTCTGGATAAGTCATGTAACGTTTTTGGGACATGTTATTTCCCAAGAAGGTATTCATGTAGATCCAAGTAAAATTAAAGCAGTTAAACAGTGGCCTAGACCAACAACTGTGTCGGAAGTACGTAGTTTTCTTGGCTTAGCAGGGTATTACCGTCGCTTTGTCAAAGATTTCTCTAAGACGGCTCTCCCATTAAATAAGTTAACCCGAAAGAATGTTAAATACATTTGGGATGATTTATGTGAACAAAGTTTCACCCAATTGAAAGAGTGTTTAACTTCTGCACCAGTCTTAATCCTACCATCAGGACCAGGGGGTTACTCTGTATTCTGTGATGCCTTAAAGATAGGCTTAGGATGTGTGTTGATGTAACATGGTAAAGTCATAGCTTATGGCTCACGTCAGCTTAAAAAGCATGAATTGAATTACCCCACTCATGATTTGGAAATGGCAGCTGTAGTGTTTGCCCTAAAGATGTGGAGACATTACTTGTATGGGGAGACGTGTAAAATTTTTACAGATCACAAAAGCCTTAAGTACATTTTTGAGCAGAGAGATCTCAATCTAAGGCAACGAAGGTGGATGAAACTTTTGAAAGATTATGATTGTACCATCTTTTACCATCCAGGTAAAGCAAATGTAGTGGCTGATGCTCTAAGTCGAAAGTCTATGGGAAGTTTAGCTCACATTGCCACTATAAGGAGATCTCTAATACATGAACTACAAGAATTGGAAGCTGATGGAGTATTCTTCGAGATCACTGAGTCAGGTACATTTCTGGCTCATTTAACAGTTAGATCATCCCTTGTTGAAAAAGTAAAAGCAACTTTAGAAGGTGACATTGATATGGTTAAAGTCAGAGATAAGGCAAGGCAAGGTCTAGCACCAAGTTTCTTGGTAGATGAAGAAGGAGTCTTATGGTTTAATGGGAGACTCTGTGTCCCCAACATTGAATCTTTGAAACATGAAATCTTAATGGAAGCTCATGGTTCACTCTACGTTGTACATCCTGGTGCTGTGAAAATGTATCAGGACTTGAAACAAGTTTACTGGTGGGAGGGCATGAAGTGAGACGTGACTGACTTTGTAGCTCGATGTTTGACTTGTCAGCAAGTTAAAGCTGAACATCGATTACCACCTGGTTTGATGCAAAAACTAGATATTCCCGAGTGGAAGTGGGAAAGGATCACTATGAATTTTGTAGTAGGTTTACCTCGGTCAACAAAAGGAAATGACTCAATATGGGTCATAGTGGATCGACTTACTAAGTCAGCACATTTTCTTCCTGTTCATACCACTTTCAGTGTAGCAAAACTTGCTCGACTTTATGTTAAAGAAATAGTGAAACTTCATGGTGTACCAATATCCATTATATCAGACCGAGGACCTCAGTTTACTTCTCGGTTTTGGAAAGTCTTTCAAGAGGCTTTGGGTACCAAAGTGAATCTTAGCACAGCATTCCATCCTCAGACTGATGGACAGTCCGAAAGGACAATTCAGACTTTAGAGGATATGCTAAGAGCTTGTGTGATGGATTTCAGTGGAAGTTGAGAAGATCATTTGTCTCTTATTGAATTTGTTTATAACAACAGTTACCAAGCTAGTATTCAGATGGCACCTTTTGAGGCTTTGTATGGGAGATGGTGTCGATCTCCTATAGGTTGGTTTGAACTTGGTGAAACCAAAATATTTGGACCTGAGATGATACAGGAAGATATAAATAAAGTTAAACTGATCAGAGAGAAGTTGTTAACTGCTCAGAGTAGACAGAAGTCTTATGCGGACAACCGATGACGTGACCTTGAATTTGCAATAGGTGATATGGTTTTCTTACGAATCTCACCTATAAAGGGAGTAATGAGATTCAGGAAGAAAGGCAAGCTTAGTCCGAGGTATGTTGGCCCATATGAGGTTGTAGACAGAGTGGGTAATGTGGCATATCGCCTAGACCTATCTTCCAACCTAGAGGGAGTTCATCCAATATTTCATGTGTCCATGCTACGGAAGTATCTTCCTGATCCTTCTCATGTCATTCAACCCCAAGAAGTTCATTTTGATGAAACTCTCACCTACGAAGAGGTACCAGTAGCTATCCTTGATAGAAAAGTCAAGAAATTGCGCACTAAAGAAATTCCTACTGTCAAGGTTCTTTGGAGAAATCATTCTCGCGAGGAAGCTACGTGGGAGGCAGAAGATGAAATGTGGAAAAACTATCCACATTTATTTGAAACTTGAGGTAAGATTTTAATTCGGAGGACCGAATTCTTTTAAGGGGGGTAGAATGTAATACCCGTTAATTTCAGAATATAATTCGCTTAAGAGTATTTTAGAATTCTACAACGTTACTTTAGTTATTTATTTTGGTCATTTTTAATTTTCATATTTAATTGTTCTCTTTGAATATTATTTATGAAAATTGAGTTAAACGACTGGACTAAATATTTGCACAATGAGGGATATATTCTAAGAATGGTGAAATTCATGGAAAAGTGGTTTCAGAATGGTCAATTAGTTCATTTATTGTAAATTGACTGGATGGGTTTGGATGTTGGGTTATGGATACCCATGGGTTATTGAATAACCCATTAGAAATATTTAATATAAAGTTTCAATAGTACCCCCTCATTTTTCACTCAGCCAAAGGAAGGCAAAAAAGTATTTCTCTCTCAGTTCTTCATTTTCTTCTCAAATCCTTTCCTTGATCTTCAGAAGTTCGATTATTTGTTCGGTTCAAAAGCTTTGTAAGGATCAAAGGTAAGCTTTAATCTCGTTATTTTCCTTAAATCTAAGTTTATATGGAAGATTAGAGGAGGTTTTGTTCTTGAAGATTTTGATGATAATTTGTGAATCTCAGTTGTTTTAGAAGTTATATTTGAGTTATAATCGGTTAAAAGAGTTGAAATTCTGGTTTTGAAACAAGAAAGGAAAGGATGAATTTGTTAGAAATTTCTGCAAAAACTTCTGCAAAAACCGAGTTACTGTAGCGACCAGAAATTTCGGAAAAAATCTGGAAAATTTTCTTCGGGTACTGTAGCAGTTACTGTAGTTTCGGCAGTCAACGATACTGTAGCAGTCAACGTTACTGTAGTGAACCGGCACTGTAGCGAACCGTCACTGTAGCGAACCGTCACTGTAGCAATCAGAAAATTTTGCGTCTTTTTGTGATTTTGTTTCCTTTCTTATGTTTCTTTGTAATATATTTTACTAGGAAATTTTCCTACACAAATTCTAGTGTGGAACAAGGTAAACTTGGACAAACATCAAGGTGAGTGAATAACCTTGCTCAGCTAATTTGATATTACTAGTCAAAGTACAATATAAGTCCCATTTACAATATTATTTGGATAATAAGCAATTAATTTTTCATATGGGAGTATATGATGATCAGTAGAAATAAGAGTATGTAGAAATTATTTATTTCATGACAATTGTACTATGTGATGAATTCTCACTATCTTATTAATGAGTAAAGATCTACGGGATCTAATACACGAGTGTGAAAGGGTTAAAGTCCCATACTACTCAGTGCATATCTATGAAATCTATACACGAGTTGAAATGGTTAAAGTCCCATACTACTCGGTGTATACCTATGAGATCTTATTCACGAGTTTGAAAGGGTTAGAGTCCCATACTACTCGGTGTATATCTATGAAATCTTATTCATGAGTTTAAAAAGGGTTAGAGTCCCATACTACTCGATGTATAAGACAATTAATTATATGAGTAAATGTGGTATTTGTACTTTTGATATTTTATATAGTACAGTTATTTACTTACTGAGTTTTTAAATAAACTCACACTCCCTATGATTATTTTTTTTCAGATACAGAAAACAAAGAACAAGAGTATCTGTTTGAATATTAGAAGCCCCTTGGGATTATTCTCTATTTCTGTCTGGTGGGATACCAGTACTTATTAATGTGGATACTAGAAACGCTCTGTACTTTCTATAGGTCTCCTAGGCTTGCGATGAGATAGAAATATCAGACTATGTATGTCTATATTTGCTTATCAGATGAATATAATTCTGTAGTGTGGAATGAATGATTAAGGTTGAATGTAAAACCTTACAGAATATATGTATATAACGTATGTTTGAGAATTTTATCAAAGGAGTAGTATCTTTTCACATGCTCAATTTTTGGGATGTGACAACTTAAATAGATTTGTAGAAATTATGGAAACAAAAGGATTAAATATATCACCTCAAAAAACAGAATTAATAAAAACTCCTGTATCCTTTTTAGAACAAATTATAACTCCTAAAGAAATCCAATTACAAGACCATAATAGAATTTCAAAAGATTACTAATAAGAAAGAATTACAATAATTTTTAGAACTAGTTAACTAAGCTAGATATTATATTCCAAATTTGTCAAAATTAACAGCACAAATATCAAAGTTAGTAGGAGAAAAAAGTAAATGGATTTGGGATACTAATACAGAGAAAATAGTAAATAAGATAAAAGATTTGTGTAAAAATTTGCCAAAATTAAACATACCAAAAATGACAGACATTTGGTAGATTATTTATACTGATGCATCTGATAATTATTGGGGAGCAGCTTTATATTATGAATATAAAGGAAAAGATTATATTACTAGATATGCAAGTGGAAAATTTAATGATAGTCAAAGCAAATATCATAGTAACTGGAAAGAATTTTTAGCCATAGCAAAAGCAGTAGAAAAATTTGAACTATTTATAGTAAATACGAATTTTATTATTAAGACAGATAATACTCAAGTTAAACATTGACTTGACAAAGGAATAAATACCTATAAATTAAGTAATAAAATGCTAATAAAATGGCAAATGGACTTAGTATATTATGATTATACTATAGAATATATTAAAGGACAAAATAACCTCATTGTTGATTATCTTAGCAGGTGCGATTATGGAAAGTAATCAGCCAGAAATTCCAGTAAACGAGAATATTAACCAAGAGTTATCTTTTGTTGAGCAAATAAAATTAAAGACAAATATCTTGGAAGTAAGTATTTCCATGCTTCAAGGATTAATGACTACAGAGCTCAGTAATCTTTCAAATAGTATTAAAGGTCTTTATGACCAAATTACAATATTATCTGAAAAAGTATCTGGTCCAGAAGGCTTGACAAAAAGGATTGAGAATATTGAAAAAATAGTATCTAATCTTCAGTCCAAACTAGAGACAAGTAAACCCAAATCACAAGAACCCAAACTATTGACGCCAGCTATGATGGTGCCACCACAAGTAATCTCTTTCTCTTAAATTATCAAAGACCAAACACAGTCTTCTAAAAAGCCCAACAAACCTGATCCAAACTCTACAAATTTTCAGAGAAAAGAACAGTATGAATATTTCCAACTATTGATAAAAAAGACCAGTACTTTGTCAATACCTACCAAAACCATTAGATATACCTCCCATTATGCACTAAACAAAACAATAATAATGCCAAGAACCAATCCAAAATTAGTAAAAACCTTATTCAATTATGTTTTCATCCAAACCATTTATCCTTCTAAAGACCTCAAAGAATTATCTGAATTACCTCAGCATATTATTGAATCTACCTGTAATACCCATGAAAAATAAAATATAAATGCGTGTTTACAAACTACTATTACTATTTCAGTGTACAATACTATTCACCCATGTAATACTATTTACGTATATGGTACTATTCATCTGTACAATCAAAATGTCAAGTACTAGATGTGGTTTGATCATAAGAGAAAATTAGAAAGAAATTTGTAGGAGAAAACAACATTTTTTATGAGAGAATTCCTTTAGGGACTAAATTAAAAGGAAACTAAATTAGCAAATTGATTATACTAGTAGATGAGACTAGTAAGTGAGACTAGTAGATGAGACTAGTAAGTGAAACTAGTAGATGAGACTAGTAAATGAAATTGGTAGATGAGACTAATAAGTGAAACTAGTAGATGAGACTAGTAAGTGAAATTGGTAGATGAGACTAATAAGTGAAACTAGTAGATGAGACTAGTAAGTGAAATTGGTAGGTGAGACGGGTAGATGGAATAATACCCTTAAATTTTTCTATAAATAGACCCTTCCATTTCACTTTCAAAATCACACCTTCAACTTCTCTTCTTCTCTCCTTAAGATTTCTTGGTCCGACGCTAGACCTCTGAGATTTTGGGCTTTTCCTTTTGCTTAGGTAAGGATACTATACCTTTTTATGTCTTTCAAATTCTAGAAGTTATTTTCTTAAGTATGCTCTGTGGTTGCGGCTTTGGCCGATCTTCCACATCAGAAAAACTGTCCTTAGCTGATTATGTGTTATTTTGATTCTCTGATTACCGAAATAGAATGTAAACTGTGAAGAATACATGTCTAGTAAAGTTCTGGCTAAGGAAAGACCTGGTTTTTAAGTGTGTCCAGTATGACCCTCCACTCTTTCCTGGAAACTTACCTGGTGTACTCTTTTACAGATTATATTCTGTATTTTCGGTATGAATAGTACCTGTACGTATGAATAGTGACCGTATGAATAGTAATCGTATGTATGAACAGTATTTATACGAAAACAATCTTAACATATTTTCTATAATCTTTCATGAAAATCTCTGTAGCGGAATACTGAAATTCACCTGCGTACTCTTGTCCGTAACAATTTAGAGAAGTGATACTCGTACGGAATCCAGGTGAGTGAAACGACCCCGTTTTAATAGAGTTTTAGCATTACTGGTGATAAAAAGTATGTCGTAGGACACTCCCAAGATTCATAGGGGGAAATTGGATTCAGAATGACGAATATAATGAGATAATTAATCCAGAAGTATGGATAAGACGAAGCAAGTATCTCATGATGATGTGAAATTTGAATCATATAGTTATATATTATACCTGTTATATGGATGAGTATTATATTGTGCTTCTGATTATGTTATGAACTGTTGTACTATTGATTGTGATTGAGCGGTACAGTACCCCCTCTCACGGCAAGGCGAAAAACTCGGTTTAAAGGGTGTCTTGACCAATGAGTGTGGAGACAACGATTCCCTCAGTAGGGATATAGCCCGGATTGGTGATAAATCCGTGAGGCGCCCTAGCTAAGAGGATGAGGTTGTGCGTCATGGCGGAAATATACAGAATTGGTGAGCTGGCCTGTGTGCGCTCTCCGGGATATATTGCCATTGACGAGTACTAGTAACGTTTGTTGAATTGGATGAATTTTTGTCTTCTTATATGTAATTTCTAACTATGTCTATTGGTTGAGCTTGAGCCTTCAGATATGCTTGCATGACTGGTGATATATTTGAATTTTATTAACGCAAGGTCGATTTGCTCACTGAGTTTAAAGGCTCACACTCTCTGTACAAACTTTTTGTTCAGATCAGGTTGCCGCCGAAGTACATCCGCTAGAGGAGTAGATCACGTTGGACCTTCCCGCTGTCGGGTAGGCCCTTCTTTTATTATACAGTATGTTGCTCTGTAATCGTCTAGGACATCTAGGTCAGGGGTTTGGTATTTGGTTTGTATTTCAGTATGATAATGTATTTTGTATTGAGGATCTATTATTTTTTAATTAATAAAATTTGATGTATTTTCTTGGTATTTATTAAAGAATGATATTTCAAGAATATAGAGATAATGACTAATAATTTTACTTGTGGGAAGAATTTATCGAAAGGCTTACAGTGATGGGATATTCATCATTGTGCCGGTCATGTGCCTAGAAAATGGGTCGTGACACTACCAAACACTATTCAAAAAGTATTACCCAATATCAAATGTACATTCGTTTCTATTCCACTATATGTGAAGTAACACCTGACAAATATTATCCTCCAATAAATCTGATAAAAATGGGAACTACAAAGAAGCCTTATGAATGTGACCAAGAAGTTAAAGAAATTATTGAAGATGAAGAAGATCTCGAATTCAAGCTGCACAATATCCGAGGACAGGAAATAGCCATAATAATGCAAGAAATTACAAGAACTCTAAATGCTGATGAACAGCAGTAGACCTACTTCACAGGCCCAACAACTTGTATATATTCAGTAGGAAAGACAAGTAGATTAGCCAGAGACTTTAATTTTTGGGCTAAAAAAAAATGATATGAACTTATCTGAGCCCACAAAGAAAAAAATATGTAAATTATTATTAGATTACTCAGGGCACAAATGTAAATATTGTAAAGACTCAGACCAAAAGGCCCAAGACTATGAGGAGCCCAGCATAGACTTATCTGTAATTGAGTAAAAAAAAAATTTCAGTACCGTCGGCACAAAACTACAAAAGGAGAAAAGCAGAAAGAAAAAACATCAGTAGCAGTATCGTCGGCACAAAACTACAAAAGGAAAAAAAACAGAAGGAATCCCAGAATAGTATCTAGGACAAAGACAACCAAAAAGACAGAAGTGACAGCCACGACAAAAGTAAAGATATAAAAGACTAAAAGGAGTAATGAGGATTAACCGAGGAACAGCCAAAGCAACTATAATTTGTAAATCTGAATTAAAATTAACTCAGAAAGCCTAGTATAAATACCCTATCTTATTAGCACTAGAAGTAACGAAGACATTACTCAAGAGCTTGAGCTTTTTGAAAATTTCTGTAAATCCCTACCACTCACTCTCAATATCTGTAAATTTACTTCATATCAATAATATTTGAAGTTCCAAAGTATCTGAAGTTGTGCAAATATATTTTCAATCAACAAGAATTCAGAAGCTGGAGATTAAGGTAATGACTTGCTAAATCTCTGAAGGGTTCAAGGGGAAATATTTTCTAATATGTTGATCCTATGAGTGAAGCTACTTATTATTATGTTAATTTGAAGCACTTATAGACAGTCTAAGAGGTCTATTATAATATATATATATATATATATATATATATATATATATATATATATAAATAATCAATATATTGTACTGAAAGAGGTCTGAAAGGCAAAGGACTAGTGAAGGTGTGTGAAGCCGTGTAAAGGTCAAAGCCTATGAGAATGATCAGTATATATATATGAAATGATGTATATGTATATATGAAGAACATAGGTTCAAAAAAGTGCGTCATTTTAGCATATTAATCAGACTGTTATATATATATATATATATATGCATCTATATCCTTTTTTATTTACTCAGAAAAAATGATTACAATATTTTTAGAATTGAAATAGCAATAAATTTTTACGTAATAATGAAAATAGATTAAATTGTTCTTAGTCATTTTAATTCAAAAATAAAATGAATTAAATAAACTTTTTCTATTAAAAAAATGTGTTAATAGTTGGGTTGAATTGATCCTAAAAAAATGGATAATAGAGCAACCCATAACCCATATAAAAAGTTTAAATGGGTCACAAATAATTTTTGACACTCATTTTTTATTCAATTTAAATCTAATTCAACCTACTCATTTTGACACCACTATTTAGAAGGGCTATTTGTGGAGAAAAAGTCTATGGACGTGATTATAATACAAATATTGAAAATGCTTCTTGTTGCACATTATTTTAACCGCTTATATTTTGCCAAAGAATATCGAATACCCACCTTTGGTCAAACTTAATTTACCAGCTATCTGGATGAAAGATTCATAACCTCAGAATTATGACGAAAGAATACTCTCAGAACATAACCATCAAAGCAGTAAACAACTCGTAGCAAAATATTTCAGCAAATTGAAACCCAAATTATCAATTGAACCTTAAATTCTCAACAACGAGAAAGAACCAGTGGCGGAGCCACGTGCAAGAGCTGCACCCTCCTGAAATTTATAAATTGTCATGTGAAATTTTTTTTTTTCATTTCCCCTCCCTCATTTTTTTTAACTCCCTTAATATTTTTTGAACCTGTTCAGTAACTCAGTTCCTCTTTACTGCTCACAGTCACAAGACCACCACTCCCCAGAGTCACAATTTTTTCTTGATGATGGTTAATTTCTCATTCCATTATTAGGGACCTCTTTGTAAAAGCTTGAAATTTAGAGTTTTTGTACATAAGTCTAGTTCTATTAAATTGGTTAATTGATTATGTAATTAGAATTATGAGTAATATATTTGTGAAGCCAATTTCATGAAATTTGGTTAATTTCTCATTTAATTGTTAAGAACTTCTTTGTAAATATTTAAAATTTGGGGTTTTTGTATATAGGTCTAATTCTATCAAATTGGTTGATTGATTATACAATTAGAATCATGAATAACATATTTTTGAAGTCAATTTCATGAAATTTTTTTCTTGATAATGGTTAATTTATCATTCTATTATTAGGGACCTCTTTGTAAAAACTTGAAATTTAGGGTTTTTGTACATAAGTCTAATTTTATCAAATTGGTTGATTAATTATACAATTATGATCATAAGTAACATATTTGTGAAGTCAATTTCATGAAATTTTTTTTATGATGGTTAATTTATCATTCCATTATTAGGGACCTCTTTGTAAAAGCTTGAAATTTGTGGTTTTTGTATGCATGTCTAATTCTATCAAATTGGTTGATTTATTATGCAATTAGAATTTAGAAGAAGAACAATTTTTTTGTAATGAAAATATTTTTAATAGAAAATTACCATCAAATTAAAATTAATTTAAAAGAATTGCCATAAGATCCAGAAAAGCGAATGTGTCACATCCCAATTTAGGGCATGTGAGTAACTCTATAAACTCAAGGGTATACTTCTATGGTATCTCATAAAATCTCTAATTAGTACTAATACATAACAAAATTCTCCAAGAAAAATATTTTTTTGCATATATATATATATATAAAGTTCAACATAGTGAAACAGTAAACACAAGCCAAATATCATACATTATGATATAATTTTTCAAGACTAGGTGACCTATAGATATTACAAAGCATTCCTAAGCTTTTGGATTCATAAGCCCTCCAGACAACGTGAAAAGTATCCTCATGGAATACTATTCCTCATGCGGATTTCCTTTGTTCTCATCCACTGTATCTAAAAAAATGTTCATAGAGAGTGAGTTCATCAAAACTCAGTGACTAAATGACTGTGCAATAATAAATATGTCACAAGTACAAATACCATAATCATAATCACAATAAGAACAGTTAATTTCATATCCAGGGTTTCTATATCTCTGTATTTTATGTTCAGGGATTCAGTTCCCATTGTATTTATATTCCCAACCATTACATGCATTGGTATCTTAGGGAATCAAGCCCTCAACTATTCCATGTGTATAATTCCATGCATTGGTATCTTGGGAAATCAAGCCCTCAACCATTCCATGTATATTATATACTCATCAATATAATTTTAAATCAAACAATAAATTTCATTACCTAGCAATCATCATTAAATATAGAATTTAATTGAGATATGAGGTGAGATTTATATTGTACTTGGAATAAAAATAAATAAAGTCGGTTAGCAAGGTCATCCACTCACATAGATTCCGTATCCAAATCACCTTTCCGAGTTGTTACGGAGAAGATGACGTAGCTGAATTTCATGTTCCACTACGAAAATTTTCATGAAGATCAGATATAGAAAGTCATGGTTGCTTTTGTACCAAAATACTATTTATACGTACAATCACTATTCATACGTATAATCACTATTCATATATACAGATATTATTCATGCGTACGGTTACTATTCGTACGTACGATTACTATTCATACCAGAAATAGAAAATACAATCTATAAAAGAGTACACCGGGTAAGTTCCTAGGAAAGATTGGATGGTTGCAATGGACACACTTAAAAACCATGTCTTTCCTTAGCCAGAAATTTTCTAGACATATATTATTCACAGTTTACATTCTATTTCGGTAATCAGAGAATCAAATAACATATGTGTAATATCCCCATAATTTATATGAATATTTAAAGTCTATTTGAAGTTTATTGAAAAATTTAATTACATGAGAAATGTTAAAAAAAAAATTCTCAAGGACTAAAGTGAAAAGAAAAGAAAATATGGAGTACTTTTGAGAAATGACCAAGTAGGAACCCGAGAAGAAGAGTAGAGCTTATGGGAATGAATTATGAGTCCGGTACCAAAAGGATGATGGATTCGAGGTTAAAGTGCAGTTTGAGACTTTGAGAGGGACTAAAGTGAAATAAGAAAATTGTGGAGCAATTAGGATTTAGAATCACCCGAGGTGAGATTTTATGAATTTGCTTTTACTAGTCTTGACTGAGGGTCAACTGAATAGCAAGTGATAATTTCACCCCGGGCGAGTAAATAGGCGGCCTCACCTAATTTTTCTTCATTTTCTCCTTTCCTCTCTCTCTCTTCACTTTCTCTCCTCTCTTTCTCTCTCTACACTCCAACTCCACAACCGGGCTTGGAGGGTGGATCTCGGGCTACGGGGCGAGCCTCTAGGAGCCAAGCAACGTAGGGAAGCAAGGAATTGAGGTAGAAATTTCTATTTCTCAAGCTTTTCCCTATTTTCTAGTTTTAAGAAAGTTTGGGGTAAAAATCGAGATTCCGGCTTCGTTTCTCGATTAAAATTGGTATTTTTGGTGTCTAAATGCTCCTTAGACATTAAGGGTGAGATCCTATGGAAGAAATCATGGAAAACGGTGAAGATTTGGCCGGATCTGAGCCAAATCCGAGAGGAATCGCGAAAGGTCGCGATCCTGGCGCCCAGGCGCCAAGGTTCAGAAGATTTTGGGAAGGAAGAAGGGCTTGGCGCCCAGGCGCCAGGCTTGTGTTGGCGCCCAGGCGCCAGCTATGTTGAAAAACCTTAGCTTATTTTCAATCATTCATAACTTCTTCATCCGGACTCCATTTTGGGCAAACTTTATATCGTTGGAAAGCTCTTTGAGTCTAGTTTCCAATGGTATAAGTGTCATTTAGAAATTCATTACCGGTTAGGAGTTATGACTTAAGATGTGAGTAAAGGTCGAGAGTAGTGATAGGAAATTTCTCTATTTTGTAACCCTAATGGTTTTTACCTGGTTACAATAGGGATGATTGGGGTGCAAGGTGGGAGTGCCGAGAGCGTGGAATCCAGGTGAGTAGGCAACCTTGCAAGATTAATTTAATAAATTAGTCAAAGCACAATATAAATCCCATTTGCGTTATTTGTGAAATTGAGAAGATTATCAGTGTGTGTTCAGGTTGAGAAAAAGTACAATATCATTGGAAGGTATTTTATTACCTTTGAGAATTGATTTCTCTAGTTGACTAAAGAACTAGATGTGATAGTTCCTTGAATAAATTGGAACATTTTGTAAGTGAATAACCTTACTAAACTAATGTGATCTTATTAGATAAAGTACAATACAAGTCTTGTTATTGAAGTGTGAAACAATCAATCTCTCAATTGATAATATATGATGATTGTTATGGTTGATGATAGACATTCAAGAGAATAAAAGTATGTGTAAATTCATTTATTTCATAGTAATTATATTGTGATAAATTCTCACTATTTTATTGATGAGCAAAAGATCTACGAGATCTAATATACGAGTTTGAAAGGGTTAGAGTCCCATACTACTCGGTGTATAAATGTGAAAATCTATGCACGAGTTTGAAAGGGTTAGAGTCCCATACTACTCGGTGTATAACTGTGAAAATTAATACACGAGTTTGAAAGGGGTTAGAGTCCCATATCACTCAGTGTATAAATGTGAAAACCTATGCACGAGTTTGAAAGGGTTAGAGTCCCATACTACTCAGTGTATAAATGTGAAAATCTATGCACGAGTTTGAAAGGGTTAGAGTCCCATACTACTCGGTGTATAAATGTGAAAACCTATGCACAAAGAGTTTGAGGGTTAAATTCCCAAGTCACTCAGTGCAAGTATTTATGGCATATAATACTATAATTATTTAAAATAAATGATAGATTGATAGTATTAGTAAATGTGGTGTTTGTGCTTATGATATTTTCATGTACAGTTGTTTACTCACTGAGTTATGATAAACTCACACTCTCTATGATTATCTTTTCAGATACAGTGGTTGAGGAGAAGAATTTATAGCCTTTAAGGATATACTCCACTTTTGTCTGGTAAACAATTGGTAAGGATTAGGAAACGCTCTGTAATCTAATAGGTCACCTAGGCTTGGGAGGTTGTATAGTACTGTATAGTGTTTGAAGGTTGAACATTTTCTGAATATGTATACAAAATATCTTTCTTGGAATATTTATGATTCACATAATTATGGATATTAAGAATGTTCACAGAGATTATGGGGTACCACGGAGGTACACCCTAGGTATTTTATGTTTATATCACATGTAAGTTTTGGGATGTGACAATATGGGTAGCTAAAGACAGTTTTTCTGATGTAGAAGATCAGCCAAAGCCACAACCACAAAGCATACTTAAGAAAATAACTTCTAAAATCTGAAAGACATAGAAAAGGGCATAGTATCCTTACCTTGGATCTAGGTTAAGGAAGAAAGACCTAGAATTTCAGAGCCCTAACATCGGAGCAAGAGAAGTTTTGAGGAGAGGAGAGAAGAGAAACTAAAAGTGTGAGTTTAGAAGTGAAATAGAAGGACCTATTTATAAGAAAAGTCAATGGTACTATTTGATACTATGCGCTAATAAATTATTTAATTTACTATTTATGAAAATAAAATTTCCAATAATTCAATTTACTGTGCGATCACAAGGCGGCTAAGTTAGTCGTTACTATTAGAAACTAAAGGAAAAATTTATCCTTTCTCTTAAACTTTAAGTTTCTTTTCACTTTTGTCCCTTTCAATTTAGTCCCTAAAGGGATTTTCTCATATAAAACATTATTTTTCTCCTAGTTTCTTTCAGATTCCTCTTATGCTCAAGCCATATTTCATCCAAGGGATAAATTTCATATTATAACATCTATTATATCCCACAATTTATACAATCTATAAATAGAAATCTATATTTTTAACAATATGCACAAACAAGTATACAAAAATTAAACATATAAAGAATTTATTTTCTCCAAAATAAATTTATCGTAATTCTTGAATACTTATAACTTAAAAACATAGCAAGTATTACATTCTACCCTCCTTAAAAGAAATCGGTCCCCCGAATTCGAAAACTTACCTTATGATTTGAATAGGTGTGGATATTTTGTTCACATTTTATCTTTTGTTTCCCATGTAGCTTCTTCGTGAGTATAATTCCTCCACAGAACTTTGACAATGGAAATTTCCTTGGTACGAAGTTTCTTGACCTACCTATCAAGGATGCAACTGGAACCTCTGCATAAACAAGAGTCTCATCAAACTGCACGTTTTGTGGCTAGATGACGTGAGAGGGGTCAGGAAGATACTTACGTAGCATCGATACATGAAATATCGAGTGTACTCCCTCTAGGTCTAAAGGTAAGGCTAGGCGGTATGCCACATTACTCATTCTCTCCACAATCTCATAAGGACCAATATATCTTGGACTGAGTTTCCCTTTCTTTCTGAATCTCATTACTCCCTTTATCGGTGAGATTCGTAAGAAAACCATATCACCAACAGAAAACTCTAGGTCACATCGTCGGTTGCCTGCATAGGACTTTTGCCTACTCTGAGCGGCTAATAACACCTCCATGATCAGCTTAATTTTATCCAAAGCCTCATATATTATCTCAGGTCCCATCATTTTGGGTTCACTTAGCTCAAACCAACCAATAGGAGATCGACATCGTCTCCCATATAATGCCTGGAAAGGAGCCATTTTAATGCTAGCTTGATAACTATTGTTATAAGCAAACTCAATAAGTGACAAGTGGTCTTCCCATCTTCCACCAAAATCCATCACACATGCTCTCAGCATATTCTCTAAGGTCTGAATAGTCCTCTCAGACTAACCATCAGTCTGAGGGTGAAAAGCTGTGCTCAAGTCCACTCTAGTGCCCAGAGCTTTCTAAAAAGTTCTCTAGAATCGGGAAGTGAACTGGGGTCCTCGATTTGATATGATGGATACCGGTACGCCATGGAGCTTTACTATCTCCTTTACGTATAGTCAACTAAGTTTTGCTACACTGTAGGTGCTATGAACAGGAAGAAAATATGCCGACTTAGTAAGTCGATCCACAATGACCCATATAGAGTCGGGCAAACCCACCATAAAGTCTATAGTAATCTGTTCTCATTTTCACTCGGGAATCTCAAGCCTCTGTATCAACCCCGGTGGTATTTGATGTTCAGATTTGACCTACTAACATGTCAAGCATCGAGCGACAAAGTCATTCACATCTCGTTTCATGCCCTTCCACCAATAAACTTGTTTCAAATCCTGGTACATCTTGTTGGCACCAGGATTAACAACATATGGTGCTCCGTGAGCTTCTTGTAAAATCTCCCGCTTCAAGAGTTCAATGTTCGGAATACACAACATCCCGTTAAACCATAACACAACTTCCTCATCTACTGAGAAACCCTGTACTAAACCTCCCTTTGCCTTTTCTCTAGTTTTAACCATTTCGACGTCATTCTCTAATGTTGCCTTCACTCTTTCTATAAGGGAGGGTTTAGCTGTCAAGTGAGCCAAGAAAGTACCTAACTTAGTAATCTCGAAAAATACCCCACTAGCCTCTAACTCATGCAATTCCTGAATCAAGGACCTCCTTACTGTGGTAATATGAGCTAGACTCCCCATCGACTTTCAACTGAGGGCATCCACTACCACATTTGCCTTCCCTGGATTATAGAGAATGGTACAGTCATAGTCCTTTGGGAGTTCCATCCATCTCCGTTGCCTTAAGTTGAGATCTATTTGATCAAATATATATTTAAGGCTCTTATGATCCGTGAAGATCTCACATGTCTCCCCATACAAGCAATGCCTCCAAATCTTCAAAGCAAACACCACAGCTGCCATTTCTAGATCATGAGTGGGGTAGTTGAGTTCATGCTTTTTAAGCTGTCGAGATCCATAAGCAATGACCCTACCGTGTTGCATTAACACGCATGCTAATCTTACCTTCGAAGCGTCACAATATACAGTGTTACCTCCTGGTCCTGATGGTAGAACAAGTACTAGTGCCGAAGTTAGACACTTCTTTAATTCAGAGAAACTTTGCTCACAAGTATCATCCCAAACATACTTAATATTCTTTCGGGTCAACTTAGTCAGTGGAAGAGCCAATTTAGAAAAATTCTTGACAAAGCGACAATAATACCATGCTAAGCCAAGGAAACTACAAACTTCAGATACAATTGTTGGTCTAGACCACTGCTTTACTGCCTCGATTTTACTTGGATCTACATGAATACCCTCTTGGGATATTACATGCCCCAAGAATGTTACTTGACTCATCCAGAATTCGCATTTTGGAAATTTAGCATATAATTGATGTTCCCTCAAAGTTTGCAGTGCCGTTCTCAAATGTTCTGCATGATCCTCAAGACTCTTAGAATAAACTAGAATGTTATCAATGAAGATGATCACAAATCTATCAAGGAAAGGTTTGAACACTCAATTCATAAGATTCATAAATGTTGCTGGCGCATTAGTCAATCCAAATGACATTACGAGAAATTTATAATGCCCGTATCATGTTCGAAAGGCAGTCTTGGGTATGTCTTCCTCTTTAATCTTTAGTTGATGGTATTCGGATCTCAAATCTATCTTTGAGAAGCATTGTGCCCCCTGAAGTTGGTCAAACAAATCATCAATTCTTGGTAAAGGATATTTATTCTTTACCGTGACTTTGTTTAACTGACGGTAATCTATGCACAATCTTAAATAGCCGTCTTTATTCCTCACAAAGAGTACTGGGGCACCCCAAGGTGAGAAACTTGGGCGGATAAATGCCTTATCTAGCAGGTCTTGTAATTGCTCTTTAAGCTCTTTCAACTCAGCGGGAGCCATACGGTAATGAGGAATTGAAATTGGTCTAGTGCCCGGAACTAATTCAATATTAAATTCAATATCCCTCTCTGGTGGTAAACCAGGTATATTTTCTAGAAATACATCTGGAAATTCACTAACTACTGGTATTTGTTCAAGACTTCATTCCTCCTTTTCTGTATCTTTGACAAAGGCCAGGAATCCATGACAACCTTTTCGCAACATAAGTCGAGCGGTTAACATAGATATTATGTTACAGGGTACCTCACTTCGGTCTCCCTGAAATATGAAATTATGTTTACCCGGTATACTAAAAGAAATGGTATTGTTATGACAATTAAATGTAGCATGGCATGAGGATAACCAGTCCATACTTAAGATTATATCAAAGTCTGTCATACCAAGAAGCATAAGATCTACCTCCGTCTCTATATCCTTAACAGTTACCTTACAAGAACGATATCCAGATTTAACTACTAGAGCTTTCCCCATCGATGTAGCTACCAGAAATGGTTCGTCCAGTATAACTGGCTCAGACTTGAACCTCTTGGTAAACGGAGGTGACACATACGAATGTGTAGAACTAGGGTTAAATAATACATGTGCAGTTAAAGCGCCAACTAATAAAGTACCTGTAATAATAGCATTGGATGCCTAGGCATCTTGTCGAGTCAAGGCATATACTCTGGCAGTTCCTGTATCGGTTGCTTGTTGCCCATGACCTCCTTGGCCTCTGTTAAATCCTCTCCTAAAGCTTCCTCCAGTAGAAGTGGTCAGTACACGAGTGATTGGAGTAACTGCCAGTTAGGTGTGAGATGGAAGAACAGATATCTGACCAGATTCAGAAGTAAGTTGAGGGCATTCCCTCTTGAAGTGGCCTTCTTGTCTGCAATGAAAACAACTTAATGTTCCCATTTTCCTGAGGCATTCTCCAAAATGAAAATTTTCACACTCAGGACATTGAGGTTTCCCTCTACCTGCTTGAAGAACTATAACTACTTCTATATTCTGAGCGGGGCTTAGCTGCACTAGTCGTAGAGAATGTGGGTTTAGATGATACATTTGGAACATACTGTGAAATGGTGGGAGGCTTCGAGGTTCCTGAGTTCCCTCATTGGTTAAAATACCTCCCGTCTCTAGACCTCTTTTTATTTTTAAATTCTTCCTTCTTATTCCACCTCTTTTCCATTCTACGTGCAGTATCGACAGCGGCAGAATGAGAGTTATAATTAACCATATTTGGACCCACCTGCGAATAAAGAGAATCATGAAGACCTTCCACAAACTTCTCCACTTTAGCCTCTTTAGTAGGCACAATTTACGGAGCATATTCTGTCAACTTAATAAACTGGGCATTATATTCATCTACCGACATGGATCCCTGTTTCAAATACAAAAAAATCTCTTACTCTAGAGGATCGGACATTTTTTGGAAGGAATTCATTGATAATCATTTTCTGGAATTCCACCCACGTAACTAGTGGTGCACTTTTGGTTCTCCCATTCTTCCAGGCCTTCCACCATTTATCGGTTCTCCCTTTTAGTTGAAAGGAGACAATTTCTACTTTTCGTGCATCAGAACACCCCAAAGCATCACAAATTGCCTCGCAATCATCCAGAAATTGTTGCGGGTCCTCATTAGGATCTTCGCAGGTGAAAATGGGTGGAATCATCTTTAGGAACTCAGACATTTTCACGTTCTTAACTGTGCCATCTCTAGCCT
This sequence comes from Biancaea sappan, assembly GCA_037074585.1. Classification (NCBI taxonomy): domain Eukaryota; kingdom Viridiplantae; phylum Streptophyta; class Magnoliopsida; order Fabales; family Fabaceae; genus Biancaea; species Biancaea sappan. The sequence continues at coordinate 31,584,953 of CM073500.1, read as the reverse complement.
GTTTGGTCTTAATAGCAAGAGGAACCTTTAGTGTATCAACATGTTTTGCTTGTTCTCCCTGTTTTTCCTCTATTCGATCTAACCAATCGTTCACCAGGCTAAACATCTGCATGATAACAGCGGCATCAATCTGTTGGGCGACTCCAGCTCCCTCCGCCTGGCCACCAATTGAACCTTCAATATTTGGAGCATGTGAACTATCTATGTGGTTAGAAGGGTTGTCCTGCATATTAACTGGTGATGAAATTAAAGTCCTCCCCGAGCCTACATGCTCATTATAATTTGAGGATTACTCTGACATTGTAGAGTCAAAAGTCTACACAGACAACAAATGCTTCTCAAATCAAAGAAGATTACCTCATATTAACCCACCAAGAAATAAGTTATAAAAATAAAAGATACTATATTCTATAAGGTCTTTTATAGGAATTCGATTTGGAGCAAGTAAAGTGAGAGAGTCAACAAGAGGCAAGAGACTGAACAGTGTAAAGAGAAATGGCTTGCTGGGTTTCTGAACCTTGGTCTTGTCTTCGTCCAAAAACTCCACTATTAGAGATGTTACTAAGCATAGGCTTTGAGTCTCTGACTTGCGATGATAATAAAGGCTCTAAATGAAAAATTAAAAATCACCTGTACATATGTGAAACGGCTTCTTGCTAGTTGTCTTCGCGATCGTTCCTCTTCCATCTTCAGTTCTCACTTGCTGAGCAGAGCAGTGGCAACCTAGCATATAGAAGATTGAAAGTTCCTATCTGTTGATGCCCACCTTTTATTTCAAGCGTTTTCATCTTTCTTTATTATTCAAAGTCTGTTTTAATCTTCAATCTCTTAGGAACCAGTCTCGGCCGTTCAAAGCTCAGATGGTATTTTCGAGAGACAATGACCCAAAATCCATCTTTGATGATTCTCTGCTCCTCCATTATCTATCTAAAAAATGGCATCCGGAAGCACGAAACTTACTTGACAAATTCTGCGGGGCAGACCTCCATGAACAAGTTGTTAAATGGACTTCGTTCATTTCTAAGTACTCGCGAGAGGGTTACGTGGACGAGGCCCGAGTGCTGTTTGACATTATGCCTCATAAAAACCTCGTTACTTATAATGCAATGCTATCAGGATATTTGCAAGCTGGGAGGCTGAATGAGGCTTGTCATTTCTTTGAAAAGATGCCATATAAGAATGTTGTTTCGTGGACTTCAATGCTTAGTGGGTTGGCAGATGCTGGGAGGATTGAAGATGCTAGGAAACTGTTTGATGTAATGCCTGAGAAGAACATCGTTTCCTGGAACTCGCTGGTTGCGGGGTTGATAAGGAATGGAAGTTTGGAGGAAGCAAGGCAAGTCTTTGATCAAATCCCCGATAAAAATGTGGTTTCTTGGAATGCTATGGTTGCAGGTTATGCCGAAAATGGTAGAATGGAAGAAGCAAGAGTTTTGTTTGGCCATATGAATTGTAGGAATGTGATTACATGGACTAGCATGGTAGCTGGTTACTGTCGCACAGGCAATGTGGAAGAAGCTTACTATTTGTTTCAGACAATGCCTGAGAAAAATGTTGTTTCTTGGACAGCCATGATTGGCGGCTTCACTCGGAATAGCCTGTATAGAGAGGCCTTGTTGCTTTTTCTCAGAATGAGATTTTCTGATGCAAAACCTAATGGAGAGATCTTTATTTCTCTTGCCTATGCTTGTGCCGGCTTGGGTTTTCCATGTCTTGGCAAGCAGTTACATGTTCAGCTAATTATTAACGGCTGGGATAATGATGATTATGACGGCAGGTTATGTAGAAGTCTCATTCAGATGTACTCTGCGTTGGGTCTTATGGACTTCGCACACAATGTCTTTGAGAAGAACCTGACAAACTGTGATAGTCAGTCTTTCAATTCTATGATCAATGGTTATATTCAGGTTGGTCAGTTACAAAAGGCTCAAATTTTATTTGACAAGGCATCCATCCGAAACAGAATCGCATGGACCTGCTTGATTACTGGCTATCTTAGTGCAGGAGAAGTATCAAAGGCATGCAATCTATTTAATAACATGCCTGACAGAGATGCCATTGCATGGACTTCAATGATTTATGGGATTGTCCAAAACGAGCTGATTGCTGAAGCCATCTGCTTATTTGCAGAAATGAGAGCTCACGGTGTTTCACCTCTAAATTCTACATATTCTGTTCTTTTTGGAGCAATAGGTGCGATGGCATATCTTGATCACGGACGGCAGTTACATGGTATGAAGTTAAAGACAGTATATGAATATGATTTAATTCTTGAGAATTCTTTAATTTCAATGTATGCAAAATGTGGGGAGATAGGTGAAGCATATAAAATATTCTCAAACATGGCTTACCGGGACATAATCTCTTGGAATTCCGTGATCATGGGCCTCTCAGATCATGGTAGGGTCAGTGAAACTTTAAAGTTGTATGAAGCTATGCTTGAACATGGGATTTACCCAGATTCTGTTACTTTTCTAGGTGTCCTAACAGCATGTGGTCATGCTGGGCTTGTTGATAGAGGGTGGGACTTATTTCGTGCCATGACTAATGCTTATGCAGTTCAACCTGGTTTGGAGCATTACATTAGTGTGATCAGTCTTTTGGGCCGAGCTGGAAAGGTGAAGAACGCAGAGGAGTTTGTCTCGAGGCTATCTATTGAACCAAATTGTGCCATTTGGGGGGCATTGCTCGGGGTTTACATGATGAACAAAACAGATGCAGATGCAGATCATGCCAGGATTGCAGCCGAAAGACTCCTTGAGTTGGATCCTTTTAATGCACCAGGCCATGTGGCCCTTTGTAACATTTATGCAGCAAGTGGTAGGCACACTGAGGAGACAAATTTGAGGAATGAAATGAGTGTGAAAGGTGTGAGAAAGGCAGCCGGATGTAGTTGGATAACCTTGAAGGGGAGAGTCCATATTTTCTCAGTGGGAGATAGGTTACATCCACAAGTGGAAGAAATGTTATTGCTATTATCTGGAAATGCGACAAGTTAGAGGAACGGAATGAAGTTGAAAGGTGTGAGGCATGCTGGAAGGCTCCTGAACGTAGTATTAAATCACTGAAGGAAGAATTATATTTTCTCATCAGAAGATAGATTATATGCAAATAATACAGAAAGTTAACAAAGAAGAAAAGCCTGACGGCCACAAAATCCTTACCAGCTTATGTCAGGGTAAGCTAAAAGCTATTGAATTGAATACTGCACGAGCATGTTTCTGGGGCCAAATTTGTGATGCCATTGATGTGAAAAATGAGGGATTTTTCTGATTCCCTCGAATTGGGCAATGGTTTTTACGAGTGGAATTGTCGAATTTAATAATATTCCCGTATTTTCTGGAGCACAGGACAGACTGATTTGGAATCCCTATAAAGGGGACTCCACTTCTGCCTTTCATCAGATAAAGTAAAAAATGTCATCATATCTATTTATCCATTCATATGATACAGTTTACCGTGCCTGGTCGCAGTATATAAACTGAAGAAGACATTAAGCTAAGCGTTTGAGGATTGAGGAGGCTTTAAAAGCTGAACACCAGACATCCCTGTGTATGAAGAACTTGACCTAAGATCTTATCCTTAATTTTATCCCTTAATCGTATTCAAGTGACAGAGTGTTAGTCAGCGCTCAAGTAAGTCTAGCATACTGCAATATTTGCATGCTTGTTGAAAAATGTCGTGGAGGATATTTATCGAAACACGTGAAAATGGAATATATTTATCCAAATTAGATGAAGGAATACATCAAGAATTTACTTTATTTTTATTCAAACATTATATTGACTTTGAAATTAGAGTTCTGCTTGCAAGGATATGTAACAGTGAACTATGAAAGAAATACATATTCTGTTAAGCTTATCTAATCAGCATGTATGTATGAGCTGGCAAATGAGTAGTCGGTGTAAATTAGTTAGCTCAGTCAGTTAGATATTAACAGATCGGGCCCTTCTCTTTGTGTATAAAGACCAGCACCATTAGCTAATGAAATTAAGCTCAATTCATTTCGAAACTCTCCTCCGTTTAATATCTTTCACTGCTAATGACTTGTTCCCATTGAAGCGAGGAATAGTCTGTCTTGCCTCCTTCATAAAGTAATAAACCCAAAGGAGTTTTATACCACCAAAAAAAGAAGTCTTATTCCCTTACGCAATATACAATCATGAGGTCTACATCTCCTCCACAAAAGTCCAAATTAGTGTAAATTTGCTTCCCCGGAATTAACTTAAAGTCAAATTTTTATTTCTGTCCGGTTCAAATTGGCTGCTACTGTTGAAAAGTATCTCTGCCAGCTAGCCACTGCTGCGTTGAAGAATAGATAATTTGACTAACCGACTCTCTTAAAACGGCTGCTGAACGATCTTTTGCTTAAGTCCTGCTTCATACTTTACTCTTTCATGTCCATGGAGATAGTTCGAGAGAAGCAGCTTCAAACTACAGGTTAGTTGCTCATTCATATTTGCTTGCTTATTGTTCTACTGATGGCCCCTCACGGGCAAATAAGGAAGAAAAGCCTCTTATTTCACCTACTACCTCCCCAGAGAGTTAATAGAACATTCCTAAAATGTTTACTATTTGTAATTGATTAGCTAATAAAGGTATGTCCTTTTACCTAAAAAAGTATATCAATGTCCTGTCCTGAGACCCTATTATTGAAACCCGGGAGAAGTCGGAGCTTGTCAAATTGAAGGAAGCATTTTTTTTTTTTTTTAAATTCAAAATCAGCAACTTTAAGTATTAGTTATCTAATTCAGCAGGAATCTATTAGTTATTATAAGGATTTAAAGGAAGCGCTTACCCCTACTCCGTGGAGTACATACACAGCTTTTGTGCTGGAATAGTCATAGGATGCTCTAAAGTTGAACTATTTCTGGATTACATTGGACAGATAGAACTGATCTATGTTCTTGGTATGTGTTTTGAATCAGATGACAAGAAAGAGCAGATTTCACTGAGGGACACAGCTGTCAATCAGCAACCTCATAATCCAAGATTAAGAACATACAAATGGTGGTTCCTTGTGTCTCTCTACATTATCTTTCTTCTAGTAGGCCAATCTGCAGCCACTCTTTTAGGAAGGTTATACTATGACAAAGGTGGTAACAGCAAATGGATGGCAACATTTGTTCAATCAGCTGGATTCCCAGTTCTATTTCCACTCCTTTTTTACTTCCCACCACCCAATAATTCTAGCAGTAACATGCTCAACAATGCTTCCTCCAAAACCAAACCAAAACTTTCCATTCTTATTTTCCTCTACCTAGCTTTTGGCCTAATCTTGACAGGAGACAACTTGATGTATTCCTATGGACTTCTATATCTCCCTGTTTCCACCTACTCTCTACTATGTGCGACCCAATTGGCCTTCAATGCCTTATTCTCTTTCTTCCTTAATTCCCAGAAGTTCACCCCTTTCATATTCAATTCTTTGGTCCTCCTCACCATATCAGCTTCCCTTCTTGCAGCTAATTCTGATTCTGATGACTCAACGAGCGTGTCCAGAGGAAAGTATATAATTGGGTTTCTTTGCACACTTGGTGCATCTGCTACATTTTCTTTATATCTCTCCCTTGTGCAGCTTTCCTTTGAGAAAGTTATAAAAGCAGAGACCTTCTCCGACGTGTTAAATATGCAGTTGTACCCATCTTTTGTTGCTACCTGTGGATGCGTTGTTGGATTGTTTGCAAGTGGAGAATGGACAAGTTTGGACAGTGAGATGAAGGCATACCAAAACGGGAGGGTGTCTTACTTAATGACTCTGCTTTGGACAGCTGTGACGTGGCAGATATCCTCCGTAGGCATGCTGGGGTTAATTTTTGAGGTTTCTTCTTTGTTCTCGAATGTAATAGGTACTCTGGCGTTGCCTGTTGTTCCCATTCTAGCCGTTGTGTTCTTTCATGACAAGATTAATGGAGTGAAGGTGGTGGCCTTGCTGTTGGCACTGTGGGGCTTTCTTTCCTACATTTATCAACATTATCTGGATGACAAAAAAGCCAAGGCAGCTAAAAGAGACAATGTTGAGGTTTCTGGTGGTCACGTGGAAATTTGTTGATTTGAGTAGACCAAATTTTATCTAGTTTATGCTGTGATCTTTTATTAGACTTAGTGTGTGTTTGAATTGGAGTTGAACAAATTCAATTTAGACCCATGAGAATCTAATTTTACTTCATGCAAAATGGAGTTTGAAAAAGAAAACATGATTTAAGAGAAGAGAAGAAGGTTAAACAAAACAATTAATTTTGCACCCAAAATCATGTTTTAGAATCTAAGAGTGAAATTGAATGTAGCTTTAAATTTGATATTTTATAGGTTGCTGTGTAGGGTTAACATGAATGAGGATTTGCTGCTCCGCGGAGCAGTCTACTCCCCCTTTAGCAACGGTTTTTAACATGTTACTCTGCGGAGCAGTAAATCTCGACTTGGGGTAACATCGCTTCTCCAGTGTTGTGATTTTGTCTGGCATGATATTCAAAGATATTTCCAATTCATATGGCTTCAAAATGCTGAAAGGAGGGGTTACTGTGGTCTCTAGCACCACTTTTCACACACCACGCTCACTTTATTTAACATGACATTATAGAGCTAATTAATCAGCGTAATTAATGGATATCAGAAGAAAATGCATATTTCATGAGAAGAGAGAGTTAATCAGCGCAATTTTAGTAGAGGAAAAAACACAAGAAAATGCGTTGGAACTTTGGCGTTTTGTGGCTGTTGGGAACAAAAAGTCCTAAGCGTTTTTTTTTTGGTCAGAAAAATTCCTCATCTATAATATTTTGGACTTCAACACAACCAGCAATCAATATAGACAAGGAATAGTCCATTCTACTTTGGATTAATTCTTTACGTAAGAGTTCTTCTTTACTCTAATTATTCTTGGGTGGAATGACTCCTTTTACCATGATGTTTAAAAATGTTTCACTTGCTCATTGATAGAATAATAGTGTATATTTTGTCACTGTTAATAGTTAGAAAAATTCCTCATCTATTTCTCATCTATGATGCAATATTTTGGACTTCAACACAACCAACAATCAATATAGACAAGGAATACTCCATTCTACTTTGGATTAATTCTTTACGTAAGAGTTCTTCTTTACTCTAATTATTCTTGGGTCGAATGACTTCTGTACCATGATGTTTAGAAATGTTCCACTTGCACATTGATAGAATAATAGAGTGCATATTTTGTAACTATATCTGTTACTAGTTAGGATATTCTGTTATAAGGCTATTAGTATAGTTGGATAGCCATTAGTGTGTGTATCAGTCCAGACCTGTATATATATATATATTAATCTCTATTATTAAAATAATAATATATTGAATATGCACTTTACTCTTTCCTCTTCTGTCCACGCACTATACCCTTTCTTCCCTTTCTCCTACAATCTTTCCTGGTATCAAAGCTGATGGAGGCAAATAGCTCAGCCACACCAAAGTCGACCAGCTCCGACTTGAATGTCTCTGTGCAGAAGAACAACATAGTGTCATTCAATCATCATCTCTCCGTTAAACTAGATGAGAAGAATTTCTTACTCTGGTAGCGACAAGTTCTTGTGGCAGTCTATGGTCACAATCTGGAAGGATTCATTTCCAGATATGGACCTCCACCACAGCACGAGTCTCACAAAAAAGAGCTCGCAGGAGAAGTCAGTGAAGAATATTGTTTATAGAGAAAGCAAGATCAACTTCTCTTGTGGTTGTTGTCTTCGATCACTGAGGGGATGCTGATGAGAGTGGTCGATTGTGAGAAATCTTGGCAAGTTCGGGAAAGAATCAGAGACTACTTTGCCTCACTAACCGGAGCGAAGGTTCATCAGTTCAAGATGGAACTCAGAAATACGAAGAAAGCAAGAAGGACGATGACACTAGCGTTAATTGGTAATTCGGTATCGGTCAGAGAGCATATTGATTCAATACTTGAAGGTCTTATAGAGGAGTATGTTCCATTTATTGTGTCCATCAATACTAGGTTGGAACCATATTTTGTTAGTGAAATGGAAGCTTTATTGATGTCACAAGAAGTCATCTTAGAAACATTTAGCAAGATTGATGGCTTAATTGACTAAGCATCTATGAACGTTGCCGGTGTTGAATCTAAGGATAAGTCAAATAATGGTACAAATAAGCAATATAGTGGAAGTTCAAATCCTGGAAGAGCCTTCAATTCAGGAAGAGAAGGACGAAATCAAAGCTGAGGCTGTGGCAGAGGCAGAAATGGAGGGAGATATATTGTTTGTCAACTTTGTAACAAAATTGGACATATGGTGCATAATTGTTACCATAGATTTCATCCTAATTTTATACCTCAAAGCTCTTCTCCATAGACATCTCAATATCCAAATCAGTATCACAATACAAACCATAAGCTCATCTTACTGCTATGTATGCAAGGCATGAAACAGTGTATGATCAAGCATGGATTCTAGATTTTGGTGCCACCAATCATGTGACTCCAAATAGCAGCAACTTGATGAACAAATCAGAATACAATGGGCCTGAGCAAGTGCATATAGGAAATGGTAAGGGACTCTCTATAAAACACCTTGGTTACTCCGTAGTAAAATTCTCTTGTGATCAACATTCTAGTTTTTTTCTTAAAAATTTGCTTCATGTGCCTGCTATTACTAGCTTGATAACAATATATTTTTTGAATTTCATCCTCATAAGTGTTATGTCAAATCTCAGGTTACCAGGAAAATTCTCTTGGAAGGGAGAATTAATAATGATGGCCCGTACTGTTTTGATAATTTTCAGTTGCAACATCAAAAGCCATCAAGCCACTTTGTTTCATCAAATGTCACTAATAATACTTATGTCTTTGTTTCACTAATTAGTTGTAATTCCTTAGCACTATCATTTAGGCCATCCTCATGTATCTGTAGTTCAAAAGGTTCTTAATAATTGTGGTATTACTGGATCAAATCAAGATTTGATGTATCCTTGTGTTGCTTGTATGAAAGGGAAAGCTTGCAAACTTCCCTCACCAATGTCTCAAACTACATACAATAAACCACTTGAGCTAAATTTTACTAATCTGTAAGGGCCAATAACCATTCGTTCTGTGAATAATTATGCCTATTATGTCAGTTTCGTTGATGCTTTTTCAAAGTTTACCTGAATCTATCCTATTAAACAAAAATATGATGCACTCTTTGTGTTTGTCTCTTTCAAAAAGCTTGTTGAAAATCAACTGCAAACCTCCATTAAATCGGTACAATCATATTGGGGAGGTGAATATAGGTTGTTCACAGTTTTCTTAGAGGTAATGGCATTGTGCATAGAGTCACTTGTCCTCATGCTCACCAATAAAATGGTATCGTTGAAGGAAAACATACGCATATAGTAGAAACTGGTTTAACTTTAATGGCTCACGCTTCTATTCCCTTGAAATTTTGGGAACAAGCCTTTGTTTCTGTTGTTCATCTCATAAATCGATTACCCTCATCTAATTCTCTCCTTTCTCCTCTTGAAATCCTATTCAAAAGAAAATTAAATTATTCTCTTCTAAAGGTTCTTGGTGTGCTTGTTATCCCTTTCTTAGACCCTCTAATAAAAATAAACTTTAATATAGGTCTCGTGAATGTGTTTTTCTTGGCTATAGTCCCCTACATAAAGGATATTAGTGTCTTGATTCTAATGGGAAAATCAGTGTGTCTAGAGATGTGAAGTTCAATGAGTCTTTATTTCCTTTCCAAGTGTCATTGTCTCAAATACCTGAGTCTCATGCTCATACTAACTAGTCTTGTCCTTCTGCTATACCTCCTATTTTACTACGTACCTCTGGTGTTTTACAACATAGAGTACCTACTACTTCAAATTATGTTACTGCTTCTACTCTCGCTAATCGCTCTCATTCTAGTGGTGCAGCTCAAGTTACTGCACTTGTTTGCAATAGTGCAGAAAAAAAAAACTCACCAATACCTGTTTGTAGTAGTGCAGTTCAACCTTGTTCAAGTTCACCACGTGATGTTTCTTAACTGCAACAACAATCTTTGACAACTGCTGATGATGTTTAATTAGTGCCACAAGTACAATAACAATTGCAGTCTTGTCATCCAATGGCCACAAGGGCAAAATCAGGTCTATCCAATAAGACAATTTTTCTTCCTACTAAAGAACCAAGGTCAATAAAAGAAGCCTTGTCTAATTTAGTGTGGAAAACAACTGTGACAAATGAGTATAATGCTTTGCTTAAAAATCGCACTTGAAGTTTGGTTAAATTACCTCCTAATAGGACCCCTATTAGATGCAAGTATGTGTTTAAGGTTAAAGAAAACTCTGATGGAACTATTAATAGCTATAAAGCACAGTTGGTAGCTAAAGGGTTCCATCAAACATATGGTTTTGATTTCACTAAGACATTCTCCCCTTTGCCAAACCTATCACTATTAAGTGGTTTTGTCTTTAGCTATCCCTAAAGGTTGGTCAATTTTTTAACTTGATGTGAATAATGCTTTTTTGAATGGTTTGCCTAATGAGGAGGTTTACATGGTTCAACCCCCTGGGTTTGAGAATGCAAACAAGACTTTGGTGTGTAAATTACATAAAGCTTTGTGGTTTAAAACAAGCTCCTAGGGCTTGGTTTGAGCGGTTGGCTAAGGTTCTTCATGACTTTGGGTTTCAGTCAAGTGAATGTGATGTGTCTTTATTCATAAGGGCTACTTTCTGTAATACATACAGTTCTCGGGTATTAGTATAATTGAATTTTAATAAGTAATTGGACACAGGGGAAATTTTTTTTCATTGCTTAGTAAAGGAATGTGAGGTTAGAAGTGGCATTTTGAGTAAAATAATGAGTGACAGAGGATTGGAGGAGTATACACATGGCACTGAAGAAGTCAGATAATTACTAAGTCTAAGGAGGGAATAAAATGTAATAAGGACAGATATGGAAAATTAGTAATGGAATGTTTATGTGGTGCCTAGAGTGTGAGAAATACCCGAGTTAGAAAAATTATGAATTTTGCCATTTCTAATGTTGACTAGGGGGTTGCCCAAAGGGCAAAATAGTAACTTCACCTTTAAGGGGTATATATATATATATATATATATATATAGGTGGCCACACACACATTTCTCTCATTTTTCTCCCACCCTCTTAAGTGCTCTCTCCTTTCCCAAGCTCTTACTCCCTCTTATCTCCATCATCTCTCAATCCTCCACCTTCCAAGCTTTTGGTCATCATTCTTCGGTGAAGGTTCAGGTCTCTAGCGACCAACCACTATGGGAAAAGCAAGGAATTGATGTAGGTATCTCACTTTTCCAATTTTCCTCTTATTTTTAGATTTTGGGGAATTTGGGATGGAATTGAGGTTGTTTGGGATCTTGGGAGCTTAGATTATGTTTTAAAACATTCCTCAATGGTTAATAATGAAATTAGAGGCAAGAATTGGTAGGAAGAACAAGATTAAAGATGAGATTAAATTGATGAAGCATATAAAGGGAAAGTTATGGTTCTTGATAGAAAATTCAATGATTTAAGCTTTAATTTTTGGAATAAATTGGGGATTTTGATGTTAAAACATCCCCTAAACATCAATAATGAAATCCCATGGAAAGAATAATGAAAATCAGTTGAGTTTTGGGCTGAATCAGGTGGAAAATGAGATGAATCTCGAGTTTTCAATGGTAGGCGCCACCACTAAGCATGAACCTGAGAGCCAACGCCACCACCTGATGGTGGCTAACGTGAGAAGGGAGCCTGGGCGCCTCAGGCACTAGGTGGGGCACATAAGGCACCCAAGGCTGATGTATGGGGAAGGGTTAGTAGGACTGTGGAACCTCTCCTCCATGGATTCTTATGCTGAAAATGATGTTTTGATGGCTATAGGTCTTGTTTGGGCTAATGCTTGGATCGAGGCTTCTTAAGAGGACTAGAAAGGCTTCAATTCTAGGTGAGGGATTCTGGCATTGCTCTTGTCAGTCCCCTTACCACTACCATAAGCCTGACACAAAAATACACTTCACATATAAAGATAGAGGAAATATGAACATGCCAATCCAAAATAACGTGATAAAGCATTAATAATCTACAAATTTTTATTCACAACATTTCACTAAAACTTTTGATGTTTTATTCACTACATAGCGACTCAAGAACCCCACCACGACTGGACTTATCACCATTAACCCAAAGCCCAAAATGAGTTGAGGACATAGAGGCTCTGCTATTCTTCACACAAAGTCTCATTAATTAAGCAAGAACCTGTAAGGGTACGCAAGAAAAAGGGAGTAAGATAAATACTCAGTGAGGAAAAACATCTAGAAAGAAAAATGTAACTTGTGTATCGCTCACATGGATGAGACCTTGAACAGACTCCCATCCATAATTACCACTAGACCAACATAATCCTTCATTTCATAATCCCACAGTTAGTTGAAAACGTCCCAAAGCAGCATGGTTACCATGCAAGGTCACGACCAATAGCAAATGCCCCAGTTCAATATATAATGCATGATAAGTCCTAAAAATCTATTAAAATATGCCATTAAAAGTGCGTTTTTCTTCTTCTCTTAGCCTTGTTTTGCTACTCTTTTGCACTTTTTATCGTTGTTTTCATTTAGTTCTCTTGTGTTTAGTAGTTTTATTTTTATCTTGTTTTATTCCCCATTTTCTTGTCTTTTTATGTGACTTTAGTTGTAATCTTTTGTAGGTGCATTTTTAGGAGAAAACAAGAGAAATTGAAGTCATTTGATGCTTCCAGAAGGTTGGCGCCCAGGTGCCAAGGGTACGAACTTGAAGAGCCTTTTTATTCAATTGATGCCCAGACGCCTAACCCCCTAAACTCACATTTGAGCTGTTAGGCTTGGCGCCCAAGCGCCAATGCACAAATCTGATGGTATTTATGCATTTCTTAGGGTTTTCTAACCTAACTTTGGATCTGAGGATTTTAGAGCTTAGAGGCACAAGCAAAGGGTTATATCTAGAGTTGGTTAGAGGGGAATGAGGCCTTCCCATTTAGGATTGGCCTTCTTTCCCCCATTGCTTCTCTCTTCTCTTGATTTTCTTTTAGTTTCATGTTGTAATTTCTTGTCTTTTATTAGTTGTAGTTAGTTTGTAACTCTAGGGTTGTTGTAAACCCAATTTTAGATTAGGTTTTATGTAATTTCTCAAACTCTTGTAATTGTTGGTTGGTTAATACATGTTTATTCATTTAAATCTTAATGTTTTCCTTTAATTTGTCCAATTATTAGTTTGTTATGGTGTTTTTGCTAAACTTGGAAAAGGAAAGTAAAAACTAGACCTAAGGGATGAGTTGTATGAGTTCTTGAACCTTAAAAGTGATGGGATTGACTTGTTAATGTCATAGGAATATAGACATTAGCTTCATATAGTCAAATTAAGGTTTGCTTATTAATTTAGCTTGATTTTCACATAAGGAATTATGGAATATTAGGTTTCTATCTTAGTTGAGGTTTCGAAAAATCCTTTTAAGAATATTTGTGCCTTAGATTAGCATGTACAATTGATGAGAGAAAGAGTGAAAGAATGATAATGGAATCTATGAGAAATGAAAGGTTTGGTGGTTGATATAATTTCATTTTTATGAAGTTTTGTTGTTAAATGATACTTTCCAATTGCATTTCGTATTTTATTGGAGTGGATTTTACCAATTGATTAACTCTAAAAGTGCTTGATTACCATTTTTATGAGTTTGGAGATTTCATATATGCTAGGGATAGTTAGATATTAACTTTGCCCTTCGTAATTTCTACCATAAATCAAATTAATTTAGGAATAGATAATCCTATTTATGTAGTTTTTATGAGTTCCTAATCTTATCACCTACTTGAATGATTGGATTAATGAATTAGACAATTTTTCGAATTAGGTAAGTTTGTTTCTTCAAGGAATTGAGTTCAAATAATTTTGAGAGCTTAACCAACATCAAAATGATTTGTAAATGAAGTGAATCATTCTTTAGCAATTCAAAGACTAATTTATCTATGAATTAGTTGGATTAAAAATTAAGTGAAGTCAATCTCATCAACTTTAGGCTTTGGTTATTAGGAGTAGCTTAGTCTTAGGTCTTAGTTTGTAGTTTTAGTTTAATTTGTTAGTTTTAAAATTATATTTCTGTTGAAGTTTCCCCTTTTAATTTTCACCAATTAAATCAATCATCTAGATAATATTTTACTTTAACTTCGTAGATATTTGGCACTTTAATTCTCATAGGAACGATGCTCTATTCACTCTGTATTACTTGTGCGACTGGTATACTTGCCAATTGCCAATAATGCAAACCATATATATATATATATATATATATATATATATATATATATTAATATTAATATTTATATATCCAACACGAGATTTATTCAACGTAAGCACATACACGATAAAATGGTCATTGTCTTTCCTTCACAAAGCGATTATAAGGTGTGCATCACCTTTTCTTTACAAGGTGGTTATAAAGTGTTCGTCGCCTTTCCTTTACAAGGCGACATCCCCAAGTATAGCATTTTCAAAAGTTAAGGTCACTTAGTCATATTGCGACTCGTTGTCAAACCATCTTACTAACAACTCAATAATACACCGTTCCAACATTTTAGATCACCAAGACTAATTGAGCCTCATAGTTCCACATAGATTACAAACCATTAAAATAAAATAATATATATGTATAAGTACCGGCATACATTCCAAGAGTATGTCCAACACCATAATTAATCATAACAACTCTAGATAAAGTATTATTGTGCAGTCACCAACACATTTCAACTCACAGTTCGTATTACATGGATATATGTATATATATGTGCGCGTCATACACATCAGTACCTAATAATAATCTTGACTCATCGAGGGATAGCCATTGTAGTTGCAACACAAAAGGAAAGTTCTTGCACATTCATATTCAAGCCTTTTAACACAAAATGATATTTGACACGTACATAGTTAACAAATCTCGGCACTCGAGATTTACGTTCCATATAACATTTCATCTACTATACTACACCAATCCTAATGACCACCCTCATAAGGGTAGTATGAGTCAAGGAAATAATTATCCTACCGAGGTTAGAGGAAGGATGGAGTTAGGTTCCTTACCCCATGGAGGTATTAGTTTAACTTATAGGACTAAGTTGAAATTTATCTTTTCCTCAACGATCATTCATTTAGGTGGCGGAGTATCCCTCTTGCTTTCCTAAGGTGTTTTACAACCATGGTTATTATTAATTTCAACTAATAACGCACAAGGCCTACTAACGTTATATATAAGCATAGTTTCACAATTTCAAGTGCTATAAGGAAACCCAAAGTTCCACCACATCACCCTATTATAAGGTCCATTTTTGGAGTCCCATGTTTATGTACATATATATATATATATATATATATGATTTTTATGATTAATAAAATTCCCACACTACATTATCAATGCTAGTGGGAGCACATGTAAGTCTATTCCTAAGCTACCATAGACTCACTCTGTCACGACCCGTTTTCTGAGCACATGACCGGCACAATGATGAATCTCTCATCACTGTAAGCCTTCCGATAAATATATCAAATTTTCTTATCTGAAAATCATAGAGATGATTTGCATGTAATAATATATTATCAATTTAAAATACATTATTATACTGACATACAAGCCAAATGTCGAACCCCTGACCTAGATGTCCTAGACGATTACAGAGCAACATAATCTATAACAAAAGAGGGGTCTACCCGACAACGGGAAGGTCCAAAGTGATCTACTCCTCTAGCAGATATTCTTCGCTGGCAATCTGATCTGAACAAAAAGGTTGTACAAACAATGTGAGCTTTTAAACTCAATGAGCGAATCGGCCTCGCATTAATAAAATTCAAATACATTACCAGTCATGCAAGTATATCCGAAGGCTCATACTCAACCAATAGACAGAAGATAAAAATTCATCCAATTCAACAAACGTTACTAGTACTCGTCAATGGCAATATATCCCGGAGAGCGCACACAGGCCGGCTCACCAATTATGTATATTTCCGCCATGACGCACAACCTCATCCTCTTAGCTAGGGCGCCTCACGGATTTATCACCAATCCGGGCTATATCCCTACTGAGGGAATCGTTGTCTCCACACTCATTGGTCAAGACACCCTGTCAACCGGGTTTTCCGCCTTGCCGTGAGAGGGGGTACTGTCCCGCTCAATCACAATCAATAGCATTTCATATCATAATCAGAAGCTCAATATAATATTCATCCATATAACAGGTATAGTATATAACTATATTATGGATTTATAAACCACATATCAAGATAACAATTAATCCATTTTTGAAAACATTCAAATTTCACATCATCATAAGATACTTATTTCATTTTATCCATACTTATGGATTAATTATCTCATTTAGATTCGTCATTCTGAATCCAATTTCCCCCTATGAATCTTGGGAGTGTCCTACGACATACTTTTTATCACCAGTAATGCTAAAACTCTATTAAAACGGGGTCGTTTCACTCACCTGGATTCCGTACGAACATCGCTTCTCTAAGTCATTACAGACAAGAGTTCTCAGGTGAATTTCGGTGTTCTGCTACGGAGATTTTCATGAAAGATTAGAGAAAATACGTCAGGATTGTTTTCGTACAGATACTGTTCATATATACGGTCACTATTCATACGGTCACTATTCATACGTACGGTCACTATTCATACGTACGGTCACTATTTATACATACAGATAATATTCGTACATACAATCACTATTCATACGTATGAATATTATTTTTATGTACGGATACTATTCATATGTACGGATACTATTCATTTGGTTACTATTCATACGTACAGATACTATTCATACCAGAAATAGAGAATACAATCTGTAAAAGAGTACACCATGTAAGTTCCCAGGAAAGAGTGGAGGGTCACACTGGACACACTTAAAAACCAGGTCTTTCCTTAGCCAGAACTTTCCTAGACATGTATTCTTCACAGTTTACATTCTATTTCGGTAATCAGAGAATCAAAATAACATATAAACAGCTAAGGACATTTTTTCTGATGTGGAAGATCAGCCAAGGCCGCAACCACAGAGCATACTTAAGAAATTAACTTCTAAAATTTGAAAGACATAGAAAGGGCATAGTATCCTTACCTAAGCTGAAAAGGAAAGGCCCAAAATCTTAGAGGCCTAGCTTTTGGAGTAAGAGAAACTTAAGGAGAGAAGAAGAGAAGTTGAAGGTGTGAGTTTAGAAGTGAAATGGAAGGGCCTATTTATAGCAAAAGTCAAGGGTACTATTTGATACTATGCGCTAATAAAATATTCAATTTACTATTCATGAAAATGACATTTCTAATAATGCAGTTACTGTGCAAATAGCGGCAACGGCCGAAAATTTTTTTTATTATTACTATTGAAAACTTAAAGGAAAAACTATCCTTTTACCTTAAACCTTTAAGTTTCTTTTTCAAATCAGTCCTTTCAATTAGTCCCTGAGGGTATTTTTACACATAAAACGTCATTTTCTCCTACAAACTTCTTTCTAGTTTTCTCTTATGACCAAACCACATCTAGTACTTGACATTTCGATTGTATAATAAACAGTATCGTATACGTAAATAGTATTATACGGGTGAATAGTACCGTATACTGAAATAGTAACAGTAGTTTGTAAACAAATATTTATATTTTATTTTTTCTTGGGTATTACATTATCACCCCCTTAAGAGAATTCGGTCCCCCGAATTCAAAACTCATTTCAAGACTGAAATAAGTGTGATTACTTCGTCTATATCTCATTCTTTGTATCTCTTTCTTCCAAAACCTCATCACACCCTTGGTGAGATTTACAAGAACATTATACCATTGACTGTGAACTCTAAACCGCATTATCAATAATTTTCATAAGACTTTTGCCTTTTCTAGACAGCAAGTAATCTCTTCCTCATCAGTTTAATCTTCTCCACAACCTTTTGTACCATAAAGTGTCTCATCCTCATAACCTTTACCAAACTCAAACCACCTAATCAAAGACGAACTCTGTCTATATGTAAAACCTCAAATAGGTGTCATCTCAAAAGTGGTACGTGGTCTTTCCAGTTCACATTGAATATCAGAACACATGTTTCCACACACATAGCTTATAACTTTTACGAATACAAGCACCCTACCCGAAGGCATCATTTTGGCCATAAGCAATACTCTTGCCCGAAGGCGATCCTTCTACCTTAAGGCGACACTCTCAGCTGATGGCGTCATATAAAAGGAAAAATCACATGAAATTATTACATAAATCTCTAGGAAGAATAATCCTAGAAAATATGATAAGTAAATAACATACTTCTTACGCATAATTATATATATGAAAATTCCTCTCACCTCAATGACTCATATAGAGTCGCATCCCTTCAATGATTGAGGCAAACCCATAGTTCTATATGTTCATAAAATACTTATTCAGCATTCCTCCATAGCTCAGAAGTGCAATGAAATATCATTTTAGTAACTCTGCTCAGTCAAAAAGATATTACCATACTATGCTTTAGAATCAAGTATGAAATATAACAAGTCCAACATCTTCTCATTCCTCAAGTTCTTTCAGTAAAATGAATCACTTCAACAAAGAAGATCTAGATACTAACTTAAATTTTATTTCTAGTACATAGATAATTTTAATACGTGAAGCTTACACCAAATGTAGCTTTAGGTACAAACAAAAGAAAAATAAATTAAGGACGATGAGGCTTTTGAAATGTAAAAGGTGCTCCAGGTCTAGAAGAGGAAGGTGCTTCAGACCTTAAGGAGGAAGCTAATCGTTGTAGCCTAGAAAGGGTTTCTGAAGGAAGCGCCTGAGAAATTTGGTGAAGAGCAGAAGTTACTCCGTTCATACAGTCAATACACCTTGCTTGTTGGTCACGAAAATTTTGAGTTGCAAACATTGAATGTCTATCAACTCGATTAGCCAGTTCCCCGAAACGACGGTTTATCAGTTTCTCTTGGTTTTCAAAGAGACGACTTATTAGTCGCTTCTGGTCCTCTATCTTGTATTCCAGGCTCTCTATCTTACGTTCCAGGAATGCAAGCTTATTTTCTGAGGATGTTGCAGTACTGTCCTCCTCCAACTCTATTACATCCCTCTTTCTCTTCTTAATTTCTAGTGACCTGTCTACAGGTCTCTTCCCTTTGTTGTCTCCGAGACTTAGATTTAAATCAAGCTCTACATTGCCAGTCTCAAAATTCAAGTTG
Organism: Biancaea sappan; assembly: GCA_037074585.1. NCBI lineage: Eukaryota > Viridiplantae > Streptophyta > Magnoliopsida > Fabales > Fabaceae > Biancaea > Biancaea sappan. Next base: position 31,565,759 of record CM073500.1, on the reverse strand, counting down.
AAAGACTTATTATCAGCCATTGCTCTAAGGATCTCAGAAATAACTTCGAATGAGAAAGGAATGAAAATTGAGAAATAGGTATGTAATGAAAGAAGTAGGTTTGCTTGGTGCGATGAGTAGAGTAACGGGCATACAAGATTTATAGACAACCCGAAGCCCCTGGAGCTAAAGCCACCACAACCTACACGCCGCTCGCTATAAGGTTTACAGATCACATACGTCGTAATGCCAGCAATTAATGTCGGACATGCGAGTAAATAGTAAATATAATTTAATGCAATTAACATAAGTCAAAGATTTCCTCAAAAAAAATTTTCGGCTAATCTTGACCTTTCTCAAAGTTCTGACTAACTACGCTCTTCAGTCTGAGATTTTCTCCCTCTAACTTGTTTTATCCTGTAATCCCATATCACGATGTCCCTCTATGATCGGGTAGTCTCATATTAGCCTTATCTTAGATTCTGATCGGTGTCTTTATTCTGGATTTACACATAATATATGTATATCAATATATATATATTAAAACAAAGTTAACTGCTTACGGTCACATGCAGTAAGTATTATTATGATGTAAGGAAATCACTGCCTTTCATTTGCCCACGAGAGCATTATATGTAAGTATGTGTAACCATGAAGATATATCATCATCTACACATTTCATTCTATCCAAGTCATTTTGATTTCACATCTCTATGAGTATATGTAGGATCATCACATATTCTCCTTGATCGTAGCCTTCACTCATTATGCATGAATAACATACATAAATGTAATTACAACATGATTCAATCAATTATGTATATTATACTCAACTGAAGGCTCTTAAGAACAACACAATAAAACGGAGAAATGTATTTCAGTTCATCATAAAAGCATCCAAGGCAATCTTTAATGGCTATATCATTAACTTCTTTGAATTTCGAAAAATGCCAACGGGAGAAATGGGAAAACCGAGTAAAATCGGCCGCAAATCCACCGAATACTGACTTTCGTGGTTTTGGCATTAATGCAACGCGCTATCGGTGTGCACGCCTACCCTAGACTTCTGGCTTCCAGCTTGCAGAAATCCATAGGTTGATCGTATAGGGGTGCGGTGAAGAGATATCTTCTTTGTCTCTTAGTCCAAATTTTTTCTCTATAAAAACCTTCTCAGCGTTCTCAGTTACCACACCACAAAGAGTAATAATCTCCGAGCCTACAATCCCCCAGTATTCCTCTCGCCTCATACTCTTACAAAAATTTCTAAATTTTTCTAAATCATGGCCTCAAGGAAGTACATTGATCTCACAGTAGAGGCTAAGGAAGAAGAGCTCGACTTAAACTTAAGTCTGGGCAAAGACAAGGGCAAAAGACCTTTTGAGGGGTCTCCAGAGAAACAGAAGGAGAAGAAAATGAAGAAGATCGAGGAAGCTGAGGAGACTAGCACGGGCCATACCTCGGAGGACAAAATCGCCTGTCTAGAGCAGGAGGTGAAAAATCTGAAAAAGATGATAGGAGACCTGGAGAAGTTAACTAAACGCAATCATGCAGAAATGACTTCAAGAATAGACAGGTTCTTCTATTGGTCTACCCAGTGCTTCTGCAATCAACAACAAAGAAGTGTTGATTGTATGAATGGGATTTACACTACCCTCCGCGACATTGCTATGTCCCTTGCTCCAAGGAATGGTCGAGGGGTGATGATACAATACAACCCTCCTAATCCAAGACCACCTCGCTTTTAGATTACTCATGCATGAGTAAACTTCTTCTTTTTTGCAATGTAATCCTTCAGTTTTTTTTGTTTTTAATGTGAGTGGTTTCTTTTATTGGCTGGTACCCTAAAATAATATAGCTACACAAATTCAATCATGAATTCAGCTTATAAAATCCACCATATAAAAATTTGATCCGACAACAACGGAATCAAAACAAGTAATAACCTTTCCTTTACTAAGTTCAAAAGTGTAGCCACATCTATCTAAAATTAAACCTGACAACATAATTTCTAAGAAGAGATAAGTCTCGGAGGGAAAGGAAATGAAAACATCCTACAGGACCTTCAGTAGAGCCGTCTCTCTAAAGTTGTGCCCGGGTTCACAACGATAGAGGAGGTCCTACTAAGGTTACCTTGCTCTGTAATCACTAGGAGACCTAACAACCATTGCTCTGATACCAACTTTGTCACGACCCGTTTTCTGGGCACATGACCGGCACAATGATGAATCTCTCATCACTGTAAGCCTTCCGATAAATATATCAAATTTTCTTATCTGAAAATCATAGAGATGATTTGCATGTAATAATATATTATCAATTTAAAATACATTATTATACTGACATACAAGCCAAATGTCGAACCCCTGACCTAGATGTCCTAGACGATTACAGAGCAACATAATCTATAACAAAAGAGGGGTCTACCCGACAACGGGAAGGTCCAAAGTGATCTACTCCTCTAGCAGATATTCTTCGCTGGCAATCTGATCTGAACAAAAAGGTTGTACAAACAATGTGAGCTTTTAAACTCAATGAGCGAATCGGCCTCGCATTAATAAAATTCAAATACATTACCAGTCATGCAAGTATATCCGAAGGCTCATACTCAACCAATAGACAGAAGATAAAAATTCATCCAATTCAACAAACGTTACTAGTACTCGTCAATGGCAATATATCCCGGAGAGCGCACACAGGCCGGCTCACCAATTATGTATATTTCCGCCATGACGCACAACCTCATCCTCTTAGCTAGGGCGCCTCACGGATTTATCACCAATCCGGGCTATATCCCTACTGAGGGAATCGTTGTCTCCACACTCATTGGTCAAGACACCCTGTCAACCGGGTTTTCCGCCTTGCCGTGAGAGGGGGTACTGTCCCGCTCAATCACAATCAATAGCATTTCATATCATAATCAGAAGCTCAATATAATATTCATCCATATAACAGGTATAGTATATAACTATATTATGGATTTATAAACCACATATCAAGATAACAATTAATCCATTTTTGAAAACATTCAAATTTCACATCATCATAAGATACTTATTTCATTTTATCCATACTTATGGATTAATTATCTCATTTAGATTCGTCATTCTGAATCCAATTTCCCCCTATGAATCTTGGGAGTGTCCTACGACATACTTTTTATCACCAGTAATGCTAAAACTCTATTAAAACGGGGTCGTTTCACTCACCTGGATTCCGTACGAACATCGCTTCTCTAAGTCATTACAGACAAGAGTTCTCAGGTGAATTTCGGTGTTCTGCTACGGAGATTTTCATGAAAGATTAGAGAAAATACGTCAGGATTGTTTTCGTACAGATACTGTTCATATATATGGTCACTATTCATACGGTCACTATTCATACGTACGGTCACTATTCATACGTACGGTCACTATTTATACATACAGATAATATTCGTACATACAATCACTATTCATACGTATGAATATTATTTTTATGTACGGATACTATTCATATGTACGGATACTATTCATTTGGTTACTATTCATACGTACAGATACTATTCATACCAGAAATAGAGAATACAATCTGTAAAAGAGTACACCATGTAAGTTCCCAGGAAAGAGTGGAGGGTCACACTGGACACACTTAAAAACCAGGTCTTTCCTTAGCCAGAACTTTCCTAGACATGTATTCTTCACAGTTTACATTCTATTTCGGTAATCAGAGAATCAAAATAACATATAAACAGCTAAGGACATTTTTTCTGATGTGGAAGATCAGCCAAGGCCGCAACCACAGAGCATACTTAAGAAATTAACTTCTAAAATTTGAAAGACATAGAAAGGGCATAGTATCCTTACCTAAGCTGAAAAGGAAAGGCCCAAAATCTTAGAGGCCTAGCTTTTGGAGTAAGAGAAACTTAAGGAGAGAAGAAGAGAAGTTGAAGGTGTGAGTTTAGAAGTGAAATGGAAGGGCCTATTTATAGCAAAAGTCAAGGGTACTATTTGATACTATGCGCTAATAAAATATTCAATTTACTATTCATGAAAATGACATTTCTAATAATGCAGTTCTGTGCAAATAGCGGCAACGGCCGAAAATTTTTTTTATTATTACTATTGAAAACTTAAAGGAAAAACTATCCTTTTACCTTAAACCTTTAAGTTTCTTTTTCAAATCAGTCCTTTCAATTAGTCCCTGAGGGTATTTTTACACATAAAACGTCATTTTCTCCTACAAACTTCTTTCTAGTTTTCTCTTATGACCAAACCACATCTAGTACTTGACATTTCGATTGTATAATAAACAGTATCGTATACGTAAATAGTATTATACGGGTGAATAGTACCGTATACTGAAATAGTAACAGTAGTTTGTAAACAAATATTTATATTTTATTTTTTCTTGGGTATTACACACTCTATATGAACATCACTAGGATAATTACCATAATACCCAAAGAAATTTATAACTTAGGAACACGAGGAATATATATATATATATATATATATATATATATATAATACCAACACATTCACATACATTCACAAGGATTGATCACCAATTTACCATCTCTAGGGATTTCATAATCCAAGGATACTGTTACTGTAATACCCATGAAAAATAAAATATAAATGCGTGTTTTCAAACTACTGTTACTATTTACGTATATGGTACTGTTCATTTATACAATCAAAATGTCAAATACTAGATGTGGTTTGGTCATAAGAGAAAACTAGAAAGAAGTTTGTAGGAGAAAATGACGTTTTATGTGTAAAAATACCCTCAGGGACTAAATTGAAAGGACTGAATTGAAAAGAAACTTAAAGGTTTAAGGTGAAAGGATAGTTTTCCCTTTAAATTTTTTAATAGTAAATAAACGAAAATTTTCCAGCGTAAGGTGCACAGTAACTACATTATTAGAAATGTCGTTTTCATGAATAGTAAATTGAATATTTTATTAGCGCATAGTGTCAAATAGTACCCTTGACTTTTGCTATAAATAGACCCTTCCATTTCACTTCTAAACTCACACCTTCAACTTCTCTTATTCCCTCCTTAAGTTTCTCTTGCTCCGACGCTAGGCTTCTGAGATTTTGGGCCTTTCCGTTTTTGGTTAGGTAAGGATACTATGCCCTTTCTATGTCTTTCAAATTTTAGAAGTTATTTTCTTAAGTATGCTCTGTGGTTGCGGCTTTGGCCGATCTTCCACATCAGAAAAACTGTCGTTAGCTGTTATTTTGATTCTCCGATTACCGAAATAGAATATAATCTGTGGAGAATACATGTCTAGGAAAGTTCTGGCTAAGGAAAGACCTGGTTTTTAAGTGTGTCCAGTGTGACCCTCCACTCTTTCCTGGGAACTTACCTGGTGTACTCTTTTACAGATTGTATTCTGTATTTCCGGTATGAATAGTACCGTACGTATGAATAGTGACCGTATGAATAGTACCCGTACGTATGAACAGTATCTGTACGAAAACGATCTTAACGTATTTTCTGTAATCTTTCATGAAAATCTCTGTAGCGGAACACTGAAATTCACCTGCGTACTCTTGTCCGTAACGATTTAGAGAAGTGATACTCGTACAGAATCCAAGTGAGTGAAACGACCATGTTTTAATAAAGTTTTAGCATTACTGGTGATAAAAAGTATGTCGTAGGACACTCCCAAGATTCATAGGGAGAAATTGGATTCAAAATGACGAATATAATGAGATAATTAATCCAGAAGTATGGATAAGACAAAGCAAGTATCTCATGATGATATGAAATTTGAATCATATAGTTATATACTATACCTGTTATATGGATGAGTATTATATTGTACTTCTGATTATGATATGAACTGTTGTACTATTGATTGTGATTGAGCGGTACAGTACCCCCTCTCACGGTAAGGCGGAAAACCCGGGTTAAAGGGTGTCTTGACCAATGAGTGTGGAGACAACGATTCCCTCAGTAGGGATATAGCCCGGATTGGTGATAAATCCGTGAGGCGCCCTAGCTAAGAGGATGAAGTTGTGCGTCATGGCGGAAAAATACAAAATTGGTGAGCCGGCCTGTGTGCGCTCTCCGGGATATATTGCCATTGACGAGTACTAGTATCGTTTGTTGAATTGGATGAAATTTTCTTGTATGTAATTTCTAACTATGTCTATTGGTTGAGCTTGAGCCTTCGGATATGCTTGCATGACTGGTGATGTATTTGAATTTTATTAACGCGAGGCCGATTTGCTCACTGAGTTTAAAAGCTCACACTGTTTGTACAAACTTTTTGTTCAGATCAGGTTGCCGCCGAAGTACATCCGCTAGAGGAGTAGATCACGTTGGACCTTCCCGCTGTCGGGTAGGCCCTTCTTTTGTTATACAGTATGTTGCTCTGTAACCGTCTAGGACATCTAGGTCAGGGGTTTGGTATTTGGCTTGTATTTCAGTATGATAATGTGTTTTGTACTGAGGATCTATTATTAATTAAGAAAATCTGATGTATTTTCTTTGTATTTATTAAGGAATGGTATTTTGAGAATATAGAGATAATGACTAACAATTTTACTTGTGGGAAGAATTTATCGAAAGGCTTACAGTGATGGGATATTCATCATTGTGCCGGTCATGTGCCTAGAAAATAGGTCGTGACAAAGTTGGTATCAGAGGATAGGTTGTTAGGTCTCCTAGTGATTACAGAGCAAGGTGTCTTTAGTGGGCCTTCCCCTATTGTCGTGACTGCAGCACGACCATAGGATGAAGATCCACCAAAAGCCCTGTAGAGATTAAAATCCCTTTCTTTCGTGTCTTTACTTGAAGCATAATAGTGACGATATATATTATTCTTAATTGTAGAATAAGTTTAGATGGCACCAAGAAAATCAAACGCTTCTGGAATCTGCACAAGATCTGGCAGGGCCTTGGTCCCTCCAGCTGCTCAGTCAGCAAATGCAAGACTGGAGATGCCTAACCGTGCAGAAGATAACCATGCACAAAACAGAGAAATATCCACTGAAAACCCTAGAAGAAATGCTGGAGAACCATCACAAATCGACGCGACTGTAGTGATGGAAGCATTAGCTGCAATGCAGAACGAGGTGAATGGGCTAAAGGAACTTCTAATGGGACAGTCATCTGAAGATGGCTCACAGGCATCAGTACATGCTGCAAAAGTACAAGAGACAGACCAGATGCCACCTCCACCCCCTCCTCAGGATTGGGTAGGTACGGAGGTCAAAATCTCAGAATTTATGAAGCTGAATCCGCCAACCTTTGCAGGAGATGTTAATGAAGACCCACAACGTTTTCTAGATGACTGTGAGAAAATCCTTGACACGCTAGAATGCCCTGAACCTCAAAAAGTAACCCTTGTTACCTTTCAGTTAAGAGGTAAGGCCGACCGCTGGTGGCGAACATGGAAGAAGGGCATGGCCAGAAATGCCCCACCCATTAAATGGAATGACTTTAAAAGAATTTTTCGAGAACAATTTATTCCGGAGAGTATACGAGAAGCAAAGATGAATGAGTGTCACGACCCGTTTTCTGGGCACATGACCGGCACAATGATGAATCTCTCATCACTGTAAGCCTTCCGATAAATATATCAAATTTTCTTATCTGAAAATCATAGATTATCAATTTAAAATACATTATTATACTGACATACAAGCCAAATGTCGAACCCCTGAACTAGATGTCCTAGACGATTACAGAGCAACATAATCTATAACAGAAGAAAGGTCTACCCGACAACGGGAAGGTCCAAAGTGATCTACTCCTCTAGCAGATATTCGTCGATGGCAACCTGATCTGAACAAAAAGGTTGTACAAACAATGTGAGCTTTTAAACTCAATGAGCGAATCGGCCTCGCATTAATAAAATTCAAATACATTACCAGTCATGCAAGCATATCCAAAGGCTCATACTCAACCAATAGACAGAAGATAAAAATTTATCCAATTCAACAAACGTTACTAGTACTCGTCAATGGCAATATATCCCGGAGAGCGCACACAGGCCGGCTCACCAATTATGTATATTTCCGCCATGACGCACAACATCATCCTCTTACATACAAGATAAAAATTCATCCAATTCAACAAACGTTACTAGTACTCGTCAATGGCAATATATCCCGGAGAGCGCACACAGGCCGACTCACCAATTATGTATATTTCCGCCATGACGCACAACCTCATCCTCTTACATACAAGATAAAAATTCATCCAATTCAACAAACGTTACTAGTACTCGTCAATGGCAATATATCCCGGAGAGCGCACACAGGCCGGCTCACCAATTATGTATATTTCCGCCATGACGCACAACCTCATCCTCTTAGCTAGGGCGCCTCACGGATTTATCACCAATCCGGGCTATATCCCTACTGAGGGAATCGTTGTCTCCACACTCATTGGTCAAGACACCCTGTCAACCGGGTTTTCCGCCTTGCCGTGAGAGGGGGTACTGTCCCGCTCAATCACAATCAATAGCATTTCATATCATAATCAGAAGCTCAATATAATATTCATCCATATAACAGGTATAGTATATAACTATATTATGGATTTATAAACCACATATCAAGATAACAATTAATCCATTTTTGAAAACATTCAAACTTCACATCATCATAAGATACTTATTTCATTTTATCCATACTTATGGATTAATTATCTCATTTAAATTCGTCATTCTGAATCCAATTTCCCCCTATGAATCTTGGGAGTGTCCTACGACATACTTTTTATCACCAGTAATGCTAAAACTCTATTAAAACGGGGTCGTTTCACTCACCTGGATTCCGTACGAACATCACTTCTCTAAGTCATTACAGACAAGAGTTCTCAGGTGAATTTCGGTGTTCTGCTACGGAGATTTTCATGAAAGATTAGAGAAAATACGTCAGGATTGTTTTCGTACAGATACTGTTCATATGTACGGTTACTGTTCATATATACGGTTACTATTCATACGGTCACTATTCATATATACGGTCACTATTCATACGTACGGATACTATTTATACATACAGATAATATTCGTACATACGATCACTATTCATACGTATGAATATTATTTTTATGTACGGATACTATTCATATGTACGGTTACTATTCATACGTACAGGTACTATTCATACCAGAAATAGAGAATACAATCTGTAAAAGAGTACACCAGGTAAGTTCCCAGGAAAGAGTGGAGGGTCACACTGGACACACTTAAAAACCAGGTCTTTCCTTAGCCAGAACTTTCCTAGACATGTATTCTTCACAGTTTACATTCTATTTCGGTAATCAGAGAATCAAAATAACATATAAACAGCTAAGGACAGTTTTTCTGATGTGGAAGATCAGCCAAGGCCGCAACCACAGAGCATACTTAAGAAAATAACTTCTAAAATTTGAAAGACATAGAAAGGGCATAGTATCCTTACCTAAGCTGAAAAGGAAAGGCCCAAAATCTTAAAGGCCTAGCTTTGGAGTAAGAGAAACTTAAGGAGAGAAGAAGAGAAGTTGAAGGTGTGAGTTTAGAAGTGAAATGGAAGGGCCTATTTATAGCAAAAGTCAAGGGTACTATTTGACACTATGCGCTAATAAAATATTCAATTTACTATTCATGAAAATGACATTTCTCATCAGTTACTGTGCAAATAGCGGCAACGCCGAAAATTTTTCTATTATTACTATTGAAAACTTAAAGGAAAAACTATCCTTTTACCTTAAACCTTTAAGTTTCTTTTTCAAATCAGTCCTTTCAATTTAGTCCCTGAGGGTATTTTTACACATAAAACGTCATTTTCTCCTACAAACTTCTTTCTAGTTTTCTCTTATGACCAAACCACATCTAGTACTTGACATTTCGATTGTATAATGAACAGTATCGTATACGTAAATAGTATTATACGGGTGAATAGTACCGTATATTGAAATAGTAACAGTAGTTTGTAAACAAATATTTATATTTTATTTTTTCTTGGGTATTACAATGAGTTTGAGGCACTTCGGCAAGGATCACGAACCGTCGATGAATACAACAATCTGTTTATAGAGTTGTCTGAATATGCTACTCACATGGTCCTAACTGAGAAAGAAAAGATCCGACGGTTTATTAAAGGCCTTCGAGAGTCTTTATTTGACAGGGTGGGATCGAAAATACGAGATTTTTCATTTTACACAGAAGCCGTCGACATCGCCCGTATGATGGAAGAAAGAGATATGCAAAAAGAAAAATGGAATAACAAAAGAAAGAGGAAGCAAGATGAGAAATCACGCTACCACGGAGAGAGTTCTGGACGTGCAGCCTCTACTGCTAGTGCACCACAGCGTCAACAAAGTGGTACAGGGGGTCAACAAAGGCCCTGGTGCTCTAAATGTGAAAGAAATCACTTCGGAGCTTGTTTTGTCAACAACAACACTAGGGTCTGTTACCAATGTGGTCAACAGGGCCACATCAAAAGAGATTGCCCCCAACTCTACACGAGATCTGGCCAAGGGTCAGTACGCCCTAATCAATCAGAGGCCACTGTTGCCAATAGAGCCCCTGTAACTGTAGGAGGCAATGGAATCGGAAGAGGTGCTGGCAGAGGACAAGGTGGTCGAGGGCAGGCTTCAGCAGGCCGAGGGAACGCTTGAGTATTCGCTTTAACCCGTCAAGATGCTCAGGCGTCTAATACGGTGGTAGCAGGTACTCTTCTGATTGAATCAAATTTTACACATGTTTTGTTTAACTCTGGCTCTACGCATTCCTATGTGTCACCATTCTTTGCTAAGAACTTTAAGCAAAAAGTTGTTAGATTAGAATGTCCGTTTTTAGTAACTACGCCTACTGGAGGCACCTTACTAATAGAACGAGGCTATCGAGCTTGCAAGGTAAGAGTCGGAGAAATAAATACAACAGTAGACCTAATGCTGTTAGATATGACAGACTTTGATGTCATCTTGGGCATGGATTGGCTGGCATCTTGTCATGCCACCCTGGATTGCTATAATAAGATAGTTAAGTTCAATATTCCGGGGGAGCCTTCTTTCGTATTTCATGGTGAACGGAGTGAAATTTCTGGGAATCTTATATCTTTAATGTGTGCCCAACGTTTATTGCGAAAGGGCTGTAAAGGATACTTGGCATTCGTTAAAGATATTAAGAAAGAAGAACTAAAAGTAGAAGACGTTCCAGTAGTCCAGGAGTTTGTAGATGTCTTCCCAGATGATCTACCAGGTATACCCCCAGATCGAGAGATTGAGTTCCAGATAGAGTTAGCACCAGATACTCGCCCAATCTCCATACCCCCTTATAGAATGGCACCAACAGAATTAAAAGAGTTAAAAACTCAGTTACAGGACTTGCTAGACAAAGGCTTTATAAGGCCAAGTTATTCACCTTGGGGAGCTCCTGTTCTGTTCGTGAAAAAGAAGGACGGATCGATGAGACTATGCATAGATTACAAGCAACTGAATAAGGTAACTATCAAAAATAAATACCCGTTGCCTCGCATCGACGACCTTTTCGATCAACTTCAAGGAGCCAAGTGTTTTTCAAAGATTGACTTGAGGTCTGGTTATCACCAACTCAAGATCAAGGAGGAGGATGTGTCTAAAACAGCCTTCCGTACCAGATATGGGCACTACGAGTTCTTGGTGATGTCATTTGGATTAACGAATGCACCAGCTGCTTTCATAGATTTAATGAATAGGATTTTTAAATCCTTTTTAGACAAATTTGTCATTGTCTTCATAGATGACATTCTGGTGTACTCAAAGACTTCAGAAGAGCACGAACAACACCTTCGTGTTGTGTTGCAGACATTGAGGGATCATCAATTGTACGCCAAATTCTCTAAATGCGAGTTTTGGATTGATCGTGTAACTTTCTTGGGACATGTGATCTCCAAAGATGGCATCCAAGCAGACCCAAGGAAAGTAAAAGCGGTCAAAATGTGGCCTAGACCTACCTCCGTCACGGAGATTCGCAGCTTCTTGGGATTGGCAGGATATTATCGTCGTTTCATCCAAAATTTTTTTCAGTTAGCCGCCCCTCTCACACGACTGACTAGGAAAGGGGTAAAGTACCAATGGGATGACGGTTGTGAAGAAAGCTTCCAAGAACTCAAGAAAAGGTTAATCTCCGCACCTGTATTGGTCTTACCCTCAGGACCAGGAGGTTTTACAGTATACTGCGATGCATCAAGAGTAGGGTTGGGATGTGTTCTCATGCAGCATGGCCAGGTAGTGGCATATGCATCAAGACAACTTAAGAAACATGAACAAAACTACCCCACCCACGATCTGGAAATGGCAGCAGTAGTTTTCGCTTTAAAGATATGGCGACATTATCTATACGGAGAAACTTGCGAAATCTACACTGACCATAAAAGTCTAAAATATATTTTCGACCAAAAAGACTTAAACTTGAGGCAGAGGAGATGGGTAGAATTACTAAAAGATTATGATTGCAATATTCTTTACCACCCAGGCAAAGCGAACGTGGTAGCAGATGCCTTGAGTCGAAAATCTATGGGTAGTCTGGCCCATATAGCAGTAACAAAAAGACCCTTGATCCAAGAACTACAAGAGCTGAGAGCAAAAGGTGCTACTGTTGAGGTTACAAGGACAGGATCATTCTTAGCCCATATCAGGGCTAGATCTTCCCTTGTTGACCAGATACGGATATCTCAAATGGAGGATCCTGAGCTTGTCCAAATTATGGAAAAGGTGAAGATTGGTGAAGTGAATAGTTTCACACTCGACGATACAGGAGTCTTACATTTTGAACAACGGTTGTGTGTACCACATGTTGGAACTCTTAGACGAGACATCATGGAAGAAGGCCATCATGCTGCATATGCTGTACATCCAGGAGCCACCAAGATGTATCAGGATCTGAAACAGATCTACTGGTGGAAAGGAATGAAACAAGACATAGCAGAATTTGTGTCTCGTGTTGACCCTAAGGCTATATGCCATAAGTTTTGATGATGACAAATATATTTGAATAGTAGCATTGATATATATAAAGATTAATTATCATATATATGCTACAAGTACTTAAGCATGATTATGTTATTTAATATGTATGTTGCATATATTGAATCATGCTATTAAACTAACCATTGGGTTTGCAAGTTAGATATATTTTATAGGTTGGTTCAAAACAAGAAGAGTGAGGATTGTATTGAAGAACAAGGAAAAGCAATATCATGCTTCACTCAAGGAAAACAACATGCAAGGATGAAGCTCCAAGAAATGAAGAATTAGAAGATTTGAAGTCTTGGAAGCTTGGATGCATCAAGATAGCCTATGTGTTTAAATTAGGTATATTTTATATAGGCTAGTATATTTGTGCAACTCAATGATTTAGATTTGCATACATTGGCTCAAGCATTTTTGAACAAAAAGTTAGTGAGATATGAAGTTTTACAAAAGTTATTTTTTGACCTTTGGTCACTCCTTATATCATATCTCATAAATGAAAAATCGGTTTTTCAAGTATCTTAATCTCATTTGATAGTAGACTCAAAGATCTTTTCAACGGTATATTATTTATTCAAAACGGAGTCCAAATGAGAAATATATGACTATTCAAAATATAGTTTGAAAAACTGAAAGTTGATTTTACTGTAATAAAAAATTATTCTGTTCTGACCTATAGTCAGTATTTTGATTATATCTTTTAAAAGAAAAATAATTTTTGAGTAAAACTTGGCTCATTTGAAACTAGACTCCAAGAGCTTTCCAACGGTATATTATTTGTTTAAAACGGAGTTCAAATGAGGGAGTTATGAATTTTTAAAGAAAGCTCAAAATCTGGACTGCACTATAACGGCTATATAACGGCTATATAACGGCTAGTTTTGTAAAATCTTATATATATGACCTTAGATACACGATTTTGAGCAAGAACAAAGTCCTACAATGTGATATTAACTTCTTCTATCATCTTTGAGAGAAAGGAAAGCATTCTTGAGCCAAATCTTGCATATTCTCTATCATTAGAGTTATTAGAGCTTCATTTGTTTTCATCTACTCTTTAGAGAGAGTTTCTTTGTATTGTTGATTTTGATCAACACATATATTATTCTGAGTTGAGGTTCGCAAGTACCGGTGTTGGAAGAACTTGCTTTGGGTTGAGGAGGAGCCCGGATTCATAAATTCTCCATTGTGGTTTCGCAAATACCCGGATCGAATTTGCGTGGTTGTAGTGGTTTGCAAGTACCCGGATTAAACTTGCAATTATAGTGGAAATACTCAAGTGGTCTCTTGAGGACTGGATGTAGGCTTGGATTAGCTGAACCAGTATAAATCTCCGAGTTTGCTTTCTCTATCCCTTACTCTTTAATTTGTGCATATTGATATATATTCTTTAATTCCTTGATCTTTATAATTATTTATCTTAACAGCACATTGATTTTCTGTATTGTATTTATTATCCTAAGCATTGTACTTTTACAGAAAATCATTTTAACTTCCAATTAATTCTTGTGAAAAATTTATAAAACCCAATTCACCCCCCCCTCTTGGGTTCCAACCATTACTTTTAATTGGTATCAGAGGTTGGGCTCTTGTTTAAAGACTTAACCGTCTAAGAGTTAGCATGGTTGGATATAGTGATTGGTTTATTTCTAAAAATTGTTCTTTCACAGAACCTCCAATTTTTGATGCTAATCATTTTCAATATTGGAAGTATGAAATGAAAATGTTTTTAATTTCAGTAGACCATAAACTCTGGGATGTTATAGAAAATGGTTCTTGTATGCCTATCAAGGAAGAACAAGGAAAATGCATTCCAAAACTTAAGAGTGAATGGAATGATACTGAAAGAAGTTTAATGCAACTCAATGCTAAGGTAAAATTGATTATTTCTTGTGCATTGAGTCAAGATGAATTTTTCAAAATCTCCAACTGTGCAACTGCAAAAGAAATGTGGGAAATTCTTGAAGTTGCACATGAGGAAGATCTTATTGCTGAGGAATTAAGGTATAGAAGTTTCATTAATGAACTTGAAATTGCTCAAATGAACAATTGCAAAACCATTAATGAGATACAACTTGTGCTTAATCAATTGCAAGCTCTTGGTATTGAACTTACAGAAAAATCTCAAATCACCAAGGTGGCAGACGAAGAAGAAAAAGGAGAAAAAGAGAAACCACAACCAAAAGGTGAATCATCAAAGAAAGCTTACCTATCTTCCAATTGGGGAAATAGCAATTCTGATAAGCAGAATACAAATGAAGAAGCCAACACTTGTCTTGTGGCCAGAGATAAAGATGAGGTAAATTCATTTGACTACTCTTTTGAAGAATTACAAGATGCCTTTGATGATTTACATGAAGAATCTCTTATACTTACAAAGAAACTAAATGTTTCAAAACAGAAAAACTCTTCTCTTGAAAATGAGTTGGAAATATTGAAAAATGAATTTTCTATTTCCAAGGAAGAGAATTTTGTTTTTGAAAATCAAAACAAAACTTTGCAAGAAGAGAATTTGATTTTAAAAACAAATATCTCTACCAACAAAAATTGCTTTTGTACCAAGTGTGATTTTTTGAAAAAAAGAAAATGATAATCTTAAAAACACACTTGCAAAACTCTCTCAAGGTAGAGAAATTTTAAATACCTCAGTTTTGAAACAAAGAAGAATTAATAAAGTTGGTATTGTTTCTAAAAAGAAATCAAACCAAAAGCAGTTTAAAAACTTCTTTGTTTCTGAAAAGATGTCCAATAGTCCAACTTGCACTTGTTTCTATTGTGGACTGAAAGGACACAAATCTTACTCCTGTTTTTATAAGAAAAATCTTGTTCATGGAGTAAAAATGAAATGGGTTCAAAAAGGAACTCATGACCCAGGCAAACCCAAAGAAATTTGGGTACCAAAGATAAATGAATAATTTGTAGATTTGCCTCGAAGCAAGGAGCGGAAATGACTTTTCAATGGCTACATCATTCAAACTCCACTCTCTTGCATCAAAAGGAGGCAATGGATAAGTAAACATATAAGCTGGAATGCATTGTAAGAATTTTGACTGATATGTTTACTGCTCTCTAATGCTTTTGTCTGTTATCTAATATGCCTTACATCTATCCTTGATATTCATGCATGCTATATCTGAAAACAATTGTTAGGTGTGCAGATTATAGATTCAAATTTTGTTTTGATCTAAAATCTTTCTTCCAAATTTTGCTCAAACTATCCTTTTTACTGCATCATGAAAACTTGCTTCCATTACACGCACATTTTTCTTGTCTTCACAACAATAAGATTCCTCCTACCTATAATATTTATCCTTGCTGTAATCTTATTTAAATATTTTCAATGAAATCAAATATTTTGCAAAATTGCATTTCATGAAAGCATAGCACTTTTATTAATATGGTATATCTTGAACATAATGTTGCTCCTAGTACTCGAGATTTATTTGAACATTACTGATTTGAACATCAAAGTGCTCCACCAAAAGTGTTTTGCAGGAGTTAGTCCTCAAATCTATCCTCTAAGCTCATTCGTAATGATCGACCAATGCTTGACAGTGATCTTATTAGAGATTGTTTTCAAGAGGATCTTGCAAATAATCAATCAATTAAGTTCATTAAAATTGCAAGAAGATAGAATCAAAAGAAGAGCAATGAGCAAAACAAGAATATCAAAATCTTGAGGAGGAACTTCAAGAAGCAATAAGAGTTTGCCAAAATTGATGAGTATCTCTATTCTTTACCACTTTAATATTTAATTGAGTGATACTCCCTGATCATAATTGGCTATGTTGGCAATTTTTTTTACTGACATACTTTCATTACAATGATATATTGTTCTCTAATATCTTACATATTTGATCATATCATTGTATATAAAGATATTGTCTTTATATCATTCATCATGGTTTGAGCATTATACATGTCATATCCTTTGTATAAAATATAGCTTATGAACGATTGTTTATGGATTATAGTTTATATCTGATTATATCTTACTAATCCATATTACCTCAATTATTGTACTACATACTCAAGTTATAATATGTTTTATCTTGATAAGTATGTAACTTGCTTTTGCTTTGAAATGATGATATATATGTCCATGTCAGAAAATTCTTTCCATCTTTAAAATGGATATATATTTTTCAATATATATATATACTGTGCTGAATTTGTGTAGCTGATTTATTTTATCTTTCTTTATTATTATTTTTTTGTACCGTCAAATAAAAGAAACCACTTGCATTAAAAAAAAACCGAAGGATTACATTGCATAATTAAAAAAAAAAAAGAAGGGAAAGTTTGCTCATGCATGAGCAATCTACAGGCGAGGTGGTCTTGGATTAGGAGGCCCGTATTGTATCATCACCCCTCGGCCATTCCTTGGAGCAAGAGACTGAGCAATGTCACGGAGGGTAGTGTAAATCCCATTCATACAATCAACACTTCTTTGTTGTTGATTGCAGAAGCATTGGGTAGACCAATAGAAGAACCTATCTATTCTTGAAGTCAGTGCCGCATTGTTGCGTTTAGCTAACTTCTCCTGGTCCTCTATCATCTTCTTGAGTTTCTTCACCTCCTGCTCCAGACAAGCAATTTTGTCTTCTGACGTATGGCCTGTACTAATCTCTTCAGCTTCTTCGATCTTCATCTTCTTCTTTCGATTCTCCTGAGATCCCTCCAAAGGCCTTTTACCCTTGTCCCTGCCTAGACTCAAGTTTAAGTCGAGCTCTTCCTCCCTGGCCTCTACTGTGAGATCAATGAACTTTCTTGCTGCCATGGTTTGAAATTTTTTTTGGAGTATGAAGAGAGAGGAATGTCAGAAAGTTGTAGGCTCAGAGATGAATACTCTTTGTGGTGTGATAATTGACAACTCTGGGGCAGTTTTTATAGAGAGAAAATTGTGACTTAGAGCCAACGAAGATATCTCTTCGCCGCACCCCTACACGCTCATCCTATGGATTTTGCAAGCTGGAAGCCAGAAGTCTAGAGTACGCATGCACACCAACAACGCGTCGCATTAATGGAAAAACCACGAAAGTCAATTTTCGGTGGATTTGCGGCTGATTTAATTTGTTTTGATTAGAAATTTTAAGGATTAATAAAATGGTGATATTCAGAACCGTATCATTCTGCTTTGTTGTGTTGTTCTTGAGAGCATACATGATTACATCATGCTGTGATTATATGTATCGAAGAACATATGTTGTGTATGCAATTCATGCATCATGAGCGAAGGCTATGGCTAAGAATAATATTTCATGATTCCACATGCACTCATACAAAATGAGCTGTCAAAATTTTTACATGTACTCATCCTCAAGATACATATATAAATTCATTTTGAATGGGTATATAAATTGCTTCCTTTGTGCTGAAATTTATCTTATCCTTTATGAAGCAAATTTGTTTTGAAAAAAAGACTTTAAAAATGCTTCTGTTATGTTAATATGTTTTATCATATGAAGCAATATTTTTTTTGAAAAAGAAAAGGTCTTAAAGATCTCTTTTGTTGTTGATGACAAAGGGATATTGATGTTTCATATATGGATTATGAACTATATGCTTGAATATATCTTATTACACTAATCCATATATATTGCTTCCTTAGATGAAACGTTTCTAAATTCCTTCGAAGCAAAATATTTTTGAAAAATATCGTGAATCTCTTGAATTGCTTCCACAATTCTGAAATTGCTTTACCATATTGAAGCATTATCTGTTTTGAAAAGAAAAGGATTTGAGTATCGTTATTTTAAATCACTTTTGCTATATGTTGAAATAATTTTATGCATATATGCAGAAATTGTTTTTCAGAAATCTTGAAAAATATTATTATTCGATTTATGGATTATGATTAATATTCTTGTTTATATCATGCTTTGCTAATCCATATATCATACTTCTGCTGTGTGCTGTAAATATTTCTATCATATGACAGCAAATGATGTTTTTTTTTCAAAGAGTTTAATTTTTCTGCTATTTACTAAAAATGCCTCTTCATAAACAAGCAGAAATCATTTTCAATGAAAATATTGCAGAAATTTTTTCAAAAATCTTACTTCAAAATTCTGCAATCAAAAACTGAATTTCCTTTATAATGATTTGGACAATCTTTTTCAAAGGAAAAATGTTATGAAATTCAGGGGGAGCTTTGTCTCACTTGAATGTATTTTTTTTTGAAAAAGAATATATCTTGAAAAATTGGATATTCATTATTCATTATTCTTTTTCAAATTATGCAAGGTTTAAGGGGGAGCCTAAAACTCTTTCAAGTTTTATCTTTTGGCTCATTTCATTTGACATGAGAAAAATTTTTCTAAAATTTTCTTTTTACATGTCAATGAAATCAATGATAAGTTTTGATGTATCCTTACCCCATACTATATTGACATCTTCTGACATCCTGACTTAATGAAGGTATGTGCTTTAACTTCTATATATTGTGTTCCTTACACCTTTTTGTTGATGTCAAATAGGGGGAGAAGAAACAATAGAAAAATATGTATACGTGCTTATAACATTGCATTCATTATCTTGTGATACATATTTTTATGTGGTGATTTGTCATCATCAAAAAGGGGGAGATTGTTGACCCTAAGGCTATATGCCATAAGTTTTGATGATGACAAATATATTTGAATAGTAGCATTGATATATATAAAGATTAATTATCATATATATGCTACAAGTACTTAAGCATGATTATGTTATTTAATATGTATGTTGCATATATTGAATCATGCTATTAAACTAACCATTGGGTTTGCAAGTTAGATATATTTTATAGGTTGGTTCAAAACAAGAAGAGTGAGGATTGTATTGAAGAACAAGGAAAAGCAATATCATGCTTCACTCAAGGAAAACAACATGCAAGGATGAAGCTCCAAGAAATGAAGAATTAGAAGATTTGAAGTCTTGGAAGCTTGGATGCATCAAGATAGCCTATGTGTTTAAATTAGGTATATTTTATATAGGCTAGTATATTTGTGCAACTCAATGATTTAGATTTGCATACATTGGCTCAAGCATTTTTGAACAAAAAGTTAGTGAGATATGAAGTTTTACAAAAGTTATTTTTTGACCTTTGGTCACTCCTTATATCATATCTCATAAATGAAAAATCGGTTTTTCAAGTATATTAATCTCATTTGATAGTAGACTCAAAGATCTTTTCAACGGTATATTATTTATTCAAAACGGAGTCCAAATGAGAAATATATGACTATTCAAAATATAGTTTGAAAAACTGAAAGTTGATTTTACTGTAATAAAAAATTATTCTGTTCTGACCTATAGTCAGTATTTTGATTATATCTTTTAAAAGAAAAATAATTTTTGAGTAAAACTTGGCTCATTTGAAACTAGACTCCAAGAGCTTTCCAACGGTATATTATTTGTTTAAAACGGAGTTCAAATGAGGGAGTTATGAATTTTTAAAGAAAGCTCAAAATCTGGACTGCACTATAACGGCTATATAACGGCTATATAACGGCTAGTTTTGTAAAATCTTATATATATGACCTTAGATACACGATTTTGAGCAAGAACAAAGTCCTACAATGTGATATTAACTTCTTCTATCATCTTTGAGAGAAAGGAAAGCATTCTTGAGCCAAATCTTGCATATTCTCTATCATTAGAGTTATTAGAGCTTCATTTGTTTTCATCTACTCTTTAGAGAGAGTTTCTTTGTATTGTTGATTTTGATCAACACATATATTATTCTGAGTTGAGGTTCGCAAGTACCGGTGTTGGAAGAACTTGCTTTGGGTTGAGGAGGAGCCCGGATTCATAAATTCTCCATTGTGGTTTCGCAAATACCCGGATCGAATTTGCGTGGTTGTAGTGGTTTGCAAGTACCCGGATTAAACTTGCAATTATAGTGGAAATACTCAAGTGGTCTCTTGAGGACTGGATGTAGGCTTGGATTAGCTGAACCAGTATAAATCTCCGAGTTTGCTTTCTCTATCCCTTACTCTTTAATTTGTGCATATTGATATATATTCTTTAATTCCTTGATCTTTATAATTATTTATCTTAACAGCACATTGATTTTCTGTATTGTATTTATTATCCTAAGCATTGTACTTTTACAGAAAATCATTTTAACTTCCAATTAATTCTTGTGAAAAATTTATAAAACCCAATTCACCCCCCCTCTTGGGTTCCAACCATTACTTTCATCTCGTTGTTTAACCTGTCAACAGGTTAAGGCTGAACATCTAAAGCCAGGAGGCTCGTTACAACGATTAGAGATTCCTGAATGGAAATGAGAACGAGTGACGATGGACTTTGTTGTTGGTCTACCTCGTTCCACAGGAGGTTATGACTCAATTTGGGTCATTGTTGACCGACTAACCAAATCAGCACACTTCATTCCAGTCAAAACCACTTATGGTGTAGTAACGTTGGCACAATTGTATATTAAAGAAATAGTAAAGTTGCATGGAGTACCTATATCTATCATTTCTGATAGAGGTCCTCAATTTACCTCTCGTTTCTGGAGAAGTTTTCAGGAGGCATTAGGTACTCGAGTGGACCTTAGTACCGCTTTTCACCCACAGACAGACGGACAGTCAGAGCGGACGATTCAGACGCTAGAGGATATGTTACGAGCTTGTATTCTAGATTTCAGTGGTAGCTGGGAAAAGCATTTGTATCTTGTAGAGTTCGCATATAACAACAGCTACCAGGCCACTATTGGGATGGCACCCTTTGAGGCCTTGTATGGGAGACGTTGCAGATCTCCGATCGGTTGGTTCGAGGTAGGTGGAGCGAAAGCATTAGGACCTGACTTGGCCCAGGATGCCCTAACCAAGGTTAAGATAATACAAGATAGGATGCGAGCAGCTCAAAGTAGACAAAAGGCATACGCTGACCACAGACGACGTGATTTGGAGTTCTCAGTCGGCGATATGGTATTCCTTAAGGTCTCTCCAATGAAAGGTGTGTTGAGATTTGGAAGGAAAGGAAAGTTGAGTCCTAGATACATCGGGCCTTATGAGATTCTAGAACGAGTGGGAAAAGTGGCTTATCGGCTTGCCCTACCTATGGATCTGGAAGGGATTCACCCTGTTTTTCACGTATCCATGTTAAGGAAGTACCTTCATGACCCTTCTCACATACTTCACCCTTCTCAGAATGATTCTATCCTAGTAGATGAAAACTTGTCATACGAGGAGATACCGGTAGCTATCCTCGATAGTCAAGTAAAGAAACTCCGATCAAGGTTTTGTGGAGGAATCAAACTCACGAAGAAGCCACGTGGGAAGCCGAGGCCGACATGTGTTCTAGATATCCGCATCTTTTTACGACTTGAGGTAATTTAAATTCGGAGGACCGAATTTCTTAAAGGGGGTGATAATGTAATACCCATGAAAAATAAAATATAAATGCGTGTTTTCAAACTACTGTTACTATTTACGTATATGGTACTGTTCATTTATACAATCAAAATGTCAAATACTAGATGTGGTTTGGTCATAAGAGAAAACTAGAAAGAAGTTTGTAGGAGAAAATGACGTTTTATGTGTAAAAATACCCTCAGGGACTAAATTGAAAGGACTGAATTGAAAAGAAACTTAAAGGTTTAAGGTGAAAGGATAGTTTTCCCTTTAAAGTTTTTAATAGTAAATAAACGAAAATTTTCCATCGTACGCTTAAGGTGCACAGTAACTGCATTATTAGAAATGTCGTTTTCATGAATAGTAAATTGAATATTTTATTAGCGCATAGTATCAAATAGTACCCTTGACTTTTGCTATAAATAGGCCCTTCCATTTCACTTCTAAACTCACACCTTCAACTTCTCTTATTCCCTCCTTAAGTTTCTCTTGCTCCGACGCTAGGCTTCTGAGATTTTGGGCCTTTCCGTTTTTGGTTAGGTAAGGATACTATGCCCTTTCTATGTCTTTCAAATTTTAGAAGTTATTTTCTTAAGTATGCTCTGTGGTTGCGGCTTTGGCCGATCTTCCACATCAGAAAAACTGTCGTTAGCTGTTATTTTGATTCTCTGATTACCGAAATAGAATATAATCTGTGGAGAATACATGTCTAGGAAAGTTCTGGCTAAGGAAAGACCTGGTTTTTAAGTGTGTCCAGTGTGACCCTCCACTCTTTCCTGGGAACTTACCTGGTGTACTCTTTTACAGATTGTATTCTGTATTTCCGGTATGAATAGTACCGTACGTATAAATAGTGACCGTATGAATAGTACCGTACGTATGAATAGTGACCGTATGAATAGTACCCGTACGTATGAACAGTATCTGTACGAAAACGATCTTAACGTATTTTCTGTAATCTTTCATGAAAATCTCTGTAGCGGAACACTGAAATTCACCTGCGTACTCTTGTCCGTAACGATTTAGAGAAGTGATACTCGTACAGAATCCAAGTGAGTGAAACGACCATGTTTTAATAAAGTTTTAGCATTACTGGTGATAAAAAGTATGTCGTAGGACACTCCCAAGATTCATAGGGAGAAATTGGATTCAAAATGACGAATATAATGAGATAATTAATCCAGAAGTATGGATAAGACAAAGCAAGTATCTCATGATGATATGAAATTTGAATCATATAGTTATATACTATACCTGTTATATGGATGAGTATTATATTGTACTTCTGATTATGATATGAACTGTTGTACTATTGATTGTGATTGAGCGGTACAGTACCCCCTCTCACGGTAAGGCGGAAAACCCGGGTTAAAGGGTGTCTTGACCAATGAGTGTGGAGACAACGATTCCCTCAGTAGGGATATAGCCCGGATTGGTGATAAATCCGTGAGGCGCCCTAGCTAAGAGGATGAAGTTGTGCGTCATGGCGGAAAAATACAAAATTGGTGAGCCGGCCTGTGTGCGCTCTCCGGGATATATTGCCATTGACGAGTACTAGTATCGTTTGTTGAATTGGATGAAATTTTCTTGTATGTAATTTCTAACTATGTCTATTGGTTGAGCTTGAGCCTTCGGATATGCTTGCATGACTGGTGATGTATTTGAATTTTATTAACGCGAGGCCGATTTGCTCACTGAGTTTAAAAGCTCACACTGTTTGTACAAACTTTTTGTTCAGATCAGGTTGCCGCCGAAGTACATCCGCTAGAGGAGTAGATCACGTTGGACCTTCCCGCTGTCGGGTAGGCCCTTCTTTTGTTATACAGTATGTTGCTCTGTAACCGTCTAGGACATCTAGGTCAGGGGTTTGGTATTTGGCTTGTATTTCAGTATGATAATGTGTTTTGTACTGAGGATCTATTATTAATTAAGAAAATCTGATGTATTTTCTTTGTATTTATTAAGGAATGGTATTTTGAGAATATAGAGATAATGACTAACAATTTTACTTGTGGGAAGAATTTATCGAAAGGCTTACAGTGATGGGATATTCATCATTGTGCCGGTCATGTGCCTAGAAAATAGGTCGTGACAGTTACCATATAACATAAGGATCCAATGCATATGCTCTAGTACAAGGTACACCTAGGAAAGCATAGAATGACCTTTACTCCTTTACTACCATCTTCATACTTTGTACCATAGACACTTGCATGATTATAATTGAAGTAAGGTCCACTCAAATTTATAAACCTTTTAGTAAGGGTAATCTAAAAATATACAACCATATATTCAAGAAATTTCAAGGATTTACAGGACAATTAGTATATAAATAAATTCACATGATTTAAGAGATTAAGAAAATATCCATCACCTTTAATTGTGTCAACCTTCCCAAGAATCCTCCACTCAAGCCAAGATCTAAGCCTTAATCATGGTGCAAGAGATCCTGAGCCTTCTCCAACAATTAGGGATCAAATGTGCAAAGAAGGAGGATCAAAATCACAACAAATTGAAGGTGGTGTAAATGGTGGCGCCTCGGGCACTAAGGTATTGTGTCTTCAGGTTTAAGACAGGTCTTGGCACCCAGGGTGCCAAGCAAGTAACAGCTTGGCCTACTACCCAGACCAGAGAGCCATGGGCGCCCATTGCTGGGCAGCCGCAAGTTGCATCAGCTCAAGCCTAAATCCTCCAAGAATCATTCCAAACTTCTTCTTTTCAGTTTCTTAGCTTCAAGAACTCATATAGGGTGAAATTAGTACATGAAATCAGCCCTAAAGTTCCCTAATCAAACCAAGCATCAATATAAATTAACATGGGAAAGATTTTAGTTAAATACTCCCTCATTCATGCATCATCTTTTCCTTAACACTCAATTTCTTTCTGACAGTAAGGCCTTTCAGAAACAAAAGATTTGCATCTTAATATCTTGCCAAACCATCCCATTTCAGTCTTACCCAACCTAGGGTTTCATATGCAAAAAGAAAAGGAGAGAGGATGAGGAAGGGAAAAGAAGGTATAATACTTACTTGATGTTTTCTCAAACATGTTAGCTAAGGAGATTTCCTCCTTCCCTTCTATACTTCGGCCAACACTAGAAAAGAGAGTGGCGAGAGAGATAAGATGAGTTTTGGGAGAAAAAAGCACACACATGGGTATATGGAAGAGGAAAGCAAAAAGGAGGGTGGGGCCCACAAGTTCTCCCAAAATCCCATATGGGTCCCTTTCTACTCCAAATTTTCCACACTTGGAAAAATATTACAAAGCCATACATAGTACATTATGCACCATCATATAGGATTTATTTTAGTTTAGTTACTAATTAAATTTTCATTCTCTTCTTAAAATTTCTACACATGAACTACTTAAATAAGTTATTCCAAACTCCATAATTTATATAATTGCTAAAAAATTTTCAGGAATTCCATATATGCCAAACCAAACAATTGTGCAAAACATTCTTTAAACAAAAAAAATAAAATCCACGGATATTACAACTCTATTTGCTTACTTTTCTAGGATTATAAATTTTTCCAAGTATATTGATATTAAGAAAGTATGCCATGAATTTATGTGCTGATTGTTATGTATGTGTATTTATATGATTGAAAATTCAGGAAATCATGTAATGAGAAATAAATATGTATTTGTGGATTTAAATACATGATCACATAAGAATGTCCTTGGAAATGGTATAAGGAATAATGAGATTGTGTAATTGACTCATAATGGGAATTTATCTCGGGAATAGGGAATAATGTGAATTAGGATTGTATGCCTGATTTGATTTATGAGTGGATGTTAATGTGGTGCCAAGTTGAGGAAGCCGAGGTAGACTACATGATCTTCCCGAGGGGCAACATCAGGGCAAGGTAGGGCCTGACTTGAAAAATGCCAAGGTTGGCTATTAAATTTCTCAAGGGGTAACTTGTTGATGATGTACTCACTTGATGTGAGATCTACCATGTTGGGTTTGTTACTGTTGTTGATGTGTGTGTTTGGAAAATGATTAGTCCATGGAAACAGAGACCCACATGATGGATTCTCGGCGATGAATTCGTGAGGATGTAGACCCACGTTGATGAAGTCTTGAGAAATAGATTTATGGGAATGCAGACCTATGCGACAAAACTCTTGAGCAGAATATTTGTGAAAATAAAGACATCAATTAATGAGGCTCTTGAGTGTATTTTCGTAAGAACGTAGACCTACATGGGACGGATGAATTATTTGCGTAGTAATACATGTATTGCTTATTGTGATATGCATATGTGAATATGAGTGTGTAAGTAATCTGGTATTGGTTAGGGTCGTGTTTAGAGCGCTTGAGGTTCTAGGGGCATAAAGTAAGGTTTATGCATGTGATCGGGAAGGGACGAAGTTGGGGAATTGGGTGTATTAAGCATCAAATGTTTGCTTTATTAGAGGCTGAAGTACGATGTCATAAGTATGATTTGGGATGGCTTGGTGTCATGTGTATGTTGTTATATGTGGATAATCATGTATGAACATATATATACACACACACACACATATCTATATACAGTATATTCCTTTGATATGCATAATTGTATGTTTATGTAGAGTAGGGCTGTCTTGGGTGAGTCAATAGATTAGACTCACCCTCTCACAGTTGCAAGTACAGGAGGACGGTTAGTTCAATGTCTCGTGAATTGAGAACACCTTCCTATTGCTCGGGGTAATGTAATTTCTTTTAGTATGCTATGTAATCAGGTAGGCCATCTAGATTGTAATTATGATAAGTCGGATTAGCAAGAGAAAAATTAGGCTGGCGGCAGTGTAGGTGCCACATCATCCACGCCAATCATGGACTCAATTTTAGGGTCATGACACTTTTTCTAGTGTCACTTATATTTTAGTTTATGTGGATGATATCTTGATTACTAGCTCATCTCCTCGATATGTAAATTGGATCAAACAGCAATTTCATTCAGAATTTGCTCTCAAGGATTTAGGTAATTTGCATTATTTTCTTGGAGTTGAAGTATAGCAGAAATCTAATGGCTCTTTGTTTCTCTCTTAACATAAGTACATCCAAGACTTGTTGAAAAAGACTAACATAGATCAAGCTAAAGGATATAACTCTATTATGGTGGTTTCTCCTACACTAATTAACTCAGGTAGTGAACTTTTTTTTGATCCAAAGTTATATAGATCTATTGTTGGTTATTATAGTATACAACTATTACTCACCCTGAGATTGCCTTTGTTGTTAATAAGATCTATCAGTTCATGCATGATCCCATTGAATCGTACTAAAAGGCTACAAAATGAATTTTATGGTACTTAAGCACTATATTTTCTTATGTTTGCTAAATCCATTGATTTTTCTATTAAAGGGTATTCAAATTCATATTGGGGGAATGATTTGGATGATAAAAGGTCCACATCAAGCTCTTGTATATTCTTTAGGACGAATTTGGTTAGTTGGTTCTCCAAGAAACAAAAGGTAGCGGTTAGGTCAAGTACCGATGCAGAGTTTTGCAGCCTTGCTACTACATTAGTTGACATCATTTGGTTGCAATCCTTGCTCCAAGAAGTTCGTGTCCCAGAAAATAAGAAGCATGTAATCTTTTGTGATAACCTAGAGGCTATTCTTATATCTTACAATCCAATACTATACAACCGTGGAAGGCACATGGAAATCGAGCTATTTTTTTTCAGAGAAAGAGTGATCAATGTGGATGATCAAGTGTGCCATGTATCATCTAAAGATTAGATTGCAAATTTGCTCATCAAGCCTCTTCCTGCTACAAGGTTCTCTTATCTTCATAGCAAACTTAATGTGGGTGACTCAAGCTGGACTTTCTTCCCCACCTAAATTTGAGGGGGGATGATAGAATAATAGTGAATATTTTGTTATTGTATCTAATGCTAGTTAGGATATTCTGTTTTAAAGCTGTTAGTATAGTTAGATAGCCTTTAGTGTGTACATCAATCTAGACCTATATACATATACATATTCATTTGTGTTATTGAAATAATAATATATTGAATGTACACTTTACTTTTTCCTCTTTCGTCTACATTAATTTAGCACTTTACTCTTTTTTCTCTTTCTCCTCTACTTGACAATCTTTCACACATTAATGGTAAAAGAAGTATAACAGAGATTGTGCTGTAACAATTACACTAATGTTATGTCAATGTGGTGAATTTAAATTTGAAGGTTGTATGAAAAAAAATGAAGGTGGGTGATGAATAGTCGAAAGAAAATTTTGCATGTTGAAGCAAAATGTTTTTTAAATATAAGCCCATAAAGTTTTTGATAATGGACAATAAGTGTTTGAGCCCAAAATATACTTTTCAGAACATTAAGCCCAATGCTATTACATATTTTTTCTTCCCATCAATATACATTGAAAAATTTGACTTGACTCTTTATTTTATTGTTCTGTCACATGTTAACTCATTCTTCATGATGGATAAAAAAGTTGGTATATAAAAGTTGTTGTCAGTAGTTGGGAATCACGTCTTTTATAGTCTTGGAGCTCACACCATCCCTTCTGCCGCCATTCCCTTGAAGTAGCATTAATGGAAGATCATCAAGGCTGAAGCAAAACATTAAATACCCTCTTCCCGTTGGACATCAAAGCAAGAATTTCAAAAGACTCTCTCTTCTTTGAACAATGGCTACCTTCAGTCAATCCTAGTTAAAGCAAAGATAACTTCATGAACAACATTGATTACACTCAAGAGAGAGATTTATTGCAAGAAAAAGTTCTTTTTCATCTATTTTTTCTCTGATCTTAAAGTTTCATTTATGGTTGCTCTATGTGAGTAGTGATTTTCTACAAAGAGAGGAAGAAAACTTTTATTACATATCTTTTTATTTAGTTTTAAAAAGAGTTTGGTTGTAAAAGCTGCTACGAGCTGATCCTTGTTTAGGTTGTAATTCCTTAATTCTGTGTAAAGTGTTTTTCTTCTAAGTTTGTGAGTGTAAAAACCAGGGGGCTTGTCCTATAAATCTTAGTGTTTTGTAAGAAAAACCTTAGTTTTGTGCTAAGGAAGAGGATGTAGGATCCTTGGAGAAAAAGGATTTGAACCTCTTTAAACACTGTTGGTTTCTTCCTCTTTCATTTGCCTTATACGAATATATCATCCTATCTTTTCATCATCCTAAATATAATACTTCAGATTTGATAAAACGAAAATTTTTGCAATAATCCATGTGACACAATTCAACATTTCTTCTTATATTATTAGGTCAATTTACTCCCTACTAACTTTTCTCAAAAAAATTCTGACAATACTAACTATTCAAAACTATTTCTCGATATACTAACTTTTTATATAATTCAACCAACACTTGATCAAATTATACTAACTTTTTACAAAAATTCGACCAAGTGTTAGTAACACAAAGAAAATCGACCATACTATGATTGATTTCATATATAATATTATATAAATATTATATATTATTATATATATTATAATAAATATATTAAATTTTAAAACTATTTTTTCTTTTTTTAAATAAAATTACAATAGATAAATTTTACATAATATTTTTCATTTATTTTATTTATTAAGTTTCATTACTTATTAAATATATAAATAATTTTAAATAATTTTTATTATTGTTTTAAGTAGTATGCCAGATAAGTTCCTAAGGAAGAATGTGTCACAATGCACAAACTTAAATATCAAATCTTTCCTAGTCATAACATTTTTTGATATGCACTCTTACATTATTACACATTTTAAATTTAAATACCAAGTCTACATTTATCATAATTTAAATAAACTCATCTAGTTATATTTTAATTTCAAACAAGCTCATGTTCATATAAGAAAGAGAGATCAATTAACATCCCATAATTATATTAAAAGAAATCAATTGCATGAAGTTTTCTCATAAATCTTTGAACTCAATAATTAATTCATAAATTAATATGAATAAAAACATAATTTCTCAAAAGGATCTCCTAGGTGACCTACAACACTATAGAGCATCCTAGACAAACGAAACAAACAAAGACATAGAATTAAAACGGAATCGACCCTACAACGGGAAGGACAACAGAAAAACAGAATCTTTGGACTGGAGCTCCACAGTAACCGGATGATCTATACACAAAAAAAAAGGTGCATGGATTGTATGAGTTTTAAAACTCAGTGAGTGGCTTGGTGAAACCATAGCCGAACCCAAATACTATGCAAGGTAAACAATATTCCGGAAGGCCATAGTTGCACATAAGACAACATATCACATTCAATCATTACAACATTCACATTTCAACAAAAAATATTATCATAAACACACGTGATACTCGTCTAGTATCGGGGTGCTCATCAGAAGTACTCTCGACCTGGGCCTCCTACTCCTCCCACTTACTAACGCACAATACATTCTAACGGTAAGGAGACTATAGGGATTGATCCTCCATCTTACCGTAAGACGCATGTTTGTCAATCACGAGTTCATCAATCTTTAGTAAGCAAATGACTATGCAGTTAAATAGATATAAAGGCACAGCACAAATACCAAAACTTACCATCACAACCACAAATAAATATGTGATGTCAAACAAGTTACCCTCCCGAGTTATTACAACTCAATAGATTTATGTTAGAGGTCTACATTCCCCTTAACTGAATTCCTCCGAGATTCATTCACAAGGGTTCATCCGTCGAAGGATTTTCTGCTCAGTTTTACCATGGGTCTACATTCCCACTTCAATTCCCTTTTCTCATGCAATTGCATACACAATCACCATATATCACATTACACAACAACCTACAACCTTCATTAGCAAGGTCACCCACTTACCTCAATGTCGAAAGGATTTATCGTGGAAAAAGACCAAGAAACAAAGCTAAAGAACCTCCCAACATTACCTGAAGATCATTCCCTAAAACCATTTAGGATCATGGAAAAGACCTCCCAAAGCCAAGCCCAAGGCACCTGGGCGCCCCCAAGCCTTCTCCTCTCGACCTCAAGCACCCAAGCTACATTTTTATCATTCCACTGAAATTACCACAAAATATATAAAATATATTAGTCCAGCCAATTTGCACATTTTCCATAATTAATAATTAAAACACAATAATTAAATTACCAAAAAATGAAATAATGCAATAATTACCACAGTACCACCAAACAAATGACCCCAAATTTAGTAGGTATTACACTTCATATACTTTTTTTTTCTGTACAAATCATTCGGTTACTGAGGAGCTCAATCCGAGGATTCTGTTTTTTATTTGTCCTTCCTGTTGTAGGTCGGATTTCGTTTTAATTCTATGTCTTTGTTTGTTTTATTTGTTTAGGATGCTCTATAGTGTCGTAAGTCACCTAAGAGATGTTTTTAAAGAATTATGTTTTCATTCATGTTAATTTATGAATTAATTATTGAGTTCAATGATTTATGAGAAAACTTCGTGTGATTTATTTCTTTTAATAAAGTTATGAGATGTTAATTGATCCATTTTTCTTATATGAACACGAGCTTGTTTAAGATTAAATATAAATAGGTAGGTTTATTTAAATTATGATAAATGTAAATTTGGTATTTAAATTTAAAACCTACTGGCACACTATTTAAAATAATAATAAAAATTATTTAAAATAATTTATATATTTATTAAAACAATAACTAATTATTAACACATTAATAAAATTAAATAATTTAAAATAATAATTTATATATTTTATTAATATATTTATTAATTAATGAAACTTAATAAATAAAAAATATTATTTAAATTTTATTTATTATAATTTAATTTAAAAAATAAAAAATATAAAAAATATAAAAAAATAGTTTTAAAATTTAATATATTTATTATTATTTAATATATATATATATACACACATGTGTGGTCGATTTTATATGTGTGTGTATATATATATATATATTAAATCGTATGGTTAATTTTTTTTTGTGATCGAATTTTAGTTAGTATTATAAAAAATATAAAAAAATATTTTTAAAATTTAATATATTTATTATTATTTAATATATATATATACACACACATGTGTGGTCGATTTCATATGTGTGTGTATATATATATATATATATATTAAATTGATCATAGTATGGTTGACTTTTTTTTTGTGATCGAATTTTAGTTAGTATTGGCTGAATTATATAAAAAATTATTATATTAAAAAATAATTTAAAATAGTTAGTATTATAAAAAAATTTTAAAGGAAAGTTATTACAAGAGTAAATTAAC
Source organism: Biancaea sappan (assembly GCA_037074585.1). Classification (NCBI taxonomy): domain Eukaryota; kingdom Viridiplantae; phylum Streptophyta; class Magnoliopsida; order Fabales; family Fabaceae; genus Biancaea; species Biancaea sappan. The sequence continues at coordinate 31,533,285 of CM073500.1, read as the reverse complement.
AGTGCACGAGGTGGCCATGCGTCGGAGAAAGAGTTTTCTTTATGCAAACGGGACGGGACGGGACGCTGCTTTTTAATGGCCAATGATTCGTATCAAATATTGCCAACTTTCAAGACCATGTATTGTCCCTCTTCTTTTATTTTCTTGGGGTTGGCATGCTTGAAAAATACAATGGATCTCACCCAATGAGGAAACATGAAAAATATAAGGTAAATTATACTAATCTTCTTTCCGTTAAATTATATTTAACATTTCTCTAGTGTTGAATTTTATATTCAACTTCTCTTTGATTTATTCGTTTACCATTAAAATTAATTTTATACACAGCATGTGCTTTTTCTAGTAGTAAAATAATTTCTTAACCAGTTTTGCTATTATATTAAAAATAAAATCACGTTTCAAATTAGATATTAATATTAAATTTTATTTATTTATTGTCATATTAAAAATAAAATTATACTTTCATATTAAATAAAAAGTTAATTGACTAGATAAAAAATAACAAGATGAGAAGTCTTTGTAACATACACAAATATATTTAAAAAGTCCATAAATATAATTTATATAAATTTCAAAAAAAAAGTATAATCTCCCAAACTGCTATCGGATCCATTATTCTCTCTACTTCTTTATTATACATAAATTAATATTTGATTTGATAATTAAATATTATATCATTGTAGGTTTTTTCTCTAAATTTTTTGATAGTTTTCAAAGTTTTTTTGAGAGATTTTTTTTTTATTTTTCTGTTTCAGTTTTTAAAAGCTCATATTACATTTGGCCAATACAATCATTTATTTTTTTAATATGATCATCTTATTGGCCATTATAAAAAGAATACTGTAAATAAAATTTTCAATCTTCAAGATCACCATTCCTTATTTTCTCTTGAATGATACTTGTCACAACATAAAAAAGAAACTATATTTACAAATCTGATAAGTAATTAAAAAAAAAATCATTTACAGATTATACCTGAGCTTTCTAATTTCTTATTTCACTTTTTTTTATGCTTATACTACTCCTTTATTTTTTCTTTGAAAACCGATCTTTTGCTTAAGGATACCTGACATTTTATGATTGTTGGATCAATGTGGGGCCATCTCCAAACAAATTCCTTTACTTCCTTATATTAGCATTGGAACAAGCTATTACAAGGGGATTTAGGTTCTTTCCTTGTCATTAGCTCTTTTGAACTGTCAGATGATTGTAGAGTCTAAGCTCAAGAAGATTAAGGAGGGTCAAAGATAAGAAGAGAACTATTTTCCATTACAAGGGGCCTCTTTTGAAGTAGTTGAGACTCTAGTCTCAGATAAGCCACGTGCGATCTCTACTTCAAGGCCCAAATGAACTTAGAACATTTACATGGTGATTTTTAAAAGGTTCTTAAATTTAAAAATTGGTTTTTATTTCGATTCAACACTGTAGTTCGTCATGTTAACTGTCATACATAAGAACGGTTCTTATATAAAAATTAATTTTTATACAAAAAACAATAATAAAATAATCAACTTATAATAAATGTTTGTGGATAATAATAAATGCTAAAGTTCTTAAGAAATTTAATATTGTAGTGAATAATTGCTTAAAGTGGTGGAAAGTTACTTAAGTTGATGTAACACTGTAAAACTTACAATAAGAACTTAAATAAGATTCATTATTGTAAATATTTTTATTTAAGCGAAAAAGAAGTAAATATATAAAACAGAAAAGGAAAATATCCCGCCAGAACCGCGTTCAAAAGCTTTCAAAGTTCAAACCCTTTCACATTTGAAACTGCAAGAAAATAAATAATAAAAAAATTAAATGAAACTACATAAAAAAACAATTGACTCAGCATGTCAGCTCCGAAATCCGCATAGGCTCCATCACTATAAGAAGGCCTCTTACGTGGCTCGTCATCCATATTCCATGACCAACACTTTCCTCGCTGGCTACCCCACTCTCTCCCAAACCCAAATTTTAAAATTACTGCAAAACCAAGCATACAACACTCCAACTGAAACAAAATAGCTTCCCTTCTTCTCCTCCACCTCTTCCTTTTCTTCCTCTCTTTCACAACCTGCTTTCTCGTCTCCTTCGTTCGCTCTGCGGATAGGGCTTCTGAACCTGAAGGAAGCGCTAGGTCACCACCGCCTTGTGCAATGGCTACCATGGAGAGCTTGATCGGTCTTGTCAATCGAATTCAGAAAGCCTGCACGGTTCTCGGCGATTACGGAGGTGACTCTGCTTTGCCTACTCTCTGGGAGGCTCTACCCTCCGTCGCCGTCGTCGGTGGCCAGGTTCGCCTCTTTTTTTCCCAACGGTGTTTGAAAAACAAGACAATCTATTCAAGTTCTAGATCGTTCTGCTGTGCTCTGTTTTCGTTTCGCTGGCTATCTGAGAATGTAAATTGATGTAAGTAAGAGTTTAATTGTTTATGTGGCTTGACATGCGATGTATACGGAATGTAGAGTTCTGGAAAGTCATCGGTACTAGAAAGCATAGTCGGCCGTGATTTTCTGCCCAGGGGATCAGGTTAGCAATTGTCATTTGTTAAGATTTACGTTCTCTCTCTCTACTTAATTTCGCATCTGTTTGGTTGTTGAGAAAGCTGAAGAAAAGGGAAATACTAGAAGTGACGTTCGAGTGCATTGTTATTATTTTCATTTTTCTTAAACTTAATGGTTTCAAAGGGATGTAAAATTCTTTCAATTAAGAAATCAACGGAAATATTTTTCTTTTTTCTTTGTAAAATTTGTTTCTGAGGAGTCAATGGAAGACTTAATTGGTCTTTGTTTCGGATCTTCCACTATTGTTTCGTAGGAATTGTGACGCGGAGACCTTTAGTCCTGCAGCTGCACAAAATCGAAGAGGGGCTTCAGGAGTATGCAGAATTCCTTCACTTGCCAAAGAAAAAACTCACAGATTTCTGTATGTCTCCTGTCATGCATATATTTTACTGTTGAGTATCCAATTGGTTTTAAGTGACTAGGTGAAATGAAGCATAAAGTTATCTTAGATAGATGTAAAAACTTCAGAATCGATATGATCTAGTTCACATGTGTAGTTGTGTACTTGTAAATAGTTACTTAAAAGTACTGCTGGATTTCACCCCAAAAAAAAAAATTACTGCTGGCAATGATACAAATGCCAGCATGTGCCATCATTTAACGATTGTGTAATGAATTGTTTTCCACAGAACTTGTTCTATGTGAATTACGGCCTTCTTTCAAATTGTGTAATTTATGACGTCAATGGATATTGTATAAACTTGATTGAGCAAACTACACCCTCGATTGCCTTTATATTTGACTTGTAAGACTGTCATTCTCAGTTATGAATTCTTCCTTTTGTGCCTCGCTAACCTACTCTCTTTTCTCAAACTCTCCAGTCAGAAATTTTTCATTGCATTTCTGGTCAAATATCCCTTCTTCCTCATTTGCCAATTCCTATCAGGTCTGCTACTGTTTGTAATTTCCCCAAGGTTTTACCTAGTAAAGCTTCTCCAATCTGATGACTTTAACTATGTTTATGATACTGTATCATAATGTAGTAAGATTGTTCTTGAGTTGTACCATTTTGAGTGCACTTATTTCCTTGGTTGACTCATCGTGACATTGTATTTGCTGCTACCTTATTTATTACTAATAAATTATATATTTTTCACTGATGAAATTCCTTTAACATATGTTTTGCACCCACAATCTGATTAGGATGTTTCCTACTAGCCTTAGAAATTGAATTTGTTGAAGACATTGTGACATAGTATTTGCTGCTACCTTTTTTCATTGTTTTCTTCGTACTGATTTGAATTTGTTTCTTGATTGTTTAATTGCCCTATGAAGCTTTGGTGCGAAAGGAAATTCAAGATGAAACTAATAGAATGACAGGGAAGTCAAAACAGATATCACCTGTTCCTATTAATCTTAGTATCTACTCCCCAAATGGTACGTAAACAAAATTTTATATCTTATACGGTTGCTGTGGTATTTTTTTTTTTTTGGTTAGATTAGTTTTTTATCTTATTCTTCTACTGCACTCAACATCTACCACAAAGCTGAAGTATTTATCTCTGAATAAGTGTATCTCCTTTAGTTCTTTATTTCTAATTGATCATTATGCTTTGCCAAGTTGTTTCATGCACTAATAGTGCATTATGTGTAGTAGAAATGCAATATCTAAGAAGTTCTGTCTTCTTAGGTTATAGAGGTTGTAGATAGCCTTTTATATTTGTATGTGGTATTTGTGCAGGTATGAGATTGTTGTCTGTATACCTTGTGAATTGTACAATCGCTATAGTTCATATTGTTTCATGATCCTTTTACAAGTTTATCTAATACTCATCTGTTTTTTTTTTTTTCTGATCTTTTCTAGTTGTAAATCTAACACTGATCGATCTGCCTGGTCTGACAAAGGTAGCTGTAGGTATATTTCTTATCAGTCCCTATTTCCACTTGAACATGGATTTCTACATGTTAAAAATTTCTACATTAAAGATCTTTTGTTTCTTTCAGAGGGACAGCCAGAAAGTATTGTTCAAGACATTGAGAACATGGTTCGCTCATATGTTGAGAAGGTAGTTAAAGGATTCTCCTATATATATATATATATATGTATATATTATACCATATAAATGGAATTCCGTCTTGGTTCTTCTCCAAAACCTTGGTGTTTACTATGACTGAAGAGAGGAGAAAAGGATTTCCAACTCAATGACATAGGTTGACCTATTACTCTATTTTCTACGTTTAAGCAACTAATTTAAAATTTGTTCATAAGTTATAAAGATCACATATTGCAGCTTTCAGTCAAATTTAGAATTTAAACAAAATGAAGGACAAAGATTGTCACACACATGCAGGGTTTAAGCTTAGTCTGTACAATTTACTTTTGATAGATGCGGATGCTCTCTTTATCTTGTGCTTACTACTCGATGGCCCAAAAACTATGTACTTAGTGTTGTCCCCTGTTATTGCAGCCTAATTGCATAATTCTGGCGATAACTCCAGCAAATCAGGACATAGCAACATCAGATGCCATTAAGATAGCTAGGGAAGTTGATCCTACAGGTAATCTTGATTCTCTTTATTTATGCTTCAAATTTACTATACTCTCGTGCTCTTTCTTGACAATAAGTCCAAAATGTCTTTCTTTTAGGTGAGAGAACTTTCGGTGTGTTGACAAAGCTTGATTTGATGGACAAAGGAACAAATGCTCTGGAGGTAAGAATTGAAGCTTCTCTAGTAGTGCACTATGATGTAAACCTTTGAGAATATTAATATTTGACTCAGTAATTATACTTAATTTTAGCAAGTTTGGACGAGGTAGCATAAATTTTTGTTACTATGACCTAATGTTTCCATTTGCTTCGTAATGAAGGTTCTTGAGGGAAGATCATATCGACTTCAACACCCATGGGTGGGAATTGTAAATCGTTCACAAGCAGATATCAATAAGAACGTTGATATGATTGCTGCTCGCCAACGGGAGCGTGAATTTTTTGCCAGCAGTCCTGATTACAGGCACTTGGCCAACCAAATGGGCTCAGAATATCTAGCAAGGCTTCTCTCAAAGGTTTCTGTTCATCCTATTTTGCTGTGTCTACAATGATGGATTGACATTTTATCTGCTTCTGTTCCTTCTTGCTCTCTATAAGGTCAATTGGTTACTTATAGAACTGATTTTGGTTTTCAGCATTTAGAGTCTGTCATAAGAGCTCGGATTCCTGGAATCTCATCTTTGATTAATAGAAGCATTGATGAGCTTGAAGCAGAGTTGGGCCACCTAGGTAGACCCGTGGCTGTTGATGCCGGGGTGAGGAGTATCTCTGTTTATCTATATATAGATTCTATACAATTTGTACATGATTGCTCTGAAAGCGTATTAATTTTGTCAAATTTATGTTGATCTTTCCAGGCCCAGCTGTATACTATTCTAGAATTATGCCGTGCATTTGACCGGATATTTAAGGAGCATTTAGTTGGAGGGTAAATTATCTTAGTCCCTCAACTGCCTTTTTTTTTTTTGGGGGGGGGGGGGGTGGGGGAGTGGTCCCTTAAGTGGAATTTAATTTTTGGTTTGAGTTTGATTAAGATTTTTAGTTCAAATTAATTAAAAAATGACAAGTTAGGTTTTAAAAGTTGTCACTTATTCTGGACCAACTCAATCTATATTTGAGTGAGTTGGTTTGAGTTGGGATGATAGGTTAATATTTCCTCGCATTATTAATATTTTTATTTTTTTAAATTAATCTCAAAACATGAAGTCAATTGAAAATATCAAAAAGTAAAATGTTTTCATAAACTAATGAAATTCTGAGTTTAAGTATTCAACTTGCTATAGTTATTATATGAAAAAATAAGAAAAAAGAGTAATGGGCTAAGGGGGTTAGTCCTAATTGTGTGGAATAGGTTAGTTTTGACAGGATAAATCCCAATCCAGTAAATACTCCTATTAGCAACTATAATGGTTGTTGACTCATTATTGGCGGGCACTTGAAAGCCTTCTTCCCCTTGATTCCGAGACTTTTTACCATCATCATATTAACGTCACATTTAAATTTGCTAATAGTTAGTTCAGCACTAAAATTATGGTTGGGTTCAATGAAGTACAGAAGGCTTAGATGAACCAACGACTCAAAAAGGAATTAGAGCGGCAGAAGAGCTTTAAATGGATTCTAAGTAATGAATTGAACTTCGGCAGTTTAAATTGCTCATATTCTACCCTGAAGCCATACCGTATCTATGTCCTTGCGTATGACAAGTTGTGATATAATTTTCTCGAAAGGAATTTTCTTGACCTTTCTTTTATTCCTCCACGTAGACGACCTGGCGGTGACCGAATTTATGGAGTTTTTGATCACCAGCTTCCTTCTGCGTTGAAAAAGCTTCCATTTGATCGTCATCTATCTTTGCAAAATGTAAGAAAGGTGGTTTCAGAGGCAGATGGATACCAACCTCATCTAATCGCGCCTGAGCAAGGTTATCGACGCCTCATTGATAGTGCACTGAATTATTTCAAAGGTCCAGCTGAAGCTTCGGTGGATGCTGTAAGTGCTTCTGCTCTAGATAGTTCGATCTGGTTCACTTTTTCTATTGAAAGATCAGGGTGTCAAATTTCGTATCCTATAAAGGGACCTTGTTTGATGCCATCCCGACCAACTTTAATTTTGACTATGGACTTTTCATGCCACTAAACTTTCTGCTCCGTCTAGTATCAATATTCAATTTCATACATTTGTTGTTATCGGAATTGGCCAAGCTTTCCTTCTAACTAACTGGTATTGTGGCAGATTCACTTTATACTAAAGGAACTAGTGAGAAGGTCAATTGCAGAAACGCAGGTTTGAAAAGGGAAGGGGATGGGAAGGGGAAAAGGGAAATGTAATGAGGAAATAGTGCTTAACGTTAATTTTTTGAAAATGGTGCAGGAGTTGAAGCGCTTTCCAACTCTTCAAGCGGAAATAGCAGCAGCTGCTAATGAAGCATTGGAGAGGTTTCGTGAAGATAGTAAGAAGACAACCTTACGACTGGTGGAAATGGAATCTTCATACCTCACAGTTGATTTCTTCCGAAAACTCCCACAGGAAATCGACAAAGGAGGGAATCCAGCTCCCTCCTCCGCTGACCGATATGCTGAGGGACACTTCCGTAGGATTGGTTCAAATGTTTCATCCTATGTCGCAATGGTGTCAGAAATGCTGAGGAATACTATTCCTAAGGCTGTTGTTCATTGTCAAGTGAGGGAGGCTCAGCGATCTTTACTAGACCACTTTTATACACAACTGGGCAAGAAAGAGGTATCTAAAACATTATGCATCACCTGCCATAGCATCAAATTATGTTGACATATTCTTTTAAAGGAAAATACGTTTCAAATTTCAAAATACAATGGTTTGGGGCATCGCAAGTTGAATAGGCATTGTATTGCTGGTTCATATGCGCATAGAAGGTTTTTCTTGATCATCTTTTTTTTTTGGATAGAAAATTAATACTGCTCTACAGATTATTGAAATATGACCATTTACACCAATTAATTCTTTGGAACTAGTGGTACTGGAAAAAGGAGGAAGAGGGGGCGGGGGAGTTAGCTCATTGTTCCCGATTGACTAGTCGTTTATTTTGCAGGGAAGGCAACTTGCGGAGCTGTTGGATGAAGACCCTGCGTTGATGGAAAGGAGGCAGCGTTGTGCCAGGAGGCTTGAGTTATATAGGTCTGCTAGGGATGAGATTGATGCCGTTTCATGGTCGAGATGAGATGGGGTTTCAATAGAAAAATTTTAAGTTGAGATATTGGCAGTTTATGTTTTAATCGTTTGTTTATTTCTGCATGTTCTGAAGTCTATTCAGAGCTCCTGTGAGATATATGCGTTCAAATACTTGTGAACAATTTATCAAAGGCCCAAAAGAAAATCTAATCACTTTGTTGTGAATTCAACTGTGTGCATTTGGTGCTACGTTTAGTTATTTGGATAGTACCAAAGTTCTGATCTAGTTGAAGAGCACATGGATACTAGAATACGATTGCAATTTTTGAAGGAAAAAAATAAAGAAAAAGAAATATCTGGGTCTTAATAGCTAGCAATGAGTACAAAGAATTTGAATGATATCGGGGATTTACTCCCAGGCAATCCATATTGCTGTTTACAATAACTTTGGGTCAATTACTCAAACTCATGAAGAGTATCATGACTACTTTTATATTGCTCAAAAGAAAGAAAAAAGAGTAGCAAAAGGGCCATCTACAACCTAATTATCTAGGGGATCCTGCATTTCAAAAGGATTTTGCTACTTATTTTTGCCAATAAAATTTGCTGTCTATTCCTTAAGACTCTATTCATGGGTTACGAGCACCAGCCTTGTCGAGTTCTTCTAAAGCTGCCCAAAGTTTAGGATCTTCATAATCCTTAATCAGAAAAGCAGGCTTTGCCTCCTGCAGTAAGTGCTCTGGGTTTCTGGTACATAAACCTACAACAGGCATCCCAGCTGCTACTCCAGCTTTGATCCCAGAAACGGAATCCTATGCCAATAAAGCCACGTGTCAAAACAAAGATCAGGCAAATATTGTTCTATAAATGGAAAATCACAAGAATTCAGACCTCGAATACGAAAGTGTGATCCTTGGATGCGTTCAGTGCTTCAAGACCTTTTAGGTAGGGGTCTGGATGAGGCTTAGCATGTTCACATTCACTTCCAACAATAACAGCTTGGAAAAAATCTGAGAGACCAAGGATAGAGATCATGAGTTCTGCATTTGGTCTTGGAGCATTGGTAACTGCAGCCCGCTTCAAACCACGATCTTCAATCCACTTCCGCACTTTATAGAGACCATTTAAAGGCTTCAGTTGCTCTGCGGCCAGTCTGGTTTGTCCATCGGAGAAATTATAATTCTGAAACATTAAAATTGAAAAATAAACCCACAATAAGAAAGAAAGCAGATCTTACTTCCGGAACATGGCTTCCTTATCATCTACAAACTTCAGCCCCCGCTGCAAATCATCAGGAAAGAGAGCCAAGGCAATATCATCATTATGCTTGCCAGCAACAGTCTCAATAAAAAATTCCTCTGTTATTGGAGTTCCTCCGTTAAAACCAATCTGATAACCATATGAAACTATCTGTTATTTCTCTCATAAGTCATAAAATATTGTTAATGCACTTTGTCATGGTGATTTCTAAAAATAAAGGAACTCAAAGAAGTGGGCGGATATATATATATATATATATACAGACACAATCTAAATATCTTTCTTTTAACATCTTCAACTAACTAAACAAACTCTACCTCTTGAAGCATTTGGCGGAAAGCATAGTAGTGGAGAGGATCAGAATCACAAATAGTTCCATCAATATCAAATAACACTGCTTCAAGTGGAGCAAGTCGAGCAAGGGAACTATTGCTGCAGCAACAACATAAAGGCAATGAGTGATAAATGCAGACGAATTGGCAAACTAGCAGATAGAACAGGTTTTGGTTCAGGATAGAAGTAGAATATAAATTTATAGCATACATAATCTGGTAAGTGATTATTGGATATTTCTCACTGAAGGGTTAAGACAAAAAACAGCACAAAAGCAAACTACAAAAGTCAGTCAGACGCTGGCATATTTATTACGAACATAATAAGTCATTACAAAGATATATAATTTGAAGACATGGAGAGTTGCCACTCTGCTTTAGATCACTGCAACAGTAACAATTGGCATACCTAAAAAGTTGCCTGGTTATATCAGTATCAACGCATTACTTATCAGCAAGTTCACAGAAGAAGTTGAGGAAAATCTTGATTATATGTCAACTGACATAAAACTATACTGGCAAGTCACTAAATTACTAAATAAATACTAATAGCACCATGAGCACTAGACTAGATCATATATAGCCACAAGCCCATATATTCATTCCATGATGTATCAGTGGATTCACTGACTTGGATTTTACATATTTCACTCAAAATTCGTCAGCTAATAATTGATATCAATCATCATGTATATTCGTCATACATGTATTCTCTCGTAACAAGTTTATAAATATATCAGCCAGCAACAGGATCTTGTCTTAAATTCCAAAATTAAAGAAGCTGTAAGATCTGTAAGATCTTGACGCAAAATAGGATATTTAGATCAACAGCAGGAATCGAGAGAATAAAAACGACGAATTAAGACAGTGCAATGGACTAAGATGAAGTGCCACGATTCATCCATGAAAAGAAAATACTCATTTGCAAGATTAGACACAGCGACTTAAGGATGGGGCGATGAAGAAGGATCCTGTCAGGCTGTCATTGTTCAAATTGATCCATATCCAATTCTTCAAAGGACATCGCTAGAATTCATGAAGATTAAAACGGGAAGTATGAGCATGATACCAGTTCCTTATCAATTAAAGAATGGCTGAAACAATATATCAACACCAAGAAAGAAGAATCTTCAGAGAGGAATTCAGAAAGAAGCTCAAATAGAGATAGAATTTTGAGCCAATCCCCAAGAGCACATGAACAAGAAGAAAATGAGAAATCGACGCTATCATTGCATCAAACTCCTATTGATGCATGGGTTATAATTGATCGAAGTTCTGCAATTGGAATCAAAACTAGCAAACCATCGTATAGAAGTAGAAACATTACCTTTCCGCGAAATTTTCACTAGACGCCGTCATTGATTACCAAAATGCTTCTCCGCCAGACTAGTTCATGGAATTCTCGTGAATAAGTTGGTATTTAAAAAGATGGATGAACGAAGGGAATCTGCCCGGGAATCCAAAAAGCATTCTTCTTCTTCCTCTTTTTTTTTTTGTTTTGTTTTTGTGGACTGGATCTATCGTAACTGTGATTTTTTAAATACTATTTGTTGGTCCAAGAATAGTACAAGACCGAGTAATTTTCGAAATAATTATGTTTGAAGAAACAAGAAAGCCAGTTTATAATAATAAAATATATTGAAGAGTTAATTTTGGAGACGAAAGTAATTCTATATAAGTGAGTGTTTGAAAATTTGTTGGATGAATTTAAATTTGAACAGAATTGATTTTAAGCAAAATTAATTTTACATAAATTTGATTTATATTTGAAAGCTGTTATCAAAAAAATAATTTTAAAAATAAATTTCGTTTGAATATTAATTAAAAGAAATACTGTTAAAAGGGTATGAATTTTATATTATTTTATTTCATTCGATTATTAACAATAAAATATTAAAATTTATAAATATTATAATAAAATAAATTTATTAATTTTTAAATTAATTTAATTATTTTTTAATAATTATTTAAAGATCACTCAAAATAGAATTACTTTGGATGAATAATTTAAAAATAAAGGACTTGTGACCCAAAAAAATATATCAGTTATATAATAAATTTGTGACAGATTTTTTTTTGTCTATGACTAATCTCATTTATTTTATTTTTTTTGGGATGAAATCAGTAATCTCATTTAAGTGATTAAGGCACGAGGGCATAAATTTTATTTTCTTTCATTCTGTCGATTTACTGAAATTTGTATTTTATTATTTTTTTTTTCAAAAAGAAGTCATAGCTCCCACGTTTGACTAGAAATAAATTAAATAATGATTTGGAAAAAAAGGGAAAACAGAGCAATAGCTGAAATTTGTATTTTATTTTGGTTCCACTTCAGTACTATTCCTGAACCCTTTAAGTTTTCACTTTTAGCCACATTCAAAAAAAAAAAGGAAAACAGAGCAAGGGAGATGACGGCATAGAAGAAAGAAAGCTGTGAAGGGTGATGACGCCGACGACTGTAAGCCTCTCAATTCTCTCTCTCCTTCTCTTCCTTTGCTTTTCGAACTCTCCGTGTATTTAGTCTCTCATCCCTCCCTCTGTTTTGCCAAATCTCTCTCTCTTCGTTGTTTCATAAGAATCTGTGGAGTGTGTTTGTGAGAAATAATAATTTGAGTAAAATCGATTTTTACTAGAAGCTACAAAATTTTACTTCCTATCAAAATCGATTTTGATGTCATAATCAGTTTTTGATTTTGCTGTAAACTTGAAATCAAATATGTGAACTTTGTTAAAGAATTGATTTTCAAACTTCAACGTGTGTTGAGGGAAGGTCGAGTCTTATCTAAACACATACTAATTTTTTTTTAGCATAGGACAATTTTTAGAATATCTAACAATAATATGTTTTAAACTAAGCTATAAAAAAGCAATTTTTGCGTCGGTTATTATACTGTTAAATTTTTTACTTAAATGTTTCTTCGAGGTCTGGAGTTTTTAAAATTGGTTTAGGCCATGATCCTTCCAAATAAGATGAGTTTCCAACTTCCTAAAAGTATTTATAATCTAAATTTTGTTCTAAGTATTTAGTATTTACCCATATTCTTAGTTCGTGTTATGATTACTTGTTCGGAAACATTTCAGGGTTTGGATTCCCTCCAACAGTTCTCTGTCTGTCTTATGTGACGATGACGACGTGGTCTCCAAGCGGCCGTCGAGATCGTCTCACCCAGCAAACCTCCATTAATTACTTTGGCCTCCAACGTTTCTGGCTGAAAACAACCGACCCAGCACACCTCCATCGACCGCTAAAACACAGTAATGGGTAGACGGCGATGATCCAAACCTTGCTCGGACGTTCAGCACATTTTCTCTTTCCTGCACGCCTGCCGGAGCCGAGGTCGACCGGAGGTTCATTAATGGCTGCCACTGGAGATTTCTCAGGCTGCCGTCAACTTGATTTGTTTATTCTCCCTGTGAACCAGAGGCAGCGTCCCAGAAAATAAAGGCAGGGAGGAAGGTGAGTGGAGAAGTTGGGGGTTTCAGGATCACTGTATAACTCCAGATCTAGTAGCCAGAAGCATCGAGGATGAAAAAGCTTTAGGGATGAAAACAAAACAACAAAACTCTTTTAAAAAGAGAGGAAATTAAAGATTTCTCACGTAGGAGAGGGGAAGGAGGAGAGGAAATCCAAACACTATTTTTTATCACGTGTTTGTTTTCTGATTTTGTTTTTGGGTTTCTAGTGATAGTTAGATGGGCATGGGTTGCTTACTCTGTCTCTATGGTTTTTTTAAAAAAAAACGTTGGCATGAAGTTTTATTAGCATTAGTTCTCTAGTTCTCTTGATCTATAAGTCTGTTATCTCTTTTTTAAGTTTAAGTAATTTTTAGGGTGTATTACTCAAAATTAATATATTTATCTCATTTAGATTTAATTTATATTTGTATTATTGGTTTTTGTTTTATGCTTTTAATATATATTTTCATTTGATAAAAAAAAAATTCGCGAAGGGTCCCATCCAAAAGTGAATGGCTACGCTCTTCTCTTTGAACTTTCCAAGGCAAGTGGGGCCCAGAAATCTCTCCCACCAACCCTTCAATTCTGGGGGCCCTCTTTCACACGTCAGTTCCAATTTTATAATTGTTTTATTTGTGTTATTACTTGTGTTATAGAAGGAATTTTTTGAAAAAAATATGACATTAGTCAACCACGTATACCATAACTCAGATTTTTGGATTCGTGGTTGTAAATGGGCTTCAATCTTAAGCTAGTTTTGTTTAAGCCCTGCCAACAGAAAAAGATCAGAACTCATTTTCAAAAGGAAACTTTATTCTTTCATTCTGAGGTAATTAACATCAAAATTTTGTATAAAATCGAGAGAGATTTAAAATAGATTAAATCATAAAATTAATTCGATGATTATAAGATTTTATGTAATTTTTAAAAATAAATATAAAAAATATTTATATACAACAAAAGTAACAAAAGTAACAAAAAATCATGCATACACATTTAAAAGTCATCAAAACCACCAATATCCAATCATCCATACATTAAACAAGCAAAGAAAATGGACCTAAATATTTAAGAGGTAGAAATATAAATAGGAAAATACTTACCACCACTCATACCAACAAAGTAAGGAAGGGCCATAGTCACACGACGCTGACAGAGCAATTCGAGGAGGAAGAAAGGTGGCAACAATGCAACACAATTACGGATGACACAAACTCAAAAGTGTTTTTGGTTCTGGCATTTTGCCTTGCTGGTTTGGACATTGTCAACAGAATAAGCAATTGAGAAAGAGGTGGAGGAAGGAGGAGGAAGCCCAAAGAAGCAACATTTCAGTGAAAATGCTCGATTCGAAGACTCAAAGCAGAGGTCAGAGTGAGACAGTAGCCAAAAAAGAATATTGAAGACAAATTTGGGGGCTAGGGTCTCATCTAAAAGTTGTTTAGCATTCAATTAAAAACAAAAAATAGAAAAATAGGTGTTGCAAGGATTGCGGGGAATCTTGCGATCTGACGATCTTACGATCAAGACTTTGATCCCATGTGATTCTAATACAAAAACAATTTTGAGCATGATGTTGCACGATTTAGTGATGTAGAATCTCGATTTTATGTGATCTTACGATCAAGATCTAAATCTTGATTACCATGCTTTCTTCCATTGTTCAAGTCCTCCCAACAAAAATCTTAGCTTCATAATAGGTAGAACTTGGAAGAACTGGGCCTCATGGAAAAAGTCTTATCCTAACAACCTCAGAGCAAAGGTCAAAGATGTACCTACCGTCAAACAATAAAAAGTCAGATAAAATAGAATTACTACATGGAGAAACTCAGATGGTCAGCAGGCAACTTAAAATTGATTTTATGCCAATAATCAAAATCAAGAACCAAAACATAATTGGCAAAAAAATTAAAAAGTAGCTCCTCTTCTGCTAAGTCAGGATACCATACTGCTAATGAGTTTTGAAGCAGAAAGCTTTCAGAAAGTGCAAGCTCGTCTACTCAGATTCCTTCCTCTCTCTCTGTGGCAAGCCCTCTATAAGTTGAAAAATCCACCCAAGGTCAGGCACTTCTTATGGAGACTTTGTACTGGCTCAGTACCAGTGAAAGAAAAACTCCAGAAGAGAAAGTACTATCCTTCTATGTAGTTGCCACTGCTATCATTCTGAAGCCGAAACCCTTGAGCATATGATTCTTCTATGTGACTGGAAGTGTGGTTATGCAGCCAAGGGGCTCAATGCAGTATTCACAGAATTAGAGCTGAGTGACTTTGATAAAGCTCTGGTGGCTATGATATGCTGGAATATTTGGAAGAATAGATATGCTATGGTCTTTACAGATTCTCTCCCTGATCCCATTTCCACATCAAAAAAAGCCAGAAATGCTCTTAATGAGTCTGAAATGGGTGGTTCAATGAACCTTCCTCTGAGATTTCTGTTTCACAACAGGTTGGCAGGCTCTTGGAATGATTGTGCAAAAAAATCAATGTGGACAGCTCTTGTTAATAAAAATGGCAAGGCGGGTCTGGGTGTGATCCTTAGAAACTGTATAGTACTAGATCTTAACTGCTCATCTTGTCCAGGCTCTTCAACTTTTATGGCAGAAGCTCTGGCTCTTGAGAAGGGTGTTCAGAAAGCTAAAGAAGTGGGTGAGAGATGTACGTTTTGAATCTGATTATGAAGAATCTGGTCAAAGTTGTCCAAGGAAGTAGTAGCGACTCTCCTGATCGGAGAAGCATGGCCATTGCGGAGGATGTTATCTGTTGAAGCAAGTGTTTTTCGAGCTTTTCTCTTGAATTGAGTGGATACCATGATCTGCCAACAATGCCACTGACTCGCTATCTGAGAATCCTGATAAGGGGATGTTCCCCATGGGATAATTGTTCTGTTGTCTTCTTGTCTCTGTTTTGTTTCTCTATACATAACTTTTTGATGCCCCCCCCCCCCCCCCCAAAAAAAACACAAAAACACACACAAAAAAAAAAAAAAAACTACCCAATGGTACCTTATCTGATGCATTTGAAACCATACAGCATGAGATAAAAGTTCCAAACAGTGCTTCAGAGATGAAATAAACTGATCACCAGGGAAGCAGGGTATGAGATCTCCCTAGCTAAGTGTGGATTCCATCTGACATCTGAGACTAGCAAATTTTAAAAAAAAAAAAAAATCCACCAAACTCATGGATTTGAAAGTAATAAACTACCTAGCCCAAGCGAATCCAATGACCTTTTCTTTCTCTGCTGTATGGATTTGTGAATATTTAAAGGTACAACATTGTGGAACCGTTCTTTTCTTCTTTTTTTTTTTTTTCCTTTTTATTGAACTATGATGCTGTAGTCAGTATACTATTTATCTGAGCACGAACTGGATTTCTTGATTCTTACCATCTACATGCTTGAACAGTTTATTAGAACTCCATTAAGATGCATTGTAGGTCCTCCACCAACAGTCTTGACCAGCAAAAACATCTTCACTAGAAAAATATGGTGCACAGAAAATTCTTTATGCATTTAGTCTTCAGTTCACCATCTACAGTTCTAAACCTCTATTTCTTTTCTGCTATGGAATCTGTGGGTTGCTTCTTGACTCTTGAGCACCTAATTCACACAACACTGAGCAAACCATTCTTTTTCAACAAAACAAATTATCCTTCATTAGAAAAATTAGATCCAAAATCCTTCGGGCAAAACCAAAATAGACCCAGCTGCATTTGGTAAATCCTTTCTTCTGTAACACACACCATTACAAATTAAGCATCGTTTCATCTCCATTCTGCAAATGCATCATTCTTTACTGGCTTCTCTTCTAGTCACTAGCATGACTACTTGTTTGATGATCGACATAATTTTGCCTCAGTGTGCAATTTTTTCTCTCCCAACACCTTGTCATAGACAAGTACAGTTGAAAAGGACAACTTCATTAAATCCTCCGAGAGGACATATCCTTTTATCTAGGCCTGAGTTTCTCCTTCTCAACTGAATCTTCAATGGATAGTTTCATCTGAGTACCTAATTCATTCAACATTGAGTACATTATCCTTTTCCTAAAGACTGAATTATTCTTCACAATATTTTTAGATCCAAAATCTTCAAGGTGAACCAAGCTGGACGCTGCTTCTTTCTGTAATCCTTTTTCTTTTATCATCAACCTCACACACTCAACATCATCCCATCTACCTTCAGCAGCATATAAATTTGATAGCAATATATAGGGGCCGATGTCCTGTGGCTCCAATTCAATAAGTCTCTTAGCCACAATCTCCCCAAGCTCTGAATCTGAGTGGATCCTACAAGCAGATAGTAGAGCTCCCCATAAGGCAGATCCACCCTTCATAGGGATCTTTCTCATAAGTTCTTCTGAATTTTTTATCAAACCAGCTCGGGCAAGGA
Source organism: Biancaea sappan (assembly GCA_037074585.1). NCBI lineage: Eukaryota > Viridiplantae > Streptophyta > Magnoliopsida > Fabales > Fabaceae > Biancaea > Biancaea sappan. The sequence continues at coordinate 31,515,663 of CM073500.1, read as the reverse complement.
GATCTACCATGCAACCATAGTGTTCAACCTTGGGTTCAATCTGGTAAACTCGATGCATTAGACCAAAGTACCACCAACCTTCCATAACCATGCCAGCATGTGTACATGCAGATAAGATACAGACAAACGTAGCATCATTTGGCCGTGGACCTATCTTCTCCATCTCCATGAACAATTCTAAAGCTTTCTCCCCATTGCCATGCAAGCCATATCCCATGATCATAGAATTCCATGATACAACACTTCTGATTGGCATCTCATCGAAAACATCCCTAGCCGCATCCATATCCCCACATTTGGCATACATTGTCAGAAGACTGGTCGAAAGTAAGACATCAGATTTAATACCCTTACTTTTGATATAAGAATGGACCCTAACACCTATATCAAGCCTCCCTAAATTTGCACATGCTGTAAGAACACTCACCATAGTAGCCTCATTAGGCATAGCTTCTCCTCTTTCCATCATTATAACAGCCAGTGTCAAACATTCACTGAAATTTCTAAATCGCGCATAGAGTGCCAACATGGTATTCCAAGAGATCACATTCTTAACAGGCATTCGATCAAAGAACTCACGAGCTTGAGAGACATTTCCAATCTTTGAATACCCATCAATCATAGAATTCCAAGACACCACATCTTTGGTTGGCATTCTGTCGAACAATTCTCTTGCAACTTCCATATCTCCAATTCCCACATATGCAGCAATCATAGAATTCCAGCTGAATACATCTCTTTCAGACATTTCATCAAAAAGTTTGCGTGCAGAACTGATTTCCTTATTATTCACATACCCATCAATCATTGAATTGTAACTCACCAAATCCAACGTAGAACCTGAGTCAAAGAGCAATCGCGCATCCCCAATTCTCCCATAAACCGAGTACATATGAATTAGCGAGTTCCGAGTAAACAAATCTGATTCAAAGCCGAATTTCACAATCCTGGCATGACTCTTTTCCCCTTCTCGTACCGATCTTATCTCCGCACAAACTTTTATCAAAAGCGGAAAAGTATAATGATTTGGATTGACCCATCTACGAACCATTTTCTCATAGTAGAAACTCATAGCACTGCTTAAATCATTCATATTAACATAGCTTCTCATTATGGTATTGCATAGAAAAGCATCTGGTTCATTCAGATAATCAAATACGCAAATGGCGTGTGGGATCATACGTGAATCCGAGCAAAGCTTCTTTACAGCTCTGCTAGCAGCAAGAGGGTGCTGGAAGAGGCCAGAAACCATGAGTTGGGCATGAACTTGGTTGAACTCTTTGATCCCATAGCATGAGTCTAACGTACACAAAAGGGGGTGGCTTAGCTTTAAAATGGGTAACCCTCGTTCGTCGAGGTCCATGGTTTCGTCTTGCAGATTGGGCCATAGTCTTGGTGGGGGTTGGGAGAGATTTATCTGGGATCTGATAATTTTGTCCAGCGACAGTGAAGCTAATTTGGAAGAAGGTTTCGACCTAACAGCCATCTCGATTTGGCGGTAACATATATATAACAGCAAAGGCTAGGTCGATTGAGGAATACATGAATGTTGATGACCGATTTGAGTGCCCAAGTAACCATGGAAGAGGCGGGTCGCTGCTTCTGCGTAGATTGGATTTTGCATTAGCTTAGCTCTTTCACAAGTCAGCGCTGGGCCTCCTGTTGCTGCCTCTCTTTTTTTTCTTTTTTTGAAGGACAAAATGAATTTTTAGTTTATATGAACTATATGTTTTAAGGACAAAATGAATTTTTAGTTTATATGAACTATATGTTTTAATTATTTAATTTTTACATTTAAAAATATATGTTACTCCTTAGTCAAAATCAAAACAAAAAAAAACTATTAGATACGAAAATTTATAAATAGCAAAAAAAAAAATACTTAAGTACTAAATTATATATTTTTAAAATTTAAAAATTGAATATGAGCCATGTATTATTTTCAGAAGCTAAAAAATATATTTTCACTTTTTTGTTTCTTTTTGAAGGATCATAAGTTTGAAGTGCTATCATAAAATCATAAATTTTGATTACTTGTAATTCGGTTTAAGTTGTTTTATATTTTTCTATTACAAATATTCGTATTTTATAATGATTTATTATAACATAATAAAGAGTCCAATTCTCTAATATATATATATATATATAAAATATATTCACTGGAAATGCAAATGGGAAGTAGATACTATTGCGGCCGAGTTTAATAGCTCTTAATATTTAAATAATGGTAAATAACCAACAAACAGATTCCAATTGATTCTTTCACTGCCACCTCTCCACTTATATTCTACAAAAAAAAAATACATAAATAAATAAATAAAGTAAAATAAATCCACATATTGCTGTTAAACTCTATAAAGAACTTTTAAAGAATAGAGACAAACACGTTCATAAATAGCAAGAAGCAGAAAGATACAGAACTTCAAGACAAGGCAAGGCACATTCAGCAAGCACAACCACCCGCCTCAGGTTGAGAATCAGAGGTACCAGAAGACTTTAAGTTCACATCAACCATATCTTCTTGTTTTGCTGAGGATAGGGTTTCCATTCCGGGTAATGCAGCAGCAATTTTTCGAAAAAGGGCCTGGATATAGGATTGGTAAAGAAATGTAAGATTAGATGAGAACCGAAACTATATGAAATTGATAGTAATCCGGCAATTGACATCAGAACAATAATAAGTAGATCTTCAACACACAGTTAACATTTGGAAAAATAAACTTTTGTCTGAAAGACATAAATCTCAGTATGAAATGACATCAACCAAAATGTTCCATAAGGTTGTGATCTGCCATCCCACTTTTGAACCATTTGCAACGTATAAATGCAAGAGGTATATGATTGCCTTTGGTGATACAAGATATTCAGCTTTTCTTCCAACATTGATCATAAAAATGTATACGTGCGCTCAAAGCCTTAAGAGCACAACGTCATTAGTGTTCATTTCAAGCTGGGGATAGACAAGCAATTTACCGAAGAGTTATGGCAAAAAAGGATCTTGTCCCAAAAAAAAAAAAAAAGGCAAAAGAAAAGGAGGTGGTACCTTTATATTAAAGCCAGCTTTGGCACTAGCTTCAATAAACATGACATTTAACTCACGGGCTTTTGCTTCCCCTTCCTCTGTAGAGACTTGCCTGTAGACTCGTTCAAAGAAATAGTTCATAAAGAAAAGGATATAGCTAGATTGAGTAACTAAAGAATTGTAAGAAGAAGAACGAGCATATAGGACTTCAGAACGAGTGTGAATCACTCACACGCACATATCTCATAATTAGTATTTGTTTTTTTAAGTTTAAAATTGTTGGATCAACGTACCAAAACTTTGCAAAGTCATAAATATTAGTTCTGAAGTAATTTATCAATGTAATAATCAGTGATGTATTAGTCTTACATAGCATGAAAACAGTATCTGTATATCTCAATGAACACAGTACTTGTTGTGAACCATTGATTTCTCAAGCAATTTTAAAGCCAGTTCAAGGCTTGAGGCAGTGGAACTTTAACTATCCCAGTCACTTCGCTCAGATCTTAACCAATTTAAATCCCATTAGACCTTGAAATACTAGATGTCCTCCTTGTTTTGTTTGATACATTCTTCTATTACCATGTAGTTACGGCAAACAGTGTTATTCATCTCCTAAATATTTATTCAAAATAGAAAATAAAATACTAATCCTAACAGAGAATAATACATCCCAATTCCCAAATTATAACCCTGATCATAAATTACGCCATAAATTAATCCAAATGGCATATTAAGATCCCCTCATCACACAGTATTGCCACTAAAGAAATGAAATGATTGTCTATGATGTCATTCCTATCGCCATTTGGTTCAATATTATCTTCATATACTTCTCACCAACTTTTTTATGATTTGAGTTAGTAATCCGTCCATTAATTAATATCAAAGATTTGACCAGATACTAGAGAATTAAAGAGCCAAGACATGAAACAAGCCAGTGTAAGCCATCTGACAAAGCCGTGATTCTGTTCATTATTGATTACCTTTTATCCACAAGGTCAGTTTTGTTCCCAACAAGAACTATAATTACATCATTGCCTCTCTCACTCCGCACTTCTTCAATCCAATTTGATGTGTTTAGGAAAGTCTGCCTGCCTACATTAAAAAAATACAGAATAGTCAGTAAGCATCCTTCAAAATGTTCCAGCAAAATGCCCAAAAAAGTTATGCACACACTATTCAAGTCATCCCGAGAGATCCAAAAAGGTGACTAAAATATCATAAGCAGCAGCTGCAAGAGAAGGCAAATTCTGGACAAGTTCTGGTTCTGGACCCAAAAAGGGATAGATAAGTTCTGATTTCCCACTGACGTGTTGCTGAACCTCCCAGTGAAAAATGCTTCGAGAGTTCTAGTGTTGGCTAGATTTAATGTAGTCTTTACTTAGAACAAGAGAACAGAGGGCAGTAAAAAAAAAAAGGGGGGGGGGGGAGAGAGAATTCAGCATTCTGGAATGAAAAGCCAGACACATCCTTTCAGAAATAGCTTCTCTCTCGTTGGAAAACGAATAGTCAATTACAAGATCATGGCAGTCTAAGTTTGCAATGTTTTAACTAACCTACGTACCAGAAGTACAATAAGCAACTTTATTTGCAGTTCCAGTTAATTACTACTATATCAAAGCTGTGAAAAGCATAAATTAATGAGCAAGGAATAGGTCAAGGGAAAACATATTCTGAATGGCATACTTGCAACATCATAAGTAATGACAGCAACAGATGAATCCCTGATGTAGCTTGGAATAAGACTTCTAAATCTTTCCTGTCCGGCTGTATCCCTGCTACCACAATGACACGTGCATGAGAAAAAAATGAACACGTTCTGGGGAAAATAAAAATGAAAAGAACGTTTGGGATGGTTATGCCCCCCTCCCTTGGGTAAAGTTTGTTTTCTGAGAGGGGAGCAAATCAAGGTTGCCAATATATATTTTATACCCACCCAATAGGCATTAGTTACGTATTTGTCCTTACACAGGGAAGTAAACTGTTCTATAAGAACTATACAAAATTTGAATATTTAGTTTTTCCCATATCTCCTTATATTTATTGGTGAAGAGCTAAATTAGAAAGTTAATATAAAAACATTGCATTCCCTCTCCCTCTCATTCATTTTGAAATTGTCAAATAATGGGAGTGAAACAACCCTGTCATTGCTTCCCCGTCTATTTTCTTTGGAAATCCATTCCTTTCCCCTTCTTTTAGAACTCCCAAAAAGATGATGTCACATCTTACCACAACTGCAGTCGAACAGTTCGATCTTCAAGATACATAGTTTTGGATAGAAAATCAATACCAATTGTAGCCTGTTTGGCAAAAAAGGAGAAAAAGAAGTATGAGTACTAGCAATAGATGAAAATGTAAACGCAATTTAAATTAGAGGAAATAGTGCAGGATTTTGCATGTTTATTATGTTTATAAGAAAACCAAGTTGAAATGCAAACCATATAGAGCAGACATACATGCACAAACTGGGAGGAAAACAAGATGGAAATGATCCAAATAACTCAGATTTATACAGACACTATGTAATATGTAAGCTAATTGCCAAGGCAAATAATTAAAAATATATAGATATGTTAACCTATGGTTTCATTTTGCAGGTGGAATCAGAAATAAAGACAAAAACACAGTTGTTAAAAGCTTAACATTATTTTTCATTACCACAAGGTAAAGAGAAAGAAATGAAATTAATTAAGACAAGTTTCGTGAGGTATAAAAGGAAACCAAGATGGAAATGACTAATTTACTGCAAAAATTGAGTATTTGACCTCTGAATAGTTCAGGTTTTCAAGATGTAAGTTACATAGTTGAAATCAAAAGGTCACATACTTCCAACCACTTTAGACCCTTCTCAAGAAGAATCCATACTGGAAACGAATTCAAGTCCCTTAAGCTTTGAAATCACTCTATCTTTCTGTCCTATTTTTCCAAAAAAGCTCCCCTTAATTTGCCTCATACGCCCTTCTTTTGGCTATGCCAATAAAGAATATCCCAAGTCAGGCCAAATGTCTTGCATAATTGTGTAAAGATTATTTTCGTCGAAGTTAGCCGGACCCACAACCTAAAGTTAGCAGCCGTGTCTGTGTCTCGCATGATCAAATGATCCCACAGGAAAACCGTGATCTCTTGAACCAGCTCTCAAAAAAACAGTGCAGAAACTAAATGCAGAATTGGATCAATTATAGAAATCGTCGGCCTTTAGCACTAGTAAATCGATAGTAACTCTTTGATATTATATATCTTCTCATTATTCCTAAAAGGTCAGGACCTCCCTGGAGGAACAACTGACATAAAGTAGATTGCCAATGTTGTTCGAGAAATGTATCAGAAAATTCAGATTCCAATGCAGCTACGTAAAACAGCAAAGATCAATCACAGCAAAACAAAGCTTTCTGATTTCAGGTGCGAATGACGTTATTAGATTTGATCTTACAGAGGGAAAGCAAATTTTAGTAATGACAAATACCTGATAGGTGTTATCGAATTTATCATACATGAAGCGAGTGATGATGCTGGTCTTGCCCACCGACTGATCACCCAGGAATACCAGCTTGTACTTTGCAAGAGCAGAAACTGGCGCCATTGTAGAAATCTCTGATACAGGAAATCAGAGTGTGACTGAGCAGTATGGAGAATTCGCTGAGCCAAACGCCGATTCTGATTTATTTGGTCTTTTTTCAATTAGGGAGGATAGTGAGATTTGCTAACTCAAATGAATTACTGCGTAGTTATTTAACAGTATGCGTGTGTGCGTGTGTGCGCTTTTTTTTTTTTTTTAATTTTTATGTGCTTGGTTTATTATACTGTCTTGGATCTAATATACAGTTTATTTAGTTTAAAGATATCTCTAGTTAATAGGAAGTTGTCTTTCATTCTTATAAATATAGAATCAAAACATGTCCGATTTCATATCCATTAACAATAACAAAGTTGTCCAACATGCTGGTACGTGAATTTCATACTTTCAGCCCGCTTAGAAAGATTCTTATTCAAAGACCACTCATTCCAACATGTATAAAAAATATAAAATAACAAGGCAATACAATTAAATATGCACATGTATGAATACAATGAAAGATCATATGTTAACAGGATACTAAGCTAATGCCCATAAAGGCCTAAGCCCAATGTTTTTGGGTTACCCCGCTTGCAAATCTTCTGACCTTCCACATTGTAAAACGTAAGCAACACTAGTCATGGTGATTAATGATGGATTAAAAAAAAAAGTCATTGTGATTAAGGATGAGCTTGAAGGAGTGTCCATTTTTAGTCTATTACAAATTGTAATTTAAAATGATATCATTTTTTGCCTCGTCATTTTCATTTGCTTATTTCAAGCATATAGTAAAGCCCTAAACCATGCAACGTTGTTGGCGATTCCACAAAATAATGCATAAAATCACTTTTCGTTCTTACTTGACAGATATAAGCCCATCCATTCAGCTTCCTTTCGATGTGTGCAGAAGTGAAGATGTCGCAACTAGATGGGAAACATGAAAATAGGGACAGTTGGATGTTCCAAATAAATCAACCACATATACTGAAAATCCAAATGGACAAAATTTTGAATTTATCACAAGTTTTATGGGAAGCATTGTTCTTTGTTAAGTTGGCTAACTTTACTGCGTAAGTACATAATCACAGGCACACGCGACAACTAAATTTCTAAATGAAAGTTCTTTCAACCCCTATCTCATTGCTTATATTCTTTGACCTTTCCAAGTAATGCTATTGCTGTAGATGACTGCAATCAAAACTCCACTAAAAAAAGTTATAGCACAGAGCAGAAGGATGCTATAAGACAAATCACATTCAACAAGCACATCCACTTGACTGGGGTTGAGGCTGAGTACTGGCACTGGCTGATTTTAAGTTGACATCAACCATGTCTTCTTGTTTTGCCGAAGATAGTGTTTCCATTCCAGGTAATGCAGCTGCAATTTTCCGAAAAAGAGCCTGGATAAGGGTTCAGTAAAGAAATACATGGTCAGGAAACAGGCAAATTAAAGAACCAAAGAAGCTCAGGAAGGTAGAACCAGAGGAGGAAAAAAAAAGCAGAACATTCTCAGAAGGGGGGACAAAATGGACAATTGCAAGGGATTGACAACACTGTTGGCAAATTATCAATGTAACAAGTAGATAAGCAACTTTAAGGAGGCCAGATTCAGGCAACATATACAAGGTTAAGTAGTAGCAACTATCTATGAGATATACAACTCAATGAGCACGCACACCAAATAACATGATGTGCCATCCTCTTCCGAAACATTTGCAACATGCCCTTCAAAATAACAGATATGACCAAAAACATTTAATTTACCCACTTTTCCAAGGTTATTTATAAGGACATACAAACAACCATTGTTCCATTATCATAATTTGGTATTGTGATGCATTTTAATGGGAAGCAGGGAATTTATGGAAAAATTTATGAGATTTAAAAAAAAAAAAAGAAGAAGAAGAAGAAGGCAATGAGCTAACCTTTATATTAAATCCTGCTTTGGCACTAGTCTCAATAAACATAACGTTCATTTCATTGGCTTTTGCTTCCCCTTCCTCTATAGAGACTTGCCTGTAGACATGAAGAAGAACGACAATAAAACAGAAATGCACATTAACACCAGCAATTCGCACCTATTATACAGCAAGGAAAGAAAATGCATGGCCATGGCACTAAGGCCTAGCAACAAATCTAGATTTTCCTTTCATTGGTCCAAGATGATACTAGACAAAAGCTTTCCTAAAAGTTAAAACTAATCTTCCATGGAAGGATTAACATGCACCACATTTTTAACAAGCAAGCAACAACAACAACAACAACATAGCCTTATCCCACTAAGTGGGGTCGGCTACATGGATCGCACGACGCCATTGAGCTCTATCAATGACCAACTCTTTAGATATCTCATTTACTAAAAGATCCCGTTCAATAATTTCTCTAAGTGTCCTTTTTGGTCTTCCTCGACCTTTTTTCATAGGGCTCCAAACTATCTGCTCAACTCTCCTAACTGGCGCTTCCAACGGTCTCCTTTGCACATGCCCAAACCATCTTAAACGATTTTCAACCATTTTTTCCTCAATAGGTGCCACCCCAACTCTACCTCGTATATGATCATTACGGATCTTATCTCTTCGTGTATGACCACACATCCAACGCAACATCCTCATCTCCGCCACTCCAATTTTATGTTCTTGTTGTCCTTTCATTGCCCAACATTCACTCCCATATAAAATCGCTGGTCTTATAGCAGTACGATAAAACTTTCCTTTGAGTTTATCAGGTACTTTCCGATCACAAACAACCCCTGATGCCATTCTCCACTTCAACCACCCAGCTTGTATCCTATGTTCCACATCTCTAATAACTTCGCCATCATCTTGTAAAATTGATCCCAAATACCTAAACGTTGACACTTGTGATACGACCTGATCACCAAGTTTAACCTCCAGCTCGTTCCTAGCTTGTCGCTTGTTAAACTTACAATGCATATATTCGGTCTTACTCCTGCTCAGACGAAAACCCTTCGATTCCAAAGTAGCTCTCCATAACTCAAGTTTAGAATTAATCTCTTCCCTTGTCTCTGCTATGAGAACAACGTCATCTGCAAAAAGCATGCACTTAGGAATATCTTCTTGGATGTGTTTCGTCAGAACATCTAAAACCAAGTCAAACAAATAAGGGCTTAAGGATGATCCCTGATGTAGGCCAATTTTAATAGGAAAGTCTCTAGTCTCCCCTCCAGACGTTCTCACACTAGTCGTAGCCCCCTCGTACATATCTTTTATGGCTCTAATATACGCAACCCGTACACCTTTCTGTTCCAAGGCTTTCCACAGCACCTCTCTTGGTACTCGATCATAGGCTTTTTCCAAGTCAATAAATGCTATATGAAGGTCTCTTTGTTTACTCCGATACCTTTCCATCAACCCCCTTAGAAGATATATAGCTTCCATTGTAGACCGTCCTGGCATGAATCCAAATTGATTTTCAGAAATACTCGTCTCGATTCTTAACCTACGTTCAATCACTCTTTCCCATAATTTTAGAGTGTGACTCATAAGCTTAATCCCACGATAGTTTGCGCAATTCTGAATGTCTCCTTTGTTTTTGTAAATAGGCACTAAAGTGCTTCTTCTCCATTCCTCAGGCATTTTCTTAGACCTTAAAATTTCATTAAAGAGCTTAGTTAGCCAGATAGTACCCTCCTCTCCCAAACACTTCCAAACTTCTATAGGAATACCATCGGGACCAACAGCTTTACCATTATCCATTTTTCTAAGAGCTTCCTTGACCTCATCAACCTTGATCCTGCGATAATATGCCAAATTTTGTTCTCTCTCCAAGGTTGTTAGATCTTCCATATCGCAAGTCGACTCCGTTCCGTCATTAAAGAGCTTATGAAAATAACCCTGCCATCTATTTTTAATATCTTTGTCTGTACCCAAAACTTTTCCTTCTTCATCCTTAATACATCTTACTTGATCCAAATCTCTAGATTTCCTTTCTCTAGCCTTCGCAATCTTGTAAATCTTTTGTTCCCCTTTTTTCGTTCCTAAATCCTTGTAAAACTCTTCAAACGCTTTAGATCGTGCTTCACTTACTGCTTTTTTTGTCTCCTTATTAGCCTTCCGATACCTTTCCCAATTTTCCGAGTTATTGCACAGATGGATAGCTTTAAAGCAGTCTTTTTAACAAGCAAGCAATGGGCTTATTATGCATTCGGCCTCTTAAGTTGTGCCAAGGAAGCACTAACTGATTTCATCAATAATAGAGCAAAGACTAGTAGACTACCCAATCATATAATGGAGAAAATCTGCATATTGACAATTATTTTAAGCATTTCAATAATTGCTAGAGAAAGGGCACAAGGCATAGTTGTATCAGCTTATTTCTTCTCTGCTCTCTTCTTTACCCCACTTTCACACTCCCACACACACAGGCACAAACACACACACACAAAGTTATGATACTCTTCAGCAACCCATAAATGTAGAGACATAAACATAAGCACATCACAGATTCTATCATGAAATCATAGGTTTGACATCCCTTAGTTTTGTCTTATCACTCCTTGCTTGGAATTATGCTTGACCACAAAATTTCCCAAAGTAGAAATCCATTCAGCATAAATAATAAGGGTTTCTTATTTGCTTCACGATTAATCTTATTGAACACAGTACCTGTTACAAGTCATTAATTCCTTAAGAAATTCCAGAGCTATTCAGGGCAATGAAAATAGTACAACTATAACAGCTACTCCATTCAGATCTTAGTCAATGTAATTCCAAGTCCAAACACACACAGAACTATACCCTGTCACCCGTAGAGCCTAATAAATGCAAGATAAGAAGATTATATAACTTTGAATGAGCATTCAATCTATGCTGTGCGATATTGCGTCAGAGAAAACAAAGACTATTCTGGTGCTTTTCCTACTCTGACTTAGATCAACAATTTATATGCGCAGTGATTATTAATAAATCAAGATATCAAGCAGGCAATGAGATAAGACAGAAAAGAAGAGGGTAAAAAGAAAGCCACCTATCTGATATAATAAATCTTCTCTTTAGTAGCCATTACCTCTTTTCAACCAGATCAGTTTTATTCCCAACAAGAACAATAATGACATCACTGCCTCTCTCAGTTCTCACCTCTTCAATCCACTTTGATGTGTTCAAAAAAGTCTGCCGGCCTATATAATAATTAATAAGATCAGAATACTAAGAAACCATCCTTCAAGAGTTCTTATCAAAGATTAAGCCATCACATCTTTCAAGCCATTCAGAATATAGCATAGGAAACTGGATGCCAGAATTTGTGGGAAAATGTGAATTCTTAAAATATTCAGATTTTCTGAGACATGCTCTGCCTAAAATAGAAAAACTTCTGTAGGTGATTTATAATATCATAATACTGTCGGTAGCAACAAGGGAACAGCTGAATTAAAAACAAGTCTCAAATGACATACTTGCAACATCATATACGATAACAGCAACAGATGAGTCCCTAATGTAGCTTGGAATAAGACTTCTAAATCTTTCCTGTCCAGCCGTATCCCTGTCAAAACACATGAAAAGTATGATTTTGGGTGAGGGAAAATAAACTCAAAAATATTTCACCATTTAAAGACAGGAGTGGCGATATAGAAACTAAAGATCTGCCAACTAAACACCACTAACTTCTATAGACTACAAACTTGCATATCTGTTATGCACCATATTCTCAGACTCATAATCCAGTTAGCAAAGTATCATGAAATTTAGCAATATGTTCATTGGTTAAGAAAATTTTTCTTGCTTTAATTTTAAATATGGCCGAAGCAGAAAACAAGGATGGTCCCGGACAACTTCCACAAAAACCCTTCCTTTCCCTTTCTCTTTACACATTGAAATGGAGGTGCCACATCTTACCATAATTGCAGTCGAACAGTTCGATCTTCAAGATACATAGTTTTTGATAGAAAATCAATACCAATTGTAGCCTGTTTGCAGAAGCACAAAGTAAACTTTAGTGTTTGATCAAAAAAATAAAACAAAATAACATAATCAAGTTAAACAAAATAAAGTACATAGAAAACAAGATTCCACATGCCAATTGTGTACGGTAAGAGCAGAAAAGTGAAAATGGTCTTTATTTCCCAGACAAACATGTGCACAGTTCGTAATTTATACATATAGTATGATCTAATTTAAAGGCTGATGAAGACAGATCATAGATTAAAACCATTTGTCTGCTTATTTGCTCCTCATATGTTTTACAGGTTCCTTTTAGGTAACAATCAATTAGTAGTCATAGTATGTAGTAGTGGTTCAGTCAATACAAAACTTACTCCCAGTTCTGTCACCGCCCACACACAAACACCCCCCCCCCCCTCTTCCCCCACAAAAAAAGACAAAATTACTCTCTGTTGGTTAAAATAATTTCACGCACAGGTAGTATGAATTCAGAAGTAAAATAAATGTCGATTAAAACTCAAAAAACTGTAACTAAAGATCCTGGTATATTCTCAAACTGTGAATCTGGAATGTCTATTAAATGGATCCTTCTATGTATTTTTCAGAACACTGACCACATAAAATATGTATTTTTCTAAGATATGAATGAAGTGAATTGTTCACAGCTGGTCTATGTTTTATTTTTTTCGGTCACAGGTATCTGGTCATTTCCAGTAATTCATAAGTTGTCCCTTCAAATAAAGGAGGAGCGAAGAGGGAGATCACCTCCAGAAAACAGTCCGACAACCTGCCTAGGCGATAGGAGTTACAAAGTCATGATCAAATCTAAAAAAAAAAAAAAAGTTTGGAAGTAAGTTGATTTTTCTTTTATTTTAAAATTAGCGCGGCATATTGAGACTATTAGACTCTCAATAATCTCAATTGGTTCCTGCATCCTCGGTTGACCGGACAAGTAGCCGAAAATAACGATTTCCATTGAAAGGCAGGGATATTTTGAATCCAACTAAGCTAAGAAATCCAGCAAAAAAAAACTAGATCAACCACTGAAATTTGAAGTTCTTGAACTGATTTCGTGAACCAAGTTGGGACTTCATTGATTTGATTTCAAACAAGAAACTTGGATCTGATAGTTGCAATACATACCTGATAGGTATTATCGAATTTATCGTACATGAAGCGAGTGATTATGCTGGTCTTGCCCACGGACTGGTCACCCAAGAAAACCAGCTTGTACTTCGCTAACGCTGAAACCGGCGCCATCAAGGAATCACTTTAAAATGAAAATTTGAGTGCGAGTAAGAAGATGAGTCAACTCTCCGAGAAAAAACCCCGGGTTCGATTAGTTCGTTGGGGTTGATTTCGGTCACGGATCAATAGGAAGGCGGAGAGATTTAGCAAATGAAATGAATGAGTAATTTAATTAGCATGAAAACAAAAATAAATTAAAAAAAAAAAGAATCGCAAGAGCATATGAGTACAAAATCAAGGGAAAATTGCATTTTATTCCCATGATTTTTTGTCACGTCTAAAAAAAATCTTATAAACTTTGGTATTTGGTAAATAACTCTTATAAACTTTTATTTTTGTATAAAGACCCTTCTTTCAATTGATAATTAATCAAATTAATAATTAATACTAACGTATTATGAAGTGTCATGTCAATTTTATTTTTGACATTTCATATGTCACGTCATTATATCACAAGCTCTGTATCAACTTTTTAGCTATGTCATCCTTCTAATTGAAGCCCAGACACTGAATGGTGTATGAATCTTCTTGTAACAATGTTGTCTTCCCCAAGCAAACGCGAAATCACGCCTGATGCATTTGTTCTCCTCAGCAGACAAACACGAAAGTGGAGAAGGCTTTTCTAAATCATGCCATATACACAAAAGCACAGGAGGAAGACGCAAACACGTTCTCACTGTCCAGATGCTCGGAGGAGGAAGATGTAGACACGTTTCATTCAAGGTGCTCAGCCGATGCTCCTTTTTCAAACTAGAACAACTCTGAAGTTGTGTGAGGAAGACGAAACCAGAAGCCATGTGAGTAAGACAAGGAAGACGAGTACAGATGAAGACATTCTCTTCACAGACTGCATTATCTGCACACTCTTTGTGAGCAAAGGGCAGAAAGGCAAAAGTCAGTGGTATTATCTCTTAGCATGTTGGACTATAGGACCCACGTAGGCCTTATTAAATTTGTACAACTTTGATAATGACTTTGCTAGTCCCCATTAATGAGTTATATGATTTTTATATGTATTTTGATCTATATACTAGTGGTGGGTGGGTCTAGATGCAACATTAAAAAGCAATTCTTCTTGTGTCACAAAATGTGGTAGTTTCTTTGCTAAAACATATTTTAAAAAATGAAATTATGAATTTCATGCTTTTGTTGCTCAATATGAATTCCAAACGAAATTGAATTCCATGTTGAAACAAAATTATGTAAATTCCAAATTGAAATTATGAATTACTCCATTACTTTGAAGTCT